>BPMX01000007.1:82102-682102 GCA_019972555.1 Ustilago shanxiensis | reverse complement strand
ATCAGGGGGAATGCCTTCCTTGTCCTGGATCTTGGCCTTAACGTTGTCGATGGTGTCAGAGGACTCGACTTCAAGGGTAATGGTCTTGCCGGTCAAGGTCTTGACGAAAATCTGCATACCACCACGGAGGCGGAGAACCAAGTGGAGGGTCGACTCCTTCTGGATGTTGTAGTCCGAAAGGGTTCGTCCGTCCTCAAGCTGCTTTCCTGCAAAGATCAAGCGCTGCTGGTCAGGAGGAATTCCCTCCTTATCCTGAATCTTGGCCTTGACGTTGTCAATGGTATCGGAAGACTCCACCTCAAGGGTGATAGTCTTACCGGTCAGGGTCTTGACGAAGATCTGCATGACCTGTGGTGGCACACCAAAAATGAGCACGAGCGGGATGGGATACGAAGGAGCAACAATGTAATTGGAAGGTCAGAATGGATGCTCTTGAAATACGAATAGAAAGGCGAGTTGGACGACCGATGATTGGTCGAGATGTACGCGCTGGGGCTGAGAGGGGGAGAGGGAGACCCTGCAGACGACGTGCAGCTCACAGCATACAGCCGCGGATGGATTTGAGTAGATGGATACTTACTGGTTACGTCCGGGGAGTTCTGATGTAAGGTGTAAGCGAGAGTGGTATCGAATCAAGTGGTAATGTTGTTGAGATGGAAGATGCGAAGATACCAGAATGTGATATGATGTCTGGTGGTGTGGGTGATGAGCGGGATGTTGAGAGTGTGGCTGAGCAAGTGTTGGATTATATACTGGCCCCTGCAAGCGTGCGTGATTAGACGTGTGGCAGCGCAAGAGCCCTTTGACCCGCATTCAAGTTGAGATGGCGCGGGCAACCCGCGCACGGGGCGGCACTTTGCAAGTGTGTGTGTGTTTCCAAGTGTGGATGTGGATGTGAGCTGAGCTGAGGCGCCACTGTGAGGGTTCGCGACACTGGTAAAGTGCCTTACACCGGGTTTAATAATTGCGGATACAGTCTAGGTGCGGCACCTCCACGATAAGTCAGGGCTGAGTCGAGCTGGCTTCTTTCGATGGCGAACTGCTTATCGCTGAAAAAGCTGGGCTGCTGCTGCTAGCTGAGCTGTGTAGTTGCTGAGCTTAGAAAAGTAAGAATCAGGGCAACAGGGCAGTGCAACTGCAGTCAGCGAGCTGGTATTTCCAGATTTTGATTTGGAAATTTCGTAATCGGCGGATCGGCGCAGAGAATGGACGCGATCGATTAGTCTCGATGCAGGGGCGGCAGGGCGGCAGGAGGGCAGGAGGGCATGAAGTTCGAATTTCACTGGAAACTGGCGGAGCCAAAGCGTAGAAGTTTCTGGTTTCCCGATTCAGAGAGAGACTGAGCAGAGCATCAACGACGACGACGTCAAACAACAAACAATATTCGACGATAGAGTGATAGTGACAGCCTCCTCGACCGATACAAGGCCGTACCCGAATGTGTGTGTGACCGAAGACTTGGCTCGAGTTCGGTGCTAGCTTCGGCTTCTTACCACCGAAAGAAGAAGGATGCCTTCCATCGATACTACTGCTGTGAAAAGAGTCCTCCCGATCAGCATCATGGCTTTCTCCGAGGCTGGACCCTGAGTCTCGGTGGGACGTGCCGAATCAACACTAGAGGTCTAGCCTTCTCAACCACCCTTTCGCCCACGTTGTTGCTGTGCCTGCTTCTTGTCGATCAACGCCTCTAAGGACCGAAACATTCCGATGAGCTATGGCATACGGGTATCACTTCGTGATCAAGCAAAGATATCCGAAGTGTTCGATGACCCGAATCTCGAGACTAGGAGTTCGGCTACCTGCCATTTCTCAATCCGTACTGTACGTCACGGCGTGGCCATATTCAGACTCCTGTCTCTTCTTCAAATCTCCGCGACGACCTTCTGCCGTTTGAGATCTTGGTGTCTGTCCGTAGTGATTAGTAGCCATCGACCTTAGTTGTCATTCTTGTCTACACCAGAGATAAATCAAATCAATTCGTGCAGGAAAGACTTCTAGACTTGGCACAATGATGCACCTTCCTTCGGCTTTCAGCTCTCTCATGTATCGCAAGGTCGCTGGCACGTCCTGTGTATCGATATCAGCGGAGCTACCGACCTATCCCGGCGCCTGAAGATCAGCTGTTTTGGTAAGAGTGTGCTAATGTCGAAAAGAAGAACCATGAAAAGCACTTTTGTATTGTTGTCGATCGGATGAAAGCCGAGGTGGAGGCATGACCAAGGACCCTTCTTGAAAGCACAAAGACACAAAGAAGAGATGCGGAAATCCCGACGTTGCAAAAGCTCAGTTCGGCTCTACTTTCAGAAAATGTCGTATCGATTATTCCAAACTTCGCTGCTTTGATCCTGACCATCACTTCCTCTCTCTCTTTCATCGATACTCGTATCAGATCTTTCCTCGGCGTCGCTTTACCCGACGTCGCTGATAAGGCCCGTTCCATTTGCTGCGGCTCACGAAGGCAAGCTTTCATCTTACCGCTTTCGATTCAGTGCTTGCGTGCCCCATCCAATGGCGCCAAGCAGTGAGTGATTCGCGTTCTTAGATTCCAATTGACTGACAGACTTGATCCTTTCCTTACAATGTCACACCATCGCCAGGTGCCCGGTAGCTCCCGATCAAATCATCATGAACCTGAGCTGAAGCAGAGCAGTGTTCGGCGCTCGCCACCTCCACCCACCTCTTCGCGCGAGCCAGCCAGCAAAAGATTCAAACATGACCAAAGCAAGGCGTCCACGGATCCTGGTCCATCGAAGCTTGGCGCCATATCTCCCACCCGAACTAGCGCTGCAGCCACCGCAGAGTACCAGGAAGATCAGGTTTCTCGCAACCTCGATAGTCTGCTCGATGAGTATGACCTGGGCATCGACGAAGAGGAGCGTAGACGGAGGACTTTAGAGGAGAGCCGCAAGCGTCGTCAAGCCATCCTAGAGAAGTACCGCAGCTCTGAAACCACACCTACACCGAACCAGGCAGAGAGTCACCATGTCACCTCTCCATCACCGATAGGTACTTCTGCAAATGTCGGAGCCGGCCCTACAAAACCTAGTGCTGTCGATGCTCAGGCCGTTGAAAGCGAAGAACCCTTCTCGTTGACCAAGACTGACGCTCAGGGCGCAGCCCAAGAAGCATCAGCACACGATGATGGCAACTCAGCTGCTGAGCTTGATCCAGACGCAGATCGAGCGCAAGAGCTCGTACGGCTTGAACAGCGTCGATTAGCCAATTTGCAGTCCAACCCGCTCGCACAACCGTCGACGTCTATATCACAGCAGCAGGACGAAGAGTACGAGGAGATTGAGGTAACGGATGACGAAGACGATGCTGAAATGGACATGTTCGCACTCTCCGACGACGAGGTTGGAAAGGCCGAAGAAGGTGGAAAGAAGAAGAAGAAGACCAAGATCATCAGAGTACCCAAACGCAGCGGCTCACAAGCTGCGGTGGCAGCCACTTCCGCCAACACCACCCTTCCGATCAAGGAAGCGGCCGTCGCCACCAATGCCACGAACCTATCCAGCAACTGGGACGACAGCGAAGGCTATCTGCGCACCATTCTTGGCGAGATGCTCGACGATCGATACCAAATCTTTGCAGTGCTAGGCAGAGGAATGTTTGCCTCGGTCGTGCGTGCACGCGATCTGCAAGCGGACGGACGCGAGGTGGCGATCAAGATCCAACGAGTTCAGGAGAGCATGTACAAAGCTGGTATCAAGGAAGTTAGCATTCTTCGAAAGCTCAACGAGTCGGATCCGGACGATCGCAAGCATGTGGTGCGACTTGAAAGACATTTCGACTACAAGGGTCACCTATGCATGGTCTTCGAGTCTTTGGGGATGAATTTGCGCGATGTCGTGCGTCGATATGGCCGCGACATCGGCCTCAACATGCAGGCAGTGCGAGCTTACACACATCAACTCTTCCTTGCCTTGTCTCATTTGGCCAAGAACTCGGTGATTCACGCCGACATCAAGCCGGACAACGTGCTGGTCAGTGACAGCAAAGCACTGCTCAAGCTGTGTGATTTAGGCTCAGCTTCCTACTTGAGCGAGATGGAGATCACACCGTATCTGGTTTCACGCTTTTATCGCGCACCGGAGATCATTCTGGGACAGACATACGATTGCTCGATTGACGTATGGTCCACGGGTTGTACCCTGTATGAGCTTGCGACGGGCAAGATTTTGTTCCCTGGTCGAACTAACAACCATATGTTGTTGCTGATGCAGGAGCTACGAGGACGGTTCACAACCAAGCAGATCCGCAAGAGTCAATTCGGAGAACAGCATTTTGATGATGCGAACGCTTTCTTATCGATGGAGCCGGACAAGAACACTGGCCAGAACGTAGTAAGGAGAGTGACTCTGCAAAATCCAAGGTCAAGTTTGCGATCTCGACTGCTTCCTGGTGATGCAGCAAAGCAGCTCAAGACGAGCGAAGCTAAGACGATGAATCACTTTATTGACTTGCTAGAACGATGTTTGGAGCTTGATCCTGTTAAACGCATCAAGCCCAAGGAGGCGCTAGAGCATCCCTTTTTGGCACGTGTGTAATGGAAACACCCCTTCCTCAATCACTACGTGACGATCGAATAGACTCATCAACCAATTGCTTGCAATGCTGCCTGCGTACTGTTGAAGGGTGTGAGAATGTTCATGCTGCGCTCTGAAGTGATATACTGTACAGCATCGTGTGATGAGCGCTCAGACCAGCCCCACTTACTGGACCCTGAATTGCGGAATGGTGATTCTCGGAATTGCTACCAAAATCTGGATTAGAAGCACACACGCAAACTGGGCACGCGAGTTGGGTTACGCCTCGGCTTGCTCACTTTCCGTCGTCACAGAGTGTGTTTCTTGGCACCCGAACTCATTACCTCAACCACTCCATCTCTTCTTCGGCTCTGAGCCGCCAAGTATCTGGCTGAGCGTCCGTCGCATCTGCCTTCTCCAACCGTATCCTCATCGTGACTCCAGATGGCCAAAACGCTCCTAATGGCAGGACCAAAATCATCATTCGAAAAGTAGTCACCATTCTGCCTTCCCCTGCATCGGTGACGGCGCCTCTCGCAAATTACCGTATCGACCTAAGATATCTGCATCGAGATCGGACCAAGACGCAAGGACATGAGTGCTCCCATCTCACGGAATGAGTGGGACTTGAAGCTCAAACATGCACAGGATCAAGCACAAAGGGCTACCAAAGCTGAACTCGCTCGCAACTACTCGGAAGCGTTCGAGCTCTACGTAAGGGCAGGTCAGCTTTTCGTCTGGCTTCTCGGCAACTTTCCCTCCTCCAGCACTTATCGCAGCAATGCAGAGCTCGCATCTGCCTCTACTTCACCTCAAGACGGCTCGCCCAAGACAAACGTAAACAGCTCAGCAAGTGCTTCGTTCGATGACTTTCCTTCTGCCGTTACAGCGCCGGCTCAGACGCGCGAGCGTCTCAAGCAGATGGCGACAAAAGTGATGGCCAGAGCCGAAAAGATCAAATCGGCACGCAAAGATCTGCGTCCCCTTGAACGCGATGCACTTAGTCAAGAAGAGCAGGACACGATCCTGGTGGCATCCTCGCTCGTCAATGGACAGCGCTACCCAGTCTGGACGGCTTCACAATGCGCTTCTGCCCCCGCCACTTCTATGGCATCTCCTTTGGCTCAGCCCAGCCTTTCACCGGAACAACTCAGGAAAGGCGCAGTCTACAAGCGCGCCGCTCGTAGCAGCTCAAGCGACGCGCAAACATGGTCAAACCGACTCAGAGGCAGCGACATCGTGCAGGACATCGTCACGGACTGTTCCTTTGTAGCTGCTCTTGAAGTGGCCGCAGAGCACGATTATCGCTTTGGAGGGCGACTGGCTACTTCGGCACTATACCCGCAAGACTCGCAAGGCTGCATACAACCGAGCTCGAATGGTCAATACCAGGTCAAATTGCATATCAATGGCGCACCCCGTTTGGTCTCGATCGACGACCATTTGCCGTACTATCCTTCGCCCGATTCCACGATAGAAGCGAACGTCACAACGCCTTCAGTTCCACATCCAGCTAGCGGAGATCGTCTGATGTGTGCAACCTCGCGTACAGGCCAAGCGATATGGCCAGCGCTACTTGAGAAGGCATATCTCAAAGTCATGGGTGGCTACGATTTCAGTGGTTCCAACGGCAGCATTGATCTTTACGCCATCACTGGATGGCTACCAGAACACATTTTCCTGCGCCACGCAGGTTTTCAACGTGAAAAGACATGGCGTCGCTTCGTCTCGGCATGGCAGGCTGGAAAGTGCATGGCGACCGTTGGAACCGGGAGAGCACCGTCTCGACGACCGTCTCGACACTCGGCAGAAGAGACCGAACAAGGGCTAGCTACCATCACGCTAGAGTCAGGCCTCGTTTCGAGTCACAACTATGCCATCTTGGACGTGATGGAATGCAACAGCCGTCGTTATGTCAAGCTGATGAATCCATGGCGTACTGCAGCAGGCATTCGACCAGCGATCGCCATCCCGCCGCAAGAAGAGGAGCGAATCTACGCTGCAGCTTCCAAGGACGAGCTCACTGTCCAGCTTGACGAACTGAGTCTAGATTCAGCAGCGAGCAAGGATAATGCGGACTCAGCAACCTTCATCGTGACTTGGGATGACCTTTGCAGCCATTTTGACTCTCTTTTCCTCAACTGGGACCCTGAGCTGTTCGATAACAACGTCACTGTTCACTCGAGCTGGAGGGGTAGCGGCGCAGCAGCAGCAGCATCAACGTCATCGTCGTTGTCACCAGGCGGCAGCTCTCAGAGCTTCAAGCAGCCAGATCCGCACTTCCGGCTCACGATAGCTGTCCCAACGAGCTCTGCGAGCCATGCAGAGACCGCGACAGATCCTTCCGCAGAGGTGTGTTTGCTTCTCACTAGGCATATCACCAATACGAAGGATACACATCACGGCTCTGCCGGACAGCTCTCGAGTATGACCGAAGCCTCGGCAACAGCAGAGTTTATTGCGTTGCACGTGTTTGAGGACGATCAAACTGCATCACAAAGCGGGCAGTCGTCCGGAATGACCGCATCGCCTTTGCGGAAAGCCAAACACGTGGGAGCGTACGTCGACGGAACTCATTGTCTAGCTAGGCTCAAGCCGTCTTTCCTGCGCGAGCGGTCAAGCTCACAGTCTGATAGTCAACAACATTGCAGCTTCACGATTGTCGTCTCACGTCGGGACGAACGCGACCGCGATACGCTGTCAGCTTCGCACAATGCTATGAGCGCAAAACAGGAAGGCAGCAAGGACGTGAATTATACCCTCTCGGTCTTCTCGCGGTATCGAATGGAGTTATCGGAGCTGCGCACTAGACTGCCTTTCTGTGAGGCTATTGCTGGATCTTGGACGACTCGAAGTGCTGGTGGAAATGCAACCTTGTCCTCGTTCCTTTGCAACCCTCAGTACACCGTCGTGGTCCCTGCGGGTACAGGTGAGGTTCAGGTGCAAATAGTGCTGGAATCAGCCGACCGCCGCATTCCAGTGCAAGTGCTGCTTACCTATCCCGGTCCAGGTTCGGGCAGAGTGACGCACCTCACTGAAGGAGATGTCGTTCTAAGCAGTGGAATGTACCATCACGGCCTTGCCCTATGCTCCACTTCGCATCCGGGTGCCTCTGCAACTTCCTCAGGTCTGCGACCAGGAACATACACGCTCATCGCGTCCACCTTCGAAGCCAACATCTACACCGACTTCAACCTCCGCATCGAATCCACTCGTCCACTCATCCTCAAGCCTATCCCTCAAGAAGGCGCCGGAATGTTTCATCGCCATATCACCTCACGTTGGCAACGTGGCGTCAATGCCAGTGGCAGCCCTGCAAATCGGGACTACTTCAAAAACCCATCTTGGCAACTGTCCATCGATCGACCCGGTCTTTCCGGACTGGTAGCACGTATCCGGTCGTCAACCACGGGTATTAGACCGTACATCAACCTTGCTCTTTTTGTCGATACTGCGAATGGGCTTAAGGAGGTGGCAAGCACCGGAAGTTACACAGACCTCACATGTGGATCTGCTATTGATGCGATAAAGTTGCAGCCTGGAACTTACCGGATGATCGCTTCAACTTATCAACCTGACACAGAAGCGGAATTTCACATTGATCTCTACACTTCGGCCAAGGTAGATGTCACTCCACTCTAGCGCAATGCAAGATAAGTTGGTGGTACAGTTTTATGTGGTGGGGATGCTTCTACTCTCACGACCGAATTGGGTTTTGACGTTGTAAAATCCGGGTACAGCCTCCGTTACCCATTCTAGCTCATCCAGTACGGTTATATCTCTAATCCAAACTTTCCCCTCATCACTTCGTTGTGCTTCACCAAAAATCACCCATCCACTTTGCGGCCTTCTATTGAAAAAAACACTACCCGGATGTGGCCAAACCTCTTCATCGCCCTTTACCGTTCTATAATTCATCTTGACAGCATCGTATTTTGCCAGATTAGCATATAGACCCTTTGCTAGAGTTCTCGTAATCTTTTGCACTGAGTCTTCTTGTCCGAGTACGGAGGAGGTGGGGGGAAGGTTGAAGCGGAGGAGAAATTTTTCGAGTTGATTACGGATGGAAATAGCTCGAGAGAGAGCTTGGAAGTTGACCCTATGTTTGGTGCACCATTTTTTGCTCTTTCTGCCGATGCGGTCGGAGGTGAAGGAGAGGAAGAGGTTGAGGAGGGTGAATGGATCTCCTTGTTGTGCAGTGAAGCTTCGCATACTCAACTGAGTTTCCGCACTTTCAGGTGCATAAAAGGGCGAAGTTATTTGCATCATAGCTAGAATACTCAATACCTCCTTCGCACAGTTAGAGGTCGGTTCGGTAGAAGCGATCAATATCCTACCCAAATGAGGAGGTAAGGGTAGTTCTCCCATCCACACTCCTCTCTCAGTCAACCTCGCGTGAGAATCCAAAGCACCTAACTCAACCAACCTCTCCAAACTCCTAACCAGCATCGCAGCCGGTGGAGCAGGAGGAACCCAATCAAACCTAACCAAATTATCCACCCCCAAACTCTTCAACCCCAACACCACCCCCTCCAATCCCACCCTATTCATCTCCGGCACTGTAATCGCCCCCATTTGGCGAAAGTATTCCTCGGTATATAGCCTGTAAACTTTCCCAGCTTGAACCCTACCAGCTCTACCTGCACGTTGATCAGCCGAAGCACGGGAGATAGGCACAACACCCAAAGTGTCGATGTTGGAGTGGGGGGAGGTGTAGCGGAGTTTGACGAAGCCACAATCGATGACGTAGACGATGGAGGGGATTGTGATGGATGTTTCTGCGATGTTCGTTGCTATGATGACCTTGCGATGGTGGGGGGAAGGGGAGGGGTTGAAGATGGCAGATTGTTCGAGGGTGGATAGACCGGAGTGAAGGGGTAGGAGGTGCATTTTAGCTGCTGAGGGGGGTAAATCTAATTGATGGTCGGAGAGGGTTTGAATGACGGATTCGATTTCGTCACGCCCGGTGAGGAAGGCGAGGATGTCACCGCGAGGTTCGGTGAGGTGGATATGTTGGATGGTATCCACGGTTTGTTGGAGGTAGTTTTGACAAGGGGTTTGGAGGTATGCTGTGTGAACGGGAAAGGTGCGAGATTGAAGATGGATCACTTTCACACCTCCATCCCCCACTCCCTCTCCTTTTGGGTTCGTATTTGTGCTGGTGTCGACGGTGGTGGAGGAATCTTCGAAAAAGTCCTTAAAGATGGTTGCATCGATAGTAGCACTCGCCACAACGATCCTCAACTCCCTCCTTCTTTTCATTATCTTCTTCAGCACCCCTAATAGTAGATCAGTCCAAACACTGCGTTCGTGAGCTTCATCGACGATGATGACACTATACCGCGTTAGTAAGGGATCTCTTACTAGTTCTCGGAAGAGTGTACCATCGGTGAGGTATTTGATTTTGGTCTGTGGTGAAGAGTTGTCTTCGAATCGAATACTGTATCCTACTTCAGCTCCAAGTGGTGTGGAGAGGGCGGAGGAGACGCGGGAAGCGAGAGAGGTTGCAGCGATACGTCGAGGTTGTGTGACAGCAATGATGCCGTGGGATGAGGGGGAGGACCAGGAGGAGGAAAGTAGGATTTGGGGGAGAAGGGTGGATTTACCGCTGGCTGTGGGAGCGATTAGGATGACCACTTGATGAGTTTCGATCGCGTGGAGGATCAAAAGACGCGAGGCAAAGATGGGAAGGGTTGAGGTGGAAGATGCGGCAGTAGAAGAGGAGGAAACAATGGGGAGGGAGAGGAAAGAGGAGGTCTCGGAAGCACGGTCGTGGGTGGACCCTGTAGGTGGACGGACGGTACCTGGTTTCCAGAATACTGGCTTGGAGTTGTAGATTGAGGTTGACATGGCTGGCTGACTGGTGTTGAAGAGGAATAAGGGGGTTATCGGGGTCAGCCAGCCTCGAGGTTCGGAAAGCGATGATGGTATCAAGAGAAGGAGGCTTCGCAGATCTTGACAAGCACTCAAAAAGGCACACCAAAAAAATCGAGACCAACACCTCCACACGCACACTCCGCGCATTCAACTCACCCTGTCACCCCACCATCACCATCCAACACCTCACCACCGACCACGATCACGATCACGTTCCTCATCACACCAGGCATTCATCTCTCACCGCAACAAATATTGGTTTCAACCAACTGCGACCTCCGATTCCCGACCCAGGCCTTTTCATCCGCTCTCCTACACTTGCCCCCTTCCCTGTCCACGGCTCGAACCAAGACACTTGGCTATCACGCGGAAACTCACTCCCGCTCCCTCACACTAACCATGACATCCAAAACCGGACTCTCCAACTATCTATCCCAACAACCCGACTTCTCCAACCCCACCTCTTCCATCTCTCCGCTTCCCTCTCTCTATGCTGATCTTTCACGTCAACGTAAATCCAATCCTGCCGGATTCGCAGCAAGTGTCGAATGGTGGAAATCCATCCTTCAAGATGTAACTTTCCAAGGAGTTCAATTTGATCCTCCTACTGCATCGGGAGTTGAGGTGGTGGATAGAACGGTGTTTAGACTGGATGAAAGTACAAAGAGTCGATGGACGGTGGATGGAGTTGGACGACCGCTTGGATTGGGTACTGTGATTGCCGAGTTGGAGAAGAATGGGGTTGTGATGCGATACAATGCGTTTTTGAGCTCGAAAGAGGTGGTTACAGGGCCAACAAAGAGAAGGGAGGGGAGGGGTTTGAGAGGGTTGATTCCGACACCGGGGGGTGTGGCTAATGCGTTGTTGGTAACGCCGGCAAAGTGGGCTGCTACGCAAATCTACTCGATGGCGATAGGGGGAGGGGGAGGGGATGAAGAGGGAGAGTATAGTGAAGATGAGTTGTTGTTTAGGCAGAAGAAAGGTGATTGGGTGTTTTATACCCTTGTTGAGCGAATCGCTTCGACTTTTTTGACCCAACACTATGCATCAGAAGCTACCATCAGTCCTCTTTCCTGTCTCATGACACAATCCGAGTTCAAAGAGAAGCTCGATGCTATATGTCAACAAGAATTCGGCTTTCAACCCAGCGAGCGAGATTCCACCCTCGTTCTCAAACACCTCTCCCGAGATCGTGGCGGAACACTGCTCCATCAATCCAACATCATCAAACTAGCCCCGACAGAAGGTGACCTACCCGACCCTATCACCGAAGAAGACCGCAGTGTTCTCGCCGTCCGTTCCACCCTCCATCGTATCGAACTTCAAATCACTTCGCTCGAATCTCAAATCTCCCATCGAACGACTCAAGCCAAAACCTCACTCAAAAACAATCAAAAATCTCAAGCCTCCTCCTACCTTCGTTCCCGCCACGCCCTCACCGAAGTACTAAACAAGAGAATGGGAACGAGAGAAACCCTAACCAATGTGGTGCTCAGAATCGAACAGGCTAAGAGCGATGTAGAAGTGATGAAGGCGTACAAGGCGAGTGATGAGGTGCTGAGGAGTGTGTTGGGTAGGGAAGAGATGAAGGTGGAGAATGTGGAGAAGGTTATGGAGGGATTGGAGGATAGTTTGGCGAGTCAGAGGGAGGTGGATGAGGTGATGAGGGGGAATGGTGGGGTTGGTTTGGGTGGGGAGGATGTGGATGAGGATGAATTGGAGAGGGAGTTGGCTGGGTTGGTTGCGGAGAAACGGTTGGAGGAGCAAGGTGAGAGGGAGAAGGAGGAGAAGAGGAGACAGGATGAGTTGGAACGAACAAAGCGTTTGGCAGAGAGCGAAAGGGAGAGGACTCAAAGACTTGCAGAAGCAGGAAGCGGACGGAGAGACAGCGAGCAAGAACGGCAGGAACAGAGAAGCGACAAGGATGCAGATGCAGATGAGCTTCTGGCTCGATTCGAGAAGTTGCGTGTTGCACAGGTTCCAACCACAATCACTGAAGCAGGATCGACGTCCAGCTCAGACCAACAGCAGGATCAGGGTCAGAAGCAACCTGAAACAGCATCATGATCAGCGCCATATCCACTTGTTGGGACCCACACTTTAGACCTTGCCTAGATTCGCTGGTCTTCACTGATCCTGAAAACCATTTCTCGCTGTATGAAGCATGTGACACTCTAGGCACCATAATCTCATCGTTGTGACGAGTTTCGTGATTCATTCTTCGGACTCTATCTATCGCAGTCGACAGAATGAGAGTTTTCAAATCCTTCTCTGCATGTGCAGAGAATAGGACAAAGTGTGTATTGATGATGATACAACAAAACGTGCGTAATGGTCGGAAAAGAGGGGACCAGACCAGAAATGCGTGTGTGAGGTTGGGCTCGATAGCGAGACCCTTTTTATTGGCTTGTGAGAAGAGACGAAACAACGACGATCCTAGGAAAAAGGTATTGCATGATAGAAATGGGAACCAGATTTATGCTGTGTAGGAAAGACGTGTTTAGGCCTTGTTCTCGCCGTTGGGGTTCATGCGGCGCTTGCCACCGGGACCGGCAACAGCGTTGACGAATCTGTGGGTGTGCACGAATCACAGGGAGGCGGATTGAAACGTGTAAGTATAATGATGCTTAGGAAGGTGTTGGCGTTCATCGAAGCGACAGCGAGTATAGCAGCATGCAGCAAGCGAATCCAGGTCCATCTCGACCGTGATCTTAGCATGCGTACAAGACAGGAGACAGGGAATCTTGCCACCATCCTACCCGCGGTAGATCTTCCTCACTGTCCTAGCATCCAGCCAGCTGTCCCTGTCCTCGGACCCGCCACTCGACGCCGTTGGGTGGCGTCAGACGAGGTCGGTTGCATATCCAGTGCATTGCGCGTTCGCCGCAAATCTAATCCACTTGTAGCCAATGCCTGAGTCGCAAGCCTTTACCAGGATGTAGCGATTGGCAGCCAACAATAAGTGGCTCAGGTGGGCTTCGACGTGATCCAATGTTCCCCTTCCCGTGTGTACCAATATTTCTGACGTTCTTGAGTGGCACAAGAACCTTCTCTTTCGTCCTTCGAACCTTGTAACCGATTCGGGTGGCGTTGACTCTTAGATGCTGATGGATGTTCCCTTCGCTGTCGCTGAGATGATGATGATTTATGGTCGAGTTTCAAGAACTTACCGTCGGGTGTACAAGAGACGCTTCTTGGCACGGCCCTTGGGCTGCTTAGCCTTCTCTTGCTTCTCGACCTTGGGGGTTTGCGACTTGACCTTACCGGCACGTGCGAGGGATCCGTGAACCTTACCCATTTTGGATTATGTGTTATCGAGGGTCTGTTTTTGGTGGAAGTGGCGAGATGAGAGACAGAATCACAAGGAGTCAGATGGTGGTCTGAATGAGAAAGAGAGACAGTGGTGAATCGCGCGCTGTGGTCTGTCGGATTCGGCTTGGGAGGGCGGGGCTGGGCTGAGTGAGGTTCGAGTGAATTTTGCGTTCACAGCAATTATCGCCTGGCTGGAGATGGACTCTTGAATGAGCCTACTTTGATTAAGTTTTTGCTCGTGCCGCTGTCCTGGCGATGTGACAATTGAGGCGGGCTTCTTCGGTGAAGATGCACGCTGGCTGAGGGGACAAAGTGGACTTAGAGGATGTGCCCTGTCCCGGTCTAATGAGATTGTAGTTCCAGGTGTCGCTAAAACGGGTGACCAAGACATAAGTTGGACGATTTGCGCTGTTGTCGAGTGATGTTTTGCCGATGGGAAGGTGGCCTTATCGATGAAGCTGTACTGCAAGAATGATGAACGATCGTGTAATGCCTTCCACCTTCTCAACCTGGGATACGTCTATTGTCGGTCTTTGTCGTTGCTCCTATCAATGTCGAACCAAGAAGCGCACCGATTTGTCGAATTGTCGTGCCTCTTCGAACAGACCAATGCGTTTACGATGTGCGGAAAAGAAGATTCGTGTAGATGCTTACGTGTATGAGTAACCTTGACGATATGGAGGGCAGAAGGAGGAGTGATCTCGGAGCTGCTTTCGATAGTGTCAACGCTGGCTTAGCTAGATTTGGCTGAGCCACTCACACACACACACACACCGCTCCTTAGCTGACTCGCTCACTAACACTCCTCCAGTCACAGCCAACTCTGATTATACCGATCTGCTGTACCAAAAAATTCTCTCTGGGCAAGCCCGCGTCTTCTCTTGCTTTGCCTGCGTGCCTCTTTGGCTCTTGAGGCTGCCGTGACTGTGTTCGCCGTTCACCCTTTGGCGCGCACACGCACAATTTGAACAGGCAGAGATTGGCTAAGTGACAGCGTCATAAAATTTAAGAGGCAGCAGCTGGCTATATTGGATACAGACAGGGGAGATTGCCGGTCTGCAAGCCCGCCCTTTTTTACGACGAGTATTGCAGTGAGAAATTCTGAATTTCACCGTGTTCTTGCAACCAGCTTCAAAATGGAGCGTGAGAACTTTTCTCTTTCGCAGATTACACGTGCAAAATAGACAGGCGAAATCGCCCAGGAAAGCAGACGGAAAGCGCTCTGCTGCCTCGTTTTTTCTGGGCTTTTGGATTTCGGATTCTTGGCAGCGGTTCCCCGATCTGAATGATCTGTGTCTTCCAATCAACGCGAAGAAAGCAAAGGCAGCGACGGTGTGTCTGTGTGTGTGAGCGTCTCGAGTGACGGTTGAACCAGAGTATTGGAGATCATCATCGGCTTTCTTTCTCTCTCTCCTCTTCTTAGGACTCATCTCAACTCATCAAGAACGTAAGTGTTAGCATATCATACCAACAAACAGGGCAAACTTTCGGAAAGAATCGATAGCAGCAACGACGAACGGATCAGCAACGCAGCAGAAACACACACACACGTCGACACAGCAGCATCAGCAGGAACATAGAAGAGAGACAGGACGGATAGCAAAGGTTGGGGAGCATGACAATGGATCGTAGATGATGGCTATGTGCGCACCATTAAAGGCGCCATGAAAAGTTTTATTTAGGGGTCGGAATCATTCCACTCGTCTGGAATTAAGAGGATGGTTTGTTCGCAGTCAAACTTTTGGACCAGCAAACGGAAGTCGCACACCACGACCTCACGCCGTTGGAGTGGGAATGGTCCAGCCTGCCTTAGAAAGAAAGTCAGGGGAAAATCGTTGGCATTGCGTGCTTTCTGCTAGACCGACATTGCGAGTTGCTGTTTCACCGATCTTCCAACTTCCTAGCCTAACTATCTTCCTCTTCCTTTCGAACAACATAAAACTAACCCTTCTATCCTAACCTCCTTACCCACCACTGCCCATTCCCCGCAACTCTCTCCAGTGAACCTGCCAAAATGATCATCAGCAAGGAGAACCGCAAGACCATCTACGCCTCTCTCTTCAAGGAGGGTGTCATGGTTGCCCCCAAGAACTTCCACGTTCAGCACCCCGAACTCGAGATCCCCAACCTCGAGGTTGTCAAGGCTCTCCAGTCGCTCACCTCGCGCGGTTACGTTCACACCCAGTTCTCGTGGCAGTGGTACTTCTACACCCTCACCGACGAGGGTGTTGAGTACCTTCGCGAGTTCCTTCACCTTCCCGCCGAGATTGTTCCTGCTACCCACAAGCGCCCTGCTCGCCCTGCTCGTGCTCCTGTTGGTGGCCGTGACGGTGCTTACCGTGCTCCTCGTGGTGATCGTGAGGGTGGTGACCGCGAGTACCGTCGTCGTGACGGTGGTGCCCCCGCTGGTGACAAGAAGGACGGTGCTCCTTCGGGAGAGTACCGCCCTCGCTTTGCCGGTGTTGGCCGTGGTGCTCCCCGCCAGTAAATTTGCTATGTCGTCAACCCACTTTTGCCAGCGCTACAAGGATGATCGTTTCCCCAGCAACCTAGTTTCTTCTCGCTAGCAACGCCAAAAGACATCATCCCGTCAACAGCATTAGTGTCACCGACATCAAAAAAAAGAGACGTTCAGTCACAACTCACTTCCATCAACAAGTCCTTTGTCACTGGTCTCTCCCTTCCAATTCAAATCCAATTCTTTTCTCCAATACGGATGCAGTTGGACACGTAGGATACATAAACACCATCCAGCTTCTCTATGGCTTTTTTCTTCTAGGACTGTTTTTAAACATAGAGTCGCTGCATTTCAAAATCCAACGTCGGGCAGGCGCCCTTAGTCCTTCTTCTAGCATCCCTTTTTGCTTCCCAATTGTGGTTGTATTCGCATCTGTTCTCTGATAACAAACAGTCCTTTATATTATATCTATATGCGAGTGAGATTTTGGTGAGTGAGCGGTATGAGTTGGCAACGTGAGCGGTTTACATTCAATGGGACACAAGTCGATGCAAAGTCATATCTTTCGATGATGTTGGACCTCACAACTCGAGTCAGCTCCCTAAGCACAATCGCTTACTGACCATACACACATCCAACTTCGCACACACATAAACAATCAACATGAATCTTCTCCCATCTTGCAGCCACTACAAACAACGTTTTTTACTGCTTATCTCCACCTCTTCCGCCCTGTTTTCTAGCCTCTGTAGCGCCAAAATCCTCGCTATCAGGTTGTTTCTGTTGTTGTTTACTTGGGTTTCTATCGCTTTGATGGTCTTGTTTTGTTGCCAATTTGGAAGTTTCGGAGTTTGCGCTGGAAGAGGAGAAGTTGGCGTCGGTTTCGTTTTCGATGCTTGAAGTGGATTTGTGAGGGTTGGTTTTGGATCCGTCGTAGGCTGCGTTTGTGTTTGCTATATCTTCCGTCTGTCAAACAAAAGAAAGGGGGGAGGTTAGAGGAGAGAAAGAGAAGGAAGGAGGAAGAGGAGGCGGGGACTTACGGATCCGGAACCAGGAGTTGTAGCTTCACTTTCTGATCCTGGTTTGACAGCTGATTTGGCAATATGGGTGGTGGAAATCGGTCGAACCGCGAGGGGGATAGAGCGGTGGGAGACGAAGGATCGGAGTGATGAAAGCATAGTGGTTGACCTTGAAAGTTTGCGGTGAAGTGTTGGTGTTGGTGACAACGAAATGATAAGTGGAAGGGGGAGATGGCTTATATACTCCTCAGCTTTCGAACACACTCGCAACAGCACAAACTCAGCTGCGGTGGAGGGCTTGTCACAGCTTGATTTGGACCCTGATTCACACAAAGTCGAAGGTGGAGTCTCATCTTTCGAAGCCACAGCACCACCAACGAGTCTGTACTGACAGTAGAGCGGAGAGCGAGGGAGGATGGTTTGGCGGCTTTTGACAGCTCTAGCCAAAGAGGCGTGTGACGTTGATGCTCACTCATCCCCACATTTCGCATTTTCGGCGTGAGTGTGTCACTTATCCAGCTCTAACAAAGCCTGCACCCGAGAAATAAGGTTGGGTTCCTGAAGTTGAGTGCATGCAAGGGCCTGTGAAACACAAGTCAACGGAAATCGGAGTTTCAGCTCGAGGCTGTTCATGTTGTTGTTCCTCCGCCACATTTCGGATCATCATCACCTTTCTATCCAGCTGGACACAGGCACCTTTGCTCAACATCACCAACACAATACGCACGATATCGGAGGCGACAGTCTCTGGTAACAGAAGCATCTTCACCTTGTAAAGGATCACGACGTTCGGGCTTACACTCCGTCCGTTCAGTCACACTTTCGGTTTGACCGATTGGCAGAGCCATCTCGACCCACACACGCTCTTCTCCCAACTCAACAGACTATCCTTCACCTTCTCACAGATTCAGACAATCTCTCGTTCCTACTCAACTGACGTCCCGCAACCAAAGGGCAACCGCACTGCGAGCTATCACAAGATGAGAACACGAACAACACCGCTATCTCTCATCACTCTCCTCTTCACCCTCCTCTTCACCTTCCTTCTCACCACACAAACAATCGCCATCGGTGTAGATCCAGCATCAATAGCTCACGAGCCCTACCAATACTTCCACTCCGACGGCGTCGGAGGTTCCAATGCAGTCTGTTGGCTCTCGCGAATTTCTTTCCCCAGCATTGAAGGTGTAACATGTAGATTTGCAGATACGATTAGTCAGGTAAAGGGAAGACAGATTTGGCAGTGTGAGGGAGATCAAGGAAAGTTCTGTCAAGGATGTCATGAGTTGGAAAGTAAATTGACAGATCCAAAGGAACAGGTCGCTTGGAAGGTTCAGGGTTGTTGAGCCCTCTTGGCTCTCGGTTTGGAGAGAAGGCGGGCGGGAAGTGGCAGGGTTGGTTGGTGGAGAGAAATCGTCGAGAGAGGATGGGAAGCGCACAAAAGAAGGTACGCAGTCAGAGGCATGGGAATATCGCTGCTTTTCCGCTTAGTCGATCTGGCGAAGGGAGTGATGTGCAATAGTCATTGTTTGACGGCAGAAAATGGCACACTCGAACAAGGAGACTATGGTCATCGAAACGAATATGGGTGACGAGTCTCCGTGGTGATTATATCCTCAGATACTTCTGCAGCCTCATTTGGGACCACATGTGTAGATGATTTGCGACGACGTACTCATCGAACCGTCACACGATGCCTCGTACTGCCCACAAACACAGCAGCATCAACCATACAACCGCATCCCCAACTCAGCGTACCAGACACTAGCCATCCTTCACATCCAGTCACACTTGACGCTTTCGTGTTCAGACCATTGTATATATATTTCACATTAGCTTGCATAGCAGATCTGGAAGTTCTCTAACTTTAATCTATCAGAACACCATCTAATACATGTGTTTCGTGATTCATCACTTCCATCCAGACCCTTTCCTCCTACGACGGGGGGGAAGTTAAAGATCTTTCTTCTCCCCATTCACCGCTTCTCCCGCTGACGCCTTGTTCAGGAAGAACACCCTGGTGATCAACTTGCAAACCTCCTCAATCACCACCACAGGAGCACTGATCCACACCACCGCCTTAACCTCTTCGCTCGTCAATCTTGTCACCTGGAACCAATCCTGCAAGAAAGGAACGGTGCAAATCGTCCAGTGCAATCCAAGCGATAGTGCAATAGCACCGATGAGAAGTGGGTTTTTCCAAGGACCAAAAGTGAGCAATGAATCAGTTTCAGAAATCGCGTTGAGCGCGTTAAACATCTCGACCACTACCAAGACTGATAATGCAATGGTGGCGGGTTGACGGAAAGCAGTGAAGATACTGCAGTCTACACCGTGGAACAGCCCGCCGGGAAGCTGAGATGACGGGAGCGGGCATTGATGGAAGCGACTCAGTTGAGCATACGTGATTTGTGGACCAGTGGTGGAGAAGAGGAACCACCAAGCGTAGCCGAAGATGGTAGCAGCTCCGACGAAGGCTCCTACGAGGAGGTAACGGGTGAAGATCCAACCGGAGATCAAAGGGTCGTTTCGAGATCGAGGCTTTTCACGCATGATAGTGCTGGAAGGAGGGTTGAAGCCCAAAGCTGTGGCTGGGAGACCATCAGTGACTAAGTTCACCCAGAGCAATTGTACGGGAATCAACGCTTCAGGCAAGCCCAATAAAACCGTGAGGAAGATCGAAACAACCTCTCCGATGTTGGAACTGATCAAGTATCGAATGAAACTTTGCATGTTATTAAAGATACTCCTACCTTCCTGCACTGCCGCTTCGATCGTTGCAAAGTTGTCATCGGCGAGAACCATATCAGCAGCGAGCTTGGCAACATCCGTTCCAGAGCCCATAGCAATACCAATATCGGCCTTCTTGAGCGCAGGTGCATCATTGACACCGTCTCCAGTCATAGCAACCACCAAACCTTGGCTCTGAAGCAGATCAACCAATTGAGACTTGTGCGATGGTTCCACACGCGAAAAGAGACTGGCCTTGGATACGGCTGCTAGTTTCTCCTGTTGGGTAGTGAGAGCATCGAATTCGCGACCGGTGTACGATTTGCCTTCGAGATCTTCGTTGGCGCCAAAGACGCCAATCTGACGACAGATGGTTTCAGCAGTGTTCTTGTTGTCACCGGTAATCACAATGACTCGGATACCTGCTTGACGGCAGCGAGAGATGGCGTTGCGCACTTCGGGACGAGGAGGGTCAAGCATACCAACGAGACCGATCAGGGTCATGCGTTGTTCGAACTGAGCGTATTCGGAGGGAGAGCTGCTGCGGTAGGATTCAACGTCGAGAGGAACGTCTTCCTTGACGGCGATGGCGAGGGTGCGGAGTCCGAGACGACCGTATTCGAGAACCTTATCTCCGATCTGTGCACGCAAAGCAGAGTCAAGGGGAGAAGCGTTCTTGCCAAGCTGGACGGTAGTGCATCGCTCCACGACGGATTCAGGCGCACCTTTAACAAGGAGGCATCCAGTAGCAGAAGAGCGCTGGATCAAGGTTGACATACTCTTGCGGTCACGGCTAAATTCGAACGTCAGCAGACGCGGATGAGCCTTTCCGTATTCGTTCGAAATGACACTGCATCGTTCAGCAGCATCAAGACTAGCAGCTGTTGCGTTGACGGAAGCATCATGGTGACCAAGCTTCTCAACAAGCACCTTGAGTGCTGCTTCAGTGGGTTGACCGACAATGTGGTAGTTGTGGTGCTCGTCAAGTTGGACGAAAGAGTCGTTGCAGATGGAGCAAACTTCAGCAAGGGCATGGAAAGCAGTACGAGGTTGGTTCAAGCTCTCGAGCTTCTTGCCGAGAGGATCGGTGATCTCGCCGGTGGGGGCAAAAGTGCTTCCGGAAACAGTGTAATCTGAAATGTTGCCCTGAGGGGAGAAGACGGAGAAATGGGTGACGCTCATCTGGTTGGTGGTGAGTGTACCGGTCTTGTCGGAGCAGATGACGTTGGTGGAACCGAGGGTCTCAACGGAGGGCAAATGACGGACGATGGCGTTCTTTTTGGCCATCTTCTTAGTTCCCAACGCCAAGCAGGCAGTGATGACAGCAGCAAGACCTTCGGGAATAGCGGCAACAGCAAGAGCAACGGCGATCTTGAAGTAGTACATGGCACCACGAACCCAGCCGTGGTGCGAAGGGTCGTTGAAATGACGGAAGTTGACGATCCAGACCAAGATGCAGATGATACTGATCACCTTGGCGAGGAGCTCACCAAAGTCGTCGAGCTTTTGCTTGAGGGGAGTCTTGTCGTCGTCATCCTTGGAGATCTCTGCGTGAATGTCACCGATAGCCGTGCGAGTACCCGTCTGTGCAACAACAGCAATGGCGGTACCATTCGCAACAGTGGTTCCGGAGAAAAGGATGTTGGTCTGGTCCTGCTTAACGGCGTCGACGTCAGAGACGGGTTCGAGAGATTTGTTGACCGAGATGGACTCTCCAGTCAAGATAGCCTGGTCAACACGGAAAGAAGACGAGTTGATAGCAATGAGACGGCAGTCGGCAGGGATCTTGTCACCGACAGTGAGGATGAGAATGTCACCAGGAACAAGGTCTTCGGAGCGGACTTTATCGGTAGCACCTTCACGAATGACGTTGGCAGTATCAGGGCTGTACTCTTTGAGAGCGTCGATGGCTTTGTCGGCATTACGCTCCTGTACGACACCGACGGTCGCGTTGGCGATGAGAATGAGGAAGATGACACCAGGTTCGATCAGAGCAGCTCCAAGCGTAGTGTCCTCTTCGAGCAAGGCAAGAACAAACGAGATGACGGCCGAAGCGAGGAGAATCAATACGAGCTGGTCCTTGAACTGATCGAGGATGAGCTGCCACAACGGTGTTGGTGGCTGTTCTGGAAGCGTGTTGGAACCATACTTGGCACGACGCTTCTCAACCTCTTGGTCGGAGAGACCTTTGGAAGGGTCAACCTGGAGAAGGGTGAGCGCCTCGTGAACGCTCTTTGTCCAAGCTGCGTCCATGTTGCAGTTCGACGGCAAAAGAAGATGCGAGCGTTGAAGGAGCAACTACGTTCGGATCTTGAGATTCGCCAAGTCACTTGGAATCCTTTACTCTACTCTACGAAGGAGGACGAGAGGTAGGAACGACAATGACCGAAAAGTGTCTGATCGAGGGTTGACGGTTGGTGGGAGGACGTCAAGAAAGCTTGAGTGGAAGTCTCTTACCAACAGGTGTACAGCTTGAATGAAGAGGAAAGTAGTGCACGGTCACCTTGTGTGTTCAAAATGAAGCCGTTTCAAGACGGCAGCGGCACAACAGACAGAGAAACTCAGCAGCAACTTTTCAATGTCAGTCGGAATCGGCAAATCCGAACGGCCGTTCATTGGAAGAAAGCAGAAATGCATACGTGTCACATTTCACATTTCGCCGCCCTCCTCAACCTCGACGCCTCTTTCTTCCTCTTCTTCTTCTTCTCTGTTCGGTCTTTCCCGCGGCATTGCTTCAGCTTTGCATGACGACCTCCGGAACGCGTTCACTTCAAGCATTCGAATTCAGCAACGGTCACAAGCGTCATCTCTGCGGTTCATCCGAAAGATGACAGTGAGGGTCAATGCGAAGAAACTTGGCATGACACGTCAGGTCAGACTTAACCACCAAAAAGAAGAAAAAGGAAAAAGTTATCAAAAAAAGACGCGGTTGGAAGAAAGTGCCCGAAGATTCTGCTGCCGTATCGCAGTGAAGAGAGCCGTTGTCGTGCCTGTTTCTCTGCGTGTGTTCTCAGGGGCAAACAAATTGACCGATGCCCGGAGTGCGGGGTTCGCCCCTTCAAAGATCATGCTTCATCGACAAGCAAGTGTTCCAGGGTCGTTGAGACACCTGCTCTTTCCGCTTTGTGAGCATCTGGCGTAAGCGTTCGTTCACATCAATCGAGCATTGAACGAGGTCCAGAAGAAGGTCGTTGTGGACGGAGGAGTGGGGAGTTCGTCGGGTACCGACACGTGGAGGCTTCTGAACTTGTTTCAGTCGTACACGTACGCAGGCCGCGCTCTTCGCATCTAGCAAGAATCGGGGTGCCCGATAAGATGGACCACTCTAACATACAAAAAAGGCGAGAAAACCGGCTCCGCTTCAGTCGGGAATTTTTGGTTCTTCCAGTCACCAAATCTTTCCTCATCATCATCATTCTCAACACCACCATCAATCCTTTACCTCGTCAAGCAGCATCAACTACTACCCTCATCACTCAAGATCATCGTTCGCACCCCACAACTGGAACTGTAGCATCTACTTCGAATTGCATACCCCCCTTCTCAGACTTCGCTGGCACTACAATGTTCGGAGCATTCCGTCCCTCACTCCCATCAATGGGTGGTCTTCTCTGGAAGAACCCATGGCGACTCTCTTCCACACGCAAAAACCGAGTTCGAATGCGTCTACGTGCAGTAGACGACGTCATCTCCACCCTTCAACAATCTCAAATTCAATGTGGAGCTTTGCAAAGAGCACTAGCTATACCAACAGAATCCCAAATGGTCGCAAAGGACAAATATACAACTTTCAGCAAACACGAACGAGGTTTCAGAAAGAGCGTTCACAAAGTTCCAAAATGGACTCGAAAGACCATCAGAGAAAACCCTGTCGGCTACTAAAAACACAATAACATCAACGAATCAACACCCAGCCAGGATCTCAACATCAAAACTACTATCAGCATCTCTCACTTGTAACATTAGTTTCATCGCTTCTTAACACTCAATGATATGGCATATATCATCACCAAAACTCTCAAATGCTTGTCATGTCCAAGAACGACAGCTTGGATTCTCGGCTGTGAGTCAGAGATATGCCGCAGTGGCGAGACGAGATTACATCAAACAGTGCAAGGACGAAGCACCACAAGCTCAAGGCCCAATGTAAGAGTTCACCAGCCACTGAACGAAAGGGAAGGCAGCCAGATGCTTTTGAGATTGCAAAGCCAGGGGTATAAACAGTTGCAAAGAAGACAGCGAAGAAATGCAAGAAGAACAAGGCAAACGACGAGCAACGATTACAGAAAACAAAAGAATGCGAATACTAATGACTGCAGTACTGGAACACGAAGCTGACATCGTCGTAAGCCTGCTCTGCCCTCAGCAGATCGTCATGCAAGTTGTGCATCTCGTCTTTGCCATAATGGTTCCAAGTGCTCGTATCACCATAAAGCAGCGCCGGAGCCTTGATGAATTGCTTCCCGTTCTTGCATCTCTTACACTTGTACGTATCGTGCGTGTCACAAACCGTCTCTTCTTTAAAGGTGAACAGCGCTCTCAGATCCTCGCCGGAGAAGTGACGAGCTGCATCTTGCGCCTCGTCAACCACACATGACGAAAGCGACTGCTTGTGAGACTGTCGCTGCAAGATCTTCTCCTCGATCGATCCTGTCGCGATGAAACGATAGACGAAGCACGACTTCTTTTGACCGTCACGCCACACTCGTGCCAGTGCTTGTTGATCCGAGGCTGGGTTCCAGTCCGGGTCGAATAGCACCAGTCGATTGGCACCGATAAGGTTGAGACCACATCCACCAGCCTTGGAAGATAGCAAAAAGATGAACTCTTTTCCCTCCGGATCGTTGAAGCGATCGACAAGCTTCTGTCGCTTGTTGATCGTCATTGTACCGTCCAAACGGAACATTCCCCATCGATTGGCTCGGCACATTCGCTCGAACACATCGAGCGTCTGCGTGTAGTTCGAGATGAGTACAATCTTGTCGTTGGTCGTGGCACGGATGGTCTCCAAGAATCGCTGCAGTACCATCATCTTACCAGACAGCTCCGGGTTGACATGACGCCTATCTCGTGGTGTGTAGCCTTCAGGGAAGTACTCCTCGGATCCGTCCAGGTCATTCGGCAGGTCCAGCAGATCCGGGTGGTTGCAGAGCTTCTTGAGGATGCCGATCGCTTTGAGCGGCTGACTTCCTGTTCCGCGTAGCAGCTTCTTGATCTCGGGCGATCGGATGAAGAGTCGGTACAGGTCAAGCTGGAAAGGCGACATCTTGCAGAAGACGACATGCTCGTATTTGACAGGCAGATACTTGGAGAGCAGATCATTGGTACGTCGAATGATGAAGCGGCTGACCAACGCTGAGAGCTGCGCAAGCTTCTCATTGGCTTCCTGTTGCTGCTTCTCGGTCGCCTCGGCATCGCGGCCCTTAAGAATGGCGATCTCAAAGTTCTTGCGGAAGTCGATGCGGCTGCCGAGCAATTCGGGGTTCGCAAAGTTGAGCAGGGCAAAGTACTCGGACAGATCGTTCTGAATCGGCGTTCCAGATAAGATGACGCGACGACGGACCTTGATCTGCGTGAGTGCTTGGAAGGTGAGCGAGTCTGCGTTCTTCAGACGATGCCCTTCATCGCAGAGGAGCAGACCAACATCAGTGTTGCCCAACTCTTCCTGCAAGTTGCGAAGCGTTTCATAAGAAACGATCATGACTGGCTGTGTGATGGCACGTCCCGATGCATTGCACCAACGACGAGTCGCCTCGATCATTTCATCCTTGCTGAGCTTGCCGTCCAGAGCGAGGTTGCCAGGTGCTGCAGCACCAAGCCACTTGATCAGCTCGTTTGCCCAGTTCCGTACCAGAGAAGAGGGGCAGACGATGATACACTTGTCGATCGTCGATTTGCCTGCAATCGGGGACTGCTTGAGCAGCGTCCACATGAGGGTGATGCATTGTAAGGTCTTACCTAGACCCATCTCGTCGGCCATGATGCACCCGTAAGCGTTCTCAACAATGAGGCCTGTGGTGCAGCGGTACAAGAACTTGACACCCTCCACCTGATGTGGACGAAGCACCTTGCCCAGACGCGGATCGATGACGACTGGCACCTTTTCCACCTCTTTCGACTTTGCCTTGTTGAGCCCGAGAATCTCCGCGAGACTCTTGTGTGGTGTAGGAATCTCAGCACCTTGCTCGATTTTCGCTTCGACCGCCGCCTGTTCCTGCTGGATCTCTGCTTTTCTGCGCTCGGCTTCGCGGTCATCTACGGTAGGGTCGAAGAGGACGATCGCGTGCTCACCCATCGGATCATACAACGGACGCGGTGGTATATCAACCTTCCTGCGAGTACCTAACGCGGCATACGAAAGCCTTGTCTCGACAAGTTGGCCTTGCTTGTTGGTCATCGCAGGGAGGGAGAAACCCTTCTTGATGGCATCCGGCTTGACCTCGAAGACCTGCCACTTGCGACGGTCGACATTGAGCGAAACGCCAGTAGCATCGATGCCCTTGTAGACACCTTCGAGCGTCTTCATAGCTGCTTTGCCCTTCTTCTTGGCACCAGCTTTTCCACTTTTTGCAGCACCGTCATCATCTGAATCAGAACCTGCACCAGCTTCGCCATCGTCAGCAGCACCAGAATCCATGCCGCGGTAGTCGACCTTCTTTCGCTTCCTTCCGCCTTCCGGATTGTCCTTTTCGCGTTGATTGGCAAAAGAGGGTGGCTTGAAAGGCTTTCGGCCTAAGAGTGGACCGAAGCCAGCAGCATTGGCATTGCGAGAAACGTCCGTTAGTGGTGAAGCACGTGAATACGGGCTCTTGGCCTTGAGAGGTGTCATTGCATCTTTGCCATCGCCCGGTGTCGGCGAGGGCGAGTTGCCGAGCGCTGCCAGAATGACGCTTCTACGCATTGTAGAGGATACCGAGCGCGGGGCTGCAGGTCCGTCGTCGACGTGGTTTCGAGAGCAGCTGTTGACCGTCCTGTCGATTGTGAGGTGGTCGATTCCGAACAATACCTCGGAATCAATGCGTAAAAGCCTAGCAGCAAAGTCGCGCCGCTGCACAAGTCGTGAACAGACGACTCGTTTTGGAAGATGCCGATTTCGAAGCGCTAGCGATGAGGTGGTTAGAGTGAAAGATGAAAAGCGTTGCCACTCGATCTTCAAGAGGATTGGAGGTCAAAGCTCAGTTCGGACTTGCTGCGCAGTCATGAGTTGCATCTTCGGCTTAGCCGTGGTTCACTTGCTCACACGCCTCCACGCTTTCTCGCTGCTTCCGCCACTCACCTGCACGCTTTCTCTCTCACGCTGCAGCAACGACGCAGTTCGAAAATCTGACCGACGAGTATCGGCGCGAGAAAGTGACACTTTTCCTTTTTTTCTCTTTTGTGACAGAGAGTTGGTTCGCGTGCCGCGTAAAGCAGTCACGCGACGAAGATGTGACGCAGCCAAATCCACCATTTAGAAAACAACACCTTCTCGTTCAGTCTGTTTGCTGAAGATTACTGAGAAAGAAAGTTGCAGCATACGGCATTCGCTCGGTCTGATCACAAGATCTCGGGACGTCACAACGAGTATGACAATGCACAGGCACACAGATCGATTTCAGTCGTGCAAGTGTTGAGACTATGCCAAATGGGCGATCAAAAGGTATTTGATGTAAGTCATAAGGTATTTTGAACAGTGAGGCAATCAGTATGCTGATGAAGCTAACGCGGATCGGGTCTGCATGCTCATGCCTCTGACTGTTGCTGCTGCTGCTGCTGCTGCTGCTGCTGAGAAGAAGGAGGAGGCGGTGATGGCGGACCAGGTGGACCAGCGTTGCCTGCCTTAGGCTTTGTAAAGCTGCCCATCCTCGCTGCCAATGCCTGAGCCTGAGCCGCATTCGCTTGCGCCTGAATCCTGGCCTGCTGCATATAAGCCATCTCCATATCCGGTCTCGGCTGACTCCTTCCGCCACTGATATATCCATCCTCATGCCGCACCAATGGACTGCCATACATCCTCCACTCGCTTCCAGTTCCACCCGCGCCGTCCGGCCAGAATCGCCCACGACCCGAGAACGCCAATGCGGTCTCGTAGAACCACTCGCTCTTCTTGAGGTAATGTACCACCACAGTTCCGCCAAATCGTCGTCCGAGGTATCGTCGACGACGCAACTCTTCCGCCTCGCCATTGCCATCCTTGTGTGTTGGCAGGGGTATCATACGTGGCTGCATGGCCGCATTGGCAAAGGAGCGTTTGCGTTCTTCAGCTGCATTGCGTGACACTCCTCCAGCGCCAAAGTCGAAACCAGGCACAGAAGGAAGATGCGCTAGGAAGGGTATATCGCGCTTTCTTTTTTGAGTCTGATCGATCTCGCCGTCCACGTTGGCGAGCGAATCAAAAGGCTTAGGGTTTACTGCTTTGATGTGTCGGACAGTGAGACCAGAGGCTGGATCGATGCCAACTTCCTCAGCAAGCGTCGGTTGCGCTCCGAGCTTGTCGAGAACAGCCGGTCTGAGGCGATCATCATTGGCTTCAAAGACCATTTGCTGCCATGGCACCCAGATCTGCGTATCGTTGCCTTCTTCACCTCGGACCCAAGTGCCCGCCCACCTTCCTCCACCTTCCACCAGGGCCTCGACCTCTTCTTCAATAGTGAGATCGCTTCGCGGCTCGACGTAGGGAGCATGCCAGCGTGAGACGGTCGAGTACGACTTGGCGCGGTGCTCGCCTCCGCGTCTCGCAATCTCCTGATCCGTCAATCCACGTCGACCTTCCAGCTTGATCTTCTCGACGTAGTCCGGGAACAGAAATCCGTGCGAATATGCAGTGCCTGCCTTGGGATGATCGTAGATCCAGCAATGCTCCGAGACAACATGGATGTCGGATCGATTTGGGTGCAGGTTGATCCACTGAGACACCTTCTTGTCTTCCTTGCCTTTGACGTAATTCAGGACGGTCTCGGAGTGCGCTACGTACTGCACCAAATCGTTTGAGAGCGCATAGCACTCACCACCCATGAACCAGTTGCGGATGAGGTAGCCCCAGTAGGTCATTTGGCGTGGTGCCACACGAAGGTGTCTCTCCAACTCCTCTAGGATGATGTACGCATCGTCATCAGCCTTCACTACGTAGTCGGCTTTCTTCCAAAGTACCTGATAGCGCTGCGCTTGGTCAGCAGATCCCCCAAGAACTTCCCTCGTTTGGCCATGCCCGTTCCCATGCAATCCACGCTGTCCAAGGTAGGCACCGCCTGCCTGTTGCGCATTCTCGTCGACGGCGCGCAGGAAAGGCACCGTGGCATTCTCTGAAGCCCATTTGAAGAAAGCGTACGTCTTGCCTCTGTTCATGTTCTCTTCCATGTCGAGCACGACGACATCATTGAAGGTCTCCATTTCGAGAGCGACGCGCCTAGCGTGAGCCTGCCTCGGTTTGCCGATGATGAACTTGACTTGAACATTGCTGGTGGGCATGCCCGTATTTGGATCGACGGGCAAGGTATGAGTAGCATAGGTGCTTCTGATGAGGTGTCGTCGCTCGTAGGCGCTGTCGATGCTGAAAACGCCGACAAAAATGTCGACAGGTGCAAGAGCGTCGGCATAGGCGTGTGGGAAAGATGGCTGCTTCTGACAGTAAGTGCGCCATGGCAAGGGTTCCTTGTCGGGATTCAAGATGTAGATGATGAGTTTGGTCACTGAGGCTACGAAACTGGCGATTAGAACGAGTGCAAGAACGATAGTGACGGGATGAATAGGGCCGAAGACAGTCCGGAAGATTTTGCTGAAGAAGGAGGCGATCATTCGCAGAGGATGTGTCCATATGGACGAGGCTCTACGATTACGGCTGCGATCCTTGGAAGTGCCGGAAGTGGAAGTGGAGAAGAGCATCTTGTCCGTCTTGGAATTGCGATTCCACTTGGACTTTTTGAGGCTGCGGGAGCGAGTTGCAGTAAGAGGAGCATAGTTGCCGCTCGACCTGTTCCAGAAAGACTCGCCGCGGAGGCTCTTGGTGATGGAGCTGAACATGGATGTTGCGCCTGGATTCGCTCCACTGCCTCTTCGAGCTCGCCGCAGCTTGGCGCTGTCGTCGTATTCTGAGACGTCGGATTCGGTCATATCTGCAATCTGCTGGTCGGTGAGGTTGACACCGACAAGCGGTGTGGATATACGGTTATTGGCTGCGGTCGTTGAACGTGAGGAGGATGCGATAGGAGTGAGGTCGCCATCGGTGGAAGATGCATAGCCTGTCGATTTGTGGTGTAGTCTTGCAGAGCGTGACTGAGGCCCTGAGCGTTCGTCGGCTATGAAGCTGTCGTGCTGCTCAGCTTCTACAACACCGTAAGGCATGGAGGCTGTTCGAGACCCGGATGGTTCTGGCCAGTACTTTGAGGCGGCACTTGGACGTCCAGTGCCATTTGCAATATGACCTGCATACGATTCTGTTGATGATGGCAAGCTGTTGACTGAGACATCTAGAGGAGGTTGCTCTGGATCGCTGGATGAGCTTGAGCTGAGGTCAACGGCCAATGTACCATCCATGCCAGATGATGGATGTAACGCAGAGGGGGATGAGTTCGAGTCTCGAGATAGGTGGAAGCGCGGTGGTTCTGTGGAAGGCGTTCGAGTGAATGGATGTCGTTGCACGGCAGTCGGGTTGTTGTTGGTACCGCCTGATCCTGAGCCAGGTCTTTGTGGCGACCCACGATCGGCAGACATGGTTTGCTGCTGGCTTTGCGGAAGGTGGTGCGACCGAGGAAGGGGTGACCCAAGCAATCAATTGTTTGGCGTAGCACAGATGCACATAGGAACAATTGTTCTTGAGATGATGCTAATGCTGACGTTGATGCTGATGCTGATGCTGGATGTCAGTGTTCGGTTAATGCGATGAAGCAAGAAGAAGCCATGCAATTGTAGCTGGCTTCCAAAACTGCTGTGAATAGCGTCGACCGGCCCAGCGCAATCCGCGGCACGGGCGATCAGGATGAGCGGGAGTAGGAGTAGGTGAGATGGGTGATGTAGGCAAACGGTTAGGAGAAGATGCAGAAGGGGTCCGACTACAATCTCGAAATGGAAATCTCAAAACGATATCGGTCAACTAAGATCTTAGAGTTGGGCGGATGCGAAGCGTTCGTACCAAAGCTGTGCGGTGCTTCGAAGTTCTGGTGCGTGGCAGCAAAATGCAGAGAGAGTGTGTTCGCTGCGAAGCGCTGCGTGAGGACGTGCGAGCGTGGGAAAAGGCAAGAGCCACAGGAGACAGAAGTCGCCTCTTGAGGGTGGGGGAAAGTTAGTTGTGCGTCCTTTTGCGTCATTTTTGTCTTGCCCAAAAGCGGCGGCAATTAGAATGTCAGGCTTAACATGGAAATAAATCGCCGATTCTCTCCAACGCTGTTCTTCGATCCCGAACTGTCAAATACTGCGCCATGCTGCCCATCAAATAGGTGGGTCTCGACGCTGTCATGTCTCAGCATCGAAGCGGGCGTTTGCTGCTTATTGTCGGACATTCATGCATGGTACTTGAGACCATATGGCAGATCCATTGAGCAGGTGTTAGGCGCACCGCGTGCCAAGTGACGGAAGAGTTCGAACAGTCAAGATGTATTGGCTGCATCGGCTGGTCGAGAAAAATGATATGCCCCAATGACGCGCGCTACTGTATAGGCTTTCGGCTTTTCTTTGTTCAGCCCCTTCACCACGTCCCCATCTCCATCATCGACTGTACAGTACAGTACATCAGCATCCGATGGACTTGAAACGGCACACTACAACACTCGGTCTCAGCATCGGGTGAGAACTCGTGTCTTATTGGAGCGCTCGCTTGACCACCCTCAGCTGTGTTCAGTCTCACTGACAGTCTCAGGGAGACGCTCTGACTCTGATTTTAGCGTCCAATCGCTTTTGCATGCTGCGATGCACATACTGCCTCTTGCTGCCAGGTGGTCCGTCTCACTCAGCTTTCTTGGCGGCGATGTCAGCTCGGTGCTCGTAGATGTTGCTACCAAGACAACATCCTACGCCATACAACGACCGACTGTGTTCCCATGTTTTCCAAGGCCGCCTGCCAGGCTCTCCCCAAGCTGCCTCTCGGTTGGGTGACGGCAACAAGTACGCTTTGTTTCTCTCTGTCTCAGCACTGTTGGAGCCTCCAGCGCCTCTGAGACGAGCCGCTCCTGCCGTGACTTCTGAGACCGACAGGTTCTCCCTTGTCCCTCGCAATACTTGTCGCGCCGTGTCTTTCCTTTTTCCTCATTCTCTTCATTCACATCATTGATCTTTCTTTCCTACACATTCAACACTATCAGATACAGCAACAACAACATCATCATCACCAAACATATCTTTACCACCACTACTACACTCTAGTCTCTTTCCAGCCATCACTTCTTCGCATTTCAGCGACAAGCTTGCCGACATCGCCTGGCCTCTTCAGGCCATCCTGAAAGTACGAAGCAGGATCTACAAGCACAAGAAACGTACATTCATCCAACATGTCTGGACTCGGCATCGATTTTGGCCATGAGTCCGAGGCCTACTCCACCGATACTGGCTCTCGCACCTCGGCCGCTTCTACCTCTACCTCTGGTTTCCATAGCCGTACTCGTGCTCACATGCTCCCAAAGAAGTCATCGATGAACAAGATGCGCGGAATGAGGCCCAAGACGGCGGAAGAAGACGCGAGGCGTGTCCGCATTGTATCTGGCGAGCCCAGCGTTCTGGGTCATGGTGCTTACACAGACGAAGACTTCATGTCGCCGATCAACGTCGAGGACATCGTTGTTCAGCCGCACAACCTGCACAGTCTTAGCGCTGCCGTAGCTGCAATGAGCGGATACAGTACGGACACGGCGACAAGTAGCACCGAGACTGATAGCGATCAAAGCCCTACACTTACAGAGTCGTCCGTCACCAGTGCCTCCTCGGGCGCGAGCAGCGCTCAGAGAGTGACGACGCTCAAGAAACACAACAGCCAGCCTCAGCTTCAAGCTGATCTTTCCAGCGAGACCATCAGAGCAGGTCATGCTACAACGGGAGCTGCCAAAAGTCGACCAGTGTCGGAACAGACTGTCATCTTCAACGGTAAATCGGTACAGAAAAGCAGGAGCAACACTAGTATCGCATCCGGCTACCGTTCCGATGGAGGCTCCAGCCTGGGTCGATCTGCAGAAATTCCACGAGGCGTCGGTCGAAGCGTTGGTCGAGGTGGGCACCAGCGCCTAAGTATTCGAGGTGCAGCCAGCCGTCAAGGTACTCTACAAGGTCGCATCGGTCCTCAAGTGGGAAACGTATCGAATGCAGGAGCCAGACCCGCTCGAATTGGCCCATCAAACGCTACCGCCGAGCAAGAGCCTGTCTCCGATAACGAAACAGAAGTCATGGTCCCCGACGGCTTCGGTGGACACACACGCGTCAAGCAACCTCGATCACGGCCCGTTGCCACAGATACCGCCGCACCGGCACCTGCTCTTCTGCAGCGGATCGATATGTCCACTCAACAATCTTCCATGTTGCAAGGAGATTCGCAGCAGTATTGCGATTCCCGTCCCTCCCCAGCCAAATGGCGGGTCGGCAGCTTTTACGGCCCTGACGGGTCTGAAACGGCTCGCATCGACCACGAGACTGGAACCATCAGCGTGTCAGGTTCCCACTTCGAAGAATCAGAAGCCGGGCCTGCCGCTGTTCCTTCTCGCGTCAGCTCGAGCAAGTCTTCTTCTGTTTCTCTTTCTCGCTCGCAGACCTCGAGTACTGGTCCGAAGGCAAGCATGATGAAGAGTCCAGTGAATCAAGCCGATTCGCGCGCTTCAGCTGAGCTTGAGGCTGGAGATGCCCCAGTGGAAGGCTCAACGAAGGCAGCCGCGCTCGAGCAGAACAGGAAGTCTCGGACTTCGCTTGCTAGCGTCTCAATGCGAAGTAAGCGTGGTCTTCAAGGTCTGGAGGAGGCAGAACGAGGTGGAGCACTGGTTAGCCTTGACAATTACCGCATGACTTACGATACTGGTCTTCCTATTTTGCCTCATGAGATCCAGGCTCTGGACCAAGACAGCATCATGGGCTCCGTTCGCCTGGGAGCGGAGGCACAGTTGATGAGGTCCTCTCTAAGCCAAGGCGGAATGCAGTCCTCATCCTCTATGCAGAGCCAGCTCTCCTCATCTCCCTCGAAAGCAGGTGAGAAAGCAGGTGAGCGCGAGGCCGAGGGCAGCAAAGCAGGTGGCAAGATCAAGAATCGTCCTCGTCGAAGTCTTTCCGAGACCAATGTCAATGCTGCACTGCTCGAGCGTCACGGTACGCTACTGAGCACGGCCGCAAACCCTCTCCGCCGCAACAAGGAGCTTAACCGACTTCTTGGTAACTCTGACCGCAAGCTACCCGCTTCAGCTGCGAAGCCAATGACGAATGATACACAGGTCAAGAACGGTCTCAAGCGAAGCAATGCTGTTACATCAGCGGTTGCTCCACCACCAGCGGCGCTCGAGCAGGGAAAAGCCAACAAAGCTCGCGTCGAGGTGGATCTCGTTCTTGAGTCTGACCTCGTTGTTGAAGGTGGTACCCTTCAAGGTCGGATGCAGATTCGCGTACGAAAGGGGTCTGATAAGGAAGGTGGCGTCTTCTTGGCTCAGCCCAAGATCCGCGTCGTCGGGTTTGAGGAGCTGCTTGCCGATGATACGAGATACATCTTCTATCACCACGCGTCTGTCATTGACGGCGACCGATCGAGCAATGGACCTAGTGAGCCATACTATCTTCACGGTTCGCCCACACTCTCGTCGCCTGAGACTGCGGCTTTCTCTGCTCTGGCCTGCTTCAACGGCGGTCCCGATGCTGAGGGCTACGCAGAGGGCAAGGTCGGGTCGCATTCTATCCCATTCTCGCTCGAGCTCCCCGTCTCGAAAGGCGCTAAGGGTAGCTACAGAGGCAAAAATGCCGTAGTGCGCTACATCGTCATCGGATCAGTCAAGCTCAAGTCTGCTTCCGGGGCCAATCGCTCCATCGCGCACTTCTATCGTCATGTTGACCTCTTCCCCTATCTCAACCCCGCAGTTGTCCTTTCCAGTGCACTCAAACCGATCCAAGCGACCAGCTCGAAGGGCCTCTTCCTTGGTGGCTCTGGCAAAGTCCATCTCATGGCAAGTTTGCACCGTAACACTTGGGTCGCTGGCCAACGAGTGTACATCAATGTCGGCATCCAAAACGATACGTCGAAGAAGATAAACGGTATGACGCTCGCCCTCATCCGCACGGTCACGCTCTACAAGCCTCGTCCAGAGCTCGACATGGATAGCCAGTCTGCGAGACGCGAGCTTGATCCAGATGCATGCCAAACTTCAACTACGCGCAAGAAGATCGCCGAAGAGGAGCTAGAGATGGGCCAGAAGGGATCTCGTGGGGTGGTCACTGCTAGAGGCTGGTGGACTGGTGTAGAGCCTGGACAGCGAGTAGAGTCCTCGCACTACATGCATATCCCTGCTGATGCGCTGTCGATCTCGCGCGGCAGACACGTGGAGGTAGTGTACAGCATCAAGGTCTCCATTGGGAGCTCGCTTTCCTCGGATGTCAGTGTTGAGCTTCCCATTAGGGTGATCAACTTTGTTTCTCTCGACCCACCTCCTCTCAAGAAGGCTGGAGGTAAGGATGGTTTGAGCCGAACCTGGGCAGCACCTGGAAGTGTTTCTGGTGACGCTAAGTCTCCCACTGGTAGCTCCAGCGGGAGGTCCGCCGGAGGTGATGCAGATCAGATGGTGGCACGACTCAAATCTGTCGATGCGATGCGTTCGCCCGGCAAGACAGAGATCTCGCTACAGAACTATGATCAGCATCTCCAAGCCGCACGCATTCTTTCACCTGGTGAGGTGCAGGCAGAGCAGAATCGCCGCATGCAACACCAGAAATCGCTCGACTTCATCAACCATGCCATTCGTAGTGCTGCAGCTCGTCGAGGTGTTGACGTCACCCCAACCACCAACAGCTCTGCTCGCACACCTAGCCCTGCTGGCCTGGGCATTGGTGTGCTCGACAGCGGCTCTGTCTCCGAGAGTAGCAGGAGCAGTCCAGGTGGTAGTAGCAGCACAGACGGCGTCTCTGGTGCCGATGAGGACGACGCTGATGACGATCTCGAGACAGAAGAAGGAGACAATACCAAGACTCCAATGGCAACCGCTCGACTCGCTAATACTATCTACCCACCGGGCTGCGAGCCATACGAGCAGCATCACCATCAAGCTCACCAAGCTGCTCACCTGAACTCCAACTACTCGCAACTCCCTGTCACTCTTCATCTCCCTGGTGGCATGCACCATATGCACCAGATGCAGATGCAAATGTATCAGATGGCTGCTGCTGCTAACCCGGGTTACAACCCACCCAACAACTCAGCCTCGGCGGGAGCGATGGGCGGTATGCTGCCAATGCTGCGCATCAACAACGCCAACGCAGTGTCTCTTGATGAGATCGGAGACGATTACGATGAGGACGAGCAGGAAGATAGGACGCTGGCTTTGAACGACGAGTCAATGGCAGAGATGAACATGGTCATCGGATCTGCGAGATTGGACGACGATGCTGAGTATGGTCAGTTCGATGATAGTATGCATGTGGACGAAGAGCATTTCGGCTCTATTCTGGAGCAAACCAAGGACGAGGATGGAACCGGGGCGGAAGGGTGGTCACTCCGTCGTAGAGGGTCTGCGGAAGAAGATGAGGAGCTAGCAGCGAGTGGGTGGACGAGAGAAGAGGAAGAAGATGATGTAGCAGAAGTCTCATCGATCATGCAGACTGTCAGCATCGCCCCAAGTCCCACTGAAGGACAAAAAGCGCCTCCCCCCTCTGCGGCCTCTGCGACTTCGTCGGATGTCTCGCCCGTCACAGCTACTGCAGTGCGAAAGTCGAGCTGCAAGATGTCACCCCTTGCACCACCTTACATTCCGATGCGTAGCGATTCCTGTCCTCCCACCTCACCTCCCGGCCAATCCTACTCGGTCACTGCGCCACTCAAGATCAAAAAGGATCCCACTGCAACTCTGCTTCCACAGCAGGTCATTCGAGCAGCTCCTTCATCGGAACAACTCGTCGAACGATCGAGCAAGATCCCGATCTCTCGCATCGCCCGCACTTCTGCAGAAGGTGAAGCTTTGAGTACCGCCAATCTCAAACGACATTCCGACAATCTTTCGTATCGCAACCAACAAGGCCTACCTCAGCAAGGGCAGCAGCGTGGTCATAGGGCGACACATAGTGTCACTGGACTCAAACCTTTGATTTTGAAACCGAGAGCTGCGGTTAGTGACAAGAGGAGTAGTGTTGGAAGCAGGACTCCTGAGAGCGCTACTTTCTCGCCTGACGATGTACAGCGAGGTGGACAAGGTGAGGAGGTGAAGAGCCCGGAAAGTGTTGCTTGTGAAGAAGCAGAAGCTGGACAGCAGAAGCAGTCTTTGGTGTTGAACAAGAAAGCTTCGGAAGTGTCGTTAGGCGATAGAGGGCTGCCTAGATCTTCTACTCTGCAGTCGATTGCGACGCATGCTAAGCCGCAACAGACGCTGAGACATTCGGATAGCACTTCTTCGCTGGTTAGCGATGCAGGAACTTCAGGTGCACTTTCGCGATCTCACTCGACGCACAATCTGAGGGGTGCAGCAGTGATGGTTCCTTCGGTACGGAACAAAATCGCAATGTTGGAGAGTAGAAGTGCCGCACTCCGCGAATTCACAGCTGCAGTGCCAGGAAGCGGGTCAAGCAGTCCAGCAGGATCACCGGTGAAGGGCTCAGGTCTGACGCCTTCCACGTCGAGTGGCAGAGTGGCCGCTTTGGCTGCATCAGCGGAAAGAGCAGGTAGCACAGGTAAATTGACCCCGTCAGGTTCGAGGTTGGGAAGGAAGGGTAGCTTTATGAGCTTGGCTGAGTCGGAGGATGGAACCGGAAGTGTGGTTAGTAGTGTCTATGTGCCGGAGTATATGAAGGGTGCAGATGGCAATGGTGGAGGAGGWGGTGGTGGTGGTTTCAATGCTCCAGTGTTGAGGAGCGTTCGTTAAAATAGGCAGCATTTGGAGTATCTCCCAGCCACATTTGTTAAGATTGTTGGCTCTCATCGACTAGAGATCACTTCTTTACGTGCTAGCAAGACATATGATGGAGGAAGAAGGCGGTCGCTACGCAACATCACCAATATCAACATGACAAACGTCGCAGACAATGACTTTTCTCGTTCTATTGATCCATGCATTCGTTTCTTTCGCATTCATACTAGTTTTATTTCGATGTACATAGCTTACTTTCTTTGTATCGAGTCTTTCAATAGCATCGCTTCTGCTCGTGCTTTGTGTGTGATCGTGTGAAGCTAGCCTGGACAGCGTCGTAGACATCGATGGAAAAGCCAATGATCACAAGGGGAAAACTTCAATCGCACGAGAAAACTTGCATCTCCATTTCTGACAGCCTGCAAGACGTACTCAACCGAGCCTATCTTGCAGTGACACTAAGCTCGAACCGATGCAACGCTTTCTAGAAATCGGCCTGCCAAGCCACTTTTTTCTCGGACATCATCGTCGCTTGTACAGAAATAGTGCTTTGAGAATGCAACTCTGATTGCCGACGTAGGAACTCGACAGTCAGCCTTGCAGAAGGATGCGTAGGCGAGAAAAAGGCAAAGGAAGATGCTGCGGCAATAGACGGAGCCACGAGAACCGCCGCCCCCCATGCTTCTCTTGTTTTTAGTTGAACCTCTTCCGTAGATTGACTCAACGTAAAGCGATAAGAGGCAACTTATGCGGCGAATACAAAGAAGGCAGTGCTCAAGGGCGGCGAAACGTGCTTCCCAATGGAACGGTTGGAAGTAAGGGGCTCGAACAAGATTGTTTGCTTGGGTTCGATACCACCATGTGAAGAAGAAGTCGAAGAAAATAAAACACGGTCGCCTTACTCGCTGGGCTTCTCGAACCATACTTGCGGCCCAAGACAGGCCAATCAGCTGCAAAGGAAGTTGACCCGTACTGTAAGTTGGTTTGGAGTTCGCTGAAATCTTTGCAAGGTCGAGTTGACCGAGATAAGCTGGGCAAGTCAGGGCGAGCAGCATAAGCAGTGCAGCTTGTCGAGGCTCGGCGTTCAAGTGTCTCATCAGTGCAGGAACACGCTTTGTTTCTTTACCTCGTGCTACATGCGCGCCAAAAGAAGCTTCATTCCCATGCCCTCAGAGAAGAAGGAGCATGGATTTCATCTGGTCGACACTATAGCACTCTTCATCGTTTGCAATATCGAAGCTCGATGTTCTTCGGACTGACTGAACGATGATATCAGAAGCCATTCCTTGGGTCGGGACCGTAAGTGAACGCTCCGGAAGGATCCGTTGCCTGGATTCTGGCAGTACATGGCCAAGAGGTAGCAGCAGCAGCATGGGGAGCCACACAAGAAAGGCAAGAGGACGAAAATTTGTGCATGGAATTCGCACTCCGACAACCCTCGTTGTCCAATACAGTATTGACCGTGTGGCTCTTTGATTTCGCGGTGATTTTGCCATGTTTTCGAACGCATGACAGAGCCCGAGGGTAGCGTTGCCATGTGCTACAATCGTGCTCGACGCCGTGTGCCGGTGTTTCAGAAGAAAGGCACAGCCCTTGCCATCGTAAGCCGTTGTCAGTTTTCGATGGTGCGGCGATGGAGTGTGGACGACCCCTTTCCTTGGCTTGATTAGTGTATTGACGATAGCACTCTCTGCACGAGTACGAGTTTGTACAAGTTTGCAAGTCGAAAAGAGTGCGATGCAATTGCTACGAAGGATCGGCAGCTGAAAGGCTTCCCGGTTGTGTCAAGGCTCAAAAGAGAAAGAAAAGTGGGGTCGTAAGACGCCGGCAGTAGAACGCCTCATTTCTGCGAGAAAAAAAAGGGAAGAAGGAAAAACCGACACACAGGTACAGCTCAGACGCTCTTCGTCTTTCTCAAAGAGGGAAGAGAAGGAATCGCAGCGTGGATCCCGCGAATTTGAGCCCTTCTCGGCTACGTGTAGGCGAAGAGGATGTGAAGCGGAGCTCGATTGCTCTGTCCGATTGCGAGTAATCGTACCTTGCTGAAAGCTCGAATCACAACGACGAGCGAATCTCAGTCAAGCGAACGCCCATTGTGCAGGATTCATTACGATCGTGAGCAAAGCATCGAGACAGGCTTGCTCATGTTCGGATTCGGCCGCCACCAACATTGAGCACCGTGACATGGCGACGTGAAAGGTTCGAAAGCGTTCGGGTCCGAACACCTCGAACGATAGTCATCGAACTTGCTGCGTGACATGCTCATTCGTGACGTTGGGATGACGACGTCTCGAAAACATCATGTCTGAATTGTGAACCATTCGTCTGCTTTTTGAACGAATCCAGTGGGACAGCCGTCTTCTGATTGCAACGACCCACAAAACGATGATGAGTATACTATTTACATCAGTGGCTTGCCATCTCCTGTCATGGTTTCAAAAGCAGCAAATGTTCAATTGGCTCCTCGCAGGATCTTGTTGGGATTGTGCTACGTGCTTGCGAAGCGGATCGTAGCGTATCATCCATCGGAAGAGAGCCCGGCAGTTCTTTCAATTTGCAAAGAAGTTGTAAGTTACCGGAACAAACTCGATCGTACATCATCAGGCTAGCCTGCATCAACTCGAAACACGGTCGGTAGCAGGTTGAGACCACCTTGCAATGGTGCAGTTAGGCTTTTGTTTTGATACAGTATGAATGCGCTTTGGTGGGGTGGCAGAAGCCGACGCGCGAGAGTATCTTGGCCGCGTCTAATCTTATCCCTCGCAGATTGTTAAGCAGTGTACACCGCCCGCCGGTCAACCTGTTAGACATTAAGGACGGAACACAGATCTGCTATGTTTCTATCAGCAATCATACTATACCGAACGTCTGATCGCTCTCTTCTGTCATTCGATCTGATCTGCTGTGTTTTCAGGCCATGCTAAGTCCAGTCGCCACGATTCAACTCGTTCCGAGGCGTGATCCGACACTTTCTGCGCCTGTTTGCAAGCGCTAAGCCCGTTGCATAGTGTACAAAACAGTACAGTACAGTATAATCTTTAATGAAGGACCGATGGGAGAGTGTGATGTCAATTAGGCGTGGGAAAGTACTGTAAAGTACATTACGCCATTGCAAAGTCTTGCGACCCGACAATCGGTCGGGCCTGAGCCTCACGAAGAAGTTGTGTGTGACAGACCCGTCGAGCGGTTGCCAACACTTGCTATCCTTGTAAAGTCACAATGAGTCGGCTGCGCTCCGCAAGCAAGCCTGCAGACCGAACCACGGCGAAAAGAGTTTTGCCGCAGACCCGACGGAGCGATACTGAATTGTGTCAATAAACGAAAGACAGGTTGGTCCGTCGATGAGCCTTTTCCCAGGCGATTGATTGCAGACATCGAGAGAAGCTCATTGTTTTGTGCGACTCGCTTGGGGCAATGCAGAAATGAGCCGGAGGTTGGCACTCCGCAGAGGATTCAGTGTCTCCAAGGCTGGTATGTATCGCTGCTGAATAGTTGTGACCCTTGGTCTGGCGATTCTACTACAATAGGGACGGGGATCAAAGGTGAGATCTCCGCGTGACAGAAAGGGGGGTGTCGCAGCCCGATAGTAGCAGGACAGTACTATCAAGACACACACACACCAGAAAGGTCGCGACCACGACAACTGTCTCCCCTATCCAACCTGTTCGTGGTCTTGAGCTGGTTGGCGAGACGATGAACTAGAGAGAAGCACGTCAGGTTGGGCGGCAACCTTCTCCTTTTGGAACACAATACAAAATCTGCATAACGTGCTGATGTTCTGAATACAAAACAATGGAAGTGCAGCTTGAAAAGTCTTTTTCAAATACTCTTGATACTTGAATACACCTACCTTCGATGCCTATTTGAAAACGAGATGCTTGCAGATACCGCAGCAGAAAGCTCTGCTGCAGCTGCCCTCGAGAACCGCTGATGAGCCCACACCGAGAACACACACAATGTTATGCTTCTTTTGATCGTGCTGCACCTGCTCAGGAGTCTGTTGTAAGCTCCTGAAAGACTTGGAATGATCATGAGATGCACTCCGGAGATCCTCGACTTTTTCCGCGAAACGCTACACCACTGACCTCGATGAACACAGAGAAAGGGGTGACGAAGACACAGAGCAACGTGAGATCTTTTCACACAACAGGAAGGGCAGCTACATACATACATACATACAGTAGCTCACCTTGGTCGGAAGCTTAGAATTAGGCCGTGGTAGCGAGAAAGGCGCGTGGCATCGGCGGTTGCGGCGGCCGCCGTAGGCTCGAGCCACGCCAGAATCGTTAAAAGGCTAAACTGGCCAGAGCAAACAGGGAAGCAACCCAGCAATCAAATTCAAATGCTGTGCCGATGGAATTTTTTAGAGTGAGCATTTGAACGCTCTTTCTCATTGGCGGTGCAAAAGGCCACCTTTTTTTTGGTTTCTTTTTTGCTCTTTAGTCACTACAGTAGAAGCGAGTTCTTCTCTTCCATCGTTTTGCTTCTGGCTTCAGTACCCCTTTTCTGGCAGCTCCAATCATGGTTGGCTGCAAGCTTTTGATGAGCTCCAAACAGTAGTGTAGCGCAGAATGTTGTACCGAAGATGAACTGCATGCTGAACAGGCGCAGGTGCAAAGAAAAGGCCGCGTCCGTAAGGACAAGGAGCAAGGCGAACCGGGGACAAGCGACGCTGAAATGAAGTCTTAAAAAATGAGTTGTGCCAACGCTTCCGACACTCAGCTTGAGGCTTGCTTGCAGTGCGCTTTCATCAAGTGACAGTTACGGGAAGAGGGTGCGCAGCTGCGCAGAGAAAAGCACGGCTCAGCAAAGGACTGTCCAGAGTCAATCAAGCAAGCCTGCATCGGATCTTCCGTCAACCGATCTTTCCAAGCGCATCATCGCATCAAACAGGCATGGAGAAGCAGCAAGCAGCAGGCAAATGTGAATGTAGATAGATGCCATGCTTCATTAGAGTCTTGACACATGGCCTTCTGCGCATAGCAAGCGAAAGACGACCAAAATTGTGGGAGCGGATGGATGGACAGATGGATGGATGGATGGATGCGCAAAGAGTATGCAGACTTGACCGGTTTTTGAGCTTGTTTGCAGCAACACAGATTTTTTGGCGAGTCTTGAGAAGAGTGGCATTCCGACTCAGAAGAAGTAGAAGAAGATTATAATTTTGATTGCAGCAAACAAGCAGTTCAGGGCTGGTGCTGCTGCTGCTGCTGCTTGCTGCTGTTGCCCGCCCTTTGTGCGGATTGCGGACTGTGGACTGTGGCCTGCAACCATCAGATTAGGCGGAGCGGACATCGTCTTCTTTGACTTGAAAGCATCAATCAATCCTTTTCATACTGCAGTCCTCGCTTGACTCCATCTGCAACCTTCCGCATCTCATCCACCAACATCCTTCCCCCTCTTCCCCACTTACTCCCCACATCCACTTCCTCCTTCTCTATAATATCTGCGCCACCGACTCAAGCCAGCGACCATAGACAATCCACGTTGGTTAATTAGGTATCTGCAGTTCCCATCTTTCTTTTCCGACTCGTTCTGCCCTTCCGATCTCATTAGAGCCGACAACTGCATATACACAGCACAACCGGTCCGAATCGACTTGCCATTCCCACTGCGGCTTCATCCTCGCCATTGCTACTGTACAAGCTGGCCGCATCGTACCGCATCGCCATTCCCGATCATCCCCACTGTGATCAGATCTAGTTTTCTTCTTCCGACTTGCCGCCTGCCCACTTGGTGCCTGACCCACGTTTTCGCCCTTTGAAGTTTGGTCCCGATCGGCTTCTTTGCATCATTTGTCCACTGCGCTTTGGCATTGCAACAGCAGCAGCTTCTCCATCATCACAGCCGCCCCCTGTCATCCCAGCTCGATCGGATTGAGCTCCTTCCTACCCACCAACTTCATTGTCCCTGACTTCTGCCTTTTCCCACCACAACGACCGAGCCATTGGTGGCATCTCACTTGCTCTTCATACGTCGGCCTACTATCAACCTGCGGTATACTCTTAGCTGCTACCCCATCGTCATATACAGTACGTAATCGGCGCATAGGTCCTTGTTCCGATTCCCGCAACCCTCGACAGGTCAGTAGCTGTGCTCCTCGATCTAACTCATTTGCTCTCAGTCGCATTTGCGTATAAACGCCATTGCTGCGTTGAAGCCGGTCTTCGACAACGTTTCCGCAAAGTGAACCGTTTGAAGCCTCCGTTCGAGCACATATAAACTCGGGTGTTGTCTTGACGCTTCCTATGGACGCTACATCTGCTTCTAACTCGATCGATCATCTCGCAAAATTACACTTTGGTTCTTCCTATTCGGAAACCGTTCAAGCGATCCTTCTTTCATCATAGCGTAGGCTCCTCTCGGGAGACTTACGCCCTCCTCGCTGCCCAAGACGATCTCCTCGCAACCGCAGCAGCAGCCTCAGTGGCCAGCCGCGCATCCAGAATCATCCGGTGCGCTCCATCAGCAATCCTCGGCTCGTCCGCAAACTGTCTCCTGGAACACCGGCCTGCTTCCGTCTGTGTTCGAAGACACTGACCCTGCGGATTCGGTTGCTTCTTCGGGTACCATCTCGCGCCAGAGTGTCAATTCTACAACCGCTTCTCCCGTCATTCGTAACGAAGACTTCTCGTTCTCTCAAGCTCGTCGCCGATTCACCAATCCGGACGCCGAACGAGTTCATCGTCCCCTCCCACGACTGAGCTTCGGCGCCGCACAAGCCTCTCGAGCTGCTCCAGCCAACTTTCAACTCTTTTCCGCCTCGAATCTTGTCATTCCTGACCGCGACGACGTGGTACGGCGACCCCGCTCGCCAGCCACGTTGAACTTGCTGCGTACCATGGACACAGCTCAGCCCCAGGCACAGCAGATGGTGCATCCTCCTGGGTTTGACATGTCTTCCAATGCGTCCTCAGACATGCAACAGCAGCACTTTCAGCATCAACAGCAACAGCATCAGCATCAGCAACTTCAACAGCAGCAACAACAGCAACAACAGCAATTCCAGCAGCAACAACAAGCCAGTGCCCTTTCAACTCCAGTGACAGCACAACCTGCGGATTCGCGACCAAATGCTGGCAACATGTTTTCGCAAGACCATCACATGCAGCAAGCATTGCAACAGCCAACTGAGATGCAGTCGAGTCAGCAAGCGCATTCGCAGCAGGACACCACCTCGGCTGTCCAGCAGCCCACAACGCCGCAACAGCCAAGATTGCAAAATCAATCGCAGCAATCATACTCGGCGCTGCCTTCGCCACTGCAGCAGCAGGTCAGCGCACAGCATTTGCAAATGTCCCAGCAGGCCTTGCAATCCATGCAACACGAATCTCAGCAGCAGCAGCAGCAGCAGCAGCAGCAGCAGCAGCAGCAGCAGCAGCAGGATCAGCAAGCGCAGGACCAGTCGCAGGCCCATCCCCAATCTCAGATGATGCCCATGCAGTTGGTCCAACCAGGACACCCGGCACACGTCCAAGCCATGTCCCAACCGCAAGCCGCATCCACGACCGCCGCCATGGTCAACGATTCCGCACAAAGGCCGTCGATGCCGTCACATCAGCGCTCTCTCTCACTAGGCGTGCACTTGCATCAATTGGCGTCTCAGTCGATGCCTCAGCATTCGGTGCCTGCCTCTGCAGATAGTTTGCAGTCTTTTGGATGGCCAGCTGCTCCTACTCAGAACGAGATGCTGATGTCGGCAACTCCAGGTCAGGCAGGCGAAAGATTCACTCCCAGTCATCAGCGGGCCGCTTCTCATAGCATGGGTCCGACTCCTGGTATGACGATGCAGACCATGCACATGAACATGCAAGCTCTTCCATCTGCTTCTATGGAATCGTCACATGCACAAATACAGGCCCAGGCCCAAGCACAAGCACATGCCCAAGCACAGGCTCAGGCTCAGGCTCAGGCTCAGGCTCAGGCTCAGGCTCAAGCTCAATTGCAAGCACAGGCGCAGATGCAGGCTCAGGCTCAGGCTCAGGCTCAGGCCCAGTTGCAAGCACAGATTCAAGCACAGGCCCAGGCTCAGGTTCAAGCCCAACTTCAGGCTCAGGCACAACTGCAGGCACAGGCGCAGCAGGCACAAGCTGAAGCTCAAGCTGCAGCAATTCGCGCTGCAGCCGCATCGACCCAGCAGTCTTCGTCAGAGCATTCAGATCTGATGAACCAGATCGCCAAGCTTCTAGACGACGTGGTGTTGCAAGCCAACACCGCTCGAGAGTCGTTCCACAAGGGTGATGGCATGCTCAGCAACCGCTGTCTCGGTGATCTACAGAAAGACTTGCAGCATCTCCAGCACCTGTCGCATCGAAACTTTGCGACAGCTGCGCAAGCCCCCGCTCCTGCTCCTGCTCCCGCTGCCGCGCTGACCTCGCAGCCTACTCTGTCCGCACAGAATTTTGCGGATGCTTCTTTTGCGGCACAACCAATGCAGACTTCTCAGCATCAGCATCAGCCAGCATCTCAAAACGGTCTTGGTCCGGCATTGATGCTCGAGCAGGGTCTGCCACAGCAAGAGTCTCAACAGCAGCACCAGCAGCAACAGCAGCAGCAACAGCAGCAACATCAACAAATACACCAACAACAACAACAACAACAACAGCAGCAGCAGCAGCAGCAGCAGCAACAGCAGGACATGCAACCTTTGGAGAATCTCACGCTCAGCCAGATGCAAGCTTCGAGCATGCAATCGCAACAGGTGTCTGGCTCCGCTGAAGTCATGCACAGCGGTCAGGTGAGCCCAATCGCCCGAAAGAGGCCCGTTGAATCTGACAACGATTTGGCAGAGCAGCGATTCAAATCGCAGCGTTCAGAAACAACAACACCACTTTCCCTTCCCCAGGCACCTCCGTCGGCGCCACCCACGGTGGCAGGCTCCACTGCGGCAATGTCTCAGATACAGCCTCCGTTGCCCCCTCAAAGTGCTCCACCAACTCAGATGATGAATGGGCTCTCTGGTCCACCCTCTTCTCATACACTTCTTGCTCAGGCCACCGCTTCGCTGTCCAACGGCGTGCAATCGCTGCAAACATCGCCGACAACGCCGCAGACTCCCTTTGAGTTCCCTCAGGCGCAGCAGAGCTTGTCTGGCGCCTTGAGTGGCAGCGCCATGGCGCAGTCCATGCCTTCAAGCCCCTCGGTTCGACAACATGGTCACATGCGCGGAGGCTCCCTGCACGACGCCATGACCATGACCCCACAGCCGATTCAAAGACAGCCAAGTGGCGGAGAGGGTCTGAATGCTGGCGAGCGTGCTGCTGCCAAGATCTCGAGGAGCGCTCTGCAGATGTCCGCCATTTCCAGTAACAACACTTCTGGAAATCAGTCCGCCGTCGATTCAGGCCCCTCATCTCCCGACGAGTCTTTCAGCAATGGCGACAGCGGCGACGAAGCCAATCAGGCCAACGAAGAGAAAGAGCGTCATTTGACCAAGCATCGTCGACACCGCAGCAGTGGCTTCTTCTCCAGCGGCGCCTCTTTCGATTTCGGTGCACCTGAAGACGGAGGCAACGCAGGTGACAGCTCAACGACGAATGCCGATAAGAATGGCGCGAGCGCGGCTCTCTCTCCTGAGCTCCGCAGTAAGCTTGAGACCATCTTCCACGATTTCCTCACCGCGGTTTGTTCTGATCTTGAGATCACCGATGACCGTGGCGAGCTGCTGCACCAGACTTTGATGCCCAAGAAGATGGCAAGACTGGACGAGTCGCCCGACTTCCGTCCGTTCAAGTTCCGCATTCAGGCTTTCACCAACGCCTTCCAGGCTGAGGTGTACCGCCACGGTATCAGCGAGGCCGAGTGTTCGATCAAGAAGATCAAGCAGTTCTTGTGGACGCAGCCGTACATCTCGCGCTTCAACGAGGACGGCAAGAAGGCCAAGTCGAAGGGCAACCACATTTGGATCGTTGAGGCGAAAAAGATCCCCGAAGGAGGCTGGGAGTTCCGGGAGTTCACCCGCAAGATCGCTGGCGCGCCTGAGAAGATTGCATACGTCGGTCTGAAGTGGACTTGGCCGCTCAAGGTCTGGGATCCGCAGGCATCCTCCTCAAGCATCAAGGCGGTCTTCTCATGCAACAAGGTACCCTCTTGGATCCACTGGGAGGAGAGCAACAAGGTGTTGACGGGTACGCCGACTGCCGGAAGTGAGAGCGGCGAGGTGAGTGTCACTGCCCACTATGTTCATAGCGGACAGCTGCACCAGCTTCAGCATTCGTTCTACTTGCAGGTGGCATCCATCGCTGCAGACGATCTGCAAGCCAACGATGCCAAGCCCTCCGCCGGCACTGGAGCCCTGGCACCGGAGCTTGCCGCCGGAATTAATGCTGCGCCAGCAGGTCAGACTGGATCTGTCGATGCCGCTGGCATGTCAGGAGCCTCCCTCATGTCCGACATGATGGCACACCCGATGCAGCAGACTCTGCCACCACCGGGCCATGCCTTCATCAATGGACAGCCACCGGCCAACTTCCCGAACGAGTCAATCAACCACCAGATTGTTGAGCCATCCAAGGTTCCCGCCGTCCTGAATGCCATCTCGTTCCCTTTCACGCCACCCGTGCACTCCGACGCTCGCCCGCAGTACTTCCAGTCGATGAACAACGAAGCAGCGATGCTGACGCCGCAGCTCTCTGACGTTCCTGGAGCTGGCGCTGACGGTGGCAGGGCCGCTTCGCAGCTCTCGTCGGCTATGGTCTCGCCGATGCCTCCGCAGATGAATCACAGCCCCTTCCAGAGTGCACCTGCTCTACAGCTTGCGAACGCTCCGCCTATGCAGGCCCCAGCTTCGTCACAGGCGCTTCAGCAGCAATTGCAGTCTGGTGTGGTGCTTCCGCCGCAATCAGCTCCGATGGTGGCATCGCAGGCCGAATTGCAGCAGCATCAACAGCATCAGCGCACTGACAAGGCCTCGAGCGAAGAGATCCAAGTGAACCAGGTTCGAAGCATGATCGAGAGGAAGCAGCAGGCGCAAGCTGCCAACTTTATGCTTTCGATCCCATCTCGCAAAGCTGCGATTGCTGCCGAGGCTGCTCGTCCGGCGTCGGGTCAGACAACGCCGATGTCATCGATGCCAACCGAGATGGCAGCACAGCTCCCAGCACTGAGCTCGCTTCCTCCTAATGAGTCGCTCGCCAGTGGCATGGCGCCAAACGCCCTCAATGGTGATGCTACGCTTTCTCCCGCCCTCAACGTTGGCTTTGACGCTCTCGGGGAGGCAGGGATGCGGCTAGGGCTTCAAAATGAGCAGCAGAACCAGTCTCAGCAGGGACAATAGCGTCGAGGCGACCATCCAACAACAAAGAGTAGAGACGAAGGCTACCTCGTTACTTCAAGCACGCAGGGCGGATAGTCAGAGCACTTCTACTCTCCTCCTCCCAACTTAGATTCGATATTACGGACAATATGATACAGTCACCGTTTCGATACTCGTTTGCTTCCCGTTATCTTAGACTCCGTACCAACGTGTAGTCGCACAACTTCTCTGACAGCCCTCTCGCCGACTCAGTCATTCTCTCAACCATTCCTTTTTTCCCGCTGTCTTGCCAACTAGCTGGCTCCCTCTCGTGACGTCTACGATCGAGGGACCCTATCTACCCTCTCTTGTCACCGTCCCTATTGTATTCCAACCTCGCAAGGTTGCTCTCTCCTCCACACGTTTTCATGGGCTTTTCAGTACTTTTCTCTCTCCCTGTTTCCCATTTTTCTGTTTTCCTCGTATCTAGATGTAATGGACGGCCTGCAATGAGCCAACTCTCTTTCAGTAGAATGCCGCCTGTTTCTGGAGTGTGGAACGTCGGGTGTGATGGCTGCTAGAGAAACTGTCGGGCGGCGAGGTCAGTATCTCGTACGATACCAGTCCGGAAATGTAACATGCGAAAAAAGGAAAATCCACTCATTCAGTGATTCAGCCAAGTCCAGAAGATCGCAGAACGCAAGAAGAGGCAGATGAGAAAAGGCAGCTCGATCGTAGGCTTGGAATGTGAAGAAGGGCGAGATCGGAGGCATTTTGAAAAAGTGGCAGAAGCCGGATTTACGCGTGCTTTTCAACTGGCTCGCCTGCTTTCATTTCTTCTTACGGTCTTGAGCCGTGCACAGACTCGAGCATTGATGGTGGTCAAGTACTGTAATAGCACAGAGGTGGTAGCAAGGCTCAGAGTGTATGATAGAAAACATATTGCAGAGGAGCCGAGAACAAGTGCAAGATTGAAAGGATGATGCAGTTGGGAGAAGTCAGGATCGCCGATATAGACCGAGGAAAGTGGAAGGTTGTGTGCGAGTCAAGTGAAGTGTGCGTCAGTGTGCCGCTGAGAAGAATCGAGGGTGAGACTTGTGACTGTAGATCGCAACACGGGTCGACGCGGTAATTCCTTGGCCGGCACAGAGGTGTCGTTGTTCTTCCAACGACCCTTTCTTGAGTCGGTGCCGATGGGCGAATCTGATCTGCGCAACTTCTCCACAATACTATTGTTCGGTGTTACTCTCTTTCTTCCTTCTTCACCCATCACCACTCATCTTTTCGACGTTTAGGTATTGCACCAATATGGCTACTACCACTACTCGCGGTTCCAGGGACAGCCCCTTCCCTCCTCGTACGTTTCTACCAAACTCCTTCACTCCAGCTCCGGCCTTTTGCCGAAGAAGCACAGTTTTCCCACTTGAAGTTCTGATCGCTGACCAATTCTTCCCCCATATTGCTTCCATCTGTCCTCTTCCGATACCACTCTATTGATGGTGCAAACAGCCTCGGAGTCCGAGGTCAAGAAGGAGCTGGGCATGAAGGGTGACACCATCTCGGCTGGTTCTTCTTCGTCCACCGAGCTTTCCTACCTCAAGAGCCTTGTTTCTCAACTCAACGAGAAGATCTCGCAGCTCGAGAGCAAGGCCTCCTCCGCCGTTGCTTCCGTCACTGGTGGCTCTCAGGAAGGCGTTCGTATGATTCTCATCGGTCCCCCTGGTGCCGGTAAGGGTACTCAGGCACCCAAGATTTTGGAAAAGTTCAACAACTGTGTCTGCCACCTTGCTACCGGTGACATGCTTCGCGAGCAGGTTTCCAAGCAGACCGAACTCGGCAAGATGGCCAAGAAGATCATGGATCAAGGTGGACTTGTTTCGGATGAAATCATGGTTAGCATGATCAAGGATCAGTTGGAGACCAACCCCGCTTGCAAAGCTGGTTTCATCCTTGACGGTTTCCCCCGAACTACTCCTCAGGCTGAAAAGTTGGATGGAATGTTGAAGGAGAAGAACCAGAAGTTGGACCACGCCGTTGAGTTGAAGATCAACGACAACTTGCTCATCTCTCGTATCACTGGACGTTTGATTCATCCCGCTTCTGGTAGAAGTTACCACAAGGAGTTCAGCCCTCCCAAGAAGCCCATGACCGATGACGTTACCGGTGAACCTCTCATCCAGCGATCCGATGACAACGCCGAGACTTTGAAGAAGCGTCTCTCAACCTACCACGCCCAAACTGCCGCTGTCACCGACTATTACAGGAAGCAGGGCATCTGGGCTCCTGTCGATGCGAGCCAGAGCCCCAAGGTCGTTTGGCAAAGCATCAACGCCATCTTCGAAGCCAAAAAGCAGAAGGAGGCTTCCAAGTAGAGCATTTCTAACAACTACCAAGCAAATGCAAATTACAGCGAACTGTAAACATGAAATTCAAATCGTGACAAATACAGAAAGACAGCGGGATGACATGGTAACCTCAGCGCACGCCTGTGTACCACGCGGATATGACGTCGAGATTCTTGGGCATCATAAGGTATAACAGAGCAAACGTATTGATACATGCGTATAGGTAGCCTAAGAAGATACCTCGGCGTCCTCCAAAACGATATCGTTTCCGCTGTGAATTGGCGTAGTCATGCTCAAAAAGCTACTCGAGTCATAGACACCCGAAGGTGGATGGCTGCTCGCAAAGTCAGCTGGAACTCTGATCCCTGCATGCATGTGCGAATGTTGCGGCGTCGAATTGACCGCCATGCCACTACCTCTGCTGTAGTTATAGCTTTGTTGTCCGTATCCACTGTGACCTCCAGCCATCTGCATCTGACTATCGACTGGTTGACTCTCGCCTTCCGTTCCGAAATGATCGTGTATCCCAGGCTCAGCGATGGACACATGCGATTGACTGAAGGAAGCCGAAGCGAGATCGTGAGGATGGAGGCTCAATTTGCTTCCTGGCAACGTCTTATATCCTTCGCAAATGCTCTTGACGACGCGCAACAGGGAAGGGTCGAGATCAATAGCCACACTGAGATGGTGTGTGATCTCAGCTTGGAATGCGGACGGTAACGTCATCACACCTGATGCTCGAAGCGCTGCATTTGCTTTAGTTGCTGCTTGTCCACCTGCACCACCGGCCCCGGAGCTTTCGAGATGACAGAATGCACCACCACCTAGTCGCATGTACGACTGAGCCAGCAGAATGTGTATGCTGGCTTCTTCCGGTGCCAGATCGTGCGCTTTGACGAGATCTCCGTGGCTCGATTCCGGATCGCCATGCTGCAACAGCAACTCCGCTCGTCGCAAGTACGTCAGCACTGACGCAGAGGGAGCTAGCTCGATGGCACGATCGTAGCACTCAAGCGCTTTAGCTGGAGCATTGATGAGGGAGAAAGTCCATCCGACCAAGTCCCAAAGGATGTGGTTGGATGGGTTGATGTGGATGGCCTGCTGCAGACTCTTGCATGCCGCATGTTCATGTTCGCCGATGCCGAGATAGACGCGGCCAAGACCAGCCCATGCATTCCAATGTCGACGATCGCATCGAATCGCACTGCGGAAGTAGGCGATGGCTTCGTCGTGTAGACCCAGATCATGCGCTTCGTGACCGGCCAAGGTGTAGGCGTATGCATATTCGGGGGCTGCTGCGGCTGCACGCTGGAAGCACACCAACGCCGTTTGGTGCTCTTTCTGCAGGGAGAAGGCGTTACCCACGACGATGTGCGTGGAAGCTGTGCCAGGTGCCACCATAGCCAAGTGCTGTGCCAGAGCGGACAGCTTGACCTCGCGCGACAGATGGAATAGGACGAGCGAATAGACATCCATGTGGCTGGCGATGAATGGATTGAGTTTGCGAGCGGCTGTGAAGTGGGTCTCTGCTAAGGCATACTGTGAGCACTCGGCGTAGCTTCTTCCAAGCAAGAGGTGGTGCAGCAAGCTGTCTCTGACTTGGAGATCGATAGTGCGGGTTGCCCCAGCTATTGTCGTATTGAACAGCAATCCTTCTTCTGCCGGGTCATCTGACTGCAACCGGTTCCGTTCGGCTTTCACAGCTACACCTGAGCGAAGTGCTGGAAGCACAGCCTGTGACAGCGCAGCAGCAGCTTTGTCGCCTTCGCATAAACGCAGAAGTCTATACGCCTCTCCGACCTGGGCAAGGAGAGCCAGAACGTATCTGTCTGCCGCATACTGATGGGCCAAAGTTGTAAGCTGCTGCAGACAAATCTCACGCAGAGCAGACAGCTGTGCCAGCTTTGCCCTTGCATTCTCCTCCTCCTTCAGACGCATCGCTTCAGCAGCAGTTCGACTCGAGGCGAGCGTGCCGTTAGTACGGGCTGATGAGCCCGGGCCGTTCATGGAGGTGGTGCTGGCTTTCGACATGGCGCTTCCTGGTCGGCTCAAGCTACCCGTGGTGGAAGAGGTAACGGTACGGGTTGCTACGGCGGCTGGTGTTCTCTTTGTCGTTGGAGCCGTGCCGTTTGTAGTCCCAGTTCGATTGATGGCGGAAGCCGGTTTGGTGATTCCATTGCGCGATGAAGCTTGATTCGGTGCTGCTGATGGTATCCTCCGCGTGGAGACGGCAGTGCGAGCAGTCGAGACAGTAGTGCGGGAAGAAAGCGATGACGCCGACGAGCCTGATGAGGTGGAGGAAACGCTGCCGGCTGCACTTGTCGCTCCTGCTCTGCTCGGAACAGCACTCGCCCGAGCGGCGACACCGGATGCATGAGCACTTGGATTACCACGGGTGGAGCGCAACTGTCGACCGTTCTGCGTTGTCGCAGGATCTGACATGGTGGCGGTACGGACGGTGGTGGTGCGGGCGGGACGAGTAGCAAAAGTGCTAACTTTGGCAGCTTTGACGTCGTCCTGATCCATGGGCATAGGCTCTAAATGGTCGGTGTTGGTCTGTGCAGCGGAGAGTGCTCGAGAAGCTGGATGGAGGCGTGTTGCTGTCACCGTACTTGCCGATGTGGTTGGGAGCGGAGGCGTGAGCTTGTCGACAGGTTTAGAGGCAGCACCATTGCGAGTGGCCGCAACAACACCGAGTTTCGGAACCGGAGGCACCTCTGAAGAGACCTTGAGCTTCTTGTTGGAACCATCTTCCGAGACTTTGCGAACCATGGTTGAGGACTGAGATTGCTCGGTTGTAAAAGGCGCAGACGCTCTGAGAGCTGATTCCATCGACGAATATGGGGACTGCACGTCCATGACGAGGTTGGCGTACAGTCTTTCCAGAGTCGAGTCGCCAAAGTGCTTGTCAGCAGAACCAGCGCCGTAGCCTGTGTCGCAGAGACCAGCCCATGCTCGCCAATTGAAAGGGTCCTGTTCGAGAGCTTTGCAGAAACTGGAACGCGCTTCGTCAATTCGATTTCGACTTGCCGCGTGGTAGCCATTATCGGTCTGTAACTGTGAATGATAGCGAGACTGAGTCGAGATGGGCTGAGGCAGGGCTACTTCTTCGGTAGGAACTTCTATGGCTTTTCGCTTGCCGAGCACCTTGTCCTGAAGGATATCTGCAGCTTGCACTGCATCAGACGACCTAGAAAGAGTGCGACAGGCGTCTCGATATTCCCTTGCGCTTCCGGCGTCGTGAAAGGTGGCGGCGGAGCCTTGCTGAAGAATGTGGATACTAGCCTGAGCACCTGCTAGATCGTGTGGGTCTTGGGAGCTCAGTTTTGAGGCAGAAACGGACGCAGAACCAGCGCTTCCTGAAGGGCTGAACGGAAGAACGATGTGAAAGCCACCGAGACGGGCGCATCTAGCCAACGTCCTGCGAGCAACGATGGAAGAGGGATCGAGGCAGACAGCGTAGACAGCAAAGAAGGTGGCAGAGCACAGGTCGAGCTCCCAGTCAAGAGGGTCGAGGGATGCATTCTCCTCGTGGAGAGACAGGAAAGAGCGGGCAAGAGAGACGAGGCGCTTCGCTATGAGATGCGGTGAGGGCTGGATGCCTTGTGTCGCCTGAAGTTCAGTGAGAGATGGCAGCGACGGCGGCAGCTCGAGCCGGACTGTGGACTGTGCTGATTGTGGCGCAGCAGAGATATGGGTTGGTTTGGATCTAATCGAGGTTGAGGTCGGATGTGCCGTTGCGGTTGAAGTCGATGCAATAGGCTGGCGCGCTTTGGTGGAAGCTAAGCGCGACTTGGGCGCTGTCGCAGCGAGCGGCATCTCCGATAGATGACTCGTCTCGGAGCCCTTTAGATAGATGGATTGCGAGACGTTCAAGCAAAGGACTAAATGGGCATGCTGATGTAGGTACTGTACGTTGTCGTGTGAGTCGATATATTACAATGCTGGCGCGAAAGTCAGTGTGGAGGAAGAGTCGATTGAAACGAGCTGATACTGTGAGGTGCCGATGCTGCTGATGGTGATGTTGTGCAGCACTTCACAGTAGAGCAGAGTATAGCTGGAGAGGAGAGATGCAAAGGTGAGATGACAACGATGAGATGGTGATGTTGGTGAAAAAGGTTGAGGTGTAACCTTGACACAAGTGTTGCTTAACTCATGCAATGTAGCTCCGCTTGAGTGTGTTTTTCAGCGACACCAAACACTGACTGATGAACACAGGGCCCAACCTGCGCGCTCGCGACTGAGTTGACGACCCTTGTTTCGACTCTGGCAATCGGGATCAGGCTTCACAGCTGGCAATCGAAATCGAGCTTTCGCCCTGTTTTCTTGTTGTACCGGCCGACTCAAGTTAGTAAGTTGGTGAAAGTCAACGCGGTAAGCAGTACGAGTTGTTCTTCATAAGAATAGTGGCGCAGTGCTTGGAACGCGGTCGGTCTACAGTAACAGTACTATCTGGAAAATCCGATCCGAAACACACACACACACAGACACACAACTCAGAGGATCGACAGCGCATACACCATTGCCGAGCGTGTTACTTTTCCAACAACAGGGTAAAACCTTGATACCTCGAAGACTTGCTTTCTTCGTCGAGACACCACGAACTGCTGAGATAAGTTCGAGCAATGAAACATGCTCATGATATGACTGAGATGCTGTAGTGTACTACACCCACATGAAAGTCTTGGCTCACTTGATAAAGGTGGTGAGAGGATAAGCTTGCAGTAGAGCACATGGGCCCATGCAACCCCCTTTTTCTTGTTTTTCTTTTGGCAGCAAACGCTGGAACCGAGCCAGCTGGTGGGCGCATCTTGCAGCTAGTCACCTTACAGTACACTCACACACTCTCTGCTCGTCATCACTGTCATCACCACCATCTTTCTCGTTGATTTGCTCTCTTCTCTGCTTCTTCTCCCCTCCCCCTCCTCCCGTTTCCTCCTGCGATTTTCCCTCTTGCAACTCCGTCGCGAGGCTTATTGTACTGCTCTTCAGCAATCACGCTCCTTTCCAGACTATTCACGGACATTTCCTCTTGCGACGTCTTCACCTCCTAAGCCTTCCGCAGCTTCGACTTGCTTTGATCTACACCTGCTACATCCACACTGCAAATCAAGAGCGTTCAGACTGCTGCCAATACTGTTCTCCCATCACGCAGCATCGTCACATACTTTTTCAGAGAGAGACCGAAGATCACATCAACCGTAGTCTCGCCCCAACATCCATCATGCGCATCAACGCTGCGCTTTTATCAGCAGCGCTACTGCCGTTGGCGACCAGCGCTGCCTTTCATTCCAACGACACCGCCTGCACGCGATACTATACGGTTGAATCCGGCGACACATGCGATAGAATCGGCCAGAAGACTCTCACTTCCACCTACCAGATGCTCGCTTTCAATCTTCTCAACGCTGGTGCCGACTGCTATACTCTCGAAATTGGCTCACAGCTCTGCCTCGGTCGCTACGGAAATGACTGCCAATTCGTCCATCAATGTACAGAACAGGACACTTGCGAAAGCATCGCCAATGCGTACGGCATCACAACAGAGCGTCTACAGAGCAACAACCCGAGTCTCGACTGCAACGTTGTCTACGATGGCTTGATGCTTTGCGTCAGCGCAGGTAGCATCAGACCGCCTGCTGATCAAAGCATCAATGCGACTGATGTCAAGATTGCAAGAGAACATGCCAGGCAAAAGTGGCTGATGCAGGAGCGCATCAAGATGCCTGATGCAGAAAAGCAAAAGGGCGCCAAGGGCAAGCATCACCCCACCCATGCCCACACAAAGCATCACTCCACCCATGCTCACACAAAGCATCACTCATCGCATCAGAAACAGCATGCCCATCCGCACTCGTCCAAAGGTACGCCTGCCAACAGCACAGGCAGCAAAGATGGTGACAAGAGCCAGAAACACAACACAAAACAGCATGTCGTTCGGCCAGATGTACAAAAACCTCCTCGCGTCGTTTCCGAGGCATCCTCCCGACCTGCTGAGCAGGACCAGATAGAGAAGCCAGGTCACAGTCATCAAAACCAAGCACACGCCAACCCAGCCAAGGACAACGCAGCATCATCACAACACCAAGATCAAGTGCAAGAGCCATCTGCGTCACAGTCAGATCAGCTCGGGCACAGCTTCATTGATCACATCTTGCCAGCCTCTTCCGTCGGCTCAAATCATACCCCACCGCCAGCGCAGCAACTAGAACGACGTCATCGTTCGCTTTCGTCTCGTTCCCATTCGCATCAGCGGTCACATACCCCTTAGATTCTTGGTAGTTTGTTTTCTTTTCTTCACCTGGGTCTAGCTACGCTATCCAGTACATGCTCGAATCTGATTTGCTTTGCTCTCGCTCATTATCTAATTGCATGTGATGCGTATCTCACTCTTGTGACATGGCAGGTGGACTCTGCACCAGATCAAGGATGCGACTGCAGGCCAAGACAAACTCGGCGTCATTCTTGGTCTCCATCCTCTCCTCGTGGTTTTCCATCTTGGAAGGAGCTGAAGGTGGTGTTGTAGGCGGGGCCTGGGCCGACACCAATTGCTCTGCATCCTGAAGTACCATCCTCACTTGCGTCGGCAGACAGATCCTTCTCTGATCTGCTGTATCAGCATCGGCGGGGCCGTGGATTTCGATTTCGAACAGCTCATCTCTGCTTCGAGCTGGGATAGCCGCATATGAATTCGGTTGCAGGTAAATGCGCGAAATCCTGCGTTGAGAAGCGTCATCTGTCGGCATCAAGAGATCAAAAACACACTCCGGCTTCCTCCTTGGAGTGCTCGGAGTGCCCGGGGTGGTAGGAGTACTCGGCTCGTCGGTGTAGACAGAGGCAAGCGCCACGATTCGCAGATCTTCCACATGCGACCGCAAGCGTTCCCACGAAGGACGGTCGAGCTTGCGAACGGTGCGTCCAGTGCCATCGACCAGAAAGTTGGGCTCGAAGAGGGCGTAAATCAGCTTCGAAGCTGTCTGTTCGGTGTTGCTGGTAGCATAAATGAGAACGCAAGTCTCGAATGAGGGGACGAGCTCGCCGAGTGTCAGCATTGACGGGCGCGAAAGAAGCGCGGCTGATGCCGCCGATCGTCGACGGCGTAGGCTGCGTCCTTCATTGCCTGCAAATTCGCTGGTAGCTGCTGGCAACGTCTGTAAGCTGTCGCTCATCATTATCCTACGCTGGAACGTAATGAGGAGTGTTGAACTGGAGCAGGTCTTGGTGATACCGTTGCAGGCCCTACAGAGTCTCTTCGATCTCTTCGAACGAGGTGAACGAGGTGATGGAGATGGTGAAAGGAAGGGACAAGCTTATGTTTGCTTTCAGTTGCAACTTGTGGCGCCAACACTCTTGCAGCAAGCAGAACGCCTCATGAATACAATCCAAGGCTGCGAACGACGACCGACTTGTACGCAGGTGACCACCGGTTTCCCTTATTCTGCATCCCTGCGTCGAACTTACATGGCTTGCTCGTACGGACGTACATGCAGCGTGCAGCGTGGCACTGCCTCGTTTAACGGTGGGTCCATTGTCGAGCGTGCAGGTACATTATTGTTCTTTATCGAGTCTTGTTGAAACGGTCCGAGCGTGATCCAAAGATGCATGTTGAGTCTTGTCGGCCCTTGCAGTGGAAGGAGATGCACGCCGAGCGGGCTCGAGCGCTCGACACGGCATGACACGGCTTTGATGGGATGGAGTTGATCTACCTGATGTGACTATACAGACGCATATATGCGGGAGTGGTTGCATAGCGCTTACATGCCACTCACTGTCGGAGCTCCGGCTCGCTTGAGACCCAGGCTACTTGCGGCCTTTGGATGAGGAAGGCGAAGTCGCTTCGGCAGCTTCTGCCTCTTCGTTCTCTAGCAGAGCCTTGATATTGCGTGCCTCGCTCTCGATACGTAGGCTTTCCATGATATAATCGAGTCCTGTACCTGGCTCGTGCTCGCCTTCCATGATGCCGTCGATACCATTCAGGCTAAGGTTGATGCGATGATCTGTGACGCGGTCCTGCGGGAAATTGTACGTGCGGATACGATCACTTCGGTCCATGCTTGCTACTTGGGCAAGGCGACGCTCACGGTTGCCTTCCACCTCTTGCTTCAACTTGCGGTCAAGTAGCCTTGCACGCAGCACTGCCCAGGCCTTGGTGCGATTCTGGTGTTGCGAGCGACTGTCCTGCATGGAGACGGAGATGCCGGTGGGTTCGTGAGTCAGTCGAATAGCCGATTCTGTCTTGTTGACGTGCTGTCCACCTGCTCCACGTGATCGCATCACCTCGACTTTGACGTCCTTGGGGTCCACCAGATCGTCCGCCTTGTTTTCAGACCCTTCGGAGATGGGTAGCACCATCACTGCAATTGTCGAAGTCTGCAGCTTGCCCAAGCTCTGGGTTGCTGGAATGCGCTGGACACGATGTACACCGGCCTCGAATTTCAGCTTCTGGAAGACACCTTTGCCCTTGACTTCGATGATAGCTTCTTTGAGACCTGAGCCTGATCCGGAAGACGACGTCGAGACGTCCACGCTCGTGCTCGACAGCATCTCGACTTGCCACTCTCCTGAGCCGTCTTCATCTGCTGGTTTCTGCTCGCAGAATCGCTCGTACATACGGGCTACTTGGGCTGTAAACAACGTAGACTCCTGTCCCCCCACACCTGGACGCACCTCGAGCACCGCGCCCACAGCTTGCGACTCAATGGCGTCGGTCACAGATGCAAGAATGAGCGCCTCCATCTCTGCCCGCGAGCTGAGGAGCTCCTCCTCCAGTATTAGTAGCTCTTCGGACGCAAGCGCACGCATGTCTTCGTCAGGATCGTTTTGGCTCATCTTGAGGGTCGTCACGAGTTGGGTGCGCTTCGAGGAAAAGGCTTCCCATGCTTGTCGGAGGGGGTCGAGCTCTTTCAGTTGCTTGCCCACCTCTGCACTGTCCGCTCCCTCTGTCGAATCCAGCAGACGCTGACGCTTGGCCATGCGAAGCTTAGCCAAACGCACGACCGGGTCTCGATCAATGTCCAGGGAGGGTTCTACTGCCGCTGACGGTTCGCCAGCCTTTGCAGAATACGGGCGGGTCCATCGCGGCGTCACAGGACATTCTGAGCTCCATGATGATGTACCCGGTGATATTAATGCTCTTGGTGAAGCTTGAGACCCTCTCCTGGTCGGAGAGTCGCAAACTCGTAACGAGGCCGGTACTACGCCGTGCAACCTTCTTTCCGTAACCCTTGAAGCTCCCGTCAAGGTTGTGACGATGGCGCGACTAATTAAAGGATGCGATGGCCCAGCCATGGTATTCGAAGATCTCTGTCGCACCGTAAGTCCGATCCTGTGGCTGCGCAATGGGGATCTGATGGAGAGCAGCGGCATTGGCAAGCCAAAGCAAAGCAAATCTTCCAAAGAACCCTGAGAAGAAAAGCTTTGAATCGGATCTCGGACGCTGACCTCGACTTCCGCAAACCGAAACGCAAACTTATCGAAGACCTAACAATCGTTTTGATCAGCCAAGGCTGAATGATGCCATGACCGGAAGGGTCCTCGCCATCTTGGCTGATAAGGCTATGCCAGCCGCAGCTCACCCGTCACAAGAACCTCGTAGGTTATGGCTCTGATAGCGTGCTGTGTGAAGATCACGACATTGCTCAGACCCAGCCTGTCACCGCTCACCATTGAAGGCTGCCGAGACTTCCTGTTTCCGCTGCTCTCGATAGCAAACAGGCCGATGTCGTGTGTTGACGATGATCAAATCGACTTGACGTGACCGCAACGGTACTCGCTGTGTCCATCCTTGACCGACTTGTGTTGCATTTTGCTGCACTCGCTCCGCCGGCCCCTGCCTTTCCGCACAGCAAATGCTGTGGGGTCGGGCTGTGATACAACAGCCTTCCATGTTGAGCCTTATAGCTTGCTGTTCAGCGACGTGAATCATTTAACTTCCTTGTCATCTCCCCCATATCCACCGCGAGCGCCACTTTGAACCGTACACAACGACCTTCTCACCTCAAAGACACCTGCACAGCATTGACACGATGGCTGCTCTTAGCAAGAGAAAGGCAGCTTCTTCCAGCTCCTCACCACCGTCTTACACGACTCCGCTCAACGACGGAGAGCAGCTGCTGAACAAAGACGGCACTCGTCGCAAGTCGCGTGTCCTCCGCCGCAAGACGGACCACTCCATCATTGAAAGACGTCGGAGGGAGAAGATCAACGAGAAGCTTGTCACCCTGCAAAACATTGTACCAGCATGTCGCAAAGAGTGTCAGGATCTCATCGAGCGCAAGTTTGTCACGCCGTTCCGCGACGTCGAGGACAACGACAACCTGAGCAGCGCTGCAAGCAAGAAGACTGCCAAGCGCAAGCGGGAAGAAGAGAAGCTCGAGAGGATCAAGGACGAAATGACCGAGAAGGTTCGAACAAGCATGGTGCTCGAGAAGCTTTGCATTATCAGCCACACACTAGACTTTGTGCTCAAGCTGCAGGAGGAGAACCGAGCGCTCAGGGCGCTGTGTGATTGCCAGGCCGAGCGTCGAGCGTCCATCACGAGCAATGTCGAGTTGGACGAACACTATCGTCATGCTCACAGCGGCGAGATTCTGCGGGAAGCCAAGCATCCTGATTCACTTGACACTCCGTTCATCAGCGAGAACACGCAACATTCTTCTCTGTCATTGTCATCATCTTCGAGCGAAGATACACCGTCAAGAGAAGCCATGCCAAAACCAGCAAAGCGAAGGCTACATTGGGGCAGCGACGATGTGAGGGAGGCCGCCGTGCGTAGGGAAATCTGCCATCACAGGTGCCACGCGGTCGCGGAGGAGGATGCTTACCAACGTGCAGCGTCTCTCACCGACGGAAAAGCTTCTCGTGTGGGCAGTGAAGACCCAATGACCATCTCCGCTCGCCATCGGGATGTTCTCTTTGCTTCGAGCTCGGAGCTCATGGCCTGCGACTCTTTCTGCCGAACGAGATACTCCTGCTGTCGAGAAGAGGACAACAGCTCAGAAGACCCTTCCGACGTATCAGATACCTTAACGTCACCTCCTCCGTACTTACACGGAAGGCCGACCGTCAGTACCGTGGGTCAGGCCGGTCACCTGAGTCGCCCTCGACTGCCACCGATTATGAATTTGGGATTGCCAAAGCAAGAGACGCAAAGCCCTACCTTCAAACACGATAAAATAGCATCGATATACCGAAGGGACCTGCCAAGAACAATGGACGTACTAGCATCACGAGCTTTCCGCCCATTATCCTTGTATACATCGCATGCTCCGCCAGCTGCTCCTCCGGGCGTTAGACCTTGAGTCGCCTCATGATGCAGGAAGAGCAATGGGCAGAAATCACATTGTTTCAGAACTAAACGCTAGGTAGTGCCGTATTTTTGGTATGCGCGAACCGTCCTGGTAACAATTTGACACCAATCGAGTGCTACATACCGTTTTTGCAGATGTGTTTCCATGAGTCTACATTAAAGACCGAACTCCGTTCAACAGTTATACAAGGGTGCAAGCCAATACTGTACGACGGCATTTGGCACTTCCCTTATCATGGCTCTGAAAGGGAGGCCAAGACCTTCGAGCGAGAAAAAAAAAAAAAAAAAAAAAAAAAAAAAAAAAAAAAAAAAAAAAAATTGGAGCACACAGCACAAAAAAGATAGTGCAGTCGGGAGGAATCGAACATCCGTCTGCTCGGAGCGAACTCCGGCTGCTGAAGCAGTATGAAACCACAACGAGCTGTACTAGACCACTATACTACGACTGCAGGACTGCGAAGATACACTTCAAAATGCGTATATTATTACAGCAACCCAAACCGCTCAAGCTGCACCCATGAATATTTCGAGATGCTTTCCCGGTCCCATGTACTGGGATAACTCGCATGTCAAAWGAGAAGCATACACATTGAATAGATTCCTACCTACACTGCAAGGCTAATCAGTAAATGGCCTCCTTGGAGAGTTGTTTGAAAGTTGCTTCAGCCTGGCTGAGAAGTGGCTCTTTTTTGATCCTTCGATGTCGGCTCTTCCTACTCCAGTTTCCACTCGCGCTCGGAAGCTTGCGCTCAAGTTATACACAGTGGTTCTCCTGCCGCTCATTTCGCCTCGGAGCTGCATTGTCTGCTGACCCTTGGCATGGCGGCGAGAGCTCCAAGGTGTCCTATACCGCAGCTTGAGATGAAGGTAGGACCGAATGGAAGTCTATTGCTTTTAGTATTTTTGGGATCGGTCTTCACCCCTGTTTTTTTCTCGCTCGGAAAATTGGCAGATCTGCGTTTGTGCAGGGTCAGTGTGGGTGATTTTCGACAGGGTCAGAGAATAGCACGAATTGAGCCAGACCGGAGGGACGAGGATACTGGCAGAAGCAAGAGCGTGCGAAGTGTTTTTGAGAGAGAGAGAGTGTGTGTATATTGTACAGAAAGCGGAGGATCAACCTCCTCACTCAGCGTGCCTTAACCATAGCAGCTTGACCCTGTTGACGCTCTTCCGGCGCGCTCCTGCCAATTTCTCAATTTCTCAAATTCTCTTCTCCACTCCACCACGCCTTGACCGCTTCCAAAATTGGGCAGTAAAGTCACGCACGCTCACTGTCGCACTGTGTCAATCCCATCCACACGCTCTGGCCGGTCATCATTCTCCAACTCTTCGAAGAGTTGCATCTAATCTGGTCTGCACCATCATCGACCAATTCGACCGTCCCTTCATCGTTTCTGCTGCATCCTTCACTTCACCTGACAACCCCTTTCCGCATTCTGGCAAAATTCGGAGCGACTTACACAGCAATCGAACTCTGATCCTGCACTCGTTCTGACGGCATCGAACTAACTCTCTACTTCGACACATCAGTCTATTTGGCCCTCTTCTCGTCTGCCGACTACAATCAAAAGCATCTTCTCCGGCATTCTTGAGCTTTGCGTTCGCAGCGTCTTCCATATCACAGTGCTTTCGACGCTCTGAAACGTAGGCTCGCCTGCGTCTTCACGATCACATCGCCCGCCTCCTTTTGCTTTCCTTCGAACATCCCGACCACCACTACTTTCAGCAGCAAGACACACACTTCTACTTCTAAATGCAATGATCTGCTCACTAGCATAGAGATCGATCGCGTCCTGCGATGAAAGCACTTGCACCTCTCTCCTATCTCAAAATCGCCTCCAGCTTGGCAGCCTAGACGTATCACAAACAGCGCACCGTACGGGCGGTGTCTAAGTAAGGGCCTGCACCAAGTCGCCGCCATGCTCTTCTTTCGAAGCCGGTATCGATCAAGGCATCCGCGATCAAGATGCAGATTGCTGCTGACCCCAACCGGATCAGCCACCTTTGCATTCCTCCTCGGCACATCTTTCGTCGCAACGTCGGCGCCCACCTCTCCGTTAATTTCGTCAATATCTAGCCCCTCAGAGGGCGGTCATCCTGAACGTAGTGATGTAGTCGCAAAGGAAGCTTTATGGAGCCAGAGCCCAGCCCAACAGCAGAGTCGTGAAGATCCAGACGCCGTAATCGACCGTTTGAGTCGTCGTAAGCATGTCGCTTTTCAGTATTCAGCCCAGCAGCAGCAAAGCGATTCTGCTTCAGATCGGGTGCTGCTAGCAGATGATGCTGATCTCGAGACGATGGACTCGATCTTACCAACCATTCTACGATACGAAAACTCTCCAGCCAACCTAGATACAGCGATTGCACCTCTGCCGCAATCCAGCAACCCTCATCCCAACATTTTGGCCGATTCGCATCAGTACAACCCACAACAAGCAGCAGAGAAGCCGTCGGTCTACAATGCGGACCTTGTTGGCAAACAGACGGGAAGCGGCTACGTGTTCATTCGCCGCACAGATCCATCGTACATGTCCGGCGCGGGCGCAGCTTTGGTGACTCTCTTCTCGCGGCGGGATTCTCCTGTCAGCCGTCCGCCTCTGGTTCCCAACTCGAACTCGAGACTGCTCATCGCACTCGTGATTGTCTGCATTCTCGCCGTCGGTGTCTTGACACTTGCCGCGCAAGAGATGTACAGGAGGCTGCAGACCGTGGGTCAACCACGCTCGCCGCTGCGGAGGAGGTCTGGCGAAGGCCGATCAAACCGTATACATCATCGCAGCGACTCGAGCTACACTCCATTGCCAACCAGCGCGCTGTCAGCTCCTTCGTTGGAGGAGGAAGAGGAGCGCATCAAGACGCCACCAACGCTTTCGCGACGTAGTAGTGCGGCGGCTTCATCGCTAGCGCCGTCGCCGCTCAACGAAAACGGCCCTGATTCGGACGACGAAGAGCTAGAACGCAAAACGCATACCGACTTGCACTATCTTTCTCTGCCGTTTGGCATTGGCATTGGCTACAGTTACGCAAACATTGCAGACGGTCGTGACGCTAAGACCCGATTGTCGAAGTTGGCTGCCAAGAGGTCTCGCAGTCGCTCGGGGTCTACTTTGGCACTGTCAACGGGCACTTTACCGATTCCTGGGCTCAGCACTGCTGCCAATAGCGGAGATGGACTAAGGTCACGTTCGAGATCGTTCAAGGAGTTGTGTCGTGATGCGTTCAGCAGTGCCAATACCACACGCGACATCAGCGCCATCATGGAGGAAGAAGGAGGCGGTGATATGACAGGCGTCTCTACACCTCGGTGGGGCTCTTCGAGTCTTGCCTCGCTCGACCTGTCTAGTTCCGGAGGAAGCGGCACGGTCACCCCCGCCGGGCCAAGCAGTAGCGGTGCACTTTCGAGTTCAAGTTCGAGCATAACATTGGAAACCTTGGCATCAAACGGACTGTCTGCAAAGGGGCGTTACTTTGGCGTCGACAGCGCACCAGCTTCAGGTCACACCTTGATAGATCTCGGTCTCGGAACACCCGAATTGGCTGTATCGAATCCGGATGGTATCGCTCGACCGGCATCTACGCCAGGTGTCATGCCGAGCCAAGTTGCGCGCCATCCACAGGTGGAGCAGCTACGTCGAGAGGGAAGATCCGAAACAGGCAAGAGAGTGGGCAAAGGCACTCCCACAAATGCCAAACTTTTCTGAGCATGTCCTTGATTCCATCTCACAATTGTCTTGGTTGCCGTAATGCAATCTCATGTTTGAAAACGCTTTTTTTCGGTCTTTGGTGAACCAGTGGGATTTGGCTGAACAGTCGCAGAAAAAGTGAGGCGCTGGTAGTCGATAAGGATCGCCTCTGACATTGTTTCGACGAATTCACTTTAGCAGAAGAAGAAAGAAAGGTTAGGCGTCGAGCTTGACCCTGATGCTTTCAGACACACATGGAGGGAAGCGATATCCGAGCAGCCTTGCGAATCAGATTCCAAGTGTCCATATTGCACGTGCTTTGAAACTTGCGCTACTGTATCAAGCAAGACTTGTTGCCGTCGCCCGATAGACGTTTGTCTCCACCTTCGCCAAATTCTTTGATCGTGATACTACCATGATGGTTCGAGATGGTGCAGACGTCTCCTCGCATCCCTGATGCCGTACTCGGTGCGATCTTTGCAGTACCTCTGTGCTTGTGTGGTTGGGGATCGAGGAGTTTGAAACGCTGTTGCATGGCGGGAGAGACTCTGAGTGTGCCAGTCTCGGAGTTCCATTTGAGCATGCCGCCGAAGCTGGTTGGCAGGTAGACGGTAATGTTTCCGTTGTAAGACTTTGCCCGAATGTCGAGTGGTCGTGCACCGGAATAAGAGGGTATCGAGAGAGAAATCGAACCGAGAGATCCTGTCTTGGCGCTTACGAGGATTGGTTGAGAGTCAGGAGCGCTACTGGATTCAGGACGCTTCTCTCCGAGAATGTGAACGGTGGCATTGATGGGTGAGGATTTTGTGATCAGAACGCAGGAAGAGGCATTGGCGATCTCGTCTTCGTGTCGTGGTCGATCATAGACAGGTGGTGAGGCCTCGGGTGCGGAAGCACCGATGGCGATCGTCTTCTTGATGGAAGCATTTGGCCAGTCGATATGGATATGTCGGTGAGCCTTACTAGGGATACCACCGTGCTGTTCCGGATTCCAGAGGGCCTCTCTGCGCTGCTGCTGCTCATACGCTTCTTCGTCATCGGCGTTCAGATGAGCGTGTGCTGTTTGCGCTGGTTCCATCTGTAATGACATGGCTTGAGTTGTCGTCTACAAACTTCGCAACTACTATCAGCGGTGGGATTGATGATGGTGATGAAGGTACAATAGTCTGCGTGAACTGAATCGTCCAAGTCGTGTGATAAAATGTTGAACCCCTTGCATCACAGCGCAGCAACATATTGCTTCTCGAAGACTTTTGACCAGCTGACTGACCCATAAGCTTATCTCCTCTTAAGCTGCCGCCAAAATCTCCACAGGAAGGTGAGACAGCAGTTTAGACCCTTTTTGGCGAGCTCTAAATAATTTTCAAAGAAAAGAAAGGGGGTTGGCTCGGCAACGGCCCGTTTTCCAGAAGAATCGGTAACCCCGGCACGGTTCTTCCGAAAACATATACAGTACATTATGAGAGAAGAACAAACTCGTGGCAGCTTTGGTCTCTCTGCCAGCTGAATCACAGTGTCTAGTCACCTTGCATCTGTCACAGTCATACCGAATTGTCGACCCTCCTAAGATCTTGAGATCCTGATGCGAACTCGACAGCGGAGATGAAAGCAAGATACCTGCATGATTCGAGCATCGTTTCTCACCATGCTGCCATCGTGTGCCTGATTGGTTCTGCATTGTTTCTTACCAGCAATTCGTTCCTTGTCTTTTCCTGTCATGATCTTTTCATGCAGCAGCATGGGCCCGATGGCAACAAGAACGCAACAAGAAGGAGCTGGCGTATATCTGGGTCGTTTCAACGCAGGTCTCACTGAAACACCGAAGGACACAATAATGTTGATTTGTTGTGATCGTATGAGCTGTCCGAAGATGCCCGTCTTTGCAGAACAATGAACGAGCCCGCCATTTGTTTTGCGAAAAGGTGACTTACGCCTAACAACGCCGTACACCGTCTTTGTTTGCTGGAGGAGCATGATCGATACCGAATCGCCCTCTGAGAATAACCCGGATGTCGATTGGTGTTTGAGACCTCGGCCTTTTGTTACGCGCGCGCCAGCCTGACCTCCGTTCTCGCATCCTCAAAACGATAGCGAACAATAGCAATCATTGCATTCATGTTCATTCCCATGTTCATTCACTGTCAAATCAAACAAGTTCTTTCCTTTTCCCGACACAGATGGTGATTCAGGAACGAATCCCTTCATTTCCCAGCACAACCGGTGTCGATTATAAGCAATCGTTGAGGATGAAAATGATGAGGATGTCGGCTCCTCGGAGACAGGGATGTTTCAAACGAGCTAGGATGACTGACTCGCAGACAAACAGGCAGGAAGTGGTACGTTTGAAAACACTGGGTATATTGACAACGATCTTGTCGTTTTAGAATGTCAAAGCTAGAAATACATGAGAGCATTGATACCAAGAAACAGAGATGATAGCGAGTAGAGACCGGAAGCGGCATAGAGCATGCGCCATTAGAATACAGGTAGCCACAACATAAGGGAGAGGGAGCAAATGATAGTGAGAAGGTCCCATAAGAGGGTTACCAAGTGGGTCGAGAGTAAAGACTGTAGGTGCATGTTGAGGAGTGAGAGTGGTGTGCCAGAGGCCCGATCTAGGGGCCGGCCAGCCGACTCGGACAAGGGAAAGCGGGAAAGAGCCAGACAGATGCTACAGAGCGAAGTGATGAGAAGAACAAGAACGGTGACGATGGAAGATGACGGAGACAATGCGGTTTCGTAATGTTGCAAAGCAAGGGGGACGTGGCAAGGGAGAGGCTTAGGCAACCCATTCCGGTGCAGCAGGCGTGGTGCTCGCGCTGCTGAAGAGGTCGGTAGGCATTGCTGAGGTGAGGGTCATAGAGCCCATACTCGACATTTCGTTGCCGAGCAGTGTGGCATCAGGCATCTCGAACCCTGACATGCTACTGAAGGGGTCTTGGAGCTTGCCATCCATTGGCGGAACGTTGATCAGACCAAGGTCGTTGCCCGCCATGATCTCGACCGAGTCAACTGCCATCATTGGTGGTGCAATCATAGAGAGAGCATCGGGGTTCATGGCGCCGGCACCGGTGAAGTCGATCAGGTTGTATGGCATAGGCTCGAGCGATTGCAAGAAGTTGGTGCACTTCATTTGCTGCTCATGTGGAGAGAGCGTGGCTCGTGGTACCATGGGAGGGCCGAGGCAGTTGACATCGAACGAGTCCGAGATCGGTGTGGTGGGAGGCATGCTGAGCGGTGTACCAAGGTCCTGGCTCATGGGGAAAGGCGAGCGAATGGCACGTGTTGAAGCCAACGATGGTGTAGACGCGGCCGATGAGAGACCGGAGGCTGAAGAAAGACCCTCTGATAAGGAAGCGACCATCGGGCTGTAGTAAACCGACTCGGTGCTCATGGAAGACGCAGGTGTCCACTGCTCGTATGCTGGTGGCGAGTAGAAGACATCGTGCTCCTGGATTGGTGTCGAGTTGATAGCGAGACTTGGACTGATGATCCTTCGCATGGGTGTAGAGCTCAACAGGGTCGGACGCGTTGGTGTTGTGACCATGGGAGTGGTGTGACATGACGACGAGTTGCAACCGGGCGCAGAGATGCGCGAGGGTGTCATTGGGAAGTCACCGTAGGCCCATACGCCATGAGGGCTGGTAGGTGGCAAGAAGTTGAGGCTGTCGACCATGGGAGCGCCGGTGATGGCGTCGTAGGCACCAGGCATGCCAAAGCCGGGCGTCAATGGCATGCGAGGATGACTGTGGAAGGTGAGCGAGTGGAAAGAACCGTTAGCAAAGAAGCGGTTGGGGGTAGGCTCCTCGTGCTGATCGCAGTCGTAGCTGCAAGGACCAGGAGGAACGGCCGAAGGATGACCAGCAGCCTCGGCCGATGCCTGCGATCGCGCGCAAGTGGAGCAACGAGGACGAGCAGCATCACAACGAAGCTGATGACGATGGATGGCGACAAAAAGTAAGAGGAGGAGCAGGCGCGTTAGAATCCAGGGTCCTGCTTCTTTGCGGTTAAAAAAAAAGGAATCTGAAGCTTACCTTACGGCGACGGCAAGTAGCGCACGCCATCTTGCGCTTCAGGATTGGGCCTTTCGACTCTTTCCTGGCCTTGGCGCCATCCTTCAAGGACTTGACCTTGGCAGCGAGCTCGACATCGAGCTTCTTGCTCTCAGCCGATCGGCAGAGCTTGTGAGTGGGGCTCTCAAGGCCAGGGCGGACTGGAGAGCAAGTGTTGGTGTTGATAGGTGTCAACATGGTGCTCGAGTTGCGGTTATGATGAGCAGAGCAGAGTAGAGTCAAGTGGATTGGAGTGGATGCTTGCGTAGGAAAGCAGCTGGTCCGGGGTGCAGATTTGGAACACGAGGTCGGGGAGTGGGAAAGGTGCAAGACAAACGACAAACGACGATAAGAGACGAATCAAGGAGCGCAAAGCAAGTTGCAAAAGGAGAGGCAACTGTGGTCGTGTATCCAACAAATATGATGGGAGTGGTGTGCGAAGGATTGAGCAGGGAAGGGAGTGGGAAGCTAGGAGATGGGAATGAAGATGGGGAATGCGGACTATCACCGAGCGATCCGAGGGGGAGTCTTATAAGCAAAAAGTAGCCTCTCGGTGATGGCACAGGGAGGCAGGACGGAGAGACGCCCGAGGTGCTTGAGACAGGGGCGGACCGAGAAATTGAGTCAAGGTGTTTCGGTGTCAGCTAGCGAAAGACGCAGATTTGACAGGAGAGGACAGGACAAGTGTTGAAGCATCTCATGTAGGAAGTAGGATACCACAGCGGCTACAGCAGCGCTCTGGTACTGCCGTGTGTGTGGAACAAGAAGGAATAGCACGAGGCCGTCTTGACAGGACCCGAAGAAGGCAAGGTTTGGCAAAAGCGGGCACAGTCTGACAGGACGAGCAAGTGATTGGTGCGGACCTTCCCAGTGCAGAAGCAAGCTCATGCGCCACTCGCCTGGCTACAGGAATCAAGGAAAGGACATGGCCTTGATAGCGGTTAGGAACCGTCGGAGACTCAAGTCCTGGTAACAAGGCACCAAGGCAACACTCGCGCTCGAGGACACTACCATCAATCATGGAAAAAGGAAACGCCGGGCGGCAGGAACCATCAGGGCCCAAAACCACACGCTGTCCAGAAGCGAGAGACGAACAAAGCATGCAAGCAGGACTGGGTGATGAAAGATCCAGATGCACATGTACAGTTCGAACAAATCGGTATGCAGTCCATCTTTTTCATACTGTATAAGGGTACTGTAGTCGCAAATCGAAGAGCACGATGCGCTGGCGGCTGGCAACCAAGACAATCGCGTTGTGTGATTGAATGAGGCTAAACCAGAAAGGAACCAAAAAAAAAAAAAAAACAAAAATCCATAAATCTCGATGAAATCCAGACTAACTGACGCTGGAGATCGAAGGGAAGAATTCGAAATTTCACTTGGACTCGAGAAAAATGGTGAATTTCAACTTGGAAAAGGTTTAGGGTCAAGTCAGGTACAAAAGTTGGAGCAAATGACATTGGTGGTAAAGTGGGGAAAGACCAAGTTCATAGAAGGGAGATGACAGAGGGACTCGAGACTCGAGACAATGGCGGGCGAAAAGCCCATGATAGAAGCAGCCTACGAAGAAATCCAAGCAAGCACATGCGAGCGAGGTTGGATGAGCGAAGACACTGGGCGAATGCCGTAATTCCCAGGCCGGCTGCTTGAAGAGCCAATCGCCCACGCTCAAGGCCGAGCTGCTTCTAACTCCGCATAATGAAGCGCAGAGGCACTTGCAGTGTCTGTGCGCGTTTGCATTTCATTGCAACTCATTTCATGTCGAACTCGTGGCAAATCCATATTCTGCACTTCGGCCTGCAGTCATCCGTACTATTGTCACCCAGAAAGGAAGTGCGATAGCTGCAACCCATACCACCAAGCTTGCTTGCCTTTCCATTCCTGGGAGGGGTCCTTGTACTCGTCATATCTCAGACTTTGTCGGTTCCTGACACCCGCCGCCGAAGTGCAAGTGCAGCAGCTATCGAACTAAACAAGACGTGAAGCTGGTGCTAAGGCAAGTGACAAAACCATTTTGAAAGGTGTACGACTATCGTTTGGAGTAGGTCTCATCGTCCTGCACATCGTCCCGCTACGTTGATCTGAGTGTGACAGGCAGATATATCGGCACGGTGTTTCGGAAATTTGCATATTGCCGCCAAGCTAGGCTCAGCTTCACCGACACATGCTGTGAGGCATCGAGGACGATGGGCATCGTAGTCTGCTTTAGGATCCTATCGCCTTTTGACATAGAGCAGAGTGCCATGGAGCGGAGAGGACCGCTCTTCGATGCTCGGCCTTCGTATGGCGACCTCACCGGCAGGTCTTGGGCTATGCACAAAATCGTAAAACGACTCCGTCTGCTAGACAATGAGGCTGCAGACGAGTGCTTCTTGCCTGCTGAACGGGTCTAAATCGAAGTCCGCAATGTCTCACGAAGATTGGTGGCAGCTCTGATTAAGAATTTTACCTTTTGACTATCTCTTGCTCATAGAACTTTGCTTCTCATTATCTGCTGCTCTGTGCTTATGATCTCTAGTTGGTGACCTTCTAGCCATAACACGCCGAGAATGTGATGAGAAGATGATCGATTGCCGAACGATGAGTGTGTTATTCTCTTCCGTACTGTTCCGTTATAGATATGAGAATGTCGTCGACGGGAATATGTGCAGCGGTGAAGCATGCTGGCGGCCAAGCGAAGCGGCAGAGTGAGACAGAGGAGCTTTTTCGCTTGACCTCTGTGCAGTCATCAGAGGCAATGAAGATCTCGAGCGATAGACGCCACCGATGCTTCAGAAGCACGGTGAGACGAAGAGAGTGAAGAGGATATCTGTGAGGTGTGCAACCATCTGCATGAAGTGGATAAAGTGGGCGGCTTCTCACGACTTTCATGCAAGAAGAGAGTGTGGGAAAGGTATCTGTCCTCAAACCGCTGACCCTCTCTAGTGCTGTCGTTTCAAGATCCGCTGCAAATGAAAAAAGGTGATCAGAGAGAGAGAGAAAAAAAATGGCAGGCCGGGCTAGGTGACCCGCGACCCGGACGCGCGTTGTGTAGCATTCAAGTAAGTCAATCAGTCTGCACGAACTGCAGCTGCTTTGCAGACAGCTCATCGTGACGCTGCAACCGGATCGGACTCGAAGTCGAGTCGCGCTGGGCTTGTCTTGCAGGAATTTGTGATGCTGTACGGCATACAGTACTGTATTGTACTGTACAGTACAGGTGTACTGAACACAGCAGCGTAGTGCAGTGCAGGCATTAAGCTGCTATTGCTGGCAACTGTGACGCTGCCATGTCTGGTGGTCAATTTACACGTTTTTGCTGATGATGACTGCTAACTCAAAGATTGATCGGGCGTGGGCTTGCATTGGTCCCAAAGCGACACTTGTAGTCTGGATCAATCACGAAGCTTCAGACATATGGCAACCTGGCAACGAAAGAAGACCTTTTTCCGAAACCTCAATATGATGATTGAGCAGACCAGCATGGTACCTCCAAAAGTCGAGGGAAGGTCTCTTGACCTAGACTTATTGAGATCGGGAAAGTCAAAATCCCACCGTGGGTCGAACAGCTCAAGCAAGGAAGGCAAGAACAGGATCAAAGCGGTGTCCCACGAAGAGATCACGACGCGGTGAGATCTTAAGGCTCGCTGTGAGCTATGCCCCATCCCGCATCGGCCTCCTATGATTTACACCCCGACTTGCAAGCCTTTCCGAAAATATCTCGAGCTGGATGCGTGATCACTACCCTGAATTGTCCTCAGACAAGTCTGTGTCATGAACATACTGGAAGGAAGTGTGGCGCTTTTTGGAAGCCGTCACTTAAGGCTAGAAGAAGCATCTCTCCTTCTAGTATAGGTGGCTTGGTATCGGGACCGTTTCGAACCTTCGGTGGATGACAGAATGTTAGGGTGGCAAGAACAAGTCGAGCCACAAGAGCCTCTGCGGAAGCACGAATGGAGTGACAACAGGAAACAGACGGAAAGCTATACAGTGCTGTAGCGCCACAATTCGGGGACCTGAGGGCTCGCTTAACTGTTAAGCGAGACCAACACGACATGTCAAGAAAAAGCAAAGACAGAAGGGAACCACGAAAAAGTAGAAGTACAGAACGCAATCCAAACCTGAAGTACGCGAGCTACAACTCTAGAGCACAACGCGACTCCCGCGGGCATTTGAGTCCGGCAGAGCCAGTGAGAACATATCAAACGCAGTTTGTTCACATGGCTGAGACGCAGACATGTGTTACATTTCATCTCAGCGATGCATCAGCTTAGGCCTTATTACAAGTACAGTACAGTTAGTTCGATTTGACTCCGATCGCAGGCGTCAGCGTTTCGGGCTGGAATGGGATGCAAAGACGAAGAGCAATGAATCGAAATGCATTCCGTTGCCATCGGCCCAATTGATTCAGGGAAGATCGACACACATTAATAGAGGAGAACGCCACTATTTTGCAGAAGCACGGCGCGAGGCGAAAACGGCAGCAGTCTTTCAAAATTAGCCATCAGCATCGGGACCTTGAATCCTGTGAACGATAATGGCCTCTGGACATCAGAACGATTGCACTCTCGGTAAGATCCGATGAGCGAGTCGACGATCATGATGGCAAGCAGCGGAAAGCAGGCTCGTCAAGCAGAGTTGCGGGCTTGCCAAGCAAAGCACTCAGCAGCAATCGAGTTCTTCTTCGGTCTAGGGTCGGGTCCATCACAGCGGAAGAAATCAATCCGTTGGAAATGACCGTTTTTGTCCTCTTCCCTCGCTTTCGCCAGCAGATTGATCTCCCTCTGGGTTCGGTCATCAGGATTGATTTGCTTGCAAGACTTGTCGGACACTGTACTCAAATCAAGATGCTAATCGGCCGTGGTCTCGAAACAACATGGGGCGTGATTTGAGTGACACCAGGTAGCGAGTTGCCGGACCCGATTTGATCGATCTTCATTCCGCCCGAGGCTGAGAAGGAGAGTGGAAAGCCGACGGAAGCGAGCTCTTTCTTGGCTGGTCGTCAGTCTTCACGCCACTAAACCTAAATTTTGGCCGAAATGGATTTTAATGGTTGAGCGCCACCAAGCTGAACTGGTGTACTGTTCGTGCAGCTGGTCAGCCTTGTCTAGAATTGAGGGGACTGTTTCATGAGAACGGACAAATCTCGGCCAGCGCAAAACGGCAGGTTTGGGATCGGCAGCTCGATCGGGCGCGGTTCATTCCAGATTGAGAGTGAATGCCAAGCCGTCATGATCAACGCTGAGGCGATCTGGACCGTGTGCGCCATCGCACCAAAAGCCGCGTCCCGTGTGCCTCTTAAGCCTCAATCGAATCGCCGCCGATCCGCCTTCTTTCCGTCACCTTCCTCGGGACCTCCTTTGGCCTGGTTACTGATGTGGGTCTGGGTGCCAAAATTGCGCGTATTCGTCTAGTTGCCTGTACCAACATGTTTTGGCAAATACGGTAGTACCCCCACCTTTTTCGATTGCTTAGAGCTTTTTCAACCCGATCTGCCCTCTTTGGCAACTTATTTCAATGTTTCGCCGTTCTGACGAGAATCGAAATGAGATTGACAGCACGCTCACCTGCTGTCGGTACTGCTCGTGCGATTGGTATAGAGAAGTCTGGAATGATTGAGTGCAAAGAGTCTCATCCAGTGCAACTTGTGTTTGGCTCGTCTCAACGCATTGCAAGATCTTACATGCTAGATCGTCTGAAAAGGAGGGCGACGATGCGAGCGGCGAGGAAAGCACTTAGGGACCGGCTTTGTACTCACTCTCCGGCTATGAAACCTTTAAATGAACCGGATCTGGCAAGCCAGAAGGCCTGTGCGACATTTTGCAAGGTTCCTGAGCGCTTGGTCTCTGAACATGGCGGACTGATAGCAGAGCGAGCACAGATGGATCGAGTGGGGCATATTAGCCCACGAGTTGCAGCCTGGTTGACCGTACTGGCGCTGGGCGGGGACAATCGCTTCAAGAAGCAGCGTGCATCGGAAGCTGTCACATCCGCTTAAGCGAGCCTGAGCAACAACAATCTCAGGTCCATTGCAGGCTGGTGTAGGCTGAAGGGGCGGGATGCGAATTTGTTGCATGTACAGTACCGTACAGTACAGTACTGTACAGTACAGTACTTGCATTTCTCTTGTTCGAGCTCTGCGCAGATACAGGAACATAAAAATTTCCAACTGCAGCACACGACGCTCTTCGAAATGCACACGAAGATCGAACAAAAATTTAAAAGTGCCCACCGCAAGAGCAACAAATTTACAAAGCTACAGTAGCCTTCAAATAGAACAAGCAAAAAGGGTGAGTAAGAAGAGGCGTGCAGCGGAGAACGTATTTGAATAACATCGCTTGTACAAGCGAGACAAGCGTACAAGCAAATGAAAAGTGCAGATGTCTTCATGCCTTTGTCACATCGTTTCGTGTCCTTCGGCAAAGATTTGATCATAGCAGAACGAGCTCGACATGCCAAAGCTAAAGACCCTTAATATCGATGAAAGACAGTGGGATCATCACTGTTCAAGCTGCAGTACTGGCGCTGAGATTGATTGACGCAAAGACGAATCGCCGTACAGTACCTAGAGAGACTGGGGCAGGAAGGATCAAGGTACCCCTGATTCAGTCGGAGACGAACCATGTGGACAAGGTCAAGGGCAGATTAGGTTCTCATCCTGGTACCTTGTTGAGCTTGAATTCCCCCAACCTCGCAAAGAGACAAGAGGCGACGTGAGAGACAACGCTCATACCTCTGCTGGTGCGGAGCCGGCCGAAGCATATTCGTACTGTAGCTGAAGGTGGGGAAGAGATCGTGAGACCAAATGAGATTGATAAGCAGTGCCACTGGTGTTGCTCAGCGAAGGAGGTGGGACAAGTTGCAATCGCCATCTGAAATTTTCAATCCAGTATATGGCTTGCGCAGCGGAACCGCTGTGCCGACCAGAAGCACCGACCCGAAGGTCCTGACACCTCTTGTGACAACGTTGGCGATCGTCGGCGTAGCGAAGAGGACCTCAACTTATGCTGGTGTTCTGCACAAGGGTACAGAGAAGCGTGAAGCTCCACCGGAAGCATACTCACTGATGGCAACGACCCTATTGCTGCACTGAGCTCTTCATGGTTCGATGAAGGCTAGGTCCGACAGCATTGCCAGCGAGGCAATCATTAATCAGCTTGTTGGGATTGGTGTCTTCTATTTCACGTAGGACTCATTCAGAGGCTCAATACAACAGCACCCTTCCACGTCCTGTACGCTCGTAATAACGCTAGACGAGCACAGCAATCTATTATGCTGAAGCTCAGCTTGCGAACACTGTCTCCTGACCTACGAGACCATCTCTCGTTGCTATTATCGAGTTGTACATGATGCTTGTGCTCTTTGCTCCATTCCTCGCGCAATTCACTCGAAGTGACTGACAGCAGAGACCAAGCTTGCGAGACTCTCTTGTGTGACCGGTGTCGCCAAGCAGGAGAGATGCAGTGCGTCAACGACGCGAGCGCTTTACACTTTGCGGTCCATCGAAACGGTCGGGCTTCTTAGGCAAAGTGCAAACGCAAAGCATCGACACATTCAGGCTAGGAACGTGGTGTGTGCGACTGCCCGAAGCAGTGCAATCGTGTGACGCGTGAAGCATCGCCCCACGCGTTCAGTCAAAGTGTTGGTCTCAGTGGCCACGGCGAGAGTGCCGCAGAAGAACTCACACAGGCGCCAGCTCAGTGTAACAGGCTCAACCTTTCCTTTTTTTAGTTTTTTTTTTTTCATTAATCATCGATTTCATTTTTCATTCTTGATTTCATTTTGCGGTCATCCCAGGTTTCGGCGAGTGGAAAGAAAACGGAAGTCTGGATGTCAAGCCAATCTGCATCTGGGTAACGAATCCGCCGCGGGAAAAGATGCTTGAAAATATAGAGTTACAAACCATCGCTTGGGAAATCAATCTGCAATGCATCCACGAGCAAGCCACCTTTTGCATGCCATCCGTTGACCAAGTAGTCTTGCTATTGCCGTGCCGTATTTTTTCGTCTCCGCTCTCATCTGTAGCATTGCTCTAGCTGGCTCTAGCTGACTCCCACCAAGCTCGCGCAAGCCTTCATCATCATCATTATAGCTTGCATTAGGTTTCGCATGCTCTTCGGTGTTGCAAATCCACCGGGCTCGCCATCTCGGTTCCATCTGCCATCGTTACTTTTGCACGCTGTTGCCTCGCGCCTTCGTGAGTAAAATGCATGCTAGCAAGCTCTCGACTCGAGCCTTGCCGCGAGATTGTCCCGTTGAGTTGAAAATCCGATCCTGCCTCGAGTTCTACAAGCGAGCCTGTGCAGCGCTGTGGAGTCGCATACTGTAATGCTTCGCATTGGTCCAAGAGCGATTGCCGGTCGGCTCAACACACTGTTAAAGCAATGATTGACCGTGTCACTTCCCGCTTGCCGCTCTTTGGTGCAGGCAGCCACGCACAAGTGCAGCTGTCCCAGCGCCTAGACGACATACAGTACATTGCTGCCGTTTGCTGGAACATCGAGCGAGAAATCGAGTTCCCACCGGTCATCTCGTCGCCTGCCGCGAGGGAGTCTGCCCCTTTGTCACCAAGTTGAGCCAGCTACGTTAGACCTATTTCCCAGATGTAACCGCGCTGACAGGGAGCGCACCAAGGCTGAGGTCTTTGAGGTCTTTGTACGGAATCGACCTCGATACTTCGCCGCTCGTACCTGCCCAACTTTGTTTCTCTGGGACGCAGTATCTTACGCCACACACAACTCCATGCCACTCTCTGCAAAGTTGACAGCGAGATACCACCGCCTGTCACGTCGAGGTCGCTTGGCCGATAGGGGCTGGCCAAGATCTGCAGATCAGGTTCGGTCGGCTGGTGGGAAGCATCGCACTCTGTTGCTGGTGAATTGCTTTCATGCCTGCACTACACTCGAATCGAGAGTGCAGGCGTCTCGGTCTTCTGTGTACTGTACTGTATTGCCGAAAGCAAATTTAGCGTTTTCCATTTGGGCATGTCTATGCAGGCTGAAAAAAGGTTCGACGGATACGTCAGGATTGGCGGCTTGGTCAGCGCAGTCCTCATGCGACGTATGTCGTGGGAATTTTCGGCAGGCTGTTCACCCTCGGTAGAATATTGCCAGAGCCCGTCCTTTTCATGCCTTCTTGCCATGTTCTAGCCTTACGACCTTACCATCCGAACGAGAAAGAGACCTTTGTCCGACTTTTGGCTCTCGTGCGACTGATGGCCCTGAGTAGGTGAGGTGATGATCGCATGTTGTTTATGGTTTCAGGGCTACGTTCAGCATTCTGAGTACGCATTCTGGCTAAGCGTTCTGATGAGAATTCCCGCACAAACGCATTTGGGATGGCGGGTTGCAGCTTCTCTGAAATGCTTGGATGCCTTTATCTAAGATGTCGCATAGCTCCTCTCCGTGCTGAGTGCATTTTCAGATATCATTTGTATGAGAGTCCGTAGCGGATGATATCATTCTTGATGGCTGGAGGTGCGAGCTGCGCAAGGGGCAGCGAAGTGTGTGGCTCGGATTGCAGTGCTCTAACATGGCGAACAGGCGTAAAATGGAGGTGACAAGAATGTCAACTCGTTTAAGGTTTTATGTCAGATGTCTAAGAGCTGTCAAAAACTAAGGTAAAAAATAAGGGTCGCGAAATTCGTCCCCTTTTTGAAACCTCTTCAGTAACCCTGCCTCGAAAGTCTCGGCACAACCAAGGCGTCCGGCGTCGGTATCTCGGAATGCACTCGCTGATCGAGCAACCGATCGCTTCGATTATATCAGCTACCAGCGAACTGTCTTTGTCCCCATCAGATGTCGAGACAGAAGCTGATCAGAGCCCCTCGACGCAGTGAAGTCGAATGGCACATAATAAAAGTGCGGAGAAGGGCGACGTGGAAAACGCGGGGACCTTCGAGGGGCGTTGACAGGAGCCATGTCGAGCACGCGGTCCCGTCATTCCACGGCGGTTCACATCCCACAAGTTTCCAAAGATCGAGCGGAGACCAAAACAAGTTCGGTTCCGTTCTCGCTGCCGTCCGCAAAACCGCGAATTGTACCATTCGACTCGTTCTCGGGGCTCACGTCTGAGCAATAGCGCAATGGCACCAAGCAAGTCCCCGTCGATCGACAGCATGGAGTTAGCTGATCATAGCAAGGACATCACTGCTAACAGTACTCCATTGCCAAGGTTGGTTCAAGGTTGGAAGCAGCGAGACTATCTTCAACCGTACGGCTTCCATCCCTGAGTTCCCACGACGCGCGCTGGAGGACTCGGATTAGTTGCTCCGCAACTCCGCCTGTTTCCGAGCTGCATTTATCTACCCTGCTTGGCAATCTTCCAAAGCTGTGATCGTGACTGAGCTTCTTTTATGCCCATTTGTTTGTGTCTGTGTCATGATTTTTAGCATCCTCTTTGGGTACACGCGGGGGAAAATGGGAGCAGGGACTGGGTTATTGAGCGTCCTTCCACGTCTGAGCGACAAGCACTGGTACACCAGCCTTGACGGGCTGCAAATGATGTGTCCGAATCGACGCAAGACTGCGAGTTTGCTATGTTGATGTGACAATGGGACTATCAGTGGCCGGTTCTCAACCTTCCTCTTCTTGTACGAGCTGTGACAAGTCGACTTGGAGCTGAGATTGATCTCCCCAGGCCCGAGTAAGTTGTACTCTGGTGCGTCTTCTCTGGGACACACTGATTCGATGTCGCAGGTTAGGGGTTGTCATGAGGCTGTTTGCAGGTCTTTTGGTGAAGTGCTGGTGTGCCGCGCTACTAGCGGCTCCAGGAGGGGGCTCTGCGGGACCGCGCAACCAAATATACTGTACAGTACAGTACAAAAAACGGGCTTTGAACGCGAAGGAAAAAGTGACAGTCAGGATCTACACGCGGTACCACGGATCAAGCGGACAGACAGTTTCGACGCCACGAGGAGCAAGATCGCGCGAGGTTCGATTGCCACGCGAGCAGAAAAGTCTCACGGCCAAATCTCCTGCCTTAGCGCGTTTCCCAGTTTCGTACCTTTCCTTGTCTTTATCAGGAAAGGCACATCGCAGCTATGCAGAAAAGCGATCTCTCGAGTGGCCAAATCACCGGCGACAAGCTCGGGCAGAGTTCAGAATGCAAGAGTCTGATCGAGCAATCAAGACCGGTGTATTGGCCAGCCACGCGGCAGTCATCGATTCAGGGCAGTTCTCCATGTTCATTTACGCACAATGACTGATTGGGTACGATATGCAACCGGAGCTGTATTCAATGGGAAACCAGAATTTGAGCTGCGACGGAGCATCAGGAAACAAAGCGGCGGAGCTGTGAAGGAGACGACAACCGTTGCATTGCGGTTACACAATCCCCCTGTTCCGGAGAACTCGAGGCCCACTGTGCCACAATTGACATCACTATACACACTGTACGTGCTGCACTCTATCAGACGTTGCCCAACAAGGAGCAAGGAATGCCTTCTTTTTGACGGGTCCTTCCTGTTATAGTTGTCTTGCGAGGACGGGATGCACCACCAGAAAGATCGGTCGATAGCGGTATCGCGCCCGCTACACGTTCGATTGGGACGTACAGGAAGGTGTCACAGGTTGACGCCCTGCAAATATAGTGCTCTTCCCTTTCGGTTTGAGCGTGGTAGCAGGCAGGTGAGACAGGGCACAGAGCGTTCCGTTTTTTCGACCTACAACGAGGCGGCGCTTTTCGGCTTCGCGATCCTCTTCCTCCGAACATGATATCGCAGTGGGTCGACGCTTGCCTGCCATCCTGTCTATCTGAAGTTCGACATTGAGCACACACGCACCCGAATTCGGTCCTGCTCCAATCCTGGATCCCGATCGCGACGTCTAGCATCGGCTTATCAGACGGCACGCTGGCTTTGACGCAGCAAGCTGAGTTGTACAATGTAGAGGCCTTGCAGTCAGATGATCAAATCTGCTTGAATCTTGTCTTGATAATCAGAAGAGCTTCACGACCTTGGCCCGAACGGTTCCTGCAGAAAACAGCGGAGTTTTAAAATAAACCAGCCTAAGCTTGCATGACATTACAGTACAGTACACTACTGTACAGTACAGTAGTACACACGAGCAGCATTATGGATCCGTACGTGAACTACGTTCGGCTTCATTCTTCGACCTTCTTGCAGGTTATTGCCAAGGCGGCTGCCATTCAAGAGAGACACATGGCAGAAGTTGTCCCGCCCACGTTCATGCGTCGAAAAGGACCAATGAAGAAACAGTCGACCACGCCTTGGGCGTAATTGAGTTCTGAGACCTGTCAGGATTTGTGACGAGTGACAGCGAAAATTCCAAATTACTGTATTAGCGTATGCTGAACTCGATTTGGCAGATCTGATCTCGAATCTCGAACGTGCTTTTCTTCTCAGGCACCTTCGGCGGCCCTCGGACCGCAAGCCAATGCAATGCACCCACAGATTCTCTCGTCCACACGAAACTGTCGAGCATCAGGTACGAGATCCATTCTCTCGGCCTGCTTATTGTTCTGTGTCTCCGTGGCACGATCGTTTCCATGCTCCAGTTCTAATGAGTGATCAGGAACGAGACAGCTCGCTTCTGCGGTCGACAGCCAGCCGAACACCACGTATCTCCACCGGAAGATCACGATTCGGCTACTACCGAGGCGTTCGGAGCTCTGACTGAGACCGCTGCATCCGCCCATCGAGCCACTCGAAACTTGTGTGCTTGCGGCCTTGTCTCGGTAAGCCCGCAACGATCAGTGTTGCCTCGCACTTCATCACGATGGATCTATGGTACTCTTGTGTCCGGACCCTTCTTCCTCTTCCCATCTTTGCCGAGACCAGCATCAGGATGAGTCGTCACTGTTTCTTCTGGATCCAGATTATGCATCATCCTCGCTACCGCCCTTCCACCGATGCCACGTTTTCGCTTAGCCTCGTCTGAGTGTTTTCTTCCAGTTTCAGGTACGCCCCGCTGTGCGTTCAAGGATGCGTTAGGCTCTTGCCACGAGCCAATCATCACCGACAGCAGCGTGCCTGGCTGCCTCAGTTCGGCTGAGATTGCGAAACAATTCAGCAGCGTGAAAGCGGGAGGCGCGGCTCTGTTTGTCTGCTCACCGACTGTCAAAAACAGCGATAAGTAGCGATTGCCGTAACTAGAGAAAAGATGCTTGGAAGATGCTTGGGGGTTGCGAGGCGGGCGTGTTCATGCCTGCCAACCTCAAGCCGAACGACCTCGGCGTTCAGTCTAGGACGCTTCCGAGCTCGAAATTGGTGCCGATATCATGACTGAACAGGCTGCATCGGGATCCGAGACAACGTCGTTCATCGGGTACTTCACGCTAGATGGTCACTCATCGTCATTAGTCGCTGGGATGCTTCACTAGTCAAGAATCCCATATGATACATGCCGAACGTATAGAGCTGTAAAGTTCAACGCTGATACTGACAGTAATCTGCCGTCTATCTTGCCACCTGAAAAATGGACAGGCAGTTGACTCACTGTTGTCGAGATGCTCTTTCAGCCAACGCCTACCCTTCTTCGTGGACAGCCCCATCTACACGTGCAAGATATCGCCTGTGTGATGCTTGCAAGCGTGACCACACAAGCACAACACATTCTTCACATAACGGCAGAATCGACTGACGACGAGATTGGTGGCCCTGATACAACCAACGTGAGAATCACGGCGCAGAAGCTGAACATCGGCACGATGGCAACATGGACAGACCGTATGTCTGAACTCAAAGCTTGGATCTTGGGTTGGTGAACGAAGCGGGTAAGGGTACGGGATTAAACCACTTAGGGCTGCGTTTCTGTGTCCCACGAAGGATTTGGTGAGGGGGGGAATAGAGGCAGGTCAGAACACGTCTTTCGCGAGATGCTCAAGCAGATCTGGCCCTCAGCGTCGTGATACTTACGCCTTTGAAGGCTTCGAGACCTTCATTGATGTTTCTACCGACGTACAAGAGTCGACTCCTATCAGAGAGCATATTATCGCGCGCCGAAGCATCAATGTCGCCATCCGTGGCATCGCGGGCCCTCACGAGCGCAGACTTGGTGACTAAAACACTGTCAGGGCTGTTCTGAGTCAACTGAATGGCAAGCTCGATAGCAGCCTGGTCGACGGCAGCTTGGCCCAATTCCTCAGAAGTGGATTTGGCCACTTCGACGAGGCGATTCACCATGTTGTACCGATCGTGAGCCTCCTTTGCGCTGATTGGCTTTCCGAGAAGAAGAAGCTCAGAGGCCCGTTGCTGAGCATGCGAATGGCAGCGGAGAACAATCGCGTTTACCGACAGTGAGCAAGAGAGAGGGGGGTCAGCAAGAAATCGTACCATACCACAGGCTATCTGGCCTGGCCTGGCATCGTCAGCACTTACATGACCGCAAAGCTGCGTTAAACGTGGGATGCCGCCCATAGCGGCTACAACGCCTCTTGCGACTTCGGGCAGACCAATGACAGATCGAGTGCTTGCAACTACCATGTCGCAGTTGAGGATGGTTTCGGTACCACCACCCATACAGATGCCGTCAACTGCTGCAATGATGGGTTTGGCGCTTCTGCGTGTGCTCATTCCGCCGAAACCGCCACGTTTGAGCCTCTGAAGAGAAACGTTGACCTCGGCATCGGATTGCATAGGTTCTCCTGTTGCATGCCTAACGGTCTCGGAAGTTCGGTTCTTGTTGAGCCAGTCCTTGAGATCCTGGCCAGCGCAGAAGGCCCTGCCCTTACCAGCAAGGATAATGACCCAGAGAGAAGGCTCGGTCTCGAACCAATCGAAAACACGGCAGATGTCTTCTTCCATGGCATCTGTCATGGCGTTCAGCTGCTTCGGCCTATTGAGGGTCAACTGGAGCACATGTTGTGCGGGAGTGGTGAGAATGAGATGAGAGCCCACCTTGGGCATCACCAGCTTCGGCGTGGACATGCTGACCTATCTGAACAAAAGAGGCGTATGGAACAGCGGCTGGGCGATCGCACTTTCGCGGTTGTTTATCGAAGCGAGTGATGTAGTAACAGATAAGATGTTCTGAAAGGGCAAAGTCTGAGGTAGAGCGCTTAATATGTATCTGGTGGACTGCTGATTGTCATCTCGAAGGACGGGACGGGTAGGTGTTCGGTAACCGCATGGACCATGTCAACACTTTGTTGAGCCGGTCGCCCGGTCACTCTTGTCCGGCAATCAAATTGAAGCTGAACAAAAAAATGCGGGGAACTTCAAGGGTGCCCGATATGGTACGGATCAACGACGCGCATTGCCCGATCTACTCCGGATCCCTCCACATAGCCAGCTGCCGGTGCATGCACTGCCATTTGCACTCGAATCGTGAATCTCGAGGAACGATACTGTTGAAGGTTACCAACTTACAATCATCATCAATAACACCACCAGCAAGCATTCGCCTCACATCAAGCTCAATATTCATTTGGCTTACAGTACCCCACAACATGACTGACGGTGCCGACATTATTCTGATCCTGGGTATGTTGATTCTATTGGAGAAGCGGCCTCACTTGCTCATGAACATGTTATTGAATGCCTCAACTCTCGACTACGCTTCTCATCTCAAAGTGGCCCTCATCTTCCCACCAGCTGCAGTGGCCTTCATCACAGGCGTAAGTGGCCAGTCACAATTAGAGAAAAGCAAGAAGCTTGTCAAGAAGCCCGCTTACACTGCATTCCTCCTTCTTGCCATTACAGTGCTCCTGCGATCTGATGATCAACATTCTTCTGACAATCTTAGGGTATGTAGGACTATCATCACGGTCGATTAGAAAACCTGGAAGCAGCAATCTGACTCTTTCATCCCATCTGCGTTATATTCATCCACCCTCATCAAAACAGCTACCTTCCAGGACACATTCATGCCTGTAAGTTGAATCGTGCACCTGAAACAAGTATCCAGCCTGTACTCACCTCAATTGATTGGATCCCCTCTTCTGTTCAAAACCACAGTCTGGCTGATTTACAAGAAGATGAAGGCCGAGGAACGTTACAACGGAGCCGTCTCCTACCAGGGCAACGGCGAGTGGGTGCCCAAGTACGGACAGCCTGTATACCAGGCTCCACCGCCGTCTTACGGAGCTACTCAGTGAGAAAGAATCTTTGCTTGACTGTACTGCATCCACATGTGTGTCTTGACGGGATCGGATGGTCCCGATTGATGCCTGATCTGGGGACTCCATATCTCTAAACCCTCTTCGATACCTGCCATCCTTGTACTTGACTTCCATCTGCTGAATATCAAAGTTCGCCCTTCCTGATGACGCTTCTATTCCCTCATGTCTGCCGACGAGCAGTGATGAAAACGCACCTCAACATCAAAAGCAGAGAGATGAGTCGAAGAGACGATGGAAACATCTCACTTGGCAAGAGGGGAGAACGAGAAAGATCGGGGTGATCGGGGCAATTATGACGCAGACTTGATTTCAGCTCTAAATTATGAAAGTCTCCCACTTCACACTGCGTTGTCAGCTGTCGGTTTGCTTCCCTTTGGCCACCTGAAGTATCATTTCACCAGTTTCACATTTTCTTGCTAAGAGCGGGAGCGACGACACATGTTTCAGGCCCAAGCGCGTTCTTCTAAATCAATCGTTGGCATTGCCTGACAGACCTTGATCCCTACCACCATCGCATCGCCATCGTTGTGTCACCAAACATCTTCTCCCAAACCACGATTATCGAGGAGAGATCCACCTAGCCACACCAAACACACATGCCAGCATCGCTAATGCGGCCAAGCGGCCGCGGCCATCTGCTTCGCTCTTTGGCTCTCGCCAAGTCTCTGCATGGTGCACCCGTTCGTTTATCAAGGAACGCAACAACACTGCTGCTCGTCTCTCAAACACAGCGAAGCAGTCCATCACATTACTCGGCTGCGTCTCTCATCTCGTCAAAACGGTACTATAGCCGAGACCCACTCCAGGCCGAGCATGAGGCAAATACAGTCCGCGGCAACCGTGCTGCCCGAAGTCGCATCGAAGAACAGGCTCGACAGCAGCAACAGAACGAGCACAAAACTGAAGATGGCTCCTATAAACGTGAGTTTCGTAGCACCGCCCGTTTGTCTAGCTTTCCCGGTAGGCCACTGCGCTGACATTCTTACGATAAATGTGTTCTGGACCTTTATGTATCGGAACCAACAGAAAAGCTCTCAAGATCATGGTTCGGCACGCAGATCAAATGGTATCCCATCCCCATCCTCTTAGGCGCAGTCGTCTTGGTGGGAGTGCAAGCACGCAGAAACTATGTTGCCGAGCGGGATGGCAAAGGAGTTGGCACCAAGATTGTGGATGAGAACGGTCAGGTCGTAAGAATGCAAGGACCTTGGACCGTCTATGTAATCGGCGCGCTTCCTCTCAACGCCATCTCACGAGCATGGGGCTGGGCCAATAATCTCACTCTTCCGGTGTGGTTTCGTCCTTTCGGCTTCAAGCTCTACGCCTACATCTTTGGCTGCAACCTCGACGAGATGAAGGACCCTGATCTGACACATTACAGGAGTCTCGGCGAGTTCTTTTACCGTGAACTCAAGGAGGGCGCTCGTCAGATCGACGATAGCATTCTTGTCTCACCCGCAGACGGCAAAGTTCTCCACTTTGGTGAAATCGCTGGCCGCCGTGTTGAGCAGGTCAAAGGTATTACTTACTCTTTGGATGCCCTGTTGGGTGTCACCAGCGCCCCGGAAGCTACAGAGAACGTCGTCGGCAGTACTCAGGAAGAAGCAGAGCACGAACGCATCGACGAACGCCAATTCGCCTCGGTCAACGGCATTGATTACACTTTGGATGAGCTTCTGGGTGACGAAAAAAGCAAGTCGGCTCTTCCTGATTCTGATGAGAAGCCGAAGCGCAAGTCAAATTGGAAGAGATTCGTAAAGGCATCTTATTGGAAGTCTTGGGTGACCCGACAGCCACCACAAGATTCCAACACGACTGGCATCCCACCTTCTGCCGCTGCCAACGACTCCGCCGATTCTGATGAAGACAGCTTGGAATCTGGTCAGACCACAGACAAGACGGCCAAAAAGATGGATGATGCAGGTATGCCGGAACCGGACACTCCCGAAGTACTTGGGCGCTATGCCAACGTCGCGTACGAAATGGGTGTCAGCGCCCTTCCACCCTTTTTGCAACCCCATTCTCCCGGCTCAAAGGGTCTCAAGGATGGAAACAAGCTCTTCTTTTGCGTCATTTACCTCGCTCCCGGTGACTACCATCGCTTCCACAGTCCCACCAACTGGGTCGCAGAGCGACGTCGACACTTCCGTGGAGAGCTTTACTCTGTCTCACCCTACATGGCTAAGCGTCTTTCCAACTTGTTTGTGCTCAACGAGCGTGTAGCGCTACTCGGTCGCTGGAGACACGGCTTCTTTGGCATGGTCCCCGTTGGAGCGACTAACGTCGGCTCCATCCGCATCAACTTCGACAAGGCTCTTCGCACCAATGTTCGCATGCAGCGTTATCTGGCCGGCACCTATTCCGAGGCCTCATACTCCGGCGCTAGCAGACTTCTCGGAGGGCAGCCTCTTGCTGCCGGTGACGAGATGGGCGGTTTCTTGCTCGGCTCCACCATCGTCCTTGTCTTTGAAGCGCCAGAAGACTTCCGCTTCGATCTCAAGCCGGATCAGAAGATCAAGGTCGGTCAGCGGTTGGGAGACATCCGACCGCCAACGCCGGAAGATTCCGAAGCCAGCAAGAACGGGCGTCAGGTCTGAGTGCAGAGCGACGACGACCAATCCTCGACAAGTTGACTCGTGCAACTTCATAGACCTATCCTTCCCCTGTCGCTGAACGCGCGAGGAGTAGGAGACAGCTAGACGGGAATGCATAATCATCATTACTCTCCTATACCCTAATCGCAACTGCTGTTCAACACGATTTCGTCGTACGATTTGTATCACACAGTGTTCAACAAGATTGCGCCACCAGACATCCTTATCAATCATCATCACAGAAGTTACACATCCTTCTCAGCGTGAGACGCATGCGTGACCATTGCCTTCGGTAGGCTTAATTGTGACGGCTGCATTGCACAAGATGTTGTACAGGGTATGAAAGTGAATGCGGCTATACACGAGCGCCGAGATCTTGTAACAGATCGTCCATCGTCTGTCGAAGTTGCTTTTGTACATCTGGTGTTGCTTCCAACCCTTTGATAGCCTGTTCGTGTAAGTCGTTCAAGATGCAAATCGGGTCGAAATGGGGTCGGGATCAGCTGCTGCTTTGTCAATGAGCCAAACTTGTTCCGGATACTTACCGAATCCAGAGCGTCGAGTGAGTCTCTTGCATCGCTTCTGATTGCAAGAGATCTTGCGCGTGTGTCGAGCATCTCTGCATGTATTGCTTGATTCTGTTTGCGAACCGATTCGAGCTCGGCCTTCAGCTCCTGAACCCTCTTTTCCTGATCTGGAATCGCACGAGCCGAAATGGCCGTCTCCAAGTCGAGGTCTTTTCTCCAGACGTCCTTGAGCTCCTCCGAACCATCCTCGTAGCCCGCTTGGTATCGGCCGTCTGCCTCTTGGGCTAGTCGATGCAAAGACGCCAGTTTAGCTTCGAGCTCGTTAGATTCGATGAGCTTTTCTGATTCGTCAATGATGGCTTCTTTGAGCTGGCTGACAAACTGCTGGCGTAGCGCCTCGACGGAGTCCTCATCGATATGAGGGAGAGCCTTGGCAAAGCTCGACCGAGTGGCACGGTGCTCGATAAGGTCAAGAAAACGGAAAAGAGCCTGACGCAGTCGATCGAGCCTAACGTTGACGTCTGCTTCGGTCGCTGCAGCTCGTTCAGATGAGGATGTAGCAGTCGTGGACTTGCGAGCTCGCTTCTTTGCTTGTTCGCTGTCGGCTTCGCCTGATGATGGTCCTGATCCTGATGTCCTACTCTTCCTGGCACTGCGTGACGACTTGGTTCCTGTTGCGGCTTTGGAGCCTTCAGCTGCCGTTGCTGTCTCAACTGCCGCCGCCTCTGCGTCTTCTGTGGTGCCTTGGATTTCTTCGGTTGTGCTGGGTGCTGCTGCTTGACCACTTGCTGCTTTTTCGCCAACGTCAGCATGTGACGACGTTGACGGCTCTGCATCTCGACTTTCCTTCTGGATCAAAAAAGAGGTTTCCCTCTCCTCATCCTCTCTTTCTTGCTCGATTGCAATCTGCTGGTCGCTTTTATGAGCTTCGGAGTCAAAATGCTCCTCGGAAGACATTCTGTCTATGTGCGGCGAAGACCGTTGTGACGGAAGCTTGCGATCTCAAAGACTGGTCCTGAAGCTGCGTACTTTAGTCCTCGAATGAACAGAATCAAGGGCAGTGTGGGCGGGGGTGACGTGGCAATACGGAGCGGCTGTAGAGTGTGTTGAGCTGTTACGATGATGATCTTTGTAATGGTGGAGGCAGAGGAAGCGTCAAAATCACGGACAGGGTTCGGCTACTGCATTATGTTGTTCTCAACGCGTCACGCGCCACTTCAGTGATTTTCTCTTCGTGTGGACTAGGAGAACGTAACAGTACCGAATCCTTTTATAGATCGTTGGAAGCACTGAGCGAAGCGCAGCATAAGCCTCAGTCGGCCAAGCTTGTGATACCTCATTGCCTGATGGAGGTCCTGAAGCACATACGAACATCAAAGCCAAAACGCAGATCAAGCAAAAAAGATTCGAGTGAGTGAGGTTCAGTGTTTCCCTCTATCTATGCGATTTCAGATCAATCGCGGATGTATAACTAGGCATGCGGCTTCTACCAAGACCTGGCGTGAACTGGGCATTCCCTTCCTCGTTTGAACCAGGAGTCAATGCAGCCTCGATGGAAGTAGCACAGGCACGGTAGTCGTGCAATGCTGCTGTTGGCGATGAAATCCTCCATGCAAATCGAGCACTCCTTGCCCACAATGGGCGAGTTTTCGGGCAGCTTGTAGACCAAGTATCTTCCTCCTTGCATGCTTCCGCCGCCGCCATTCTCCAGGCAATTGCGTACGTGAGCTTCCTGCTCTTCGCTTCCACCCAGCGCAGAGAGTGAGGTTGAGCAGACAGGACACTCTGTGAGTTCGCTGGCCCGGCTCGAGACATCGCTCGGGGGCGCCAGCGTAGACCGATAACCGCTCTCATCCATTTGCGTTTCCACACCACTTCGACCGGATGCCACTCCTCCGACGCGAACACCTGAGGCCGCTACGACAGCTTCGTTGCCTCTCATGTTTTGCAGCTGGGGTGGCAGTTGGAGCTCCGCATGGCAACCGTTACAGACCCGGGTGGGCGCGATCGCTTCGGAGGCGGCCATCCCAGGGAGACTGGGATCCACTACGATATCGCTGAGTCGCAACTGCGCCCGCTTTGACGAGCAGGAGTCGCAGTAGATACGACCGCATCGACGGCAATGATGCTTGCGGAGGAAGAAAGTAAAGTGTCGACCGCAGCCCCTGCAGTCTCTCGCCTCTTCGTCGCGTTCCCATTGAGGCTGCAGATTCTGTTCTCGCATCGCTGGTCCCCGACGCAACGTGACCTTGTTGGGCGCCTCGTTCGTGGGCACGCGGAACTCTCGATTCGCGGCGAGATCAGCGCTGCGTGCCGCAGCGAAGGAGGTACCGGCCTCTGAGGGTGCGACGCTACTTCGTAACAAAGATGCGGCGCTGCTCTGTCGTTGTGAGATGGGAGGTCGCGAGAGTGTCCCCGACGTTTCCGTATTGACGAGACGTGTGAACACAGAGGCGCCATCGTCCTTGTACGAATTCGGGTAAATAAACTCGTCGTCATCGTCATCAGCGGCATCGTCGTCCTCATCCTCGTCTAGCCCAGCAGCCTGTCGAAGCTGACCCAGTTGTAAAGTGTACTCCTTGCGTAAATCCTCGGCACGGCTTCTGCGCTCCACGTCGTCGTCTTCAAAAGCAGCACGGAGTTCGGTGATAGCCATGACGAGGCGAGCGATGCGGCGTGCGAGTTCGTCACGATCGTCACCCAGCGCGTCTGCTGGCGTCGCACCAGATGCAGCGCTAGAACCAGCGAGAGCCTTCGCTCGACTGACGTAGTCAGCGTCCGAACCGAGCTGCGAGCATTCGAGCTTGGCTGCCTCCTGCGCAGCCATAATCGCAGCGGTTGACAGGCTGTGCCCATCGGCATCACGCAAAGCGCTGTTCGGGCCAGACTCCGACACTTCACCGTCTGCTGAAAGGGCGCCATCGCACGCCTCCAAATCATCTCCAAACTCGATGTCGAGGCGACGTCGCATAACACGAACCCATCGTCTTCGGCGAACCCATCCGCTGGTCGAAGCTTCTTGGTCGGCTTGGGCGTTTGCTAGTCCTGCACCACCCGTCAAAGCCCGTGTGACAGAAGCGCTCAGGCCGCGACCTTCCAGCAAACGTTCGAGAGGAGGTGGTGGTTGTGATGACCACTTGTCGTCAAGCGCGTCAAATGATTGAGCATACTGCCAACCCTGTTCCACATCGACGAGTGGATGAGTAGTGTCAAGCTGCCATTCGCAAAGCCAGAAATGAGAGCTTTCGTCCTCGGCACCGTTGGAAGCCGACATGTCTCCACCCCGTCCGCCGCGACGAGCTTGAAGGACCGACTCGGGCGTAGGTGTGCTTGCAAGATCATCGTCGTAACCGTTTGAGGGGTTCGAAGCTCGTTGCGCTGCAAGGGCTGCGGCCCTTCGTCGCGCCGCCGCCGGGCCCAGTCGGGGTCGCAGACGCAGCTTGTAAGGCAAAGAGCGAGAAGGCAGGCCAACGTCCTCTTGGCGCATTGGCGCATGACGGGTACGACTCGGAGCTAGGGGTCCTGGAGGCATAGAGCTTGGAGAGCGTCTGTCGGGCTTATGTGCGCGTGCAGCGCTCGAGGAGCTCCATCGTGGTTTTCCGCCATTCATGGCGAGAGTTTGTAGACGCGTGTCGAGCCGCTGGTTCTCGTGCAAGACGATGGGGATTGTCGTGTGCAAGGCAAGAGGCTCATACGGGCCACGACCCGGAACGATCTGGCCGGGAGGCAAGGAAACGGCAGAGAATTTTGATGCATTCCATCGCTCGGCTTCGTAGCGTTCGAGCACTTCGCAGATATATACTTCGAAGGTGGCTGCTGCCACATCATATGCCGTCTCACCGGCCGCATTGCGTACGAAGGGATCGGCATGGTATTTTGCGGTGAGATGACGAACGATGGGCAGATGCCCTTTCGAGGCTGCATTCATCAGCGGGGTCCAGGCGCCTCGGCCACCCTGAATATCGATTTGGGCACCACCGCGATCGATTAGAAGACGAACAAGATCAAGATAGCCGCGACTGCACGCGTTGTGAAGCGCAGTCCAGCCATCAGTATCCTTAGCGTTAGCATCAGCACCATGGGACAGGAGTAGGGAGGTGACAGAGAGCTTTCCAGCCATGGCAGATTTGTGAAGGGCGGTCTCTCCTTCGCGGTCTTCCATCTCGACAATGGCGCCTGCTTCGGTGATCAGCCAGCGAGCGATGTCAGTTTTGCCTTCTTTGGCTGCAAAATGCAAAGGGACGAGACCATTGCTAGGGCTAGGGTCGTTGGCGAGAGCAAACATGGAGACGTTGCTACCTTCTTCAGAACAAGTCGCGTGCACGAAAGCTTGAAGATCAGCAAGACTACCACGGCTACAAAGTTCTGCCAAGGTGTCATAATCGATGCGCTGAGCTTGACTAATGGGCACACTTGGTGGCAGGGCAGCATCTTGGGTTGTTTCGTCACCGTCTGGTTGAGCTGCTGCTGGTAGCGAAGGTATCGCAGGCGATGATGGCTCGCTTGAGATGCTGTCGGTCTCGTTTCCATGTTGAGCAGGCGGTGAGGAGCTCTTTCCGTGGATCGAGCGAGGCGCATCCGGCTGGACCGCATCTGTGTCTGTGTTGCCTGGATACACAAAGTCTTCCTCCTCCTCGTCGTCAACCTCGTCCGCGTGTTGCTGGTCGTACGTGGTAGTGTTTGTTGCATCCTTCGAATCTGTACTTGCCGCTTGTGAGGCTCTTGAGAAGGTAGGGTGCGTCTCACCAGCGCTGATGGACGGTTCAGCAATGTCGTCGTCAGATCGATTGGGTTGTTGTCCATTCGGCTGCTCGGCGGTGTGACGATCTTTGTTCAGACTCATCTGGGAATCTACGGCAGCAGGCTCTTGCTGCTCGTCCTGAGCAGGCAAGTTGGCTGGATGCTGGAGCGATGTTGAGTTGGAGCTGTATGCGCTTGTGAGAGGATCCTGAAAGTCGTTGGTGATGGCTACTGGATCTGTTTGCTCCTGCCGTTGCCTGGACGGCTTAAAGACAGAGGCGCTGGCAGATAAGGAACTTCGAGAGGGCTTGTCAGTTTGAGAGGTCGAGCCCCAGGCTAAGTCGAGATTCTCAGCTTCGTAGGGAGCAAAGACAGGTTTGCGTATGTTAGTGGCGCTGGGATTGGGTTTGGATCCAAAAGAAGAATCTTGACGGGACAACCTGGATGACAAGCCGGTAGAGGGAAAGCCTGAAGCGTCTTGAGTTAATGACTGGTGAGCATAATTGTTTCTCAAATGGGCGGGAGCATGCATACTAGCGCTCGCACCTCCGTTGGCATCATCGAGGCGTGAACGAGGCTGCTCTTCTTCGCCAGAGGATTTGCCAACATCCGCCCACAGATCGTGAGCAGAAGCAGTTGCGGCATCGTCTTGGCTCGATGCTGTGTGGGAATTGGGCGAAGGCATCTCAAGCGCTTACCCCACGAGGCTTATGCGATCGAAATGAATGGTGAGTCGTCTTAGATGGAAAGGAATCTGATCTGTGGTAGACAGACGACATCAGCTTGAGCCTCGTCTGAACTAGCGGGTCGAACAGCTCAGTCCAAGTGTTGGTGCATGCGTGTGTGCATTCCGTCCAAGTGTTGGACTCGGTTGGACAAGTCATGATTACATAATTTTGACGCGAGTCGCAATTTTTTCGTGGAAGGATTCTGAATCTGAGACCAACAGACCCTTGCGGCCTGTGATGACTGTCGATCCTTCGCGCATAAGCGAGGTGGGAGCGGAGGATTTACGAGGTTGACAGCAGAGCAAATAGCTGCAAAGAGGACATTCGGAACGAAATCGAGCTTTTTTGGACTCACCTTCACATACGAATACCTCAGGGGCATTGTTTCAATCATTCTACTGTACGATGATCAGTTCAAGATACTTTGTGTAATTACAGTAGTTGCTGTGTTTGGGACTTTGCACCCTAATTGTGATATCCGAGCTGCGTTTCAAAGGCCAGTTGAGCTCAAAAGTAACTCATCGCAGTCGGAGCTGCAAAGGAATCGAGCTCAGGCCAAAGCTGATTGCGCAGCCGCAGCGGAACATGTTGCACCAGATCATGGGAAGTGCAGCGGCTTCACCCACATATCCTGGCTTCTTAGATGCCTACCGTCGAGTACATCTGAGTGGATCCGGCAGAATGAGATGGTGTAAGCTATGGCATTGCGAGCATGTTTTGCAAAATCAGGAAAGGTCAGCAGTTGCACGGTATCGAGAAAAAGATGCAGGCTACAGCACAACGGAGCATCCACGGTCTCGGGTTGCTAAGCGAAAATGCTCGTCGTTGTCCAAACAATGCGAAAGAAGCGAAGGCGCTACTCAACGATCGGCACCGCAGTTCTTCGAGTGTGCAGAAGCGAAACGAAGGCTTCAACAGATGAGACCGTTGGCGGCTTTCAGCAAAGAAAAGGCTAAGTTAACTACAGGACAAAGGGGAGCATCAGTGGAGCTCGCAGCTGACACAATGCTTCAAGTTGCAGGACTCACACGTCGGCTCTGGCAAACGGATCGTGCAGCAGAGAGATGCATTGATTCTGCTGCTGCTGGTCGGCGAACTCTTTTTTTGTTTCTCGCCTCTGTTGGAGAACGCGCTCTGGTTTGGCACTGATATTTTGAACTGGCATGCACACGCTCACACGCACTCAAAGCAACGCAAGACGCACACTGCACGACAGTCGTGATGCAGAACGCGCCCACACGTCCGGCAGGCAGGCCGAGCCTCGGCACTAGAGCAGTCACGCATCGGCATCACCTAAAGCACCTCGAATCCCATCTCTCTTCCTGTCTCTCCCTCTCTTCTCCCTCGCTCTGTTGCTCGAGTCTGCCTGCACTTGCCCCCTCTGCGTGCTGTGGAACCCCTCCATCTATTGGAATTGCAGCAATTAAGCAGAAAGATTCCCAGATAAGACTCGCAATCCCTGCTGTACTTGTACTCGTTCTGAATCGGAACGGCCGATCTCCATGACTGGCGAAGGACAAGAACAGTAACAAGAACAAGAGCAAGAACAAGACCAAAGCCCACATGTTAGAAGAGTGAGATGAGATGAACATACGCAAACAGAGCTCGATGTACTGTAAAGTAAGTAGCTCAGGAGAACCTTTCTTGCGCCTTGAAGCTGCGCATGCTTGACATTTGAGCTCTAGCAGTGACTGTGTCTGAACTCCTCCCTATCCTTGATTTGTGTCAGCTCCTCCGCGTTTCCGTGCTTTCTCCCCCCGGTCTGAGTCTTGCTTGGCGCCGTAGCTCCCTGTCTCTCTTCCTCTTCTCGACTTCTATCTCCTCCATCCCTCTCGCCTCCCGATACCATCCAACTCTCCTTCGTTCGTTTGTTCACCAAATTCTCTCCGACGCTCCTTGACATCCCTGGAATCAGCCTTATCTACCTCGTCTCTGTTGGACACACTCTTTGCATCCAGCATTCGCCTGCCTTCATCTGTCAACGCTGGTCGTTTATTCAGTCTCGACGGCCTTTCTCTTGGATATTCAACTTGCTGCGTCTTGATCGTTTCGTCTTCAACCCTGGTGGTTCAGCTCAGAGCGATTGCTTCGCCCTCCATCCTCGCTACGCATTGCAGCCTCGCTCATCTTGCACACAACACCGATCAGCGCCAACCCCAGTCCACTCTGCTTGCCATCGACTTCTTCCCTTAGGCTCGTCAAGCCGCCCTTTTCGATATGGCTCCACCCGCCTGGGCCGGCGAGTCCCAATCTAGCATAGCCTTCTCAATGAACCCTCGCGATTCTCGTGTCGTCAGCATCTACGACAAGTACCTCTACGACCCAAAGGATCTCGAATCTTCCGATCCTCGCCGACGCGAACTAGCTCGCAAAGCCAGTCAACTCAAATTGCACGGTCGCCCCGCCAATGACTTGGACGCCAATGGTCTGCGATCCGTCGGCCCTACCGACTCTCGTCCCGCCCAACGCAAGAGTATCGCTTTCTCGCAAAAAGCCAAGGCCACCGATGGACACACCGCTTCCTCCGGCAATGCTGTCATCGCTTCCAGCCACAATCAGAATGGGAGGCCAAATCGGGCTAGCGTCGCATCTCACCTGGACGACAACACTCACGACCGCGATTCCGGCGCATTTGGCCTCGGTCTCGGTATGCTGGGTGGTAGCGACTCCGAATCCGAATCCGACACCGACGATGAACGCCCCAGAGTGTCTAGAAATCCAGGTATCGACAGAATCAGGCACAGTCAGGACAAAGACAGGCCCGATAGTTGGACAGACCGTGCAGTGGCGGTTGGCCACCGTCCTCCCGACAACGCTTCTCAGAATCCGCCATCGCTCAAGCTCATGGCGCTCAAGTCAGCCAAACAAGGCGCGGACTTGTCCGGCACTTCATACGACGAGAGAAACAGCAGGCTCGCCGTCGATACCAACTTTGTCGATCGTACCTCACGTCATGGCAGTACCATTGGTTTCAGCGGACCGCCTGCTGACGGCTCACGTTCCTCCAACAATGCGGACGCCGGCTCCAATTCGAAACGCCTAAGTGCGCGAACTGCTTTGACCAAACAGCTTGGTCTCGCCAGTCCCAACCCTGAGTCAATGACAGGGTCAGCGTCCCGCGGGCCTCCACCCAATCAACGCTCCGGCGCTCAGGACTACTTCAACAGCCGCGCACCAAACGAGGGTCCGTCATCGTCGCGCAACGCTGGCCCTCCACCCATCGATGTTGGACGAGCTCAACAGCAAGGCTTTGCAGGCTCGAATCCCGGATCCGCTTCAAGTCCCAACAGCGCCACGCCCCTTCGATCCCCCGGCTACGGCCCTAGTGGCATGCCTTCCCCCAACCATCCCCATACACAAGGCTCGATGCCACCCAACGTGCTTCAAAGAGGGCCCCCCTCGCCGTATGACCAACGAGGGCACCCTGGAGCTTCCGGTGGTCCCGGCAGACCCCAAGGTCCTGGTGGCCCAGGCGGCTATCACAGCAACACCAGTCCCACACGTCCTGGTCCCAGCGCACCTCATCCCTCCTCATTGCAAGCCGGTCCAGGAGGCCGGCCCCCTCCCAACAGCTTGCAGCGAGGACCCGGACCGCAAGGCAGAGGTCCACCAGGACCGAACGGTAACTTCGGACCTTCCTTCTCTGATGCACCAGGTCCTTCGAAACGGCAATCTCTCTTCCGCAGGTCTATGGCGATGTTTGGTGGAGGGCCACAGGCGGGCCCTCCCAGCCACGGTCACGGTCCGAATCCACAACAACGCTCGCAGCCTCCACAAAAGCGCCAGTCGCTCTTCCGTCGTAGCATGGCCATGCTCACTGGTAGCAACGCACCCAACAACCACGCCGGCAACATGGGTCCGCAAGGCGGTCAGCAGATGCGAATGCCCGTTCCAGCGCCGCCTCGAGCCTCACCCGCACCGCGTGTCCAAGGCCTACAGGACGACTTTGAGAAGCCAGATCACCCGCGAAAGTCGCAGTTCCTCGGTGCCGGTGGAGAAGGAGCCGAGTGGGATACGCAAGGCGAAGGCGCCAAATTCTGGCGACGCTTCTCTATGGCACAGAAGACCGCAGGTTCTCACAAGCTCGAAGACGGCAGCAGGGCTTGGATGGCTTCTATGGCAAAAGGAAGGAGGAAGCTCATTGTCATGGGTTTCATCGCACTTGTCACTCTTGTCGGTATCATCGTCGGTGTGATCGTGTGGAGAGAGATTGTCTCTCCTTCAGGTTCCACTTCGGATGAGCCTTCTTCGGTTTACAAGGCGAACCTCGGTGCAAAAGATTCACCCGCAGCCAGCACCATCCCTGCTACAAGCACGAGCAGAAAGGCAAAAGCAACAGCCACACCAACAGCATCCTCCTCCAGCTACAACAGCAGATCGTTGCCTGCAGATGCCATTGCCGATGACGTCGTCAAGAGACACGTACGCAGGGCTGTCACGCACCAACTCGGCGCCCAAAAGATGCGAAAGCGTCACTTCGGAAGAGCCGTCGCCGCCGCATCACCTCAAAAGCCTGCTTCACTCGCTGATCTGGATTGATGCCAGCTCAGCTATCAAAATCCTGGAACGTGCGCTCGTTCCCGCTACGCACCCAACTCTATCCTAACAGCTCTTCAGCATATACACACACTCGTTCAAATCGTCTACATTCGTTTGCATCTCGTCAATCTCTTGCTCTCTTTTGTTCGCTTCGTTTATCTTCTAGAATCAGTCGCGAAATCAATCTCAGTCGTCTTCACTCATTCGGCTCGTGTACAATGATCTCGCCTGTGAAGTTTCTCGCCTAGTAGACGGAACATCGGCTATGCTTTGCCCCGCTGCATCGCCTCCATTGGGCAGCCTGTGGGTGTGGTGTCAATGCTGTCGACAGGAAGATGGGAGAATTGGAATCGACGATGAAATTGCAATAGCACTAAGAGGTTGAATTGGCAGAAGCTTTGGCGAGTTTAAGCTTCTTCTCGATGAAAGAGGTGATCCCATCGATGTTGCTACTGAGAATATTGATGGCGCGAGTGTGGTCTGTAGAAACATGTGGGATAGCGTCATGGATAGTGTCAGCATGAGCGGAACAACACGACCTGAAATCGATCGAGAAGGACAGATACTTACTGACGGGGGTGATTTTTCCAAATCTCTTCAGCGGCGCTGCATCGCCTCGTTCGAGAAGGTGGCGGTGGTCGGCGGGTGCGAGCACTTTGGATTTGCTGTAGTAGAACTTCTTCCTGGCCAAATCCGAAGTTGGTTGGATGCTCGGCATCTCGTCATAACCCACCACATTGACCACTGCCCTGACGTGTTTCGTGTCTCGTTGATCGAGAAGAGACGCTACCACATCGCATCCGGAACCAAAGCCGACCATGACGATATTCCTAACTTGCTTCGACGTCATTGCGAGTGCCACGACATTATCCCAGATGAATGCTGCCGCCTCGCATGCTTCTGTAATTCTATCTTTGTCGCCCTTGGAGCTGGCTGTTGCTTTTTGTGTACCTGTCGCAAGGATGGGTTTAGAGGCACTGAACTCCTTAAAGACGTTCATATCTACCAGACCGTACTTTCGCGACCGCGCATAATCAAGAATCAGGCTCGATGCGTCGACCAGCTGCAGTGCTTCGTGCTCCAACGATTTGCTTGCTTCTGGCCTTTCGAATCGGAGGTTGCCCATATCGTGAACGAAGAAAAGAATGGTTTCGTAGCGGTCCAGGATGCCCTCAGAGCACAAAACATGGCCATTGAAGTTGATATGTGGGGTATCGTAAAGCGGAATACTGAAAAGGTCGAACTTGTCGCTGATCACGGCGTTGCGATACTCAGCAATCAGCTCGGCCATATTGACGGTAGGAGGGCCACTTGCGGTTGTGCGATCAACATCATCGGCGTCAATGTCGGGCACCTTGAGTGACTTCCAATATCTCGAGTGGAAGCGACAGACCTGCTGCACGGTCTGAGCGGCGAGGGTGCAGGCAACCGTCTCCTGGGCTTCCAACGTCTTTCTCGAAAGGAGCACCTCAGTGACAGCAAAGGAGCTTTCTGCCACCACCTCGGGGTTGTATCCACCTTCCAAAACCACGGCAACTTTACCTTGGCATAGCGACGTCAAGGCATGAGTCATCTGTGCGTAACCACCGGGCGAGACACGATTTTGGCCGATCGGGTCGCCCTCTGCGGCATCAAAGCCAGCCGAGATGATGACAAAATCAGGTGCGAATTCCTGCGCGATGGGCATGACGAGACGGTGGAAGGCGTACATATAGTCTGCGTCGCCCATGCCTTTGGAAGGCCATGGCACATTGACTGACCTACCCTCGCCAGGGCCGGAACCGGCACTGGTATAGTTACCATAGGTTGATCCGGGATAGAAGCTGCCATCCTCGTCGTAGCGATGCAAAGAGATATACAGGACTTCGGCATCGCTCTCAAATGCTCGCTGGGTGCCGTTTCCGTGATGGACATCCCAGTCTAGGATGAGAACCTTGCGAATAGTGTTAGGATACTTCTGCATGATGCATCGCGTAGCAACGGCGACATTGTTGTAGAAGCAAAAACCCATGCTCTTGTGTGGCTCGGCGTGGTGACCTGGTGGACGGACGACCGCGAAGCCGTTGCGGATGCGGCCAGAAGCAATGGCATCGCAAAGCTCGACTGCTCCACCGCATGACAAACGAGCAGCGTATGCAGAGTGCTCATTGATGTACAGAGAGCTCGTCCTTTCGAGCATGAGGACATGCTCCTTAAGAATGTCCGGGTGATAGACTGGAGATGTTTGCGCGTCAAGATGTGCATCTGTTTCGTCAGCGGCAAGCTGGACAAATGTGTATCATATTTATGCTTACTTACGAGCTGAGTTTTGGACGCCGTCCCAGATGCCCTTGTCATGGACAAGAGTCACCTCCTTCTCTTGAATTTCGCGGATCTTGATTCGCTTCATATACCTCAAAATATTCTCTTCCTGCAGCTTTCTGTAGATCATCCAAATGCGGACTGGCTTTTCCGGATGATCATGGTCGATGGGATTGGAGTGTAACATCATATCAGATGAAAAGACGATACCAGAACGGTATTGATCCAGATTTGCAGACGATTCGTTCGAACCGGAATGTGTGGAAGACCCTACACCGTTGACAAAGGCGCCTTTGGATGAATCATGGTCGCTGCCATTCGACGAAGTCGAGACAGAGACCGCTGGAGTGAGATTGGTGAGGGAGGCAGAAGGCGATTGCGGGCGCGGCTGTGTTGAAGATCGAGGAACTGCCGAGATCATCTCGACGTCTTCGTCATCATCCAGCAGGACTATAGTGTCCGTTCTGTTGGTCGTCGGTGGTATTCTCGATAACTCGGCCATGATGTGTGTTGAAATACGGCCGGGCCCGCGCTGGGCGGTGATCAGGAAAGCGTGCGATTGGCGATGAAATGGCTGAAGTGCGCTAGAAATGTATGGACATCCAACTGAGAGCTGTGTACGACAGTATAGCTGGAGAGACTCAGAATGAGGATCAAGATGGACGAAGAACGTATGCGCGTAGGAAAGGGAAAGGGTATACGATATGAAAGTAGAGATGGTTGCGAGAAGAGGAAGGGCGAGGGAGATTGTTACTTTTTGGTTTTGGGAAAAGCTTCGCAAAATTGGACCCTGGACTGCACACTTGCACTCTCTGCGCTACGCCCACACTCAGCAGCGCGACACACGCGCTTTCGCAACAGCCTGTCGCGCCTTGCTATTTGAGTTCACTGCTCAGTGAACAAGGCCGCCAATATTTGGCTTACTGGTTGTTGTGGAAGTCTGCGAGGCTTTCCGCGAGGCTTATCAACTTGAGCTCTTCAGGAAATGTGCTCTTAGTTGCGTGCGCTGAAAGCAGACGCAGAAATATTGGCTTACGAGATAAGGTTTGAAGAGGTACAATTTCCACACAGTTTCAGGCGAAGTATAGTACTAGAATACAAGTGACAAGTGGCTTGCGATCTTAATCAATCGAATGGAATGCGACGAACGCCTGATGCGAAAGGCTTCTCGCCACGCATCGTCGAGCTAAAACCTTGTTGACGCTTCTTTTCCTCTTCGGCGGCAGCAAACGCGCTTGGAATGGGTATCCCACAGCAATCGCCCCAACCTGCGGCTTGACCTTCACCGGTACCATGGGCATGTGGCTTGCCAGCCGGATGAATGTGTCCGTGCGCATCCTCTTCGGCGTCTTCGTCCTCGAGCTCGCCAGAAGCAGGTTCGGGGAAACGGATGAGGCTGCCGAAGAAGATGTGCTGAGCGATGGGGAGTTTCTTGAGAACTTCGGCGCGATACATTTTGATCATACCTTCGTTGACTTTGGCCCATGATTTGGCGCCGGAGATGTCGTCAAGCATTGGCGAGTGCCAACGGAGTGAAGCTGTCTTGACCGAGTTGATGAATTGGATGCAGGCCAAGTACATGTATTTGGAAGCAAATTCATCAACAATCTCTGCGTCGTGAATCGCTTTGGGTCGAAGATGTCGGTGGTTGCTGAGTTGGCCAGCACCCCAGAGGAAAGGAAGGAAGTGATAATCATCCAAACCCCAGACGCCATGACTTCCAGCTGGCTCAAGCCAGTAAGACGATTGAATATCGCGCATTACCTGAATGTAGCTCCAAAAGATGCGCAGGACGATGGCTGGACCATCTTCAGGCAGACGCAGAATGCGTAGTTTGCAAAGGCAAAGCCTGAGAGGGAAAAGAAAGGGAGTCAGGTCAACGATCGTTGATTTGTCAAGCGCTTCTCTTGCCTCTTTGAACTTGGTACTTACAACCAGCATGCCATGTTGAGTTCCATACCGCTGCCATAGTCGATTCTCTTCTCGTTTCCCCAGCTCTCTTGCAGATAGACGCCAAGCTCAGCGCGTGCAGTCCGAGATGCGTGTGAGTCGTCTTCAAGTCCTGGAATCATGCGATGCAGTCTATCGTTGTTTTCTCGAATCTTTGCGTAGAAAGTGCGAAAAGCGGGATTGCCGAATCGAGAGGAACCGATCGAAGCATCAGGCGGAGTCGATTTTCGAAGCGCTGCGACTTCGTTCAAGAGATCAAGTATCGCCTGGCATGCTGCTGATGTTTCGATATTGTCGGTCAGTGTCTTGCCGACTATGCTTGTGTTGCAGACGCGAATGAAGGCGAGGATCTCTGCAAAGGCACCCGAATGCTCAAATCTTGACAGAGATCCCGGTGAAACAATTCGCTTCCGTGGCTCTTGAAAGGTGTGCTCCTGTACTGATATGGTCTCGATATCGTTGGCGGTAGCAAGTGGTTCTGGGGTGGTCGAAGACGCTGCCGTACTCGAAAGCAAGCTGGGTTGTGATGGGGAGTCTGAGGTTGTGGGTTGACGCAACTTGGATATGATTGCGTCTTTGGCTGCGTCAGGAACCGGCGTCTGTATAGATGTGGAAGGCATGTTGGGCGCCAGAGCTGGAAGAGCGACGATGGAGATTGTGCGCAATAGAGACAATGACGAGCTAACGAGTCGGAAGAGGCGACGGAAGAAGTGTCGGAAGTGATGGCGCAGTAAAATGTTGTCCATGTGTGCAAAGGGTCCAAAAAGGTCTTCGAAGCCGAGCCTCCACAGCAGTCAAGCTGTCTTCTTAGCAGCAGCTTTTCATGGATCTCGGAGTTTTGATAAAAGGCTTGTATGTTGTACAGTGCAATCTCACACTTTTGAGATTTTCGGCGAATTGTTCGATGAATTTGAAGGCCCGCAAACTCGGCTACGATTAGTGAAGCTCGCTTACAGATCTTCATCGAGACAAGGTCGAGGGATTGTGGAGTTGCCGAGATGCTCGAACAGTTAAGTTGACCAAGATGAGAGAATTGCGGATGGCTGCTAACTCACAGCATAGATTGAACACCGCGAAGTACAGTAGGTAGGTGACGATGACTTGGGTGGCGCGCCCACGAGCGTCCGGCTTAGCAAATGTGCAGCTCGCAAACGGCTTCTCAGCATAACCATGGAGTGTGCGTAGAACGCTCATGGCAGAGAAAGGCATGGTGGTAATGGATCGCCAAAGCTTTCCCTTTAAGGACAACTTGGATGCTCTCAAAGCGCGATGCGAGATTCCTGTCCCGGTGCAAGGGTTGTGCTGCACATCTCGCATGGCGTGTGCCGAACAAAGGGTGTATTGTGATTGCGTGCGAGTCGTGAAGGAGAAAAAGCCAAGAGAACACGATCCTTCTTGGTCGAAGCGGACTCGAAGCCGGGGAGATGAGCGGAGCAGGGTCAATTCACAGGATTGATCTGTGTAAAGTCAGAGCGCGTGTCTTTCGGGAGAACGATTGTCCCGTTGGTTGACGCTGGGCTTGGCAAGTGCCACGTTGCCGCAACATGGCGCGCCTCTCCGGATTGCATCTTCAGTCAGCTCCGCCAGACCTCGTTGATAGAAGGAAACTCAGGCCCTGCCAAGAGAAAGATTCCGTGCAAAGAACGCCACTCGCACTCGCACTCGCACTCGCACCGGCAGTGAGGCGAGCTCTCACATCGGCATCATGCAGACGTTGAACGGTGATCATATCGCGAAGTCAATGTATCCAAAACGAAGAGAAATGCTGCGTTCTTGCAACGGGTTTGACAAGCAGGATGTCATTACGAAGGCATGCTTACCACGTACTCGTGTCAAGAACTTAGTGGGGACACGCTAACCTAATTTGGGTCTGGGAAAGTGTTGCAGTCGGCATCTCGACTCAGAGCACCTTTTTTTCGCCGTTGACTGAATCGTGGCAGCGGAGCTAGACAGTTGCAAAGGGAATCGGTGTCACTGCATCGATTGGACCCCGTCGGGAAATTTCAAATTTCCTTGTCTTTGGGAGTTTCACTTTTCTCCAAATATCATGCAGGCTTTGTGCTTTGAGTGTATGTTATCAAAATCGGCCATAGAGACAGGCTTTGTTGACATACTATGGTTCTTGCTCTGCCTTCACTGCGGCCAAGAATGAGAGCCAGAGATATGACAAGCACATGTGGCGAAGCATCAACAAAGCTGTTTTACTGTATTTGGTCGAGCTGCACTGCGGTTGCTGCGTTTAGTTAGTGTGGCACACAACGAGGCGTGGGCGCCTTTACCGTATTTTCTGCGCCACTTGCTCCAGCTGCAGGTCGAACGAGACTCGCTACAGTCAGTGATCAGAGAGCATCAGAATCCAAAGCGGCCTGTCATTTGCTTCTCAAGCAAGCACATGGACTGAATGGTGGACTGCAGCCAACTATGAAACCGGATTTGCTAGAGTAGTGTGTGCATCAAATATATCGTATCAGGTTTGCAGGAATTCGCAACTTACGAGCATGTTTGGCATCAGAGACCTTTTTGTACACACTGATCTGCTGTTCTGTTTTGTACAGCTGTGTGGATAACTATTCTTCGACTCTTGGTTTCCGCTGCAGCTGCTTCACATGATAGTTTTGCCCTGACTCCGACTCGATTTTGTCGGTCAAAAATCGATTTTTGCCCTATTTTTATTAATGATATTTTGGACCTGTCAACTCGAGTCTGCGCATTTCAGGACACTCTCTTCTGCTGCATTTCTGCATTTCTCAAAACCAAATTCACCCGCTGCACATTTTAGATCTCTCTGTAATTCTGTGCGGTCCCACACGCCAAATCTCTCTGTGCCTCTTGTGTCTCAACTACGGCTTCCCTTTGTCCAATCCCTTTCATATCGACGGTTGTTCATCTCATATCCTTTTCCTTTTCCTCTCCCTCTTCTTTCTCCTTATCATCCTTTCTCATTACCCTTCTATCAAACGTCTCCCCTTTCTTCTCGCATCCTATTTGTTGGGGCTCTGTTGTCTTTTCCATTCTCTTCTCCGCATCGACGCTTCGACGCTTGCTGGTACAGAGGCCCAAGCTTTACCCGCATCAATCAATTTTGCACAGGCGCATTCATCTCGGCCGCTTTGTTCCTTTCGACTTGCACAGTCTAATTCCTTTGCTTCACAAAGCTCGGCACGGTCCTTCAATTGCGACCATCACAGTCTGCCTCCTTGCTCGGCTGTGAATTCATCTCTCACGAACACCTTCATTCCATATCACGTCGGCATTCTTTCGTTCGTTGTACCTGGCACGAACACGCTTGGGCCCTGATCCTACATACAGCATCGACACACTTGCATCAAAAACGCTGCCGTGGTCCTCCTCCTGACCACCACTTCCAGACGCAGTCTCTTTCCTTCCAACGTTGCACATCCAAAGTTGCAACTCGCATCACAGCCAGACCTCAACCTATCTTGGCGCTTGGTCCCCTTTCCTCGTCTTCGGTAGCTCCATCTCCATCTTCCGCGCTACATCGCCTCGCTACTCTGGTCTGGGTTCTCGAGCGTACGCGTAGGAGCTCGAGCCTTCGCATCACAGCCTTGCTGATTGCCTGCTGCCGCATCTTCCTTGCCAAACCTTGGCCCTTGCACAATCAAATCACAGCCTCGTCCCGTCTCTGTCGCCTGCTTCTTATATAAGCAGTGTGGCCTTTTGTCATCATCATGGCCCCCACCGACAGCTCAGGTAGTTTGCCTGGCGACTTGGCTACAAGAACCAAACAGCAAACCACCAGCCGCATGATGAAGACCACAAGACGAGGCCGCCCTTTTGCAAAGGACACTCACGATCTCTTTGCCACACTCATCGTCTCACTTGAACTTGGAACGCACCGCCAGTACTTCAAGACATACCACAACTCGTTCACCACAGACGAGGCAGCCGAGAATCTCTCTCACCTCAAATTTTCGCAGTCCAACCGTGTACCTGACCCAAATGAGCCGAGTCGTGTTGTCACTACAACCACCACCACCACCTTCAGCATGAATCGCGATATGGCAAAGGGCATCTGTCAACATTTCATGGACGCCCGCCTCATCGAGAACGCCGGCGATGCCACAAATCCGATCTTTAAAGACAAAGGTGTCTACATGCTTACACCCAAAGGTCTTCACATTCTTGAGCGATTCATCACCAAGAACGGCATCAACGGCGATCATCTCCTCAAAGTCTTCTCCTCACAGCCCATCTGCATGAAATTGCTCCATCTCGAACGACGCGCCTCTGACGATGAGTTGCTCATCAACACACCCGTTCTCGAAGTCATCTTCCGCCGCTTCGTCGGTCGTTCGCCCAACTACGAATCTGCAACAGCATCTCATGGCAGGTCAGGCGATCATGCAGACGCAGCCATCGACCGCACTCTCGGTATCGAGATGACTGATGCTCAGGAAAAAGTCAAGGGTCGTGGCTACCGCACCCTCAAACACACTTTCAACTCGATGGGTGCACTGGATTGGCTTTGCGATTTTACAACCGTCTGTGGTAAGGACGAGGCTGCCGAAATCATGGCTCATTTCCAACGCCTCGACTTGATTCACCTTGCCATCGACAAATCCAAACGTGAGATTGAGCCCTACGACGACCGCGACGTCATTATCCGCGTCGAGGATGGTCGTGGCGGCTCCTCCGACGGTCACTTTCGATGCCACGCAAAGACTTTGTACTGTGTCACTGACAAGGGTCGCCAAGTGGCTCGATGGGAGGGCACAGAAACCCCTTCATCTGGCATCGCTAGTCCTGCGAGAGATGATAGCCGCACATTAGCAGGCGACGATTCCGCTTCCGCACATCAAATCAGAAGTGTCCAGCAAAACGACTCGCGCGACGCTGGCAGCCCGGCTTCTCAAGAGTCTCGCCTTGCACGCAAGCCTTCTTCCACCGCCAAGATGCGCAGCGATTTTGCTTCTTCACCTCTTCCAGGTGGCGCTGCGGGCATTGGTCAAGGTTTGCACGACTCTTCCTCCTACAGCAGTCGCGACAGCAATACCAACCGACTCAAGAACATTCTCGACGAACCGGCGTTGCGTTCGCTCTTCCGCGAATTCCTCCGTCAGAACTTCTGCGAAGAGAATCTCAGCTTTTGGCTCGACGTGCAGGACTTCAAGCGTCGCTTCTCCACCACATCAAGTGCCGTAGCTGTTCAGGCCCCGGTCAAAGAGCACAAAAGCGGAATGGGGCGTCGACTAGGTCGCAGTGTTACCGGCGCCTTGGGTAACGCGAACAAGGACAAGACCGACGACGAGGGGCAGGGCATGAGCGCCATGGAGAAGCATCAGCAGGATCTGATCAGCATGGCGTTCGTCATCTATGATACCTACCTTGCGCCTTCATCTCCTTGTGAGCTAAACATCGACCACAACCTGCGCACCGAGTTGATCCTCTACATGAACAAGATTCTGGCTGAAGCCAAGATCACCTCTGCCTCTTCGTACACTGCATCGCCCTCCGCGTCCACCACACAGCTGAGCGCAACTCTGACAGGCAGCGATATAGCACATGGACAGGCGGGAGAGGCGGCATCCATCGAGGAGAGAAAGGCCGCTGTTGTTGCCAAACGTATTCGTATTCCCTTGCACGCCAGCCAGCTTCAAGTTATGGTCAGGCTATACGAACGCATCCAAGATCATGTCTTCAGATTAATGGCCACCGATTCGGTTCCTCGCTTCATCAAAGATGCTCGCTTCATCCAGCTCGTCCGCTCCGTCGAAGAATACACCGAGGCGCTCGAGGCAGGTCGCATCGATCCCGACCAAAACGCCGGGCCAGCGGTGCGCAGGGCTGTCTTCGAAGCCATGCAACTCAAGTCGGCTGATATGCTAGCCCAGAACAGCAGTGACGGGCGCAAGTCAGTCGACTCGAGCTCTCATCGAGCCGGCTCTAGTCCACACAAGGCGTCCAGAAGCGTGCCTGCTGTTCCTCCGGTCCCATCACAAGCTTCCAACGACGCTGCTGTCAGTGGAGTGGTGGCGCCTTCCACCAACCCTTGAGACACCTGTGACTGTCTTCTGTAACGCCGTGCCGTACCAGGACTTCTTTATACGCTTCATTTCGGCTTTGCTATGAATTGCAGCGCATCTTCACGAAGATTACGAGAACCTCCTTCACACCATCGCACAATACTGCTCACTTAGCTTTCATCTCACCATCTCCACTCCCTGCTGCTTCGAGTCTCTTGCTAATCGTTTGTTATCCCGCCATCTAGAAGCTGGCGGCTGTATCTCTTCATTTTGGTCTACAATGTTCCTATAATCACATTATCATTGGCACAAGCTATCTTCAGAGTCTCGGATAGATCTCACGTCGTGTGCGATTGGAAAGCATCTTGCAGACAGCATGGATTAGCTGAAGCGTTTGCAAAGCCAGGTTGGAGATCGGTGATGACGCTGGCTGAAAGGTCAAAATTATTCGGTCTTAGCGGACGTGTGTCAAGGGGGAAAATTGGAGAGTGCAAAATACGGGCCGGCTGAAAGCCGAACGCGATGCTGCTGTGTGTCTGAAGAACTTGAGCTGGAGCCCCAGATCTTGCAATTCAAGACATTCCGACAAGCTGAATCGCTCTGCGTGCACGTACCTTTCTACAGGAAGGACCTTGAACCACCTTGTCCGCTTCGACGTTGCTTCCGACCTCCACCATATTCGGCTTTCTTCGATTCTGTTTCATCGACTCTCGTATCTTTTCAAGATGGCTGCTTCCTCGGTCGCACACGGTGTCAAGACGCTTGGCGTTGTTGGTGCCGGTCAGATGGGTCTTGGTATTGCATATGTTGCTGCCCTCCGTGCTCAGATTCCAGCTGTGCTTCTATGCGATGCTTCGCCGACGCAACTTCAGAAAGGCGTTAGCTTCTTCGAAACCCTGCTCAAGAAAGATGTTAGCAAAGGAAAGATTCAGCAGGCTGATGCTGATGCGGCACGAGCCCGTCTGATTGCGGTGGAGAAGTTGGAGGACTTTGCGGATAAGGGAGGCAAGGGTGCTGCTGATATGGTGATCGAGGCTGCTACAGAGAACCTCTCGGTAAAGCAAAAGATCTTTGGCACGCTTGCTTCGACTTTGCCGCTCGAAACCATCCTCGCGACCAACACAAGCAGTATCAGTGTCAGCAAAATCGCAGCCAGTGCTGTGGGCGCTCACGTCAAGTCCGGCTCGGAAGAGGCTTGGAAGAGTCCCGCTCGTGTAAGTATCGCAAATCCTTTGCAGGTGTGCGCTGAATACAGTTCTGACCGTCTTTACTGACAATCGATAACCCCTATTCATGTTCTACAATGCGATATTGCAGGCTCTCGGAATCCACTTTTTCAACCCAGTCCCAGTCATGACCCTAGTCGAGCTCATCCCTGCTATTCAGACTAGCCCTGAGATTGTGGATCGCTCGCGTGCCTTCGCTCAGGCATGCGGCAAAGAGGTCACCACATCCAAAGATGTTCCCGGTTTCATCTCCAACCGTCTCCTGATGCCTTTCATCAACGAAGCCGTCATGGCCCTCGAAAAAGGCATCGCTTCCAAGGAGGATATTGACAAGACTCTTCGTCTCGGAATGAACCATCCCATGGGTCCTCTCACTTTGGCCGACTTTATCGGACTCGACACATGTTTGAGCATCATGGAGACGCTCTACAGGGAGACGGCAGATAGCAAATACCGACCTGCTGTACTACTAGGCAGGATGGTCGATGCTGGTTGGTTCGGAAAGAAAAGCGGAAAGGTATGTAAAACGAGATCTCAGCGGCGTTGTGGAAGAATTGATCGTGTACTGACTTGGCATTTCGCACCGTTTCATCTTCTCAGGGTTTCTACGACTATCCTTCCAAGTAACGCTTTTTGCGCTCCGACATCACAGTAGAAACACATTGGCTATGCAATCAGATTCGAGCCTTCAAAACGTCATCTATTTGATCATTGAATACGATTGTGCTGGTACGACTCTCATCCGAAAGGGAACATATGAATAGCCTAAGCGCGGGCAATGAAAGACAAAGGAAGATCATGTCAGCATATTGAACATGTTCCTGCATGTACTATCCGTGATTTCCCGCTCTTCATCGATTCGAGGATTCGAAGCTCGAGGTTCAGAGTATATTAAAGTTGTATATTGTTGTAAAGAGTTCATTGAGGCGACCGTCTTGCAGGACAGATCGTTCTACCCTTTAGAAAAATGATGCATCATTCGAAGTCCTTTGAGGGCGGGATCGGAGTCGAAGATCGATGATGGAGCGTCGGAAGCACGGTGATGAAAGATGACACTTACGGTTTGGGCTGGATGATGGTGGGGAAACGGAAAGTTGGATAAGAGGAGCAAAGTTGAAAAATCTTGGACGTGGAGTGCAGCTTTCGAAAAAAGAGGCTCAAAAAAAAAGGCAAGCGGACACGTGACGCAGATCTTCCTTCATTCGCTCCAATATTGACTACCATGCTTCACAAAGCTCAACACTCATGCCATTCCGTTTGAATACGCCATGTTGTGACACACTGCAGCGTCCTTGCGATATGACAGTAATGTAAGGCGGTACAGAAGGGCGAAACCACGAGCGCGCGTCACCTTGGACGCCCATTCTTTGACCCTTGTACACGTATTGATAGCCAGTCTACCGCATCATGCACTCCCGTTCTACTCGATACCAACAGAAAGAGGACGAATAAGTCATGTTAGTACTGTATCCCTCTCGTCAATCGATGAGATTCACTGTGACTTACCCATCGGTAGCGCTCGCAAGAAGGACGTCCCACTCGTACTCTCTTCCGTTCAAAGTTGATCCTGCACCTGCTGGAGGACCGTACGCTTGCTCGTCATCGTCGGCAAAAATGTTACTGCCCCTGTCTGGATTGGCTTTCTGCTGATCAGGATCATCATCTATGTGTGCTAGCTTGTAGGCGAACCATTGCTTGATCGTACTAGCGAGACCAGTGGATATTGACTCGCACTCATCGGCTTTATTTGCGACAATGAGGATTGGTCGGCCTTCCAAACTCGGGTGCATGAGCAGGTCGGCTGCAGTCAAGAAAATGAATTGATCGTCGTATCAGTATATATCTTTCAGATAGTGTCACAATGCTCCAGGTTCGGCGTTGGCGACTTACAAAGCAGCTTCCAGGAAGATTCGCGTGCGTCGTAGGCTTCCGACCCGACGTCAGGATCTGATGCTTTGGCCTTCCCCTTGCCTTTGAGATCGCTGGACCGGGCGTTTTGAGATTGTAGCGCAAGGAAGTTGCGAGCGTCGACAACCCAAAGGACGGCATCTGACTCGTCGTAGTACTTGCTCCATAGCGTGCGTACCGAAGGTGATCCACCAAGGTCCCAGAAGTGGAGGTGCATGTTCGGAAGCGTCAATTCCAGCACTGTTGATTGGCAGCAGAGATCCCATCAAGAAGAATCGTCAGCATGTCGCTACACAAGCAGCTTATAGTCACACGAAATCAAGGCATCGTGCTTACCATTTTGACCGACGGTGGGTGCGATCTTGTTGGGCGGTAATGCTGGTCGTTTTAGGTATAGACTCTTGACTTTCTCGAGAAGACACGACTTGCCGACACCTGATGGCCCCACCATGAGGACATTGTAACGTGGCTTTTTCGTCCACTCGGCTGCAGAATACGTGCATGGGTTATAGAGACGAGAAAGAGCACTTTAGTCATTGCTGTCAATGTGATATACGATCGCGCGAGGCTCTTTGCATAACTCACCATACAAGCCGGTGATGAGGTGGTACATCTTGGTGTAGAGCCTCTCTTCTCGCAGTGGCCAGGTTGATATCGCGATTTTCAGCCAGCTATCTGCTTGCTCCCAGCCTTCTCCACCCTGGGCTTTTCTCTCTGATGATTGTGATGATGCAAAAGTGTAGAAGTGAAGCAAGGTTTAGAGCCGATGTTGAAAGCTCGGAATTGCGGTTGGACCCTGAGCTGGAAGTCACAACAGGTTGTATTCGAGTGCTTTGAGTGTTGGACTTCACCTTTTGAAAGCCGAAATCGCGTCCCCAATCGTAGATGTCATCCCGATCGATTGCAGCTGTCATGCGGGACAGCGCTGCCACCGGATGAACTTGACGCACTCACTCACATCTTTTGTCACTGCTGTACTTGTTCTCGGCTGCAACCCTAATCCCGACCGAGATCTCGCTGCTACCACCTCTTTCCTCTTCTCTCTCTTCTTGCCTTGTCTTCTCTCCGATAACAGCAAGGGCCATCTCAGCTGCCAAGCAGACGCAGTCCGTATTAGCACTCTATACTCGACCGACAACGAACCCGCGCTCGAAGTTATTCATCCAAAGATGGCGTCGATCGCCTTCAACGTTGCATCGACCTCCAGAGGTGCCATGAGCCTTGCCAACATCAGCAGGAGGCCGATGCTATCTTCGACAACAGGTATGAATCTCCGCAAGCGCGCCTCACCAGTAGCGCCTCTGCCATCACCTGCGCCTATCCGCAACTTCATCCGGGACAGCGGCTCTGCATGGACCAATTCCTCATCTTCTTGGATCTCGTCTCCACCTCCTCACCCTAACACCCCGCCTCAGCCTGGCCAGGCACAACAGCAGCCTCCACCGCCGCCGCAACCAATGCCAGCGCGAGTCTTCAGCTCTCCTTCCTCCTCCTCTTCAACCTCTTCCAGCAGTCAACCGCCATACTCAAAACACTTTTCCACAACTACATCCCTCTATGCCTCACACCATTTCGACACGCAAGCATTCGCACAAAGACTCGAAGCATCAGGCATCTCTCGTGAACAAGCTGACGTCCTCACAGAAGCCCTTCGCGATGTTATCGATGAAAGTATTAGCAACCTCGCCAAGGGTCTAGTTACACGCGAAGAAGGCGACCAGACCAACTACACACAGAAAGTTGACTTCACTCGGCTCAAGTCTGAGCTACAGCTATTGGAAAGGAACGACTTTGCGCTCATGAAGAGCGAGAACGAGAGACTCATGGCAGATGTAGAGAAGCTCAAGCAGAGACTGAGAGAGGAGATTACAAGAACAACAGCTGGTGTCAGGCTCGATCTGAATCTTGAGAAAGGTAAGTTCTCTCACAATCAAGCTAAGGGGATGGTTTAGGGCGATTCTTTCTGACGGGACTTCATTGCTGCGCTTGATACTTGCAGGTCGTATCCGAGACGAGTCCGCAGTGCACGCCCTCAAAATAAAGGAAGTCGACACACGTATCGAGTCTGAAATTGCTGGTCTTCGAACAAGCATCCAAAGTGCAAAGTTCAATGTTCTACAGGTAAGCATCCGGCCTTTTCCGGCTCGTTATGCAGACTCGGGCATGATACTGACTACGTTTCTCATCCGCACTACGTCTGGTACGATATTCTGCTCTTCAGTACCTGGTCGGTGTGGCAACTGGTGCCGGTGCTTTGCTCTTGGCCTACCTCAGAATGTTCCGTTAGAAGCATTGCAGCTTTCACACAAATCTACACCTTCTGCAATGGACCATCCTTGATCACTCTTTCGGAAGGATCACTCTCACGCCTTCCGACACACACTGAGTAGCTCCGAACCTTGCGGTGAGATCGACTTAATTGTTCTAGGAGGGGGATTCGCAGACTTCTACTTTGTTGACGAGGAAGCATCGCCAGCAGCAGCACGCAACGACAAAGTTGCTTTCGCCAGTGGAACGGTGCAAGTGATGATAGAAGATCCATCCTTCTGCAGACCCAAGACAGGGCGCTCTCTATCACCTTGGCTCTTTTGCTGTGCAATCTGTCCTCTCGTCAAAGGCGACTTTTGACCCTTTCCAGCAATCCAACCACGCTCGGACGCAGCCACGAAAAGGTTGGGAAGAGCCATAACCTGATGTTTTCCACCTCCCTCCTTCTTCTGAACTCCAGCTTGATCCGTCTTTGGTAGATCCTCATTCGAAGCAGGCAGCGAAAGGAATAAGAATCTCGGTGTAACCCAAACGCTAGGATCAGGACCTGGAATCTCGATCGCACTAGGGCTTATCAGCTTCACCTCCGCTTTGACTTCCTCGCCGCCCTTCTTGTTCTTGGATAAGAATGCGGGGTCGATCTGGTAGAACTGTGCGTATGTCTTCATTGTGCCCTGAGGCTGACCAGGACCAGGACCTAGCTCAACCTCGGTATCGATTGAAAGCGTCCCACGACTCGGATGACCCGAAAGGATCTGCGCCAACATTAGAGGTTCCGGCTTAGCATCGGCGTTCGATCCGGTGGCAGGTTCGGCATAGATGGCGATGAAGAAATCTTCTTCCTTCTTGACCTTGGATGCGATCTGGCGTGCTTGTTGTTCGGACATGTTTTCAGCTTCTTTCTGTGCGCTGTTGTCTGAGCCTGATGCCTTGCTCGAACCGATATCGAGCGGGTGCGAACGAGTTTGGATGTCTCTGAGGAATTGCTGGGCTGCGTTGGCGTTGTCTAAGCTCGAAATAATGTTTCCTTGAGCAGCAGTGATCTCTCTTCGGGGACCAAAGGGCTGCAGACCCTCAAAGTCAGTCTTGACGCTAGGGATGGGGATATGATCTGCATCACGTGCGTCGTTGCTGGCTACAAGGGCGACGCCGACAGCTCCATCTGTGTGGATGTTGCTGCTAGGCTGAACGGCGGAGGAGGTCCCTTGAGGAAGCGACAGGAGTAGAGTTTGGTCACGTCCTGTCTCGAAGGGTGTCGGAGGTGCGAACAGACCAAGGACGGAGCTGGCTGGGAAACGCGTTGCGAGACCCTCCATGAGACCATGAGGGGAAGTGTCAGAGAAGAAAATGAAGGAGGCGGCCGAGTTGGGGTCGAGCGTCTCAAGCCCTTCAGGAACCTTGCCTTCGAGGTTCTCACGACCCCAAATGTCTCGCCAGTCGCGACTGCCACCAGGGAGGGCACCATTGCCGTCATCGAGCAGATCAGCTCTTCGCTCTGCGCCCTGCTGCCAAGAAGGCTTGCGGTCCATCCATCGGCCCACGGCCACTTCAGCTCTACCTGGGATCGTTGATCGGAAAGGAACTGCATTGACGCCGAGAAGCAAAGATAAAGCAGCCGAGTAGAGAGTGGGCGTGGCGATTGGCGGAGAGCCTGGCTCGATGGCATTTGCTGGGATGAGCGAAGCAGGCAGAGGAGACGAAAGAATACCGACTCTTGCAATTCTCGATCCGGCATCCGAGCCAGTTTGCTGCGCCTTCGCTGCTTCTGCTTCTGCTGCAGCGATTTGAGCAGCAGTCATACCGGTCTTGTTCTTCTTCTCAGTTGACGCATCTGGAGACGGATCGGGACCGCGAAGGATGGAGACCGCCTCACTCAGGTATTGCGATGGAAGGTCTTTGCTGAGAGCATAGAGAAGGACATGGTCGTGATGGCCTTGCTTTGATGTTGAATTCGCGTTAGGGGCTGGGCCGAGTCGCGAAGCGAGGGAAGTCATGCTCTGTAGTGTGGATCTCAGAGCAATGAGAAGCCCTTGTGGTGTTTCGGAGAGGAGCGTCAACGTCTGTGCCGTGGCCAGAGGTTGTTTGCGTTGCCACTGTTGCTGCTGGCCCGCCTGGGCTGAGCGGGAACTTCCAGGAGCACCGATACCGGGTCCCACATCAGCAGCTTGCGCATATGATCTGCGCTGGATAGCTGTGCATGTGGGTGGTCGAACCGTGGCCCTTGTTGCCCTGGCAAGTGTCGTCGTCCGTGAGGCCGAGGAAATCATTGCGTGTAAAGCGACCCTTGGTGAATGTCGATGGACAAGAGATGGTGTAATTTTAAGATCCTAGCAAGAAATCTGAAAACTGATCCTAGGTGCTTGACGAAGGGGAACCCTAACGTCTAACCTCAAGTAACTGTGCACCTCCTGGCGGGATCTGTTGTACAAGAGCTCGGGATCGTCCGGCCAAAAAAAAGTGGAAGAAAGTGGAGTTGTTCAAGCAGCTGATTGCAAATACAGTACGCTCGCTGAGCTCATCTGTGACGCTCAAAAGAGCTCGTTGGACCCTTGTTCTCTCGCCAACGCTAAATTTGGAATGCCGAGCATCTCTTATCGGGAGCGTTTCCTCTTTCCCTCTCCCGATGAACAACTTGCGAAGAAAGGGTTTCGCACGGACGCGTGCAGCAGCAACCTGCACTTGACACTCACAGCACTTGCTGCTATCATCCTCCTTCGACGGCTATCTTCTTTACCCTTTCTTAGAACGACAGCACAAATCTCAGGTTGACTGTTGATCTCATTGCTCGCAATGTCTTCCATCTCATCGGTGAGCGTATCACCGCTCGCATACAAGAAACTCGTGTTACATGCCGCCAAGTATCCCACTGCCCGCGTCCTCGGCTTCCTGCTTTCTGATGCCAGCGCCTCCTCAACCTTCACCATCATCGATTCGATCCCACTGTCACATCACTGGACTGCACTTGCACCTATGGCAGAAGCTGCACTATCCCTTGCCACCTCTTACGCTTCATCCAAGAATCTCGTCGTCGTCGGACTGTACGAAGCACCGGAACTAGTTTCGGACCGAAGTATCTCTCAACAAGCCAGCAAGCTCGCAGAGAAGATTGCAACTATGGCTGGTAGAGAGGCATTGCTTCTGCACATCAACAACGCGACACTTCTCAACCCCAACAATCATTCGCTGAGCGGCTACACGGTAGCAGCAAATGCATCAGCGAGCGGAAAGGGAGAGGCAAAACCAAAGCAGCTACAAGGATCGGCAGTCTCGCTGCAGGATTCGGCCAAGGCGAAAGAATTGGAGGGTGCTGTGAGGAAAGAGAGAACATGGGAAAAGCTCGTCGACTTCGATGGTAAGTTCGGCTCTTTACATACAACAAAATCGAAGATGAAGCGTGCTGACAGAAATACCTTTCCATTCCACCTCACAAAACAGACCACCTCGAAGATCCATCATTGGACTGGCTACAGAACGCGGCTATCACTGCATAAACTCTTCCTTCGTTGTTGTTCACACACTCAATCGACACTTTTGCACATCGCTTCATCTCAGAAGTTGTCATGATTTGGCTGTCTTGAAGTCGTTGGAATCTACATTGAAAGGTGACCACAAACAGAGTAAGAGAAGCGAGCGGGACTTTATTTGGTGCGATTCTTGGCAAAGGCCTCCTTGACAGGCATGCCAGCCTTGATGTCTTGCAAGCACTTCTCATCCTCTTTTCTGCCCTTTTCTGCCAGTCTGATCACGTCTTCGGCCACGCTAGGTGGTACAACCACTACACCGTCAACATCAGCCAGCACCCAATCGCCTGGTCTCACTGTAACGCTGGGCATCTTGGGGTTCTTCACAGCATCACCTTCCTTTCCCTCCGCGCTCGGGTCGCTGATCGTGATAGGCACCTGCAATTCGGACGGCCTCGTAAACGGACTCTGACCTTGCGTAGAATGTCCCCTCGCAAACACAGCGAACCCTGCATCTCTGTGCTCCATCAGGTCTCTACATCTTCCATCGAGCACTACACCTTTCACCTGCAGATACTGAGCACGCGCAGTCATGAGTCCTCCCCAAACAGCCGAGCGATTGAGCGAAGGTGCAGTCACCACCATCACATGTCCAGGATACGCTTCAGCTGCATCCACAAAGTGTTGTGCTGGCTTGGGCGCATCCTTGTCCTGCTGAGAAACCATTTTGACGGTATATGCTGGCCCGCAAACCCTCACATCGGGCGAATTGAGATGGGTTGGAGAATACATCTCAATCCCAGGCAAGTACCCGCCTTCCTTGACTTTGAGTTTGAGCAATGCATCCGAAACCTTCCCAAACAAAGAGACGGAAAGACAGACGAACCAAGACGAGTCAGCACATGCCATTCTACACCTGACGCGCGATAGAAGTTCATGTTGATTGTCGTGCGACATATGCATAGAAAAGTGTTGCTTGTGTATGTACATTCATGATGACAAGAAGCTTAGGGACGGACCGTGCTCACCTCGCAAGTGGACAGCTGTGCGAGTCTTGCCAGTGTAGATGCTGCACCTTCGCTGACAATGTTGCTTGCTCCTGAAGAGCTGGAGACCTGAGTGCCCTTGGGAACGCACATGATGGGTGCCAATGTCTTGCTTCCGGCAGGAGGCTGCACAGAGGAACCGGTGGGCTTGCTGGATTCGGATTTGCGAGCACCGTCGCCTCTGGGGACAGCAGCGACGGGGACGACCTTGTTCACAACAGTCTTGCCTTCAGGGTCAGCAGTCTTGCCGCTTGCCTTCTTGCTGTCATTGTGGTGGTGTTCATCGTGACTGTCTTTGTTCTTGCTAGACTTGCCAAGACCGCCGAGGACGAAACCACCAACCACGATACCTGCAAGAACGTAGGCGCCAGTTCGCTCTTCGTCGTTCAAGGGACGGTTGGCGCCCTTGTGAGACGATGAGGACGAGGAAGAGGAAGAGGAAGAGCCGGAGGTCGAGGATTCACCAGCAGCCGAAGCAAAGGCTCCTTTGGCCTGCTCTGCGACGCTGCTGAAAGCGCTTTTGGCGGCGTCCACGCTCTTGTTAAGACTCGACTTGGCAGACTCGGAGGAGCCACTGCTACTGGAGGAGCCAGTGGAAGCCTGAAGATCCGCGAGGATCTCGGAAAGGATGCCCTTAGCCTTGCCAGCGCTGTCACTGTCCGAAGTGGCATGGTCTGCCATATCGGCAGCATGCGAGATCGCCGAGCTAGCTGAAACACTGATGGCACGGGGTACGAAAGGCGATCTCTCGGTGCTCTCGGCATCTTCCGATTGACGAATGTGAGGCGAAGTGTAGGAAGTGACAACGGGAATTTCGGCACCAGGAACAGGAGGGTCAGGGTAGTAAGGGATCTGGACGTTGAAAGTCTCCTTGGCAGCAGGAGCCTTTTGAGGAGGAAGACCAGGTGGAGTCGTCTTCTCAGCAGGACCGGTCTCAGCCTGAGATGGGGATGCCTTGGCAGTAGTATCGCCAGCAAGACCGTCGGCAGCGGCGTTGTGAACAGTACCAGGCTCGAGGTTGGCAGGCGTTTCAGATTCCTTCATGCTACCGAGAGGTTTGCTGACTTCGGCGACAGCCTTTGCGGTCGCTGCATCAACGGTGGGACCTTGAGGTTTACCGCTATCGGGAGTAGGAGGCTTGCCCCTGATGGTGGTGTGGCCGGACTGGGATGCGGGAGCAGGTGGTGCGGCTTCGTCCTTCTTCTTATTAGCACCGGCTTCCCCGCCTCGCAGTGAAGCCAAGGTCGACTTCTTGCGGAGCTGAGGACGAGCACCGGGCTCGGACATGTTGGCAGTGCTGCCGTTGATGTAGGAATCATGATCGACAAGACGCTTGATCAAGTCCTCCTTACGACCAGAGTAAGCAAGACCACGAGACTTGAGCTCGGCCTTGAGCTCAGCCATCTTCTTGCTCTCGTACGCATCACGAGTGCTGCTAAGCAAGACGGAAGAAACGAGGCCTCGCGACTGCTGAAGGAGTTGGTACTGGTAAGAGAGAACAGCAGCAGAGGTGGCGGCAGTAGGCTGAGGACCGGGAGAGGAGGGTCGGAGGACCGGCTCCCTGAGTGTGCGGCTAGCGATTCGTCTCAACATTATGATGATGAACGAGTGATGGTGGAGGGGGATGGACGCTCAGACGATCAGATGGCGGCCAAGGGTGGGATAATGGGAGGTCGAGAGGGAACGAGTGTGGAGGCAGCGAATGATCAAGCGAGTGGCAGCCTGTGATTGCACGTTGTGTTGTGTTGTGTTGCACTGTTGTTGATGATACTGTAATGCTCATTCGGAAGAGGCAGGAAGACTCGAGTTCCATTTTTGGCTTTTCTCCACTCTCTCTCTCTTCTTTGACATCCGGCCGTGTTTACCGTCCTGAGACCGTTCACGTCACACCTTTTTCCTAAAGTCACACAAAATTGAATTCGACCACACACACTCTGCTTCAGAATCCGAAGGTGATGAATACAAAGTCCATACACTCGTTTGAAATTTGGCTTTTCACCACAAAAACGCGTGCCTCTCTGAAGTCACACTCAACAACAAGGCTGTCAAACGCTTGGACTGCATGAAATGGAATCGATGCCTCCACACAACACCTTCGCATCTTGCTTCCTTGCGACACACTCTTCCTTAGGAGCCTCTTCAGATCCATTGCAGCCTCACAGACAGGATAGATATGGTTAACGACCAAGGAAAGAATCGAGTTGGTTCTAAAGTAAAGACAGTAGGTTCGGAGTTCCACGACCAATTCTCTTTCTTGATTTTTTGAGCCCAAAAGCAGATCGGCAAAGGAGGAAGACTAATGCATGAGCAACAATGGTTTTAGTTGATCGCTTGGCTCGCTTCCATCAACAGTGACTCTGAACGACCGCTTTTGGGCCGGGCTTGTCCAAAAATGCTTTGGTCCAGCGCCCCTATACTTCTAGGCTTTGATGACGGGTGGGCAGTTCTCGCCACGACCAGCAATGTGGACGTTAAAGTAAGTGCCAGTGTGGTCATCGACGTCGTAGGTGAAGGGGTTGACCGATCGAATGCAATTCTCGTTCTCCTGACCGGGACATGTAACGGCTGTGTTGGTGTTGGCAGGGTTGATCCAGATCTCTCCCGAAGAATGTTGGTAGCTGATCGAGGGTGGCAGACGTGGCACAGGGTCGCGTCCGTTGTTGATATGAACAAATCCGGGCAGATTGGCATCGACAGCATTAGCAAATTCCTTGTCACCGGTTCGCGGCTGACCAAAAACGATCGACCTGACCGTCTTGGAAGGCAGCTGCTTTTTGAGGTACAGAGCATCGAACAGAGAGATCGAAGCACCGAGCGAGTGGCCTACAGTGAGCACTGGTGCAGAAGGGTACTTGGCGACCGCCTCTTTGACTTGTGCCAGCACAGAGTCAGCGGTACGCAGCCAAGTGTCTTGGAAGCCCCCATGGACTTCGACGTTGCCCAAGTAAGAAAGTCGAGAGTTGATAGGGTCGAGCGCAAAGTCGGCGTCGTTGATGATTGACGAGAAAGAAGAGGTGTTGGTTCCCTGGTGCGAAACGATGACACCCCTGCTAGGTGAATAGGCAACAAACACCATGGGTGTCGATCGACCATCTCCGGCCTGCCAAAGGAGTGTGGCATCTCCCACCTTGGAACCAACCGGAAGACCACAGTATGCTGCCTGCGAGAGTTGGGCAGGGAACGAGTACTGCTCGTAGTTTGTCAGAGGTGAAGTGGCGGCCGTGTTGTCACGTGTGAAGAGACGCTCTGCGTCTCTTGCTTCGACAGAGCGCTGAACACCCGCAGGGTAGTTGAGTGCTCTAGCTTCGAGAGGAGTGGCTGACACGCTTGAAGCCGAGAGCGCAGCAACGGCGACAGCGGAAGCGACCTGAAGCAGCTTCATCTTCGCTGGAATCTATCAAGGAAAGTGGTGGTGGTGGTGGTGATTGGTCAAGGACGGGGAAGCAAGGGGACGGTAAGACAGCAATCAATGGTCTTCTATATGCCACAAAGGATACCAGTTTCGGGAGCTGCTCTGTCTCGGAAGGAAGATGCGAGACGCACAACTTCTTTCGGACTAGGTTCTCAGCATAATTATATGGGCTCAAGGCGAGGCATGTGTGACCTTCCTAGCATGTGTTTGAGGATGAGCATCCACTTGCTTCCGCGCGCCGGCGTCCACTGTACGACCATCGAAAGTTCGAAGCGGCGGGCGAAGCGCTCGAGGTCGAACGGAAGAGAAGCGTGCGGCAGCCGGGACTGGGTCGAACAGCCAAGTCAAGCAGGACAAGCAGCATGGATAGATTGGTAGGATGGATGGATGCAGGTTTAGGCGGGTAGCGTGAGTCTAAGCGAAGCGACACATTCCTAGACAAAAGTCTGGGCATTCTTGAGGCAACGTGCCGTATTCTACCAGAGGATGAATTCGGCGCTAATTGATTGACGGTCCTCTTCTTTGTTTTTGGCGAATCCCAAGCGAAATTAAGCTGAGGAACAACCTGCGTTCCAGCTTTCTAGGGTCCAAGCGCAAACACACACAACCACTTCTACCTGACCATACGCCGAAACAAGAACAGGTCTCACTCGCCGTGGACCGCCCTGTCGATCAACCCTAACGCCAACATTTCTGCCACCCACAGATCACTTCATTTCACTTGTCCGTGTTCCTGAGCAAAGATGATTTCAAACGCCAATGCAATCCGAGCTTCAACCGTACTTCGCAACACCTCTGTTCTGACTCTCGAGCTCACTGAAGATCCGATCGACCAGGACAATCACAACCTGGCAGGAGACAATCAATCGCGGCCAAACTACGGCGTAGAGGAGCAAGGATGAGCGGATGCTCGAGGTCCGAACTTCACCAATAGTTGTTCGGGCGGAATATTAGGTTTGGATCGTGAGAAGATTCTACAGCTTATGTTCGCTTGGCCTACCCTTGCAGCATCAATCAATACACATGCTTGCACAAGAGTGGTGATGGAGCAAAGCCTTCCGAAATGGTCCAGTGAGTATGTCCTGGAGACTGACCTTCTGCCTTCCGCCATATCGGACCCTTCAATGTAGCGGCTTGATCAGATCCGAACAATAGGAACGAAGAATTAGTTTGTGGCACACTGTACCCTTCAGCCGAGCTTAGACTGGTCCTTGCAGAAGTTAGCTTCATCAATCGCTGGCCGCAATGTACGCAGTGTTGCCACGAATGCAAGCCTGTTCGCTCAGTCGCATTGAGGCCACTTTGGACCTTTCACCAATCACGCTACTATAGCTCCGACATGAACGGTCGACAACAACGTGCGGGGTATCAGCACGGAGTATCAACCCAAATTTTGGTATCAGATGTGAGAGACTAATGCGAGAGAGCATTATGCAGCAACGAGCGTGGTCACGTTTTGCCTGTCCTTCTCACTTTCGCCTCGCATAGATTGCCGAGGTGACTACGAAGAGCGTGTCACCGACTTTGGGAAGAGTTGGCCGTCCCGAATTCCGAGGTGCTCTTTCTTCTCAATCTTTTCTCGATGCCTTCGCCATTCCCATTCAGACCGCCAAGAGAGCCATCAGAAAGACTACGCTGTGGAGCATCTTATCCTACAAATCAATTGCACGGCAGCGGACAAGAGATGAATTGATCCTTGGTCGGTGATTTACGTGCTGAATTTGAAGCCCAGATATCTTCATTCATTATATCCTTTTTTTCATCTCTTGTCTGCTCCAACATACTCTTCTCGGAGGTGCCAAAGTCAATGATTCTTTCTACATTAGGTATGCGTAGCTTGGAGATGCTTTAAGATACAAGTACAAATGCGTATATGCCAGGATGGATTCATTCATGCGTTGACAGAGAGGTGTCGGGCGAAAGGGCTTCAATTGGAGCCGATACCATCGCCAGGCCAATCAATCACATCAACGCTGATCAGGATAGCTACAACCACAAGCACCGCCACCAGTACACTGCTGAGCATCATCCAGCCGCCTTCTCTCCATGTGACTGCCTCGAACCCGACCGCCCCACCGTATCCGCCCATCCCTGCATGGCCTTGCAACGAATTGTACGCAAAACCCCTATCGCCTGGTGCATAGTAGCCCGGTCTCTCTTCGTCGTCAGCCCCGCCAAACAGGAGTTGCTCTCGATCGTCATCGAAAGCGCCTAAACCTCCGCGGTAGTCATCGTCATCGTCAAACTTTCCGTGGGCATTGTAGTCGGCATTGTCGTCATGGTCACCTTGGCGTAAGCGCGGTAAATCGAGCGAGTCGTCGCGTGAGTCTGATGCGGGTGCAGAGATGGATGCCGTGTTTGACTGTCTGGATGAGGAAGCCATTGTGTTAGTCAGATCTGGTGTCGCTGAAGTGGCCTTGGACTTATTCCAAGGCATAGATTGTGCACCGAGCTGCAAGATCCTTCCTGCGCGGGAAGACCGAGATGTGCCTGATGCCGATAGTTGTCCTGCTTCCAAATCGACGTCAAACAATGCTGCAGCATTACTATCACCATCTTCGACTTCCGCTGCCCGACCCTTGCCCTTGCTCTTTTGAGGCGATAGTGGAGGCTGGCCCGTGAGGGAACCTTCGAAGGACACGTCGACTTTGCCGTTTTTCAGCTGTGAGAGCGCAAAGGCATTGTCAGTGTTCTTGTCCACGCCAAGAACGCGGCTGCTGTGTGCAATTCCTCGTCTGGATCCTGCTCCCGCCGACATTGATTTGCGCCCAGCGAGTGTGCCTGCACCGGGGCTTTTGAGCAAATCAGAGGTGCTGGCACCGTCCAAGGTGACCTGTGAGCTGGTACTGAGCGTACGAGCACGATTTGCAGCATCGCTGCTAGAATGCGCAAGTCCGTTCGCGGATGTCTCGGTTTCGGCTGCATCTAGACTAGCATCGGGAGAGGCCGGAATGAACTGTGTGATGGCAGAGCGCACACCTGGGTTGGGCGAGGACGAATTTGGGCTAGGCGCTCGAGGCAGCACCTTTTGCGGCAAAACTGTCTGTAATGTGATGGCCATGGCTGCGCAATCTTTGACCGGTCAAGGTCTGAAGAGCCGGTGATGTTGAGCGCTCACTCCGCAGAAGCCTCGAGGTCGCAGCGCACGGTCTAAATTTGCAAGGCAGGGAGCGATGTTGGATGCATTCTCTTTGCTGAAGCACGCGAGCTTCTGGATTTCTCCTGCCTGGTCACTTCTGGCTGTTGTGAGCTTGTACCTAAAGCGTCTTTGTCGGCCAATGCTGTGGAGAAGTATCGTTGACTCTATGATCTCGTTTCGTCGAACATCGATGATGGGATGAAGGATCCATGCACGAGCCTCGAAAAGAAGGATTTGGGTTACGCGTGAACGCTCTACGATGATTCAGGTGGCTTGCAGGCAACTCGAATGAAGAAGTGGGTCGGATATCGTCAAGGTTATGAGCGAAGAGGAGTGAGTTGACCTCTGCAATTTGCAATGGTTCTTCGGCTGTCGGAAGAGAACGCTTGGCGAATGACTACGTGTGTGTGGTGTCTGATGTCTGTGCTCGTGTGCGTGTCTATTTCATGCACCCTGAATCGCTGGATTTTCTCTGAGCGGAAGAACCACAAAAAAGTGCAATGCGTGTCAAAGGAATCGGGAAGACACACGTTTCGCTCTTTTCGGCTGCTCGGCATCTTGGCAATTTGTCGAAAATGTTACACCGCGTCTTTCTTCGTCATCTAAAGAAGCAATTCTAAACGGAGGCTTTGCCGCGGAGCTGGCCCGGTTATCTACTTCAGATGGCAATCCGTGCCCTTCCCCGCAAAAGGCTCAAAAAGAAGCTTCCTTCAACCTGTCAGGCTTGTTTGCTCCCACCGACCACTCTATGCAAGCCAACATGTCTATACCGGCACCTCAAACATTCACCTACAAGACTTTCGTCAACACCGACGGAGAGCACACTGCCATCCCACTGGATGTCTATGTTCCCGAAACTAATGGTCAGACCAAGTTGACGCCGATCGTTTGGGTTCACACTGGCGGCTTTCTTCAAGGAACCCGCAAGTTTGTCCCACCGCACTTCCTGCGAGCGCTCGCAAAGCACAACTTGGCGCTCATTGCATCCGATTTCCGCCTTTGTCCACAGGTCTCGATCTTTGAAGTTCTCGAAGACGTGACCGATACTATTCGGTGGACGCTCGATGCTGACGCAAGAGCTGCTTCTGGCTTCAAGTCAGACCGTGTAGCTTCAGATAAGTACATCCTCGGTGGCTCCAGTGCCGGTGGGTGGCCAGCTCTGCTCCTCGGTCTTAGTCTTCACGACCAAGCCAAGCGTATCTCGCAGCCACCTAGCGCGATCTTTGCCATTTACGCCATTACCACTGTCACCGAGAACCTAGCACCTTTCTTCTACGAGCCGCAAAACCCTCTCTCTTGGGCTGTTGACGGCAAGTCAATAGCGAAGGAGCCACTCGAAAAGGAAGGCCACCTTCAAAAATGCCTCGACACGAATCACCAGCTGCTCAAGCAGTCTTCGGTAAAGATTCGGATTGAGGCACCCCCGGCAAGCAACCCGGTCCGAGCAGCACTCTACAACTATGCACGACAGGAGGGTAACTATCCTAGCCTCATCTTGCAAGACTCGTCCGAACGTTCTCAGGTTTGCACTCCTAGCTTGGTCAAGTCCCGGGCAAAGGCATCTAGGCCACCCGTTCTGATTGCTTATGGCGACTCAGATCCAAAAGTGCCCCACTCCCAGTCGCAGCATGTTATTGAAGCGCTTAAATCTGTCGGCTATGACGATGCGTCGCTGCGCGTCATCGAGGAGAAAGGTGCTGATCATCTCTTCGACATGGAGCCGGAGAAGGAGGTGGACGACATGTGGAGTTGGTTGGCGGGCAAGCTTTGAGGTCCCGCAGTGTTGTCTTGAAAGAATCATTTGAATCATTCCCCCTTTGCGTGGCCTTGTCTGTGGATAGTGCTCTGAGTCGGGATCATCCTGGGACTGGGCTAGGTTGAGTCCAAGATCGGGCTGGAAAGGATGGCCCAGCCATCAGCCGATTGCATCAAGGGCGGGGATCTCGTTGACCCCCACGTGTGATCTATTCAAGCCGAGTAAGATCTTCCCCCACGCTGACCACCAAAAATCGCAGATACAAGACTGCGTTGGGCGGTTGCGAGCGTCGTTTGCGGACACAATCCGCATGCTTCTGCCATGCCTCTGAGGATCCTCGTTTGACATCATGTATCGACCGTCGAATCATCAATGTTATCACATGGGAATGATGCTACTACTAGCGATGTCAAGCTCTGCCATTCATCTGTCACTAGAGTCATAGAAGGGACCGAACGAGGAGGATGGCCTCGGACCGACTTTGTCCTGCAGCCGATGCGATCAACCTGCGGTCCCGGAAAACTTCATGCTAAGTTCGGATCGGAATGGCGTCCCGGTAAATCTGGCAACTAGAACGGCGAGTTCGGCGTCGAAGATGCTGTTGTTGTTCATGTGCTCTTCCTTCAAGTCAGAAGCATTCATACACCCTGGAGTCTGCGTCGTGGCTATTCCTTCGAAAGTTGATGTTTTACGGTTGCCTCAACGTTTGACAGGTTCTGATTCAGCCAAAATGAAGCATTGTTCTGTTGCGAGCGAAGTAAGTTCAGGCGGGCTTGCTTGCTCCTCGTCGTTCCATGTGTGTTGTCCTGGATCTCAAGAACACATCAAGCAAGGGTGAGGGTGCATGTTGCAGCCGACTCTTTGTGCTCATCCCCCCACGTCGATCGGCATTTCTCCACATCACTATTCCCTTCTGCCGCCTGCAGCCGCGATGTTTTCCAGCGCTACGAAAAACTGCAACTCCGACCAGGAAGAACGTGAAGGACGAGCAGAGCAGGAAAAGGGCTCAGAATCAACAGCCAGCCAAATACGGCCTTTGCATCGGCGCCGACGATACACCGGCAACAGACAGCAGCTGTACTCGGCATGCAATGGGGTAGAAGCTGCTGCTCGATGGGATGCGGGCCTGCATTTACAGTCCGACAGTCCTACTGAGGAAGAGGTCTGGCTCGAACAACTGTTCGCTTCCGCAACAGCATAAGTGGTGGACGCCTCTCTTTACTGATCCACTCTGAGTCAAGGTTGAGCATGAATATGACTTCGGCAAAGACAAATACCGCCGTCCCCTTCGGCAGCGATATATAGTGCAGCTAGACGACCTGGCATCGTCTGCCGTGCCCCTTCCTGTGTTTCACCACCTACCCTGATCTCGACGTCCTTTCCCCCTAGATCTTAACCAAAGCGGTCACGAAGCTCGCCCAGCATGACACAGTCTTCTCCATTGATCGTGTCCTCGTACTCGATCCATGATGTGCGCTTCCCAACATCTCTCACTGGTGACGGCACCGATGCCATGAACAAGAGTAAGCGAAAAAGCAAATGACTATTGGCGTAAGCTCTGCCTGAAGAGCACCATTGCTGACACCTCGATTCGATTGCCTTACAGCTTGCGACTATTCTGCTGCCTATCTCATTCTCTACACAAGTCCTCAGGACAGCGCCAAGATTGTCTCGTACCGCGGACGTGAAAGCGAAGCCATCAATGCACCAGTCAAGGAAGACTCGTCACTGCGCGGCTTCGGTATGACCTTCACCATCGGCAAAGGAAACGAGATTTGCTGCCAGGCCATTGCTTCGATCGTCGAAGAGCTTCTGCTTGGCCGCGAAGTTGAGCCTCTGTTCGCCAACATGGGCGAAACTTGGCAGCTGATGGTCTCTGACCCACAACTCCGATGGATCGGCCCTGAGAAGGGTGTCATTCACCTCGCAACCGCCGCTGTGATCAATGCAATTTGGGACTTGTACGCTCGCTCGCGCAGCAAACCCCTTTGGAAGCTGATTTGCGACATGTCGCCCGAGGAGCTCGTCAAGTGCATTCCTTTCCGCTACATCACTGACGCGATCACACCTTCCGAGGCACTCAAGATCCTTCGAGACGCTGCCAAGGGCAAGGCAGAGCGGGAAGCTGAGATGGTAGCCAACGGATACAAGGCATACACAACATCGGCTGGCTGGTCTGGTTATGACGATGCAAAGGTGGCACGTCTGACGCGTTCAGCATTGGAACAGGGCTTCAACCATTTCAAGCTCAAGGTGGGTGCGGACGTAGCCGATGACATCCGTAGACTGTCGTTGATGCGCTCGATCGTTGATGACCCCAAGGAAATGCCTGCTGGACGAAAAGAGCCATCTCCAGGGAGCTTGGCTGGCAAGAATGCCGGACCTACGGGCTGTGTGGTCATGGTGGACGCAAACCAGGTGTGGGACGTGCAAGAGGCTATCGACTACATGAAGAAGCTTGCGCACCTCCGACCTTGGTTCATCGAGGAGCCAACAGCACCAGATGATGTGCTCGGACATGCAGCTATCCGACGCGGCATCAAGCACCTCGGCATTGGCGTCGCAACGGGAGAGCACGCCCACAACCGCATGACGTTCAAGCAACTTCTTCAGGCTGATGCCATCGACGTTGTCCAGATTGACTCTTGCCGTTTGGCTGGTGTCAACGAAATCCTGGCGGTGATGCTGATGGCCAAGAAATTTAACAAGATCGTTTGCCCCCACGCTGGTGGTGTCGGTCTTTGCGAGTACGTTGTGCACTTGAGTTTGATCGACTACATTTGCATCAGTGCCGAAAACGAGAGGAATGTGCTGGAGTGGGTCGACCACCTTCACGAACATTTCGTCTACCCTGTCAGCATCAACGGAGCCGGATGCTACAAGACACCCCTGGACCCTCAGGGTGGATACAGCATCGAGATGCTCAAGAGCTCGATCGAGGACTATAGCTTCCCTCATGGTTCCTACTGGAAGAACGGGAGTGCTCGCACAGCGCCCCCTTCCGGACACTAGAATGCTTCCGATAGCTATGTTCCCCAAATGTTTTGTTTCTCCCCGGACTCATGGAATGCATTTGCTTTGAAGAGGATTGCATTCTGGCGAGCAAGCCATCGAGAGTCTGTGCAAAAGGTCCAACAGCCCGATCGAATCTCATGAGCTATCGGGCTTCTTGCCGTGCTCGTCGCCGATTGAGTGGCAGCGGAAGCAACGGAACTAGGCGGATGACGATGCGATTAAGTTATAGGAGACAGGATGGGGAAGCAGTTTCGTAAGGGTCCGATCTGTGGGGAAGACTCTAGCCGAAGACTGTCAGAATCATGGACGAGTTCTGATCACAAGACTAATGCCAATTATACAACTCTGAAAATAGACTTTCATGTCGTCGATCTTGACCGCCGCTTCCCTTAGCCCTTGGGCTATATCAAGACTCTCATGGTGAGCTGATCAGTAAAGCGAGAAGAAGAGGATTTGACCGGTCGATGATCTGAATAGACGAACGAGCCAAAAGGGCTGACGAGCAGCAAAGTCGAGTCGCGTTACGCTGAGCAGCATCATCGATCGGAGCCTTTCTCGCATCGTCCTACGGGATCGGCAGCATCGAAATGATAGAAAGTCGAGTTCGGCCTGCGATCCGAAAGAAGTGTCGCTGTGCAGTGGAATTACACATCATTGCATGCATTTTCGTACAGTAACCTTCAGTACAAAAGACAGAGAAGACGCAGCGAAATTCAAAAAAAGAAGTCAAAACTTCAGGGTCTGTCAACTTCAGCCTCCTTTGATCAAAGTTCAACTGGAAGATCCTGATCCCGAGCCTGAGCCTGTCTCCTCGACCGATGCAGCAATAAAGAGCGATGAGTTGAAGGAATGAGAAGGATGAGGAATGAATTGGATGTCGATGAAGAAATGAAAAGGTGTTAATGGACTGAATGCAGTTATGCATACACCTCGCATTTGTGACGGCATGAAGAGACGGAATTTGTGGCTGTTCGCTGTCGCTGCTGCCTGCGGCTATTTTCTGGCCTGCAAGCCTTGAACCCTTTTTTCTGAATCCATCACAAAAACTAACGTGAAGTCACTCTTTCTTTCACATAGCTTCACTCATCTGCACATCACAGCAACCCTTTCCCATCGTTTCGTCACACTTCCGCCATCGGCTGAGTCGAAGCACATTTCAGCATCGAAACTTGTTGCCTTCCGAACCACATATCTTTCTTCCAGACCGCAAGCAACGCACAAGAAGAGGAGCAAGCGTAGACACAATCACCAGTACTGCATTCTCTACGACGAGCCGGTCAACCCGAAAAGCATGACTCTACAAAACGCATCGTAGCCCCGACGAAGGCCAATTGACGGATCAACCAGGACAAGACGACAGGAAATGTCTTCTTCAACGCTGAATTGTCTGTCTCGAGCTTCAACTTTGACCGTTCTTTCCTCACTCTCGATCCAATCCTCCCCGCAGACCTCGACTTCAGCATAGGATTTCAGCTTGTCAGCGTCGTGAACATGTTGCCTTCAGCACACCTTAATGAAGAAAGACCTGTCGCAGCTTCGCCTTCTGGCCCTGCAGCTGTGTCATCAAGGCGCCCAGAGCTGCTAGATCTCGATCTCGATGAACTCCCTCCGCTCCCACCGGCACAGGGCTCCTCCTCAAACAACAGGTCCGCCTCCACCGAACCTCTCTCGGGTCTGAAGCGCGACTCTGCCTCACGGCCAGATTTATCCCATCTTGTGGCTCCGTCGCCAGCACTGAGCGCCGCCCCATCCTCTTTCCGTCTAGAGGATTCGCCAGCAAGCTCTTCACATCCTATCGACACTTCTGATCAGCAAGCTTACCGCACATCACAGCTCAATGGTACCTCATACCATCCGGAACAGCGAGAACCTGAAGCAAGGAATGCCCGGCCAGAGCTCGACATTGACACCAGCATCGATCCGGAGCAAGAGCAGCTGCAACGCCAATCTGTGCACGCAGCTCCTGCGCAGTCTGCTCGTTACGTCACTGTTTCCGCCATCCTCTCTCGCTCAGAGATGTACTATGCTCCCGAAACGTCTGACCAGTGGGACATTCTTCGTTCGCCTCACAGAATCCCGGCGGATGTTGGGCAATATTCTGAATCCTCCGACCACCTCGGGAGCTTGCGAAGAAGAAGAAGCCAGCGCAAACGGACAAGTAACGGCAGCGCGATAGAGGCGCTCGGTGCGTTACTCCTGCGAAAGGACAGCTCAGGTAGAGTTTCCAACCTCTCTTTCGTCAATGCCAACGACGACAGAGGTATCACAACAAACAGAAGCAAAGATGACCGCCGATCACACTCGACGAACAGCAAGCATGCATCGTCCTCCAAGCATGGCGTTCAGGCCTGGACCAGTGCGCTCGGCTCTTTAGGGAAGAATAGGCTCCGTCTCCAGCTGCCACAATCTGCATCATCTGAAGCCTCTTCATTCAAGAGCGGCGCAACCATCGCGGAGCGCCGAGCGCAGATGTGGCATCAGGTCCTTACCCGCCAAGGTGCTGTGGTCGAGGACAGTCGTGATGGATTCTCCAAGGTACGCAGCAGACGAGGCGGACTCAGTTTCGAAGTCGGCACAGTCAATCGCAAACAAACACCATCCAACTTGCTGCAACTTGACAGCTACACACCTCACGGCGAAGGTAGGCAGAAGGTAAGCTCCAATAAGAATCGTGACATCGATCAGCATGGCAGCGAGGAGGCCTTGGGCATGGATGTGACGGAGTCGCCAGACTTCGCTGCAGGGCGTCTACCCGACACCATCATGCTCAAAGCTGGACGGCGTCCCAGGCTGACACAGGCATCCAAATCAGAGTTTGGCATCGGCTCTGCCTATCACAACCACACATTACCTGAAGCACCTCCGAGTCCTGTTGCTATGCCGGGCGCTTGGCAGGGCGGGTCGTCCTGGCGTTCTAAACCAGGTGATGGCTATGAAGAAGGTGCCCTGCTTCTACCGCCTCCCTTACTGGACGACCACGGTAGCGATGCTTCCAGCTTTGAAGGTCTGCTCGGCGTCCGTCGCATGCGCGAACGCGAGAAAGCAAGAAAGCAAGCCGAGAAACTCGCCGCTCGCAATCGTCCAGCCCACAAGGTAGGCCCCTTCACCGCGCTCACCAACTTTGTCAAGGCTGCCCATGCTGCTGAGACATCTGCAAAACGTGCTCGAGGAGCTCGGCGCTTTGACCAGCCTCCAGCATTTCTCAGAAGCTACACGGAACCAGCACAGCCTGCTCGGACAAGATCAGGCTCAGCTGGCAGTGCCTCTCCCAATCAAATTGCAAGGTCGCCCAAAGCGGGACTGAATGGCACCAGCGAAAGCGTGCCAGCCGCCGCGCTAGCAGTCAATGGTGCTGCGACAATGCAAAGCAATGATGGCGACACTCCCTTGCAGGTCAAGCTTAATGCTTCTCCGTCTGCTGCCGCCGTGTCTGTCGATGCCGAGTTGCGTAAGAGCCCGGCAAACACTTCGGCAAGCCCATTCTTGTCCGCAGCAGCGCGCAGAGCAGTACTCTCGCGCCGTGGATCACGCAACAACTCAGTCGATGCCGCTGGTCGGCAACTCAACACTGTCTTTGAGTCAGTTCCCCTTGACCCAAGTCAGATTCCGGACGATGAGCTTGCATCGCCCGATCTGCCTCCCATCTCATCTCCACTGCTCCGCTCTTCCTCCAGAGGATCCAGCAAGGCAAGTGCGTTCCGCGACTTCCCAGCAGCACCCCGGCTACTTCCAGTTCAGCTCTCCATGCCTCCCTCACCATTCACGCCACTAGCACCGGAACATCGCTCCATGGGTCCTCCTGCGACAAGCAACGGCGATTACCTCTCTGCTCGGGCTCTTCACACGGCGCCTCGGACGCCACAGCTGGCTCCGACGATGCTCAGCTTGCCACCCTCACCCTGGACACCGTATCAGGATCCTTCTGGCTTGCATGCTCCGCCTATGCTTCATCTCCACCTGAACACGAGCAGCTCGTCGCTGCGCCTGCCTCCTGGTACGCCAAGGCTCGTTCCTACCCACATCGAGGTTCTTCCATCACCGTTCCCCACGTCCGCCGCTTCTCGACGAGGTTCGCTCACGTACGAGAGTCCGCAGGGATTGCGCGCCATTGGAAGCGCGAGATGGCCTTTGACAGGAGCGACAACCGAGTTCACCGCCTTTGCCGCTTTGCGCGATTCGGAGCTTGCAGATCATACCTCGAAGTCGGAAAGCGAGTCTATGCAAGCAGCCGACTCTAAGAGGCAGCCCGCACAGGCAGCAAAGCCGGTCAGGGGTACCAAAAGCAACGGCGCACTTCGCCTGACACCTTCTTCGATGCTGGTGGCAGCTCAATCAGGGACCGCCACCGACTCTGTCCCGGGTCAGAGAGATGCGAGTCATAGGACCACACCGACGGGAGCAGCAACAGCATGGAACAGCGAATCGAACGATGCAATTGATATGCAGAAACAGCGTAGGTCTAGTCAAGGCACGGTCCACGTCGATGCAGCTGGACGCCAGCGCTCGTTTGTGCTTTGGTTCTTGATTGGGGATCTGGGCCTTCGCAACAGCAGCTCAGACTCCGCTGGAAAGAGCACGGCCAGCGACGGATCAGAAACTGAAGCAGATTATGGCGGTTTGGTCGCCATCGTGTCACATACGTTTGGCTTGGTCATCTTCGTTCTTGCGCATCTTGTGGACCTCGCATACGCGACGTACGAGAGGGTCTCGCTACTGCTCTGGTTCCTCCGCTGGATGGTGTACAACCTTACCGGGCAAACGGTTCTGGCGCAATGTATCGTCGAAGCTTATGGCTTCATCCAGGCAGAATGGGCAACGGTCGCAATGGAGGACCACGAAAAGAAAGGTTCCAAAAAGAAGTCCGATGCTCAGGGTCGCCGCAAGCCAAAGGGTTTGTCTCGGTGGCAGGTCTTGCGAGGCTTGCTCGAGCTGTACTGTCTACACAGCGTCACGCGAGAGCGCTATTTGGCTGAAGGGGCGGGTCTGCGGAAACTCGAGGGTTGGAGGAGGCCTTCGAAGGAAGAACACAACAGCAACGGCAAACTTTCAAAATCGCGTGGTCCAGAGCGAGTGGACATCGGAGCGCATCGCGCGGCATCAAGAGCAGCACTTGGCGAGAAGCGGCGCAGCTGGGCTCAGCAGGATGAAGGCAGCGCTCTGCTGAATGGTGACGATTACGGCGATCACAGCGACACACAACGTCACGGTTCAGCCAGGAATGGACACGACTGGTCTTCCCGCGTGGTGGACAGCGATGGCACGAACGGCAAGCTGAACAACTATGATAACAATGAAATCCAGGATGACCAGGACGATGAAAGCAGCGACGAAGAGATGATCGTGACCAATCGTGGAGATGACATCCTCGAATTTGCCAAGACGCCTAGACTGGATGCAGCGCGACCCGGTCAGGCAAGCTCCGGTTACTTTGGCCGTGTATACGACTTCATGACCTCTCCTCAGGTAGGCGCGTCTCAGCCAGGTGCGACGCACCACGATCTGCGACCTTTCAAAGAGAGCAACCGTGATCTCGTCCGTACCATCAAATGGTGCGGCCGCCTCGCGATTTCGGCGTACGGATTGCATGTTCACATTGTTGATCTGCCACCTACCTTCACCCCTTCAGGTGATCGCTTCTCGCGCCAAACCTTTGCGTACCTCTCACGCCTCAATGCTGACGATGTGCTTCATGCTGACATCCAGACGCTCGACGCGGATGCTGACTACAGCCCAACCTTCTACGTCGTGCGAGACTACGTGCGCAAAGTGGTCTGCGTGGCGGTGCGTGGTACCCAATCTTTCTCGGACATCATTGTGGATCTCGAATTGCAGACGGAAGAGATCGAGCTGCCGCAAGTGCAGCCGACGCCCGGTGAAGAGTTCCGATGTCATGCCGGCATCTGGCGTGCTGCCAAGGCGCTTGTCTCACCTCAGAGCAAGCTATTTGCCACACTGCGTCAGGCGCTTGCCGAGAACGAAGGATTCGGCGTCATGTTTTGTGGCCATTCGCTAGGAGGTGCCATCGCCAGTGCAGCTGCCTTGCTTCTTGCCGAATACTTCATTCCGGACGGTGCTGAGCCTGATTCGGGTACATGGGTGACCAACATGTCCTCCGGCCTGCCGGCTCGTCGACCGATTCGCGCTGTAAGCTTCGCCAGCCCCGTCACGATGACGGCCGACCTCGCTTCGCGAGCTGCGCTGGGTTCAGTGCCTCTGGTGACGACGGTAGTGCTGGGCAGCGACATCATTCCGCGTGTAGGGCATGGGCAGGTACGAGAGCTACGTCGTGTGCTCGGAGCTCTTGCACGCGTGCGTCGTCGTCACGCTATGGCGTCTTCGGAAGGCCAAGAAGATGCTCGCGTGCACATTCTTCGAAGCTACTGGGACTGGCGATCAATCAGCATGGCGGAGGACGCTGACGACGTTATGCTGCACAGAAAAGAGCGGATCGAAGAGCAGCTGTGGTCATTGCGTCGTGAAGTGGAAAGTGATCTGTACGCAGCTATCAAAGCACGACTGGACGCTGAGAGCACACCGGGAGCTCGCATCCCACCTTCGCCATGGGTTGGACCCCAACAGCGTGACCTAGCACCACTGCATGCATTGGCAACCAGAAGACAGGAGCTGGACACTGCCACACTGCGCTCAGAAGCAGCTCAGGGTGGACCCTTGGTACCACCGGGACGATGCATCTGGATCAACAATAAACAGATCTATCACGTCGAAAGCCCTCTGGCCTTTTTCAGTTTGCCAGAGCTGCGGAGTGATATGTTTGCAGCTCACTTCCCCGCCGCCTATGAGGAGGCCATCTTGGAGTTGCGCACTTGATCAGACACGGCCTTGACCTAGCACCTTGCTTTGCTATACGATACAATACATTACTTACATACGCTAATCAAACAATAGAACGATGCTCGAAGGTGTCTGTATTTCACGCTACGATGCCGGCGATCAGCGGGTTCAGAAAGTGCTGGGGGCTACGTTCCATTAAGTCGTACCGAAGACAGCTCTGCAATTTGTTCAAGAAGCACACCTTCAAGGAGTGAGACACAAAAATGAGTCCGACAAAGTAAGCGAGATGTCGCACGGCGAATTTGTTCTATGCACGTTGGCATCGCTTTGCAGATGTAATTCTCCTTCCTGATGGACTTGGGACTCCGCACTCGAGGTCAAGTCTTCACACCAACTGTCCCGTCGACTTCGCGAAGCTCTCGATTCAATGAAAGAGGTGTCTTAACTAGGGTCAAGGCAACGAGAAGTGGCGAGATCCGCAACCGAGCACACTGGCAGGTGAGGAGGAGGCGAGAACGAAACGGTAGGTAACGGTCATGCCGGCAAGGTGAGCGGAATTTCAAGAAGTTTCATGCGCGCGATCCAACCATCATAACCTCCCTGTTGCAGTCATTCTGTACAACATCTTAGATAGGCCGACCATGAACTTCCCTGGGAACTATTGATTCTTGATATAGGACAGATGAAACGGTCTGTACAAATGCGGGGAAAAGCATCTCTCACGTTCATCGTTCAGAGTAACGATTGGATTTGGTGGCTGAAGAGGACGAAGGCCAAGATGAGAAACGTTGCAGTGCGATTTCCCATGGTCGGATTTCCGATGCAATGCTGACAGCTGCAAACAAATCGATACCGCGCCAGGAAATTGCCTCGAGCATCGCACCTGCTACAGACCCAACTGGTGTCGCTTAGATTGACCTTCTTGGCAGCTAACTATTCCGGGCAATCGTGCCGACGTTCGCTCGTATCGATCGCTATCCGTTCAAGTGCTTCTCGATATGCTCCCTTCTCCCAGACAGAATCTTTTGTGCCGCCGCTTTCGATATGGTGGCTCTCGTTTGTGCGTGCTCGTGAGAGCCATTTGGGCAGTGTCAATCCTTTCCCGTTCCCGTCTTGGCTCCTTTGATTGCCCGCCAATCACGAGGTCTTTTCATAGAAATGCTCCATGCCCTTTCAAGACGAAGCGGTTCGACCGGATTCCCCATTCCAGCCATGCTGGACCGCTTGGAACCGCATGATGTTCTCGTTCCCGCTGCAGCTCTCGCCCCGCGCTGCGTTTTGCACATGCTCTTGCAGAGGGCCGGCCTGCCCGCATTTCACTCTGACCTGTTGTTGGCATTTTTCTCATCCTTTTCGAGGCTGAAGCCTGACTCACGATCGAGGCTGGGATTGAAGCTGGGGTCGGTCTGTGCGGTCTTTTGACCATAGAGAGTGTATCTTTCTCGTTGCTTCCTCCGCCCATCGTGCAATAACAAGCGAGGCGCTTACCCGAAGACCCTGACCTTTTCTTCCGCGCGACCCTGATCCTGATCCTGATCGCGAATGGACTGCCGCAACCACTTCATTAACCCTGCTCAAGAACAGTCTGAGATCGCAACCCGTCGAAGTTCGCACGCCAAATTTGGAAACGATGCCGTCGTTCTTCGCCCTCCGGCATCAAGCCCGCCCTCATCATTTGATTGTGATTGTCTGATATGTGTTCTCCGATCGTCGTCCAGTGGGCATTCTGTTTCACCTCTGAGACTTTCTCGAATCGGTCTGAGCTCGCTATTCCTCCCCTCGTTTGCCCACCTTCTCGCCTGAAAGCTGCTCAGCCAATGCACGGCTCACTGTGGGTCGCTAAGCTGCCGTGGCCCATCGTTTTGGATGCTGTAGTTGAGAGTCCGCAGTCTGGCCTTCTCGATGGTATATAATCTGAGCTGCCCTGTCGACTCCTGACCCTGGCGTGCTTGCTCTCCCCCCTTTTCAGACATTGAACTTGGACATCACCTCTTCCCCGAGCCCTTCGAATCCAGTCGCTTCGAACCTAAGTATCAGCCGTCCAGCTTGCTGAATCAGACGACCCCTTGCAACTTGCGCCCGACCCTACACCCATCGGAAAATAGCAACCATGGCCGCTGTCGACGTTCTTCATCGCAACAATAAGCCCCTTCCCTCGCCTCGTATCGGCCCGAACGGAGGCGATACCTACCGTTCCACCCGCAAGACTGCCGCTGCAAACTCTCGTTCGCGCAAGGCTTACCTCGACGCTGCCGATGATGACGACGTTGCTGCCGAACGCCCCGAAATCGATGAGGCAGATGCTGCCGACCCCTTCACTCTCGTCCCTCACGTAGCTGAGCAGACCCTGCACGCTGTCCACAGCGCCATTTTTGGGCAGCCCTGGGCCGATCTCGAGCTTGTTGTCAGCGCAGGTGGAAGGAAGGAAGAAGTTGTCTACGCCAACTCCAAGATCCTCAAGAAGGCATGCCCCGCTTTGATGCGCCAGATCAACATGACCGGCCGCGCTGAACTCGACACCATGGAGCAGGAGCAAATCAACGCTGCTGCCGCCAAGACAAAGCAGAACAGCGCTGGAGCTAAGGCTGCTGCACGCCCTCAGTCAAGTCGCCGATCGACTAACAGCCTTGGTCTGATCGACTACGCAGGACGCAACTCGCGTGTCGGAGCACTCAACGACAAGCACGAAGATCATGCTGATGACGTCGAGGATCATGGCGAGGAGGAGTACGCTGACTCAGTTTCTGAGCAGCCCAGGCGCCATGACGACCACCATGATGACGAGCACGACGATGGCACGCACCAGGACATTGATAGTTTCGGAGACGATGATCTCGACCTCTCCCTCGGTGCCCGAGGTAAGGTGGCTGGCAACACTCCTCCCGCACCCGCTCCTATCGAGATCGCCCCTCCTCCCACTTTCTCCCGTTCCTCATCTCGTTTCTCGAAGCTGATGAAGTTCATGAACAAGGAGAAAACCTCCCCTACCACCGAGTCCGAGCCTGTTCCGTTCAGCCCTGTCGGCAACGCCACTAGCACCGACTACGGCAACGAGACGATCGGCCGCGGTCGTGTCCGCCGCTACAGCGCTGGCAACGATCTTTCCTCCGCAGTCAACAGCAGTCGTCCAGCTACCGCATCTCGCGTTCAAGTCACAGGCTGCTCAGCTGCCACCCTCCAAGCGCTTGTGTTCTACCTCTACACCGGCCACGCTACTTTCGCCTCTCGTCTCCCTGCTCCCGCTCCTAGCCGTCGCTACCGTCGATCCCGACGCGACTCTTCATCTTCGGCTTCTCTCCACTCTCGAGACGAATCAGCCGGCGGCCACAGTGATGATAGCCAGGATGACGACGAGGATGCCTCCATTCCCGCTCCTCGCGTCTCCAAGTCTCCCAGCTACCCACCCGTCTTCTCCGCCACCGCAGCTTACTGTGTCGGTCGTCAACTCGGTCTCCGTGATCTCGCAGAAAAGGCATTCGATCACATTTGCCTCGAGCTCTCCCCCAAGACTGTTCTTGCTGATCTGCTGAGTCCCTTCGTCGACCGATTCGACGAGGTTCAGCGCGCTCATCTCGAATACGTTGCTGAGAACTGGGACCGGGTCAAGCGTCGTCCTGATTTCGAGGTGACTGTGGCCAAGCTCGTCTCTGGTCACTATCCTAAGGCCAACAAGGCGTTGCTTAAGCTGTTTGCCAAGCTGTCTGTCTCTGGTGCTTGATGGAGTCGCTTTGTTGTTGATGGACACTTTCTCGAGGATACGTCTTACGGTTTCGAAGCCGTCTCACTTTCATTGTATATCCCTGCGTTCGATAACTACCAAATCTGCTCACTTAACCCGCTTGCCTGCTCAACACACTTAGCATGTGCCGGCAAAGCAATATCTCATACAGAGTATGAGATTGTGCGTTTGTGCAACGAATCTATTCCATACATTGTCGTACAAACGCTGTGATGATGTCTGAGTCGCGTGAATCTGTCTTCAACTCTGGCCGAAGTATATCTGCCCAGCCCTCCAAGCCTTTTCCAAAGCCCCACCCACCTGTTTCAATCCACTTTCAAACGCTTCTCCATTTGCGCACTTGAACCATTGCATCATACCCAAGACTTTGATATCCGCATAGATAGGGTTCTCTCCACCCAGCCAGACACCTTGCTTCTTCTCCTTATCCTCATATAGCTTTCCGAATGGCTCCATTGCCTTCGCATAGACCTTGTCCACACCACCATCTCGTTCTGCATTCTGCTTTGCATCCGTCTCCAAGATTTCCTTCGGCGATTTACCCCAGTCACCAATACGTGTTTCATGGAAGAAATCTTGACTTTCAGCATCCAAGATATGATAGACACTTGGTGTGATGGACTTCCATCGATGATCTTCTGTGTACAGACTTGCAGTAAATTGCTCTTTCAATCCTGAAGCGAGCTGTTTCGATCGTTCATCTGGGAATAGTGAACGTGACAGATCGCCGCCGTTGTCAAGATAAAGCTGTTGAAGGAGGGCAGCGATGGTTTCGCTTTCGGTTACCCATTCTTTCTCACCACCGTTTCGAGAAGGGGATAGGGTGATTGCAGGAAGCGTGTATCGACCTGATTCGGGCTTGGGTAGGCCTACGGCGGAGAGTGTGGGTCCGATCTGACACATGGGGACATAGCGGTGTTGGAAAGGAATGCCGAGAATGCGAAGGGCAAGATATGTTCGTGTGGTGAAGGGTGACCATGGTTCTTTGGTGGTCGTACAGGCGATGTCGTAAAACTCGATCTTTGGGTAGCCAGACATGATAGTAGCTTGAAGATTGTGTGGTGAAGAAACAGAGGCCGTGTGTGTTACCTGTGAGTTCTTTATAGGAAGAGTTGAAGAAGAGTTGCTTCCGCAGGAAAGTTGAACAGTGTTCGTGGCTCGTGCGTTCCTGTTTCGGTTATACAAATCAAATCAGGAACGGGACGCGTGTCTTGACACCTTAAACGGAGGACACATTTGGAGCTCTCTCAGACTTTCCTCATCATGCTACTTATGAAGAAGCATCATCATCATCAACAAGCGTTTCAGACCAGCCGCAGGTCCTCGCATCGTCGCGACAATGAGCTAACGCGCCAGTCCACGCTTTCAGCCTATCAAGTGAACATGTAGATTGGAATCGTTGCAAAGTTTAAGATATCAGGCGATGATACCGCCTGCATAGTACATAACCGATTGCGTATTAAGATTCTCCATGAAGCCGCCAGCTTTGAACGGCTCCTCGGTGTAGCCAATACTCCAGCCCCTGAAAAAGTCTTGCTCGGCCTCAATCAATGCCTTGGCTCGAGGCGATTCGATGCCATACCCTTCCAGAACTTCTTTCTTGGCCGAAGCGTAGTTGGGTCGCGGGGTTTCTGCACCGTTGCCCGGGACCGTTTGAGGTGCGCCGTTGACCGGATTGCCTTGTTCGTCCCATTCCCATCTCAGCCTTGCATCGCCATCGGTTAGGAGCGCTGCGCCCTCCGCAGAGGCGAGAGCATCAGGAGCAGAAGGAGGAGTGACATAGTCTGACAAGTCAACACCTTCGGGACCGGTTCTCTCAATTGCCGTGTGAACGATCAAAGGAACACCAAATTTCTTGACCTCCTTCGGATCAAGGTCGCTAGGCATGGGCTCGTACTTACGCGCCCTGTAGTATTTGCAGCGGTACATCCATCTTTCCGGGAACAAGCCCTTGACAAGAAACCTAGCCCTTTCTCTCGGATTAGGGTTTCTAGAGCTGGGAGTGATCAAACGACCAGCTTCGCACCAAATGCCACCTCGACGTTCGAGCGCGTCGAGCACATCAGCAAGGAGCTGGTTATCCGCGTCGGTGGGAGTGAACATGAACTTGTTGAATCTATCCTCGTCGGTGCTGCGATCGAACTCGGCAATGAGTCGGAAAGATGTCGACATGTCAGCATCCGAAGCCTTGTTCATTTCGATTGGGTAGGGACCTCCGGTCTCAAGTAGACGGTTTGGAGGTGCGAGTAGGTCGATGGTGGCATACACCATCGGACTCTGGACTGAGCTGACACCGGAAAGTTTGTGTTCGTAAGCCGGAGCTGTAACGCTGTCGGCCGATGTAGCCTGCTCCTCAGAGCCAGCAGCAGTAGGCTGTAGATTCTCAGCTTTACCTTTTGCTTTGGCCTTGAGCTTGGACAGCCAACCCTTCTTTTGCTTCTCGTCGTCGTCAGCTTGAGTGGCCTGAGCGGCATTGAGAGTCTTTGCCGAATATCTCAGCACTGCAGCAGTTGGGTAGATAGCCAGCCTCTGGTAAACCTCGTGCTCGGCAAACACGGTCGAAAGGACTCTCTCCACTAGCGGTCTAGACACGATTCCTGTCAATTCTCTCGCCTGAGCTCGGAAGAGGCTGACCTTCCTGTACCGACTAACGTCTCCGGATCGACCGACCATCTCGGCGCCATTTCGAGGCTGTCGATGGGCAAGATAGGCGTACGCGTTTCTTCCACGGCTATGAGATGGGTAGAGAGTCGGGCTACCTAGGTACGGTAGTGGAAGCTCGACGCCGATTCGCTTTTGCAATGCCGAGCCGCGAGAGTGCGCGGCAGGGCAGCCAACTTGCTGGAAAGGGATCGGATGGGGAGTTCGCATCTCGTGAGCAGCAAACACGGTGCAGTGCAGCAGGAATGCAGGCAACGGCGCAGTTTGGGGAGGTGGCGCCTGAATGCGTTGGGTGGAGGTGATGAAGGGTAGTTGAAGCGTTACTTTGGTGTGGCTGTATGCGGAAGTTGGGTCGTTTGCTTCCTTACGACTAACTCCTGGAGGCAAATACTCATCGCTACTCGACGAAGGTGCTCGAGGTGCAGCCGTCGCTGCAGCATCTACGGTTAATGCGTGTACATCGACATAGGCAGGAAGCCCACCATTGGTGCTACTGTTGTGCATCGTTGCAACGGACATCTTTGTTTTAAGATTTAGTATCTCCCTTTTGACGAGATGAAAAGTTGGTGCAAAGGAGGGTACGGGATGTCAGTGGACGTTGAAGGAGGAGTCGAGCCTTTAATGGATGCGGATTAGAATGCCATCGCCTACGGTATGTGGTCGAAGGTGCGGGGTTGTAAAATGAGCACAGCCTTTCGTGTTTGTGTTGATGTGCAGTTGTGTAGAAGAAGAAAGAGTGGCTTGCCTTGGTGCGCATGTGATGGACCCTGCGGCTCGGTCAAGACGTCGATCCGAGATTTTGGTTTCAATGGAAAGCGGGGTTTTGGTTGTACGGTACAGTAGGCCTTGTTGAGTTTTCAAGTTTCTTTTGGCAAGACAACTCGTGAAGTGTCCAACTCCTTTTGACTCAAATCGAGAAGATACTTGCTCTTACTGCAGTTGTTCAAGGCTCCTGTTAGGACATGGATGCGGTAGCTGTGCCTTTTGACTTTGCAGTCAGCTGCGCAAGGGATTGACAAACTGAATTGCCCAAGTACAGAGCCAGGAGAAGTTGGCCTACCTCGTCCAAACAACGCATTTTTAAAGCACTTTCCTGCTCACCAAAGCACCTTCTGGAGCTTCCTGACACACAGTGAAGTTTGGAGCCTGCAATTTAGACATCAACTTGACAGTTGGGATACGACACAACCAGACTGTGAAGTCAGAACCTCACTCTCTCAGCCAATCACAGAGCAGGAGCAGGCAGAAGATGAACTTTGCCAGGGTTGCCCCATCTCAGAGTGAGCTCGAAAATTATCTTGAAAACTCAACGCCGCCGACTGTACATGCGCCCTAGACAGAACCTTACATACATGCTCTGTGTGCTACCAGGGGATGGACTGCTCGACCCGAAAGAAAGCTTTTCCCGGTCACAAGTACACCGGCAACCCTGTTCCTGCATTGGACACGTGTGCTGCTTCCCGAACCACAGAAAGCTGTTCTCGCTGGCTCGAGCCCGAAGCAAACTTGGGCAAGGGACAAGCAAAACTGGGTCGCTTCATTCGAACGTCGAAATGACAGAGATGAGATGCGAGACCGGGTGGTCGGATCTGTGAGCGTGCAGTTGCGCGTGGGTGTACCTGCAGCACCTCACTGACCTCATAGTTACCGCCGGGACGGTCCACAAAAGATTAAAGTTGTATGCTATCAGCAACCATGTTGTGCATTGATGAGATGAAATGCGTTTGTATCAGCGAGACGAACACCAAACGATGCTCGTACGTATTTAAGAGGTGCCAGAGGTAGAACCCCGTAGCAAGCATTGAAGGGCCAAGAAGAAACACAATCTCCTTCCTCTGTTCCGTCCTTCTACAAGGGTTAGCTTTGATTCTTCCTCTCTACTTCACTACAACTAAGGCCTTGACAGGATGGTGGGCAAGTTGCGACCTTTTCTCTGTGTCATACTTCCGATTTTCTTCTCCTATACCTTGGCGCTGCCACTGCCACCATTGACTCCTGCAGAAGGCAATATCTATGCACTTGCAACGCTGAACTACAAATCGCTCTATGAGGTGCCCCTGTATAGGCTAGTGCCCTACGACCAGTACTCTCACCTAGGCGGCGCACACCCTCAGCTGGAGGACCAAGCATTGCAACACGCTCAGCTGCCTGGGAATGGGCCTTTCTTCATCGAACATACACCTGAAGCAATCTACGTATCGACCCAGGTCAAGACAAACAGTCGTCTTGGACAGAAGTGGAATCTCAAGACGCAGGAGGAAGGTCAGATCAACTATGTCGATGCCCACCTTTTTTGGAGGCTCAATCGAGAGGGTGCGCGGCTGCTCAGACTCGACGTGTTTCCTATTGGCGTTCAGCCACAAGAGGAGATGCCGATGCAGGCTGTCATCGATCTAGCACGGCACAAAGTGCGTCGTCGCCATTGGAGCTGCTTCGGTTGCTTCTGACAAGGCTCAGGTGGGGTGGTCCCCTCTTTTTCTCGTTGCGCTGTTAGCCATGGATAGCGTTACCGCCTGATTCGTAGGCTGGGAATGTCGTGTCTCTTGAAACTGTCTGTATTGAAGTTCTGATCATGTCCGGAGTTGTCCTGTAATGAGATTCACGAAACCCTTCTTGTTAACAACGAGCAGCTTATTCTCACAATGTAAGCTACGTTGGCAGCTCACCGTGAGAGCAACGGACTAGAGTCAGCTTTGTGTGTCCCACCGTCTCAATACGGCTCGTTCCGACAGCTGTCACGGCCAGAGTTCGGTCCTTGTATCACCGTTTCACGCCGTCCCTGGAACGTCAGCGGCGTTGCAGGTCCCGCCGGTCTGGGTTACTTTGATTCGTATAGCTCGAAGACAGCGATGAAGTCTAGGTGGCAGTACACCAACAGCATGTCCGAAGATGTGGTCTGAAGACCCTCCCTTCCGGCCGCAGTCGATAGGCTGACAGCAACGATTCCCGTCCCATCAATTAGTTGTCGCAACTAATCGCAGCCAGGTTCAGCTCATATCGCCCTAGTCCAATCCAAGTGGTCTGTCAAGCTTCTTCTTGCTGTCTCTGTCACTGACGTACGCTTGGACGGAAGGCAAAGCTACCTGACAGTCTATAAAGTCGGCAAGAATCACGACAATGTCTTTTTGACCCTGTCCGAAACAACAAAGATCGGCTGTCTTTCCTCCATCTTGACTGCCAACGAGCCTGCAAGCATGATAACTATCTACCGCTACGCTTTCTTCGGCATTATCCTGCTCATGCCGCTAGCTTTCGGAGCCCTGTTACCTACTATGACTTCAGCGGAACTCAGGATCTTTCGCAACCATCTCCAAGACTACTATCGAGCGTATCCCATTCAGCCGGCCGGCGGTACAAGGGAGAGACCCTATCTGGCTCACCTGAGTCCAGCACATCCGAATCTGGAGCAAGACGCTCTCCAACATGCCTTTGCTCCAGGCAACGGTCCGTTTCTCATCGACCGAGGCAAAGGTGCCGTCTATGTGTCGACTCGTGTGCTCAACAACAGTCCCTTGGCACAGAGATGGAATCTGGCACAGCGAGACGCCAACAACGTACCTCTAGCTTATGATGCACACCTCTTTTGGCGGATTGATAAGAATGGTCCGAGATTGTACAGGTTGAACATCTTCCCCGCCGGTGCACAGCTTCAAGAGCGGCTGACGATGCGAGAAGCCATCAATCAAGGTCAGACGCAGAGAAGAGGAGGTGGTTGTCTCGGCTGTTTCTGAGGTGATCTCGCCATTGTGTACTTATCACTCGCCGAAATCAGATGCTCCCTCCGTTGACGGACGGAGTTGCTGAAGTTGCTCACTTGCGGAAGGCCGAGTCAGTGATATGAATGTTGTGTTTGTCGTGACCGGGCTGTGCTGGAGCTTAACGACTCGGCACGACACATTGAGCTTTGAATTGATCCTGTATCTGTTTCGTCATCGCTCTGCGTCTCCCCTGCTTCACGGCAACGATTGCCACAAGATGGCCACTGGCTCTCTTCCTTGTAGGAACGGAGCCGAGAAAGCCTTTGCAGGGGTGACAGACCCATCGATCAGTCGTCTCCACATCGCCACTACACCTGCTCACGGCACACCGGTCCCCACCGCATCTGTGTCGTAGAAAAGTTCGTGAATCGCCACACGTGTCTGTCGAAAGTAGTTCTTTCGTGGTCGAGGTTCCCACCCTCGTGAACAGTCCAGGACGACCGCAACGTCGAGACCCGCAGAGTCTGAACTGACCTCTCGCAAGCAAGCAAGGAAACGTCAGTCACCTCCGTCCGTTTACGGAAGCAGCTTTTTTTCGAACGTCGTACACGTCCGCAAGCTGACGGACCCACCTTGTTTGTACTGTGCGAACCGTCGCAGCTCCGTCGATCCTCAATACTCGGTGTCGAATGCGAGTTCGACAGGCCTGGGTCGTCGCACTGCTGTCCATGACGGTAGCTGTGTTGAAACTCAAATTTGTCTTTCCTCAACCTCTCAAAGCCGCAGATCCGACGTCTCTCGAGCTTTGACGCTCCTATGTTTGAACAATGACAACTGAAGTCATCTACTGTATTGGAAGGTGACAATCTATTCGACAACAAAAGAGGAAGTGTCTGTTTTCGGAAGCCGGACTAGAAAGCGGAACCCTTAGCAGCAAGCTGTCTAACTTCGGTCGCGGCTAACAAGGTGCCGTCTTCGAACCTTTCCACCGCCTGAGCAGTCGAACTTCCGATAGGAACCCAAGTGACGTTGTGTCCCACACTCTTCAAGAAAGCAGCGGTCTCATTGCTGAACCCGACAAAGCCAGGGACTTGGGGAGCAGGATTCTCGACCGTAGTCTGATTAGGACTCAACTGATCGTGCCACCTCGGCTCAGCAAGAGCCTTTTGAGCATCTTGGCCTTTGAACAGGACATCATAGGCCACCTGAGTGACGGCAGTGATGATGCGAGACCCTCCTGCCGAGCTGAGACTCAGCTTAAGCTCTCCTGTGTGAGCATCCTCTGCAATGACGGCAGAGATTGAAGAGAGCGGTCGCTTGCCGGGCCGGATATAGTTGGCGGCGCTGGGAACGAAACCAAAGAAGTTGGATGAGCCTCTGCTTGAAAAATCGTCCTGTTCGCTGTTAAGAGGGAAGCCGTGCTTGGTCATGAGAGTACTGCCCCAGAAAGTGTTGATGGTAGTGGTCAAGGAAATTGCCATACCGTCGGCATCAACGACCGTGATGGCCGACGTGCCGTGGTCGGTCATGACTTCCGTTTTCCGGTTCTCAGGGATGTAATAGGCCGTGGGGAAGGTTCGGCTGTCGTCGATCTTGGCCTTGTTCTGCTTGGAGAAGTCAAGTTGGAGGTACTCTCCTTCGAGACGCGAGACGTTCTTGACGAATGCCGGATCTCCATAATTGGTTCTCTGACCGTATGAGAACTTGTTGGATTCGATGAAACGGTGTGTGGAGACATTGACATCCTTCAGGTTCTCCTGACCATCGGCATGGAACTGGTCAACCGTCTGGAGCGTTGACAGAACAACACTGCCGGAAGAAGGAGCTACAGTACCGTACAGCTTGTACTTGCCATCTCGGAGTGTGACGTTACGAGGCTGACGGAACTCGACCTTGTAGTTGGCAAGATCGTCCCGAGTCATGATACCCTTGTATACATTGTTGTTCTGGATTGTGTCAACGATGTCTCCTGCGATATCACCCGAGTAAAAGGGGTCGATACCTTGCTGTGCCAGCAACTCGAGGGTCTTGGCGAAGCGATCCTTCTTGATGGTTTGGCCCAGCTGAGCTGGCTTGCCGCCAGGGCAATAGACCTCGGCCCACAGCGGCTCTGAACAGAGGAAGGGATACTGTGTGACGTTGATGGCTTTAGCAAGCTCAGTAGTGACCTTGAAGCCTTGTCTGTTGAGTGTGATGGCGGGCTCGAAGACCTTGGCCCAAGGAAGTTTGCCGTACTTCTGGTGGAGTTCCCACCATGCCTTGGGCTCTCCTGGAACGCCGACAGCAAGGCCACCGTACAACGAAGCATTCTTGACAGGGTTTGAAGAGTACATGTCCTCAGTGGATGCTGCTGGAGCTGTCTCACGGAAGTCGACATGGATATAGTTGGCACTCTTGCTTTGTGCGTCCCCGGAGTTACTACGTCTGTTGTTGGTGTTAGCGTCTTGAGAAATTGGAGAACGGAGGAGAGCGTGGCCTCCTCCTCCTAGACCTGAGTGGAAAGAAGAGATGGAGCCGACACAGAGAGCTGTGCCGATGACTGAGTCAACGGCAGAGCCTCCATCCTGCAAGAGTGAAGCACCGATGTTGGAGCAGACGTCGACCTCGGATGAGACAGCACCTTGCTTGCCTTTTACACTGTAAGCTGGAGCATTGCCCTGAGAGGCAGCACCATAGAATGATGGCTGCTGGCCGCCGTTATCGCGGCCTTCGAGGAAGGGATACGTGACCGGGGATGCAGAAGTACAGTCGATGGAGACAACGACCAGGAGGAGGGCTGCTAGGAGCGCAGTCCATGTTGTGGCCGAAGAAGCCTCACGTCCGAACATCGTGTTATTCGTGGACAAGTGAAGTGATGGATGGAGTTTGGCTCAAGCTCCAGATTGCAAAGGTTCAGACTATATAGGTGAGGCACCAAAGATGCGGATCCAGGGAGCGAGCTTAGGGGATGGACGGACTTGCTCACAGCCAGCGGCCTGATGAAAAGTGGGGGCAAGAAGAAGAAGATCCTTTGTTTGCTCGCGTGCTTTTGAGTTAGGGTCACGAGTCGATCCCCCCTGGTTGACAAGGGGCAAGGAAAGCCCTTCATCTCAAAGTGGGGATGCACGCACAGATAAGAAGCCGCGCAACAGGTACGATCGCGGGAACAAGATCGGTATTCACGCCGGCGGTATCTTGAAGGCAGATCATCCGACCTTGCGTCGAAGTCACTTCTTTTTTTTTCCTCTCCGTGACGGGACGGAAACGGGCTAAAGCACGTCTCGCCTTTCAGACCAGTCCCATGACACGTCTGTTGATCGACACCGGATTCTATTGACGACTTCTACAGAATTGATGTTGTCTTCTTTCATGTTCCGTCTCAGCATGGACGAAGTGTGGGACCTAACTTTGTTGGTACATAGTAGCGGTGGGTCTGTGGGTTGAGAAACCTTTTGTAAAGAAAGCGTGGGGAAGATCGATTTCGGCTACAGTACTGCATTCGGATTGCGTGCCTGCTATCCTGCCTGAAACTCGCTTAACGAAGCAAAGAGATAATTTGAGCAACAGCGAACAAAGCCTGATCTCCATTGTTGCTCACAACTGGCCAATCACGAACATCACTCTGTCCTGACATCGGTCCGTTCTGATACGGAGCTCTCGTGTGACTCCAATTCAATGAGAATCGAGCGTGTTCACAACCGGCGGTGGGCTGAGCATGCATCTTGCACAATCCGACAGCCTCAAATGCGAACGGTGGCCGGCGCTCTCGCACGACATCTCGAATTAGCGGGACTCGGATTTGGCTGACGACGCTTCGAAAGTCTTCTTGGTGCTGGACCCTGAAGTGTTGTTCGAGCTTGCGCGTTTAGCAATCCCTTCCGCACCTGGCACTTTCCGCACCTATCACTTTTCGCTCCTGGCACTTGGCTAACAAGCCAGTTCCCACAACACTCTCGTCCTGGCAAGCATCACTGACAAACAGGGAGCTCTCGTCCCTCCAACCCCTTGATCTAAACTCGACCGCATCACGGGAATAGTAAGATGGAATTTGATCCAGTCAACCGTGACGCTCCCGCGCCGAGATATGAGCTAGAGTCAGGCTCAGAAGACGAGTTCGGAGCACCTCGCGAGGTCCGCCACGCTGAAGAGCCTTTCCACGTCGTTTCCGCTGATGATTCGAGCCGACTTCAAACAGGGCATCAGCTCGTCGTTCTGATTAGCAATGCAGGTGCCGCAGTGCTCTCAAATCTTGCCGCACCAGCAGAGCAATACTCGCTCAGAACCGGAATCGAACAGCATGCTGCTCTCGCAGTAGTCGACTCGGCATCAGGAAGCAAGAGCACCGTAGCGCTAGTAGCACCACCGACACAGCTTCGCTCTTCCCGTTTCCACGACATCGCCCAGACCCTGATCGAAGCAGCGCAACCATCAAGCATCGTGATCGTTGACTCGTACAGTCCACAGGAGCAGCTGTATCGTGACCCATACTCTGATGATGCAGAAGACCGTGTTGACAACATCATCCGATACTTAGCTACACCGAGCTATCTCGCGAAGAACAAGGTCGATGCTCGAGGACTCGCACCTCTTCGCTCTCCTGAAGCTGCCAGTGGCCTCGGTGCAGCATTCCTGTCAAATGTGAGTGTCCAGCGCAGCAGAGTTGACATTTTCACGATGTAGTATCACTGACTGACTTTGTCTTTATGTTTTCATGGCTTTAGGCTGTCGTGACCAACATTCCAGCAATTCTGACCCTCGTTGAGGACGTGAGCTTTCAGTCGCACATTCAGCTGTATGGATCGTTGGGTGCTGCCCGACTATCTCCGACTGCAAGCAAGACGTTAGGTTCTCTGACAGGGCTTGACGGCAAGCAAGGAGCAGCAGCTGCTGCAGCATCAGGCAAAACTATAATTGACTTTGCCGCCTCAAGACGGATCAACCCAGCGGCCAACTTGGCAGTGCTGGGTGACGGAAACATGTACATCTGAAGAGAACGAAATTGACATTGGATCGCTCGATTGAATGTTGGGAAGCCCGATGGCGCTCTCTTCCAGCTGAAGTCGGCCCAGACGGCCAAAAGTTAATACGGCGAGAAAGTGAGCTTACATTGGAGCTGGCGTATTCAACTGGCATTCATTGCGCTGTACGATTGGACCCGACACATCGGTAGAGTAAAGATCAACAGCCTCATGACGATCCGCTGACAACTTCCACGTGGACGCGGGTAGTGTGCGCGTGGGTCTGGAGTGAGCGACGCTGAGCCTGCGAGAGGCCGTCATTGGTTGCGAACGGTGCGATGCTGCTTGCTGTACCATGGATTGGATGATAGCATACTGTGTGATGCAAATCTGAACGAGGGTCAGATCAAGAGGAGAATCGGCCAGCTCAGAGATACACCACAGCACGTATCGAACAGGGCGCTGGATGCAGATTTTGACCTGCGGGGCACCGTCATGTCGTGTTGGAAGCTTGTTGTCCGAATTGTGGTCATGTCAACTCCGCTCGCTCTCAAAGCTGTGCGCGGCCAAAAGCCTCCGACGCTATTGTTGAGGACAGCCTCAACAGCCTCAAGAGATGTGAGTGAGCTTTTCAAGCACAAGGACAGTGTACGAGCTAATCTATATTCAATTACGTCAAAGGGCAGCGTGAACCACTAGTTTTGTATTACACTCAATTACAATCTAGCTGAAATAGAATTTGCAGTGGAAGCCACACTCTGCTTTCCATTTTCGCATCAATTTCGTCACCACGACAGCAAACACCGACAGAACAGAACTGCAGCTCTCTCTCTTTCGCTCGTTCGGCAACAGACGAGCTGCAGAGGCTTCGGGGCTCGGCAGCCTCTTTTGGCGATTCGCCAATCCGAAAATGCCACACGCTAGTTAACAACGTTGACTCTGTGTGAAGTTGATACATTGGCCAGGCGATAGCGCGCTGCTGCATGTCGGCTTGGGCTCGCCGGGTCTTGGATTGGCGAGCTCGAGAGAAAGAGAGAGGGAAAGGACTTTCTGTAGTCAGCTCCGCCGCCTTCGTCATGGGAAGCAACTCATTTGCACACTGTTCTTGGGTTTCTTGCGTTCCGCACGGTGACGACGCTCTGCTGCTTGTGTCCCTCAAGTCAGTTGGCTTCGACATACAGACGCTGTGTCTTGAAGCCCATATTCAGCGGGCAAGCAGCACGTCGACGTATGGCAATGGAACTTTGAATGACAGGATAGACGGCTTTAAAACAATTGGCAACAGAAAGAAGAGACGGCGTGACAGGTGTAGAGAGCGGAGTCGTCACAAATCAAATGCAGTTTGCAGATAGATACACACAGCAGAGAATAGAAGTGCGAGCAGACGATTGTTTGGTCAGGATTCAGATTCTTTTTCGAGCTCTATCTCGAGAGGGAGATTCTGTTGTGCACCTCTGCTGCCGTCGCTGCTGCAACTCGACGCGGCTTCAGCATCATCGTCGTCATCAGCGGCATCATCGTCAGCAAGCAAGCAACAGCAGAAGCAAATGAGTCTCTCTGCCGTCCCTCTCCCTTTCCCTTTTCACTTCTCCTAGAGTCCATCTGCAGCACTCAACCTCTCTCTCTCATTCGTCAGCAGCCTCTCTTCCCCACTTCACAGCGCATCCGCTTCCTCTTGTGCTCGTCAAGCCAATCTCTGACTCGTAACTATTTTCAGACGTCCTGGACTTGACCTGACCTGCAGCTACACCTCATCTCTGCCCACTTGCAGCCCCAGCCGCAGCATCATCGTCAGCTCCGACAACTACACGCTACAGTACACTACTGTTACAGGGCAGCATTGCATGCTCAACTCCAACAGTACGAGCTGCACCATCTCTGCTCATTGCCCAGCAGGCTACCTCATTTTGTCCGACGCATAGCCAACCAGCAACCGACAGAACACCTCTTCTTGGCCTTTCCTGACCTATCGAGTGTTGTATTGTCTCATTGGTTCGACACTGCCGCGCCGAACTGTCGCACACTGTACTCTCATTCGAGAACGCACTTCGGCCAACTTGACTGACGTTGATCTGCTGCAGGGCCCAGCTTAGGGTTTCGTCACTGCATCCTCTCAGCCCCTCGTCATCCTTTTTCCACCTCGAGCTCAGTCACTGCTCCTCCCCAGCTTCCCTCTTAGAAGCTGCTCGAGGACGTCGACTCACACACACTCGCACTCGCTCTGTCTCGCGCCTAGCTCCTTGACCTCATCCACCCTTCCACGCCCTCTCTCCCTCTGTACCACGTTTGCTAGCCTCGTGCATCAAATCCGCTTGCTGACTGACAACGAGCTATTCTGTACTACGTAGTCGTCGTAGCTTCTGTCGAACAACCGCTAGAAACAAAGCTTACAAGCACAATCGCTGTAGGGTAGCACATTTGATCCTCCGACGTCGATCTTGGATCCTCGCTCTCCCTCTTCCTCATCATTAGACCGTCACTGTCTCCTGGTGCAGCTTTGTACAAAAGTCCCTCGTGCCGACGATCAACCTTTCGTCTCGTCATCCTTCCTTCTCTTCCACACCTTATCGTTGCCCCTCCTTGGTCTTGGTCATAGGTACCATCACCACCACCACCACCACCATTCACCTCGTACTCGCATAACAAAGCTTGTACACTCGACCTTTCTTCACGACCACATCCGTCTTCAACTGCAAACTACGCTCTTGCACCTCTGTACCGTCTGGAACTTGCAACCACTCTTCGTTGATCACCTCACCTACATTCTTTCCATCAGCAGACGCCTTTCCTGTCGGCGTTTTCTTCATCTCGAAAACTTACCTCGTCTGAACCGATATCGGAATTTCGGACTTTTTCTGTCACATTTCTATACTCCTTTCAAGACCTACAGCTCCATACAAAAGACGGTTTTTCAGCATCGCTCAGTGTCTTGACATCCTCACTACTACCATCGCCATCACCAGGACTGTACTCGTATAGCTTGTGTTCGATCCATATCCCAGACGTCTTCCGCGCAGCTCAACCGGAAGCACAGCCCGATAGTCATTTCCGACCAAACCTTAATCAGCCCGAAGTCTGATCAAGTTTGCAACTTGAGCATAGAGTTGTCAGCGTCGATCTTCCAACATCCCAAGCACAGAAGCTGAGCTGTCAACCCATCACCAGCTAATTGGATCTACTGCCATCAAACCCCCGGCTATCACCTCCACCGCCCAACAATGCCCGTTTTGGAGCAGTTTAAGAACTTTATAAGGCACGGTAAGGCAGCTCGGGAAGCGCCAGAAGGTTTGACAGTGAGTATTCCACACATAACCCACTATTGCGACGTCATGGGTCCCACCAGACATCCGGTCCCACAGTGGAAGCATTCTTGGCTATCGGAACCGCGCATACACGCTTTCAATAACGCCACCGTGCATTCGGCGATACCGCTCTACCTTGTGTTTTGTTGACTCTTCATTATTTGTGACACCATACTGATGCCTCCATCTTTGCAAACATGTCTCGACTCGCCATCACAGAACGACGCCTCTGCAGGTCCGTCGATCCAAGTTCACCCCGCCGACAGCTCCTCATCCTCCAGAAATCAGTCTTCTGCCAACCAAACCGGCTTTGCTCCTCAGGACAAAGCACTTCCCGTTCCTGCAGCAACATCGCAAGCCTACGCATCTGCTCCTATTCCTGCTGCCGCATCAACAACCGTAACAACCTCATCGCAGCAGCAGCAACAACAACAACAACAGTCCACAGCGTCTCACACACAACAGGCCCGCGATATGAAGCAATCATCGAATGGCAACCACCTCAACGTGCCCGCCGCCGGCACTTCCAAGGGCGCTGTTGCCAACGAGCAGTACCAGCGTGAAGCCGAGCGCATCGTCGCCGAAGAGCGCGAAGCATCAGAAAAGATGCCTTACTACGAAGGTCTTAGTGAGCGATTCCAGCTCATCAAGAAGATGGGTGACGGTGCCTTCTCGAACGTCTACAAGGCCAGGGATCGTCAGACTGGCCAGAAAGTCGCCATCAAGGTTGTCCGCAAGTACGAGTTGAATAGCAATCAGGTAAGTGCAAAGGATAAGTCTGGTTCCCGGGTTTCTGTCATGCTTCTCGTCTCGTTTATTCGCTTTGCGTCGTGGTTCCTGCTCTCTGCGCCGTGGCTTGCTTTCGTTCTCGTTCTCGGTCTCGTTCCGGTTTCTCGTTCTCGTTCCGCTTCAGTCATGGCAAGCCTTACACAGTCGAATCCTGCGGCCCTTGCGCAATGCTTCGTTCTGCTTTGCGCTGCTCCGTTGCGTACGACCTGCCGATCTGGAGTCCTCTGGCCAAGGTTCTCTAGCTCGGTAGCAAGACGCACATACTCACCTCTCGGCATCCTCAGCGCTCACCAATTGTGAAGGCCCATCTGTTTCTTCCGAGAGTGGCAACAGTGGTGATATGCGCGGCATGTCGATGGAGGCGAGTCCTGCCTCACAAGCCGAGGACAAATGTCTCCATGCGATCCTGCATGTTCTGGCTCAGCATCCGCCTCACCGCGACAGCATATGTCGCCTCAAATGAGTCCGCATCGCTTGTGCAGGTGCGGCGTTTCATGATCCGTTCCCAGCAACCACGGCGCAGGCAAGAACGAACATCGGACCATCATCGATGCCATTCAAAAGGCGGCGGACACTAACCACTTTTTCACCTCCCACTCACCTTCGCAACCTCTCAATCACCTCAACGATGGACGAACATCCCATTCCACTCTGTACCCCTACAACGTCACACTCACGGCCTCGCAGGATCGACTTGACCCCAACTTCAGAAAGAAGAACCGCGTCACAGAGGTCCGTTTCACTTGTCCTCTCCTGTTCCGCCGCCCCGCTCCACTTCCCGAATCTGTTTTCCCCCCTCCTCCTCCGCTTTCGTCAGCCTCCCCTGTTCCACCTCCTTCCCATCTCCCATTTTCCTCTTCGACCCTCACATACCCCACCTCACCTGGCGTTTCCATCTCCCCCTCTCCTCGTCTGTCAAATTCACGGTCTTGCTGCCCTACGGCGCTTGTCCCAGGCAGCACTGCACCGTTCGTCGCTTTGCGGCCGCACTCATGGCCAGAGAGCGGCGTCTTTGACCCTGGGCACAATGCCGCAATGCGCTTCATGTTCGCTCTCCCCTCACTTTTCCTCTTTCGGCGTCTCGGCTATTCTTCTGTCTTCGAAGATGCACTGTATCTGACTCTGATCACCCTTTTCTCTTTTTGCTTCTGATGACAGCGAGCAAACATTCTGAAAGAAGTTCAAATCATGCGAAACCTCAAGCACGACGGTATCGTTGAGCTCCTCTCCTTCTCCGAATCTCGCGATCACTACTTCTTGGTTCTCGAGCTCATGGAGGGAGGTGAGCTCTTCCACCAGATCGTCAAGCTCACCTACTTCAGCGAGGCACTTGCTCGCCACGTCATCTTGCAAGTCGCTCATGCCATCCGATACTTGCATGAGGAGCGTGGTGTCGTTCACCGTGACATCAAGCCCGAGAACCTGCTCTTCGAGTCGATCAAGATCATCCCCTCGAAGCAGCCCATTCAGCGTCCTTACGACGAAGAGAAGGAGGACGAGGGCGAGTTCATGCCTGGTATTGGTGGCGGTGGTATCGGTCGAGTAAAGATCGCCGACTTTGGTCTTAGCAAGGTCGTTTGGGAGGAGAGCACCATGACACCATGCGGTACTGTCGGATACACAGCGCCCGAGATCGTCAAGGACGAGCGATACTCCAAGTCGGTCGACATGTGGGCGCTTGGATGTGTCTTGTACACATTGCTTTGCGGTTTCCCACCTTTCTACGACGAATCTATTTCGGTCTTAACTGAGAAGGTCGCCAAGGGATACTACACCTTCTTGAGTCCATGGTGGGATGATATCAGCGCTTCGGCCAAGGACTTGATCACACACCTACTGTGCGTGGACCCTCGACAGCGATACACCATTGACGAGTTCTTGCGTCACCCATGGTGCAACGTGAAGGATCCCATCCCCGACCTCAACTCTGCCGATATCGCTCTTGCCAAAGCCTCTGAGATGCCACTCGACTCTCCATTGCTTGCTTCCATGAAGACAGGCAATTCTGCTCGAAATGCCATGATGTCACCTGGCATCAATCGCCTCAAAGAAGCCTTCGACGTCACGTACGCCGTCCACCGAATGGAGGAGGAGGGTGCAAGGAAGCGTGCTGGAGGCAACAATCCTCTCGGCGAGCTTAACGAAGAAGACGAGAGCGACGAAGCGGATGAAGCACGTCGAAAGTACGGCGATGCAGCCGGCGAAGCTGTCGAGAAGCAACGTGGTGTTCGCAACCACAACGACACCTCTGCAGCTCGATCTCAAGCTGCCGCGCAGTCGCGTCAGCACCACCAGCAACAGCAGGCACAGTCACAGCAGCAACCTGCCCAAGCTCAACAGCAGTACCAAGGACGTGGCGGCGCCGATCGTCGTCTTGCCGAAGCTGCACTGTACGACGGTCGTGCGGGACCACGAGACCGTGGACAGAACTCGAACCGCAAGCGTGGATTTGAGCTCAACATGGGCAACGCCACACTGTTGGGACGTAGAAACAAGGCTGCTGGCACTGCAACACCGAGGTTGGATAACTTGGGTAATCCTATCATTGACGGTGCTCACGCTGCAGGAATCGTTCCTGGAAGTCCTATGCGTGTAGATTAAGTGCGAACCCTCAAGGCTCGTCTGTTGCCTCCCTGTTTATTCTGACTTGTTTTTCTCATCTTGTACGCTTTTCTCTAGTCTCTCATATCTCTTGTTTTCTGTACGCAATTACACGAGTTTGCTCATCCTTCCTTTCTGTGCGTGTGAGGCTTCGTCTGCGCAGTCGCAAGGGTGCTAGCACTGTCTGTGTGAACGAACCTGTCACATGACGCTCGGGAGACGTTGGCGAACGAATGATTCAGTTGACTTGTGAGTTGTGGTTTTGATTTCAGTCGGATGAGCTGCATCCTCGACACCCGCAATGGACGCACTCGACTACCGTCCCTGGTCGTAGCTGAGCTTTTGGCACTCTGCAGATACATGTTGAGCCTTGGTAGTTCATATCCTGTTGAAAAGGAGGTCAGTACACAGACTGTGAGCAATTCCATTCTTCTTCGACACAACTTCATACAAAGGTATGAATACTTACTCTAGACTGAATGCACCTTACACAACACAGTTTCTCATACCCCGTTCGTTTCCATTTCGCTATCAAACTATTCCACCCCAGACACAAAGAATCAATCAATGTCAGCATGAACATTCTCTCAGCTCCATTTTAGCCACGTGTACTGGAGTGGTAGACTTACTTTGCATCAGCGTATTGGTACTTCAACAACCAGTCGTATAGCTCGCGTGAGATGGCTTCACGTTTGTAGTATAGGTCGTAGATGTATCGAGATCTTGTATGATTGATTTGGATGATGGGCCAGAGGGTTTCGACTTTACGCTTTCCATCTGTGTCTTCTGTTTCGGCATCTCGCATCTTGCGATCGTACTCTTCGAGGATCGGCTCGATTTCGTCAAAGCCTTCTGGCGGTGGGGTTGATCGTGAGGTTCTTAGTCGAGGCATGTTGAGCAAGTGTGGACCTGGAGATCGACGGATATATTCGAACTCTTCGTGCCTTTTCTCTGCAGATAGTTCGTTCGGATGCTAGCGAGATGTACGATTCTTGTGTTGTAGCAGATGTGGTGGAAAGGTGGTACAAATGAGGTTGAGAAGATGGAAGAAAGATGGTTGTTGAAGACGACATCCAAAAGCAAATTCGGAAATCGGAGAAACAATTCAGTAATGTCAACCAGAAAAAAAGGGTTCAGAAAATGCCACTTTACGCGACAAACAGACACGAAAGTGGAGGCATATTCAGCCGCATAAACTCAGCTCTTGCTTTGTTCTTCTTGCTGCTGTATCAAACACGCCACCTTCAACTCCACGACAAGTGTTGTGGCCATTCCGCCAAGATGCCCAAGCTGATCCGCAAGGGCCAGCGCATCCTTCACAAGAAGACTCAAGCACGACAAAACGGAGCAGGTCCGTCGAGAAGCACTAGACGCAATGCTGTGGGTCAAGCAGAACAACAGCACGATATGGAAGAAGAGCAAGATTTGGTCGAGGTAGATAGCGATGAGGAGGGTGAGGCTCTCTTCTTAGGTCGGGCTTCTGCGACGCCTGCCCCTGCAGCGACAACAGCGCATCCAACAGAGGCGATGGACCCGACAGAGCTGCCGTCAGAAACGAGGAGGAAAGCTGCCAGTCGTCGGGTTGCGAATGCAGTTGAACAGGCTCGTATTCGAAGCCTAAATCAGAATGCTACCTCGTCCTTCAAGCAGCCGTCTTCACCTCGAAGAAACGGTCAAGCTTCGGCGGAAAGTATGTCAGAGCATGTCAAATCAGAGGAAGAGCCGGACGAGAACGATCCAGTCCTTGCATCTCCGACACTCTCACGGCGGTCCCTTGCCCCCGCAGTTGCCCTCAAGAAGGAAACTGAGATCATCGAAATCAAGTCCGAAGATGAGGATGATGACGATGGATTCCAGATCGTATCTCCACCTAATAAGATGGTGCTACTGCCCCCAAATAGTGGATCAACTCGGGGAACACCTGCTAGAACACCGGCACCCGCCTCTGAATTGATGCCGCCACCATCTTCGCCGCCTCGAGCCGCAACAATAGATCCAGCGCCTATGCCTACCACACCACCGCCTGTCGCTCAAAGGCAGAAGCGAAGTCGCAACGCTAGATCACTTACAGCCTCTGCTACAGGATCTTCAGCCCGAGATGCCATTGTCGGAAGGCAACCCTCAGCTGCACCTTCGGACATCTCACGGTCTGCCTCTGAAATACCCGCACTCGAGAAGCCCATACTGGAGCGCACCGAACCATGGCCAGAGCACTTCTTGGAACTCGAAAAGACCTTCCGTGCCATCAACACCGTGTACTCCTTCTGTTCGGCTCGCAAGCATATGGCCACTACCTACGATACCATCAAGAGCAGCGTCGAAGGACTTACTAAGAGGCCTCTGCAGATCTTCGACATTGCTCAGATCAAGAGTTTATGCGGCGAACTGATTCACTTTGCATATGTCGAGCATGACATGCTGCAGGTACACATGGACAGCAGAGCCAATGCCGAAGACCCCGCTAGTAATACAGTCAAGAAGAAATCGCGTACGCAATTTCGCGACGAGTTGTACGAAAGGGCGGCTGAGGCAATTGCGGACGGCGATCCCTACATTCCCGATAACCCGAACTCGATAGCAGCGGCAGCGATCAAAGCGGCCGCGGCCGTGGACTCGGCCGGCTTTGCAACTACTGGTGGTGGGTTTCAGGATGTCGCTGATGAAGATGCTCATGGTGGCCCACAGGGTCCACTTCTGCCCCCGGCAGAGCTCGAAGTGCAGCAGCTTCAAGCCAAAGGCAAGCAAAGAGCGAGAGGCGAGTATGTGCTGCTCTTCGAATTCAACGATGGCACATTGCAAGGTCCCAAAGCCACTGCTCGTGGGCGACCTGGTATGAGAAGAGGACCGAACCGCAATCCAGCCAACCCAAATGCCAAGGCCAAGAAGAATCCGAAATTGTACTCGATTCCTTCAACAGCATCCATGATGAAGCTCATCAACAAGCGCAATTTCAAGTTCGAACAAGCTGTACTTGAATTGCTAGCTGCATGCAAGGCGAAAGATGAAGATCCGGTGCAGCTTCTCATCGATGCAGCACATGACCACGTGCCGCTAAACCCCGAGACAGCTTCAAGAGCAGAAGGTGACACACCTCAGAAGAAGCGCATCCGCCTCGAGTTCCTGATGAAGAATCCTCAGCATCGACCAAGTATCGCTTCGGTGATTGAAGAGATGAAGATCGCTCCTTGGTGGAAGGACCAGATCGTGCCGGGCGGACATAAGGTGTTCGATGAGCGGCCAGCCAAGACGAGGGAGCTCAACTACCTGCTCTCACAAGCTGTTGTCAATGCACTGTACGCGACTCACGGCATTGAGCAATTCTACGTTCATCAGGCAGAAGCACTCAACGCACTGCACGAGAGAAAGAACGTCATTGTCTCGACATCAACTTCGTCAGGCAAGTCGCTCATCTATCAGCTACCCGTTCTTGGCGCCATCGAGGAAGACGGTGAAGCAACCGCGATGTTCATCTTCCCTACCAAAGCGCTCGCTCAAGACCAAAGGCGATCACTGCAAGACTTGATCTCCAATTGTGAAGGTGTTGAGGGGGCCATCGTTGCCACCTACGACGGTGATACTGACAAAGATCTACGCAAGGACATTCGCGAGCGTGCCAGTGTCATCTTCACCAACCCTGACATGCTTCATCAATCCATTCTTCCAAGCGAGGACCTATGGCGACGCTTCCTCCGCAACCTGAAGTATGTCGTAGTTGACGAATTGCATATCTACAACGGTCTTTTCGGAGCGCATGTCAGCTTCATCATGCGTCGACTGCGTCGCATCTGCAGTGCATTGGGCAATCGCTCTGTTCAGTTCGTAAGCTGTAGTGCAACGGTAGCCAACCCTAAGCAGCACATGCAGACTCTGTTCGGAGTGGAAGACGTCCATGTGGTTATCGAAGATGGCTCTCCAGCAGGGCGGAAGGAATGGCTTATCTGGAATCCGCCCTACATCGACGAGTCCGACCCGGCGCAAGGCAGAGTTAGCTCGTATGCCGAAGTAAGCAAAGTCTTCCGCCATCTCATCCAACGCGGTGTCCGAACCATCATCTTCACGAAAGTCCGAAGGACGTGCGAGATCGTCATGCGTCAAGTGCGTAACGACCTCTTGCTAGAAGACCGTCCCGACGTTGCAAACAAAGTCATGTCGTACCGCTCAGGATACTCTCCACAAGACAGGAGGAAGATCGAACAAGACATGTTCAAGGGTCAACTTCTTGGCATCGTTGCTACTTCGGCTTTAGAGCTTGGTATCGATATTGGAAGTCTCGATGCTGTAATCATGCTCGGTTTTCCGTATTCGATTTCTAGCCTGCGACAACAAGCAGGTCGAGCAGGACGAAGGCAGAAAGACTCGCTCTCCGTGCTGATCGGTGATCCCTGGCCGATGGATCAGCACTACATGCATTTCCCAGACGAGATTTTCCTCCAGCCTGATGCAGCACTCTCCGTCGATCTAGGTAACGACTTCATCCTCGAATCGCATCTTCAATGTGCAGCCGAAGAAATGCCCATCACCATCGAAGATGACGAACAGTACTTCGGTCCCCATCTTTCAACCCTCTGCCAGACTCGACTCGAATCGGATGGTAGTGGCTTCTATTACTGCCGCGAGGAGTTGCGACCTAATCCGGCACGAGATGTTGCCATCCGAGGCGCGAGACAGGACAGCTACTGCTACATCGACGATACTCCCGGTCGACCCGGCGGAGCCAAAGTCATGGAAGAAGTGGAAATCGAACGTGCGATCTTTGAAGCTTTCGAAGGAGCCGTGTTCATGCATCAGGGTCTTTCGTATATCTGCAAGGATATCAACCATGAAACTCGTATCGCACGCATGGTCCAAGCTGATGTCAATTACCATACTCGTCCTCGAGATCACACCAATACGGATGCTATGGAGACCTATCGTATTCGACGCTTACGCGAATCGCCGTATCTCGCGTACTACGGAAAGGTCACCATCGCGAGCTACGTTTGGGGTTACTTCAAGGTAGATAGACGAGCGAACATTTTGGATGCTGTTGAAGTAGATTGTCCGCCCTTTATCCGGCATACGAAGGGATTATGGATTGATGTGCCGACATGGTTAATCGAAGCGATGACTGAGAAGAGAATCAATGCTGCAGCTGCTATTCATGCTGCTGAACATGCCTTGCTCTCGCTCACTCCGATGTTTGTCGTATCTGTCGCTGGTGACGTTCGAACCGAATGCAAGATCGCCGAAAAGGAGTATGCAGCCAAACCGAGTTCACGCAAGCGTCCTGCACGTCTCATCTTTTACGACATGCCTGGACAGAATGGTGGCGTATGCTCAAAAGCGTTCGAACATCTTGACGGGCTCATCCGCATTGCTATTAGCGTGATCGAAGCATGTCCTTGCACAGAAGGATGTCCTAGTTGTGTTACTAGTCAGACTTGTGCGCACGCCAATCTCGTCACCTCTAAAGTGGGTGCATTGGGAGTGCTTAGGGGTATTGTGGGTAGGGAACCGTTCGATCCGGACTTGGAGGTGCAGAATGAACCTGGTATCGCGCCATCACAGTTGGGTGAGAGGGAGAGCGTGCAAGGTACGATTGCGGAAGCAGTGCCAGTACGAGTGGCCAAGGAGCTGGGAGGAGCGGTGGAAGTGGAAGACGTGGAAGAGGTGTTACCGCCGAGTCTACAGAGAGCGGTGGATGAAGCAGTGAGAAGGAGAGGAGAGGGAGGAATGATGGCTGGACCAAGTGGAAGTAACGGTACAGGTCCAGGAGGTGGATTCTTGCCAGGGAAAAGTATGCTGTTCCAAGAATGATGTTCTCACTTTGCTCTCTCTTCACTAGATCACATTATGCTATTATCCACAATATGCTCGTCTTGCTTCAAATCGTTTTGCATTGAAATCACAGCCCACCGAAATGCCCAAAATAAAGGTCGAAGAAAGGAAACAAATTTAAGGAGGAAGTGAGGGAATGTTACCCGACGAATGTGACCTCCTACTCCTATCAGCATGGCGAGTAAGTGGTGTCTGTGCGGGATCCTCTCTCCCTCCCTCACCTCTCATCCCCATCCAATAAAGGACGAGGTAGAGAGAAGAGGAAGACAGCATGAGGTGCAACAATCTTCCCGCTACTAAAAATTGATGGCAACCACATTGGTTCGGTTGTCAACAGAGTGTTAAGCGGGATGTTCCTTTCAAAGGGCTGGAAAATTCAATGTGTGTGAGAATGGGGAAGAGGAGTGGGAGGCACAGGCGCGGTTGATGCGGTCATGAATGTGTTACGGGTGTGTGATGTGATCTTGAATTGCTGGTGATGGTTAGGAAGAAAGGAAAGAGCGAAGAAGAAATCCTTGTTGTTGGCGTCCACTTTTTTTCTTCCTTCTTGTTGACGAGAATTCCGCATTCCGCAGTCTTGTGTAGTGGATTTTGTCGGCCGGTTGCTCCGGATTCGAGTCAGGGTCCAGTATCACTTCCCCACACTCACCTCTATATCAGAGCCCATAGCTCATCCGTCCTTCTATCTTTCCGCATTCTCACTACATTCGAGAGTATGGATGATAGCAGAGATGGCTTCCCAAACGTATCACAGAAGCGAAAACGCCGAAGTCTACCGTCAAAATGCGTCCTTTGTCTACTCTTCCGCTTACACGACACCTGTCCTCAAGTTGCTCGACTCTCAACCTGGTGACAAGATTCTCGATCTCGGGTGTGGTAAGTCCCAATTCTTCGCCTTTTAAAGACGGTGAAGCTACAGATATCTCACCCACAACCTCTGTCGTCTACAATTGAACAGGTAGCGGCGAACTCACGCTAGACCTAGCTACAGCCCTCGGTCCCCAAGGCTACATCCTTGGCCTCGACGCAAGCTCGGACATGATCTCCAAAGCCAAATCTGTACACGAATCGCATCCTCATCCAGACAAAGACGCTGCCATCGAGTGGATTGTTCAAGATGGCCACGATCTCCTACCCTCCTCAGAAGCTGGAAAGTACGATAAAGTATTCAGCAACGCGGCTCTGCACTGGATGAAACGAGATCCTTCTCTCGTGCTCTCACAAGTCCATGCCGCACTCAAGCCCAATGGTGTATTTGCAGGTGAGATGGGCGGATTTCTCAATTGCGTCGGTGTTCGTTCGCAACTGCACGGTGCTCTGAAGAAGCGTGGGATAGATCCGGAAAGGTACGATCCTTGGTTCTTTCCTTCTCCGGATGATTACTCTGCACTGCTAAAGAAGGCAGGGTTTGAGGTGGAGAGCTGCGAACTGGTACCGAGGATCACACCTTTGCCGAAGGAAAGTGGGCTGAGAGGATGGCTAAGTACTTTCGCAGGTCCGTTCTTGAACGCAATCGATAGCGAAGAGGAGCGAGAAAAGGTGGTTGAAGAGGTAGAGGAAGCGATACGGCCAGATTGCTATGATGCAAACAGTGGCATTTGGAGTGTTATGTATGTCAGGCTGCGAGTCAAGGCTCGAAAATGCTCCCCCTGGAAGGCTCTCAAGTAATGAGATATAGATAAAGCTTTGTGAGGTGGTCAGATTGCTGTGTGGTGTTGGACGGAGGGTGTGTGAATGGGAAGAGGGTTCAGCGGCTATTTCCTCGGAGACTTTGAGAGCCATGCGGTTGACGAATTTGTCGGACCGGCATAATCGGCCTTTTTGCGCTTTCATTTTTCGACTTTTACGAGATCTTCTTGCGCAAAGACGCAAGCAACCGTGTCCAAGCATGTAGCCGAGCTCTCCCTCGTGGACATGTTGCAATCTTGTCGAATCCTTCTACCTCTCTTCCAACCATCATCTTCTCGTTTTAAGATCCACGAACAACCACATAGACATCGACGTGGACATCGCTATCTGATATCTGGCACGAGATGACGGTCAACGGCAACCACGCCACAAATGGCGCTGCTTCTCAGTCTTCCACCTCCTCTCGCAGTCCACTGCAAATCGAACCAGCCTCTGTTGAAGCTGAACGCATTCTACCTCAAGTGCTGAGCCTTGTTCAGCAGTTCATCGCATCTGGAGAAGAGCCCACCACTTTTGTCGCTCCATGGGGTAACATACCTGACTTCCGCAAAGCCATTTCCATCTCACTTCCCGAAACCGCCGACCCGACCAATGACACAGCTCTCCTAGAAGCGATCAAACTCGTATTCGACAACTCGGTAAACCCTTGGACCGGTCGTTTCCTCGACAAACTCTATGCTGCTCCTACACCCGTAGGTATTGCTGCGGACTTGGTGTTGAGCGCGGTGAATGCGAATGCGCACGTCATGTCGGCGAGTCCAGTGTTGAGTCTGGCGGAGGAGAGATGTGTGGAGGGATTGTGCGAAGTGTTTGGGTTCACGGAGAAGAAGCCGGATGGATTGACTATGCCGGGTGGCTCGTCGGCGAATACCTTGGCGGTGCAAACTGCGCTGGCGAACGTATTCCCGAGATTTAGAACGCAGGGATTGTTGGGAGTGATGCAGGGTTTGCTGGAGCAAGGAAAAGCGGCGAGGCCGTTGTTGTTCACTTCAGATCAGTGTCATTACTCGCTTGACAAAGCTGCAATCTCTGCTGGATTAGGATTGGACTCGGTGATCAAGGTCGACTGCGACTCGGCAGGGAGGATGTCTCCCAAAGCACTCGACGAGGCGCTCACAAAGGCGAAGGAGGAAGGAAGAGGAACGCCATTCCTCATCAACGCCACATCTGGTACCACAGTTCTCGGCTCCTTCGATCCGCTTCCTGAACTCTCCGCCATCGCGCGAAAACACAGTTGTTGGTTGCACATCGACGCATCTTGGGGTGGTCCCATTGTCTTTTCCCACCGTTCACAGTACTCTGGTCTCATGAAGGGCAGCGAATTGGCAGATTCGATCACGATCAACCCACACAAGCTTCTCAATGTACCCCTCCAATGCTCTTTCCTCCTCGTCCGGGATGCAGACACACTTTCAGCAAATAGCTTGGACGCCGGCTACCTCTTCCACTCGAAAGACCGTCGCGAGAATGCAGCAATGAAGACCATGGGTTGCGGACGTCGTGGTGACGCTCTGAAATTCTGGCTCTACTGGTTGCGCTACGGCAAGCATGGCTTCGGTTCCCACGTTGACGCTGGTCTCGATCTCGCAACCGAGTTGGTCGAGTACATCAAGACGAAGGACCGCATTGAATTGGGACCCCTAGCAGATCCGCTCTTCTTGCAGATCTGCTTCCGTCCTCTCCCACCAGGCGCACAAGGTGAAGCAAAGACCGAGGACGAAGTGCGGAAGAGGAGCAAAGCTACACAATTCGTGTATGCAGAGTTGAAGAAGAGGAGAGTGTTCGCGGTAGATTTTGCACCATTGCCGAACGGGATTGGCGACTTTGTGAGGTTGGTGGTTCATCCAAGGACTAAGATGGATGATTTGAAGACGTTGGTTGATCAGGTTGGCGAGATTGGAGAGCTGTACTGGGAGAAGGCTTGACCATCAGTGTTGTCTAGATGACGGTTTACTCCGAATTTAGTTACTGTTAGAAATGTAGAATAATAGCAACGGTCATACGAGCCAATCTTCACTCACACATTCATGCTCGGGTGAACCGATTCGCTTTGACAGGCTGTTTGGTTAAGCTGTTGAGAAAGATTGTCGGAGGCTGACCGAGAGTAAGTCCGTGGACATGATGGTCTGTGAGGAGTGTTGTTGCTTGGGAAGAGCTGGGTCGTGAGAAGGATGAATGGAAATTCCGTAGGCTTGTGCCTCTGTCTTGCCCTCCACCCAAGCGCAGCGCGCATGCACGCGCCCTCTCTTTTTCTTTTCCACCGCTGACCTTTTCGGATGGCAGCCGATTTTCATCTCGAGAACGTGCATCACTGAATCGCTCTCCTTGTTCCTGCCCATCGTCTTGCACCTCTTCATTTGACTCTCGCAACCACTTACACATTCATCTCTGCTCTTCTCGCCATTCACCAGCACTGCAGCGCTGAGGGAACTTTACAAACAATGTATCGCAGCACAAGATCAACGAAACAATCCTCAAAACTCAAAATCCTTCCCGAGGAACCAGAAGACAGCTCCACTGGCGCACCCAGCGGAGGAGCTACACCTCTCAATGCTTCCTCTCCCATCATTGGCGGTGGCGCTGGTGCCTTTGGTGGTGCTGGAGCTCAATCTAACCTAGCCAACCCAACAAGTGGTGGATACCGACGCAATCCTACGTACTCTGAACCGCCCAACCCTACCGCTTCGCTCAATGGAGCGGGTAATGCGAATTCACCTCACCATTCCGTGGATGATGATGACAGCTCTTCAGATGATGCTGGTGAGGGAGAGGACGAAGAGGCCGTCGAAGTGTACAAGCAGCTGGCGCAGATTCCGGAGGGTTCGATGAGAAGAGATGCGAGAAGGTTGACGAAAAGGTCCAGAGCCAAATTGCCTCGTGTGACGGCGTATTCCACAGCTACATCGTACAGGATGCGAGAATTGACGAAATGGCTCAATGCAAGGAGGTCAAGTCATCAGACCAACTTGCTGACATTCGATGAGTGTCTTTATACCACTTACACTTATAAGCATGTTGACGAGGCGAGAGGGCTAGTGCCGGCAAATACGAATGGTGGTGCTGGTGCTGGTAAACACTCACATTCGCATTCGCACTCTCATCGATCGAACAAAGACACAAAGACGGGCGACTTGCTCGGTATCCCGGAGCTGAACCAAGATTCGCAAAAACAGCAGCAACAGCAAGACGGGAATGCAACTCAACCCACCGGTGAGGCCACGGCCGCAGCCGACGCAGCTGCAAAACGCAAACGCAGTCGATTCTCAGTCGACGACGTGATCCCCGAACTCTTCATCATGGACTATGGCACCATCGTCATCTGGGGTATGACTCTGCAGGAAGAGAAGCGATTCCTCCGCGAACTTCGTCGGTTCGAGGTGGAGCGTCTAGCTTCTGAAGATATCGAATCGGAAGACCTCCACTGGTATCTCGCCGACTACTCCCGAATCTACAACGACGTCATCACACTCCGTCGTGGATCCTCCTACATGACCAAACTTTCTCTATCGCATGCACTCGCTCAGTCGACCAAGATCTCATTCTTTGAAGGAATCATCGACAACACCATTGAATCTACCAAAGACATCCCACAATCCATCGCCGAAAGCGGTAAAATCGGAATGCCACCTGCAGAGATCATGAAACAGATCGGACATCTTTTTATTCTCAGAATGAATATTCATCTGGTTGGGAGTATCGTAGATAGTCCGGAGATCTTCTGGAGACAGCCGGATCTGGAACCGCTTTATTCGGCTGCAAGGAGCTATTTGGAGATCCCACAGAGGATCGATCTGTTGAATACAAGAGTGGAAGTGTTGCAGGATATGCTACAGTTGTTGAAGGATCAAGTTACGAGTAGTCACAGTGAGTATTTGGAGATCGTGGTGATTCTGCTTATCATGTTGGAGATCGTACTGGGTGTGGCGACGATGTTGGTTGATCTGTACTTTGGGTAGACACTTAGCAAGACTTGGATACTGCAGTAGCGATGTAATTGGATCATTGCTTTTCTCATGAGGAAGAATCGGCCTGGCTGTGCAAGATTTGTTCTCTATATTGCAAGAATGAGCGGTGTTTATCAGCTTGAGATGGGATGTCAAGAAACTCGAACGCCTCTCAGACCAAACTTCCAGAACAGGACTCCAGCTAGAATTCCACCCAAATGACCCGCCGAATCGGTCATACCTTCTGGTGTATTTGCAGCATGCCACAAATCCCAAGCAAAGATACCCGTTACACAAGCCCAAGCTGGACATGGGATCACAAAGAAGATCAAAAATGTCGCCTTGGGATGAACACAAGCAAAAGTGCTCATGATCGCATAGACCGATCCACTTGCTCCATGACTGAATTTGACCAATCTTCCTCCTTTTTTATCGTCCTGAACAAGCTTCTTGCCGATCATCGAAACAGCACTAGTTACTACTCCAGCACCAAAGTAGAGGAGTAGGAAGGTGGTAGGTCCTGTGAGTGCGAGTACGGGTGGAGCCATGAAGGAGAGAGAGATCATGTTGAGTAGAAAATGGTCTAATCGTTCATGAGAGAGACAGCAGGTGAGCATTGTCCACCAACGACCTTCGGAAACGTTGATCCAACCGGAGAGGAAATTTTTGCTGAGAAAGATGTAGGGTCGAGGATCGGAGAATCTGCGAATCGATTCAGAAGCGTAGATCCAACTAATGAAGACAAGAGCGTTGAGTGCGAGGAGCGTGTACACAACGAATTGCTCGGGTAGACGGGAGAAGAGACGTGCGTCAATGTGGGCGAGATAGGCTAGAAGACGATTTTGGCGGTTAGGACCTCGACCGTGCGGGGATGGTGGAGTAGGCTGACGAGGTGAGCGGTTGAAGAGGATAGAAGGATGCCTACGAGGACGGCTTGAAGGGCCGTCTTCCGACTTCAGACGGGGCATTCTTGACAGCAGGATGCCTATTGAAGCTGGAATTCGGAGGGGAGACGCGATGAAAGATGTGCTGAATGATCGAAGAAAAGATAGTGGTGGTGCTGTTGATGCTGTTGCATCGCTGCTGCTGCTCGTCGGCGGCGGCGTCTTGATGGCACTTGCTGTACATGTCGCAATGCTTCTTGAAGATGAACCACTTCCTAATGGCCTGCTTAGCGTTGCTGTGGGAATGACATACGGTCGTAGCTCTGACCGAGTTGCTTGTGGCACTACTCTTGCTGATGCATGGTACGACCTTGTGTTTGAAGCTGTGTTCGAGGATGTTGATGCGAGCATATTGGAAGCCAACGTTGCGTGTGGGAGTCGAATTGAGCTCTGTTGTACAAACAAGGATGATGCAAGATTGCACGACTGCGTCGATAACGACCAATGCCGTAACGAGTGTCTCATGATCTGAAGCGCTTCCGTTCGTGTTGCTAATGATCCAGACCTAGTCGTTGGTAGGAGGACGATAAGGTTCAGCAGAGCATCGCAAAGTGAATCTAATCAGGCTTCTAATTTGGGTTGCTGGTGAAAGCGCAAGTCCCTTTGTAGTCAAAAGGTCGCGTGCTGCTGCGTTCTTTATTCCCGATGTTGTCCCGATTTCCGGACTTGGTGTTGGTGTTAATTGCAACACACAGCGCGCGCATTCAACACTTGCACGCGTGTCCAGGAAGAAAAACCTTAAACCTCAAATCATAAGTGTTGCTCTCTTCATCATCTCACCAACCATTCAACCGAGAAAAGGACAGCAGCAATATGACAGAGGCGTCAACATCAAGCGCGGCAGAGACAGCATCGAGTAGCTTTGCAGAGCCCTCTGCGACTTTCATCGAGTCTTCTTCAGCACATCATGCCGGAAGGTCCCATGGCGACCATGAAGATCAAGAGGACGAAGAGGATGATGACGAAGCTCTCTTTGCAGAACTCGACAAAGAGCTAGATATGATGGAGGACGAGTCCAACTTCGGTCACAAGGGCGATACGGTTGCTAGCTTCGATATGGCGGAATTCAGAGAACGTCGAATGGAGGAATTACGGCAAGAGTGAGTCGCTTCCTAAACCCCCCTTCTTTCCTGTTCAGGCCCTCATCACAGCTGAACTAACCTTTTCGTTGTCTGTAGAATTGCTGCGCATAAAGATTCGTCAAACCCAACCGAGCTATCTCTCCAACAGCACACCAGTACAGCATCCATGAAAGGACTCCTAACCGAAATCACTCACGAAAAAGACCTCATCCAGTTCTCCTCCTCCGAACGCTGTGTCGCGATTCACTTCTTCCATCCCAAATTCTCCCGTTGCGCTCTTCTCGATCAACATCTAACCGTCCTTGCAAGACTACACCCGACAACACTATTCCTCAAAGCGAACGTCCTGAACTGCCCCTTCTTAACAGCTAAACTCAAGATCACCGTCCTACCCTGTCTCATCACCTTCAAGGATGGCATCAGCAAGGACAAGATTGTCGGCTTCGAGGAGTTGGGTAACTCGGATAAGTTCTCAACGGGAGCATTGGAGTGGAGATTGGGACAGAGTGGGATAATTGACCCGAGAGAAAACAGGAAGCCCATCTTTGGTTTCGGTGGGGACAACAATGCAGGAGGCGAAACAGTCGGAAAAGGGGTTGTCGGGGCTAGGAAGGATGATGAGGATGATTTCTGGGATGATGAATGATGTACCAATAAGGCTTACTCGAGCATGACAATGATCCGTACATGAATAGGATTTCTATCGTCAAGCTGCTGAGCTGGGCCATTCTCAGCCTGATCGAGGACTCCGCACGCGCTCTTCTGCAAAATCCTTTAAGCGAGTTCAGTATGAAGAGCTCGTGCACATTCGTTGAGCGTACCGACATGTTGGGGTGCCTTTCTGAAACAAGTCCAAAGAAGCACACATTACTGTACGGTTGGAGCTGAGTTATACGTCTTTCATTTCGTTAATAGTGTACAGTATCTATTGACTGCATATGTCACTGTGATTTGATCGCACGAGATGCCACCTTACATGGTCTTGACCTCGCTGTCGGGCTCGACGTACTCGCTATCACATCGCAAGCATACCGAAACAGCGGAAGAAAAGCATTTGTCAACCAAAACTCTGGCACAAGCAAGCAACTCTAATCTCGGTATAGTACTCACATGTGCTCATGCTTGCCTCCAGCGCTGGCAGTGGTCAGCTCCTGAGCAAAGTTGTCAGGAATGGTGGCGGCGAATCCGCGCATAATGCTCGAGTCAAAAGTCTGCTTAACTGTACCACCGGCTTGCTGAATCTTGCTCTTGTGTTCGTCAATGGCAGACTGAGGAGTGCCGTCCTTGAAGATACTGTCAATTTCAATGTTCAGATCATAAGGGAGAAGTTGAAACGTCAGTATGATCTGGGGCAGTTGTGGAAGTGACGAGATGAAAGTGGGCTGGAAGAACACTTACACCATGTAAGGCTTGTGCTCCGCCATCTTGGATAGCAGAAGGAGACTGGTGAGTCTGGTAAGAAAGTTGGGCAAAATTTTGAGGGAAGCTTTTGTGATGAGCGCGCACGAATAGATCCTGAAATCGAAAGTCGGTGATGCTTTCGAAGTTGAAGTTGATGGTGGTGAGGAGAGGAGGTAAGTAGGTGAAGCTCGGGTTGTTGTGCTACACTGATAAGCTGAGAGAGTGTGTGTGAGCGAGGCCGCGTTGGAGTTTCTCTCCACATATTTTCCAGGACCCTTGTCACGCGCTCGGGCCATTCAGCGCTCGCTCGCTCTAAATTTTCCAAAGGAAGTCAAATGACAAAAAAAAAGGTGTAGCAACCGCTCCCTTCTCACCATCACCACACAACCCTCAACAACAATGGATGATGATGCATCTACGTCCACGCTCTCCAAACTTATAGCCCGCATCGAGTCATACGCAGCCGATCCAGCTTCGCTCAGTATCCCCGGTCCGTCAACCCGGAATCCACTATGGATCCAGGACGAATCCCAACGCACGGACTCAGCTACACAACTTGCAGAGGAGCTGATGGCTTTGCAGAGCATCTACACTGATGAAGCAATACACCTTCTCAAGATCGCTTCAATTGACGGAGAAGTCCTATCTGACGTAGAAGATCAGACAGGAAAGGAAGATGTAGCAGATCCCAACTCGTGGCTTCCCGGTTCCAAAATTATACTTTCCATCTCAACAGATATTGAAACAGCAGGTTCAGAAGATGCGATACCAATACGACTCGCTGTAACATTACCATCCTTCTATCCGCACAGTGCACGGCCGCCACAGCTACAGCTGCTGTCGAGATACATCGGAGGATTCAGTGTGGATAGTAAGCTGTTCGGCGAGATTCTGAGAGCGTTTTATCATCAGAAGGACGATGAAGCAGTAGCGGAGGTGGTCGATGCGGAAGAAGCAGCCGCTAGTGCGGCATGGGTAGGAGGAAGTATGGACAAAGGTGTCAACTGGAGGCCAGGAGAGGTTGTACTGTTCGAAGGCATCGAATGGGTCAAAGAGAAAGTTTTGGACTGGTGGACTGAGAAAGAGACAGAAAGAGCCAAAGCCGCCCCTTCCACCTCTACATTCACCTCAAAAGCAGAAGCGACAGATAGCAACATAACTACATTCAGCGGTACGATACCTACACCGTCCCAACCAGCACCCTTCACCGGCACTCTCTTCCAGACAGAATCCATCATCGAGCGCAAGTCGGAATTCATTGGCTACGCAGCTTCCATCAGCTCTCCAGACCAAGTCCCTTCCGTCCTCACTCGTATTCTTTCCGACAAGAGAGTTGCAAGAGCAACGCATCCGATCATCAATGCTTGGGTATGCAAAGCACCCGACGGAGTAGTGCATCGGGATTGTGACGATGATGGAGAAACCGCTGCTGGCGGCAGATTAGCACATCTGTTGAGTATTCTGGAGTTGGAGAATGTGATTGTGGTCGTGACAAGGTGGTATGGAGGTGTACATCTTGGTCCGGATAGGTTCAAGTTGATCAATCGCGCTGCAAGGGAAGCGTTAGACTTGGGCGGATTCGTTGCGAGCAAGGGCGGAGGAGATGAGAGCAAGGGGAAAGGTATGGGGAAGCGGAACACCTGAACTTTCCACACTAGTAACAGCTGTATTTGTAGGAGGAAGAAAGCCGATGCGATTGCGATACAAAAACGAAACAGAGACTCTAATAACGATACATCTATAACACACATACAAGTACAAATCTATGACGAAACCTTCTATCTAATGAGCTAGGATTCTCGATCCTGCGATTCCACCCTGCAGCACCCTAATATTGACCATTTCGCTTGCTTTTGCTAGCGTATCTTGGATCAGCAACTCTGGAGTGGTTGCTCGACTAGTAGCGATACTACTAGCTTCTGAAGAGCTTGGCGAGCTATCATTGCTGTTCGTTCTACTGCTGCCGGAGGGGTCGAGTGTATCACGCATGCACTCTTCGACGGCGAATTTGTCGATACGTGCTCCCCAGATGGAGCCGATGAATCCATCGGCGATATTGACGCGGATGGGTGGAGAGGCTAGGGCGAGGTCGGAGACTGTTTTTGGGTCGAGACCTGTGACTGAGCGGAGGTTGAGGTTGAGTGGGCGAGGATGGGTGATGGAGCGGGAGGTTGAGATGTGGATGAGGGACTCTGCGAGGTCAGCCCCGCCCGAGAGAGGAAGCATGGTGTTCCAGAGTTCTAACGTTTCGAGGTTTCGACAACCGACTAAACCTTTTGCGAGCGAAGGGATGATCTGATCGACAATGACTATGCTCAAACCCATTATCGCGTTTGCATCACATCTAGGTGGTACCCATCTGAGCCTCTTGACTCTCTCCAAACCCTTCACCGCTTCTTCGAATGCCTTTGCTTCTGCATGTCTGAAATCATCGCTGGTTAAGATTTCGGAATGTCGAACACTGAAGAACTCCAGCGATACCTGTTCTACCTTCGTACAGAGCGATAGTGCCTTCGCGGCGAGCAAGAGTCGATCGCGCGATCGACTTGCACCGTCAACGTTCCCGAATAGCGTGGTTCCATCCCCTCCGCCAGGTACGCCTGGGATATTGATCGTGATGTTATCAGTGGTGTATATTGGACAGTAGCAATGAGAGCCAGATGTGGGGGCGATGAAACGAGAAAGCTGGTCGAGGGAGTAGATGCAGATGGAAGAGTAGAGCTTAGGGAGGAACAGATCATGGAAGAGGGTACAGGTGGTGAGGACGGAGGTGATGTTGTTTTCCACAGCTGTGGTGTGGGCGCGATCGGTGATGTAGTGTTGCGCGATGAGATGTAGGATCTCTGGAGGTAGAGAGGTGAGCTCGAGTGTAGCAGGGACAATGTTCGACATCTTGAGCAAGGTTGATAGGGCGTCGAGTTACGGAGCGGGTCCAAATATGGAGCTGGAGTTGCTGGAGGTCTTGACCAGCATCTGCAGTCTTTCGTGCATACGGGAGGTGGGGAAGCTCGAGTCGGTTCGATGATGATGGTACGGAGAACAAGACACTCTTCTTCGCTCTGTGGGTGAAGTTTGAGCTGTTGTAGGAGCTTGTGTTGCACTTGCACAATCTTGTGTTTCGTATCGGTCAGTATTGCTGGCCCACCTCCAGCCGGTCCGAGATAGAGCGAATCATGCTTATCTATGATGAGCTCAAAAAAGCTGTGTGTGAAATGCTGCTGCTGGCTGATCATCACGAATCACGAACTTTTTCTTTCGGATTTCAGGGTTCTGACATCTGCACACTTTTGCCTCTCCCTGCATGCTGCACGATTTTGTGTCTCTGAATTCAAAATTTCAAAACCCACGGTTAGCTCTCAAACAGCGTATCCTTCCTGCGATCCCGAAAAACGTCATTCCACGATCCGATTTCACACGTAACTTTGTGACACAACGGGAAAAGTTTGAAATTGGAACACTGTTCCACCGACTCTACCACCGCCTGTGGTACAAAACTGTTCAAGCGGATTTTTTACACAAACTCCGCCTGTGGAACAGTGGTGGTACAGTAATTTGGAGGTGGTGGAACAGCATGTGGAACAGTCTTCGACAGGCGGTGGAAAACTGTACCACCAGCAGTCATTCAGATCACGAAAAAAATTGCTCCATTGAGGAATCGAACTCGCGTCGACCGAACCTCCTCCGAGCTCCACATTGTTTTTTTTTATCCAACTTGCCCACGGGCGCGTTTTTTAATACGGGTAGGTGACCGACAAAATATATACAGCACACGGCGGTGGAACAGGTGGTGGAACACAAAATTAGCAGCAGTGGAACACGGCCTGTTCCACCACCTGTTCCACANATTGCTCCATCCAGGAATCGAACTCGCGTCGACCGAACCTCCTCCGAGCTCCACATCGTTTTTTTATCCAACTCGCCCACGGGCGCGTTTTTTTACACGCGTAGGTGCCCGACAAAATATATACAGCACACGGCGGTGGAACAGGTGGTGGAACACAAAATTAGCAGCAGTGGAACACGGCCTGTTCCACCACCTGTTCCACAGCCKCTGGAACAGTCTGGCTGTTCCACCACTGTTCCACCACCTGCTGCTGGAACACTTCTGTTCCACCACTCAACCACAGGTGCTGGTACAGTGGTGGAACAGCATATGCTGTACCACCGCCAGTGGTTTACTCGGTGGAACAGTATTTTAAAATCGAAGTTTTCCCGTTGTGTGAATTTTGTTACAGTGTTAGACCGAGTGAAGTTTTGATTGCTTCGGTTTTGTTTCCGAATGACGCGTGATTTGGTCTTGGCTTCTTGGCCGCCCCAGTTCGAGAGTTTACCTGCGGGCACTTGAGCCCTTTGTGTTAGTTTCGAGGCCACGCTGCGTAGTGCCGGAGACCAACACAGCCATCTCTAGTTAGGACAGTAGACAAAATTTAGGGGTCCGCAGCTCTAATGCATGCATTTGTCGCCGCTTAGACGTTACTCTGGCTTTACAGCACGGCTCAACGACTGACAACCATCATCATCACAAGATATCTCCTTCTTCGTCGACAGTCCAGCATCTACCATCACTTAGCACATACGGGATAGGTAGCAACGGTTATTACGAGCAGAACAGGCCGGACCTGTGTGCGATCCCTTACAACCCCACGGGCCAGAACAAACTACAACGCCAACAAACAAAGTAATACTAGCCGCAAAGTTAGGGGAGTAGCTTCATCATGCCCCACCTCCTCTTGGAACGACAAGCCTCATCAGGTCAATCCCGCATCGATCCAACAAAAGATCAGCGCACAACTATCATTGTTGCCTGTGTCTACGCTGTCGCCATCGTCATCCTATGGAACATTCCTATTCTCAACTACCTGCTCTATCCTTTCAAGCTTCTCACAGTTGGTTTCCATGAATTCTCGCACGCCGCTGTCGGTCTTTGCACAGGTGCAAAGATCGAATCCATCACTTTGGAACCCAATGAAGGTGGTGCAACCCGTATGAGAGGCGGCATTCCTTGGCTCACTCTCCCCGCAGGCTACCTTGGTTCATCCGTCATTGGAGCAGCTCTGATCGCATGTGGCTTTGACGAACGTGCCTCCAAAGTTGCCAGTATTGTCGTTGGCGTTTTCTTCCTCTTCACATTGTGGTGGGCGAGACGCGACTGGCTTACATGGGTCCTTATCCTTGCCATGTGCGGATTGTTCGTCTTGTTCTGGCTGGTAGCCGGCAGCATTGCGCTAAGGTACTTTGTCTTGTTCATCGGAGTGATGAACTGCTTGTATTCGGTATGGGATATTTGCGATGACTTGATCTTCCGAAAGGTCAATGAGTCGGATGCTAGTGCATTCAGCAAGGTCGTCGGAGGTGCGCCACAGTTTTGGGGTGTCGTGTGGTTGTTGATTTCGGTAGCGTTCTTTGGCGCAGGCATTGTGGTGGGCATTTTGGCGTTTAAGACGCCAGTAGCTGAACAGCAGGCAGATAACTTCTTGGATGTCAATCTGAAGAGATCTCTGCTGCTTTCAGACTACGCTTTCTGAAACGGACAACTGAAGTGGACAATTGCTGTGTATTGATTCCGAGTAGAGCGCCTCTCTTTTTGGTTGCGTAGTGCCATGAATGTATAATGTATCTATATAAAACAGCTGTGTGTGAGGGTATAGAGCGCAAGACGCTTGTTGCTGCAAGGCTGAAATTCTATTTGACTAGCTCATCGACATTGACGTTTCTAGACGAAGCACTGCTGTTGGTCGTCTTGGCCGTCACTGATTCTTCTAGATCTTTAAGGTGGTCTACATTCGACCACTGCACCACCACTCCCACTGCTTTTCCGTAGCCGATGTCGTTCTCAACGGTCTTACCGTCGGGTGCTTTGATCGTATCTGCTTCCAGCTGCAGTTTGCCTGCGGAATCGCGTTCGAATTCGCGTTCGGTCTTGGTGACCATTGCTTCGAGCTCCTTGACTGCTTCAGCAGCTTTTGCATCTGGTACATCACTAGCTTTTGCAGTAGCTAGAAGCTTCTTCTGCAGTTCGTGGTCTAGTAAGAATTGGGATCCTTGAACTCCGAGGTGGACGGGTCGGATTGACCAGTCTCGTTTTCGTGATAGGTCACCAGCTGAGGTTGGGCTGGGAGAGGTGGGGATGGTGGGAACGAGAAGTTCAGTGATGGAACAATTCCAGAATCTTGAAGGAGTCACGTTGGGTGGGACGATAGCATATCGACCTGGAACAAGCACTTGGTTCATGAGTGCACTTATTGCTCCTCCATGCGAAACTAGTACTATCGTTTCTGTCACCTCCTCTCCCTTTTTCCCATCAGTATTTTCAGAGGCAGGACGAGTGATAAGGTCGTTCCAAAAGCTACCTAGGCGTTCAGAGAGATCTGCCATACGTTCAATCCCTTCAGTATCGTCAGACCGATGGGAAGGACCATTGTATACTTTGCCTTCCAAAACACCGAAAGCGCGTTCTTTCAATCGATCATCGAATTCGAGCTTCAGTGTAGACGATTGGTGTTTGTGGATGGCTCTTGCGGTTTCAGCTACACGTTTGAGCGGTGAAGCGATGATACGGTCGATGCGGGTGGAGGAGAGGAATCGACCTGTGAGCTCGGCTTGTTGTCGTCCACGATCGTTGAGGTCGGTGTCGAGTTGACCTTGAATGATCCTTTCTACGTTCTCTCTCGTTTCACCATGGCGGATGATCAAGACCCGGAGTCGGGCAGGGACTGGGGCTGATGTCGACATGATTGTATATGCCGAGAGGAGATGAACGCAGTCTATATGGTCTGGAGAAGAGCAACAATCGAATGACAGAGACTTGGGAGGCCGTGCGTTGACGGAAAGGATTTCTTCTCAACTCTGCATGTTCACCATCGGGAGGATGCATTGCTCATCGGGTTGATAAGGTACCGGCCAATTTTCACATCGTCACGAAAATCTTTCGAGAAGATCTGCAGCTCGGCTTGACGCGACGGCTCAAAGTCAGGAATTTTTTCCAGACGCCGTCCAGCTACAGTAAAATCCCGCCCGTTCAAATCCACACACACACGGAGATCAATCAGATCATGCCGACGCTTCGGCAAATCCGAGACATGCACCTGGCACAGTTAGACACGCGGTTGGTTTTGAACAAATTGAGCTTTCAACACTTTCTCACCGCTGTAACCGTGGCCGCACCACCGAAAGCGTGACAGCATGCACAATGCAAGTAGCCCGTGTGTGCCGTTCTTGGCAGCCGGAGCCCATTAGGACCGGCACCGCCGTCACGCTTAGAAGGAAACTCAAGGTTTGGAAGAATCACGCGTGAGAAAAGAAAATGTTGCCAATTCAGTCCATCGGAAGCTTCCGAAACCTTTCGATGAAGATGCTAGAAGCCTCCAAGTGTGATGGAAGGAGTGCGAAAAGGGAGGAGTTGAAGTTTGAGAAGGGGATGCAAGGCAGAGGCGGGAAAGGAGAGATGCGGTTTGTATCCCCGACGTGCATGATGCAGATCAGCATGCTTCGCATCTCTCTCTGTCGCCGTTTCTTTGATACGGGCCTCAACTAAGCTGTGCGCTGCTGTTGCCGAGGACATACGCAAGCGAGCATTCTGATTCCTGCCGTTGATTATCGCTAATCAACTTTTCTTCCCTGAGGCTGATTTACTTCTGCTCCGAATGCTTGTCCTGTTCTTGCCGCCAAGAGTATATATAACCCGATATCCTGCTTGTGGGTATCGTTGAGCCTTCTTTGCATACCTAGACCATCATCCTTCCTACAAGCGGAACAATAATGCTAGGTTCAACAAGCAAACTCGTCACAGCGGCCTTCGCAGTCAGCCTCATCACTCCTACGCTCGCCGCCAACTGGACTCAAACTGCTGCTATTCGAGGACGAGACTTTTTCTCCAACTTCGAATGGTTTACCGACAAAGATCCCACCAACGGTCTCGTCAACTATCAATCTTCGAGCAATGCTCAATCACAAAACCTTTCCTTTGTTGACGGAGAGGGTCACTTTGTGATGGCTGTCTCTACTACTCCCGTGGCGTTGGAGGGGCGTAACAGTGTGAGAATTACTTCGAAGCAAAGCTATTCGGACGGAGTCTACGTGTTGAATGTAACTCACGTCCCGATGGGCTGTGCAACTTGGCCTGCATTCTGGACCGTAACCGAAGATATCGACAATTGGCCAAACGGTGGAGAAATTGATATCATGGAGAATGCTAACAACGAGTATAAAGCCAACCTCGTTTCCGTCCACACCAACACCTCCTGTACCATCCCTTCCTCCGTTCCAGACGCATCCGGCACAGTAGCTTACACCAACTGCTCCGCTTTCGCACCTTCCAACCCGGGATGTCGAGTCGAAATGAACGGAACCTCAACTCCAACCTGGGGTAACGCACTCAACCGTGCCGGAGGAGGAATCATCGCCATGGAACGTTCCTTCGGCACAACTGGCAAAGGTGTTCGCGTTTGGTACTTCCCCAACAACTCTCCCTCCACCCTTCCCTCCGATCTCAAACGTTCCAGCAAAAGTGTCAACACGGACAATTGGCCCAAACCCAACGCATATCTTCCCATCAGCTCTTGCTACGCCGACTTCGCCCCACACAAGATCGTCTTCGACATCACACTCTGCGGCGATTGGGCAGGAAACACTTACAACCAGAGCGGATGCAATGCCCAATACCCAGCTTGCAGCTACCAGGTGGGTTACAATGGAAGCAGCTTCAATCAGAGCTACTGGGAGGTAGAGTCGTTGAGACTCTACACGCAAGGGGGTAGTACGGCAAATGCGCAGAACTCGCCGCAGGTGGCAAGCAGCCAGAAGAGTACGAGTACGAGTACGAAGTCAAGTGCAGTGTCGATGGTATTGGATTACTCAAGGCTCATTGCTTCGGTGATGGCTGGCATTGCGTCGGTGGCTTTTGTCGCTGCTTTGTAGAACGAAGAGGGAAGAAGGTTGATGAAGTTGTCATCGGAGCTGTCAAGAGAAGCCCACCATTTGCAGTCATTATAGAAATGAAACATCACACATACCCGTTGTCACACATTGAGTGGGGCGTGAACATGAATTCGTGGAGACAGAGACACATTGGAAAGTATGAAGAGGCGTCACAGAGGTTCGTAAAAGTCGTCTCTAGGAAGTTCTTGGCGTTGATTTGAGATGATAAGGTGTGGTCGATGGAACGACCGGGGAGGTCTTCACACACATCCGAGCATACCATTGAAGTCCTTGTTCTGTGAACAGGGCGAGTGAAGCTTCTAGGCCAACTAATGAGGCCAACCAGTGGGAAAGTGGTCATGCAAATAATAAGCAGCAGACAACGGCTTATTCTTCCACTCCTTTGCCATGCCTTCCAAATGTTTCAATACCCGTTCACCGTGCTCCGGATCCAACTGTCCCACTCCATACAACACAAGAGTCGGTCCACCTCTCGAATAAAGAATCGGCGACCAGAGACTCACCACCTGTCTCTCATCTTCAAAAGGTCCTGTGACCATCTTGAACGTCCTCATCCACTCTGTCCCCTTTTCATGTCTAACCAATAGAAGAGGTAGACCGTGAGGTTCCGTTCTAGGCGGAAGAACGCTAATGGCTTTCCTGTTGTTGATCATTCTGCTCAGGAAAGTCCAGCTGATCTGCTTCGGATCCAGGGGAAGGAATTTGAGCTGGTTGAGGAAGTATTCGCGATTGAGATAGTCCATGTTGTATTTGCTGTTGAGGTAGATGTAATTGCGATCATAGTGGGTACCTTTGGGTAGATCGTTTATGTTTGCTTTCTTGGCATTCACGAGTCGTCCAACGAAGTTACTGTGCCAGAGTGCATCACCAGGCTTGGAGAGAGGAGCAATGGTGCCGGTCGTAGGATGGTGGTCGGAAAGGTCGGTGGCATGTTGAGCAAGGAAGACACGGTTTGGACCAGAAAGTCTGTTTTCGAGGGGAGTAAAGGTCAGATAAGGGTTGCCAAGAGCTCGACGCATGCTGTCTTGCCATTCGGCACGGGATCTCTGGGCGTAGGCCATGGGATCTTCGTTTGGTAGTGGCCCGCCTTGATGCGACACACCAACGGCGGGAGGAGCATTATCGAAGTTCGCCTGGCTGGAAGGTGCCGCAGCGCTACCCCTACGCGGGGCTTGGTGAGCAGAAGGCGGGCTGGGAGAAGAGTCGACGTAGATAGTAGGATGGCGCTCATGCCAGTTCTGTGGAGGGCTCACAGCATCTTGAGCAGCAGCTCCAGGAGACTGATGGTACCAGTAGGTTGGGTCGAAGGCGTTGGGACTCCAAGTTCGCACAGGGTGCTGCTCATCTTGCCAGTAGAAGCCTGGGTTGGAGGAACTAGCCCCGGGGTTGGAGGAACTAGCCCCTCCGGAGCCACTGTTGAGAAGGTGGTCGAGCGACCAGTTGTCGTAGTTACCTGCAGGGCGTGAGGTGACCGTAACCGTCATGATCATTACAGCGAAGAGAAGAAAGGTGAATGCCCTCGTTCGGAAGACGACGTTGCCCATCATAGTTGCGAATTGTCTAAGGAGAAGCTTGAAGGATTGGATGAGATGTGTGACTTTCAATCATTGCAACCTCCAAAGTCCCGGCCTCTTTATACCCACGACGACCTCCATCGCAAAACGTTGCAAGTCCTTGGTATACCATCAAGCGAATCTCCCTGAAAGACGTCGATGCTGATCCGATTCCGAGACAGCTTGGATCGTTGGAAGGATGGCTCCACATACATATCCCGATCCCTCATGAAATGCAGCCGTGACAGATGCCGACGAAGCCACAACAAGATAAGAGAATAGCGCTCACTTGCTCAAAATCGGATTTGCGCACTTCCGACGTCCGACTTCTTGAACAAACAGATGCCGACAACACAAGACTCGTATGGGCGCTACGTTTGGTTGTTCCCACTCCACGTCAATGAGCATCAACTTGACATTCTTTCTCCCACCAACAGGACTCACATTAAGGACCCGTGATCCCGCTCACTCAGAGCTTCAGGGCATCTCACTTCGGCATCGGCTCGTTCATTGAGGCTTCCGATCCATTCACTTGTCACCTTTGTTGCCACTTCAGGGGTCGAGAAAATTGAATGTCGTCAATGGTCGCCTCATTATCGCCTTATTATTTCACACGAAAGCCGTACGGTGCCGAATGGTGCCAACAGTGGGTATGAGACATGAAGTGTGATTTCAGGAAAAGAATGAAATCAGCTGAGTGCTTAGGCTAAGTAATGGACAGCTTTGGCCAACCCATAAACCGGAGAATACTCTCCATGAGCCCATCCAGCATTGAGCAATCTCAGCCGGTCACGCACTTCATCAAAATGGCGATAGTCCAACTGCCCGATTCCGTACAACACAATTGTGTATCTCTCTCCATCATAGAGGATGGGCGACCACAAAGAAATTGTCTGCGAGACATCTTGATGACCTGTCAATTGTTGAATCCTCCACTCTGAGCGGGAATCGCGCACTTCATGTCGAGCCAAGATTAGCGGAAGCCCATAACGGGTTCGGGGAGGTAAGACGTGATGTATTTTCCGATCGGAATGCAGCTTTGTCAACTCTGCTCGTGTGAGCTGGTCTTCATTGATGGGTAAGAATTGCAAGCGATTGTTGAAGTATTCAGCATTGATGTAGTCGAGATTGGTGCGACTGTTGTAGTAAACGTAGTTTCGGTCTCGAGCTTTACCGCGGGGCAGTGCAGATACAGATTGGATACGAGTGTCAAGGTTGCGCAGGAAATGTCCATTGCCAGTTGGAGTGTGGGATTGCAACTGATCGGGGGAGGTTAGAGGTGGATGATAGCCTTTCACCGCATGTCCATCTTGAGCGATGAAGACCCGGTCCTTGTGAAAGTCTGACGGATCGACGGGCGAGATCTGCAAATCTCCACCTCCAAGTACTTTCTTCAAATTCTTCGTCCAGATGAGGAGCTTCTCTCTGTCTCCACCGAAGATAGACTGAAACTTGTTCGGAAGACGTCGCGGAGCATGATCCTGACTCATGATTGGAGAGTTCGAGGACGAAGGTGGCGTAGATGAAGCCGAGCTCGTGTCTTCAACACGGTCGAGATGCTGACGTGGCGACCTCTCTGCCTTCTGCAGCTTTTCGATAGATTTCGCTGGGCTGAGATCTATTTCAAGAGGCCGTTTTGACGTTTGACCGTTGTCAAGACTCTCGAGTATATCAACGTATGTTCTTGGTCTCGTAGTTGACCCCATTTCCTCAGACCTGCCTCTTTCAGGCGAGTGCCCGGTGATGGCCCAAACTTCGGCTCCTGTATTGGCGCTTGAACCAATTACCTTCATCGCCGAGCTACCATCGTTCCAAGCAGACGGGTCATCTAGCCAAGTGTGAGGACTAAGAGAGCCATCTTCTGAGTTCAGCGATATCTCTCTTGCGCTCCAAGGAGCTGCATCATGCCACATGTTGGCGTCAACATTGTCACTTGTCGGTGGCTGTCCAATGGTCCAGTCAGCGTGACCGCCAACAGGTGAAGCTACCGTCGCTTTTACCAAAATCAAAAGCAGAGCGACACTGAACAGGTCGTGGAAGAGAGGTTGACCAAGCATGTTTGGTAAAAACCATTGAAAAGTCGGTCAGGGCGACGAAAGAATAAGTGCTTAGTTCCTCGTTTTTATCTCTACTGCAGCATCCGGCGAGAGCAAGCTTCAGCGAGTCGGCCTTGGCTCATGGGCGACGACCGACTCCGCCGTCCGAACAGACCCGGCTATGAAGCACATTCGGAACAAGAGTAAAGCCACAAGAATTTCACGCCTAGCCATCGCGGTGTTACCAAGCAAATGAAGCCAGCCAACGCAAAACCGTTCGGATTCTGCTTCCGTCGTATCCGGCAGCCGCTTCTCGCTCCATCTCTGTATCAAGAAGCACATGCATGAAGACAATGCGCAAAAGAATGTGGTGGCTGATATTGAAGCATGTGCAGGCGAAAGATGTGTATGAAGAGAAGGAAGGTGGTCTGAATCGAGGTATCATTTGTGGGAAGCCACGGTAATCTGTATGAGAGACAAAAGAAGGAGAAATCACATCTTCTATGTCCCCGGCTCAGGCAGTGCCGCAGAAGAAGATCGCTCGGGGACAAACATCGACTCGAATGGCAGACAAGCGCTCAAAGAATGGAACTGTGATGTCGATCGACTGCGGCAAAGTCTTCGAATGCTCTACATCGCTTTATCTCTGTAGGCAGGATCAGGCTGCTTCATGATGAACTTGACCTGATTGATGAAGACAGCCTAGACGTGAAGGTGTGATGCAGCTTTGGCGGCCTCGGCTTGCCAGTAATTCACATGGCGGTCGACCTCTGCAAAGTCTTGGGGCTCTACAACAGCCGTGCCATAATGATGGACATACTTGGGCGCATTAGGCTCTCGACCCTCAGCAATTCCCCAAAAGCTATAAAAGATCTTACCCTTCAATCTCTGACCTCTTGAGAGTTTGGACGCATCTCGACCAACATGACCGCCGCTTACTGTCATCCTGATCTTATCAATGACCCCTCCACCCCTTTCCATCTGTTGTGGCTCGATGCGTACGAACGGTAGAACACGACTCGGCAAATACACACGCCTTCTGATGTTGTCTCGAGCGTGAATGGCCAAGTCCGAGATCTCGACACGCCTCAGCTTTCCGCCTAGTTTGGCATTGATCTGGTTGTAAATGGTGTTGTCTTTGGGGTAGATGTAGACGTTTTGCGTCCTATCTTTCACCAGCGGAGAATCAGAGTATTCCAGGCGACGCAGGGCCTCGGGCTCCACCCGTGTGGTAGAACTTTTGTCGACGTGATTCTTGAACTCCTCCGAGAGGGGTTGGGTTTTGGCGGGGGTTGAGAAAGTGGGTCTGTTGATGTCAACTTGAGCTATCCCGCTCGACACCTGGTTGAGGAGTGCATATGGGTGAGATTGTTGCGACACTGAACTAGCATGGCCAATTTGCTTCTGAGAAGAGGCAGGCGAGGAATGCCATTCGTCGGCATCTAGATCACGCAAAATAGCATCAATATCATGCTGGTCTAGCTCGGGAGTTGGAGGACCACGAGATGCCGAAGCATATGGAAATGGTGATGAAGGATAGTGAGGAGTCGATGCAAAAGCCGATGCATGCTGACGAACGTTTGAGCTAGATCCTTGGTCAAATGGATAGTATTGAGGATGGTGCCAAATGCTGGGATGTTCGGAAGGATACCAATTACCAGGTTCATTGCCGGCACGCTTGACGAAAGAACGTCGGTGAGCATCAGCCTGTTGAGAGGCTCGTTCCTGCGAGCCAGAAGACTTGGGACCGTTGTGTTTGCCGATCGGCTGCGAGTGAGTGACAGAGATGAGGCTGACCAGCAGCCAAGGGAGAGCCTTACAAGAAAGGACCGATGAGAGTTGCATGATTCCAAGAAGTCGATCGAGATGTGGCAGAAAGGTTCGAGGAATGAGGGAGTATCTGACTGCTCATCACGGGGTCTAGCCTATTTACGAATTGTTCGACTCACCATCTGGTGGCAACTTCCCCATTGGACTGCTTCTGGTTCATGGTCACCATCCATCGCCCACCTCTTGGTACTGCTTAGTGCATGGCTTCTTCGCAAACGTTGGGTGGCGCAAGCGACTTGCAATGAGCCCTCGTCACAGTTCATGAGTTCTCTGGAAGATAGCAATAGTGCAAAGACTTGCGCCTGCACCACCGTGGATTCTCGTGGGCTGTCATAACTATTTCATCTCAATCGTGTCTAGGATTGAGCCACCGTTCCAGCGCCAAAAAAAACTTTTGCAGCTTCATGAGTGGTACCACCGATTAACCCACTCCGGTTTGAATTCGTGGCTACCCTGCATAGTGACCCCACCATTGTATTCATTTCAACCATGCCTGGACACACTTTCAACAAACCGAGAAATGGAGACACTCACGCAATTCAAAAGAGAGGGCAGAGATCAATTGTATTGCAATTCAAGTGTGCGGGTGATCAAATCCAGACAGCTGTAGCAGCCTCTCTGAGCCTACCTTGGGCATCATTACCAAGCTCGAGCGTCGCAATCTCCCTGATCGAGGCTTTATTGGGCTGTGATGCGTCCGGAACGTCAAGACGCAACATGCGAACGACACCGACTTCGCTATCGGTGAGGACGGCATATTGAGCGTTGCCGCATGATCCTTGCAAAAAGGCGGGAGCTGGCTCGATTGCGTTGGCCCATCCACCCGAAGTGGGGGTCTGCCATAGACACAGTGCTTCACCGAGCTCGTCCTTTCCATCCCTGCCTTGCGGTACCACCAGACCATTCTTGTCCAGCTGGAATACAGCAACCCAGCCTTTTGTCCCTGGAGCAAGGCCGCGAGTGGAAGCGAACATGTACAATGGATACTCGCCATCCGATTGCGCAGAGGCACAAGAGAGCCGAACCTCGTCGGCCCAGTAGAGTCCTGCGTCATCGCTTTGTGGGATTATCTTTACACCTTGCCTCCACTCAAGACGTGTTCCTTTGGCATCTTTGATCAGCTCGAACACGTCTACCATCGAGCTGTGCTCTTGCAGGCTGTAGATGTAGCGTCCACCTGGATGGGAGATGGTGTGACGTGGACCATCATTCTTTCGCGGAGCGATACTCTTTTCGCCCAAACTAAGTGCACCGGTGGTGGGATCAACGTCCATTGTCCAGACACAATTTCGGCCAATATCAGGAATATAGCAAACGCTTCCGTCCGGAGACAAATCAATACCATGGGAACCGTGACGAAGGCCGCCAAAGTCCATCGCGTTCTTTCCACCAGAGGCATCAAGTTTGGTCGTTGCGGAACCGTTGCCATTGTCGCCTTCTGTGCTTTTGTTTGCCTCTCTACGTCTAAGCTCTTGCGTTTGAGCAAGCGTCTTGCCAGGTATCGAACATTCACCTGTGACATAGTCGATCTCTTGAATACGACCGGCAGATCCGACGCCAGTGATTCCATCTGTCGGTGCCTCCGAAGGAATAATCGCCTTGTGTTTTGTCCCTGCCAGATCAAAAGCCCCTGTGTCAGAGTCGATACCGAACACTTCGCCTGTCGGTCCACCACAACTGTAGAGCACAGGATGATCGCCCTTTTCGGGAAAGCCGACATAGACATAACCCGATCTGGCAGCAGTTTCGGCCGTATTGAGCAGCTCGAAACGTGCTGTACTTGCGCCACTTCGGTGGATTTGATAAGCAGCTACACTTGGCGGCTGTGTCCAACATGTCGCATATAAGTGTGTTGGAGCTGTCGCACTCCCGGACGATTTAGGAATCGTGGCAGTTGATAACCACGAATGATTTCCTTTTGCCTGTGAGACATCGAGGAGTTCCAGAGTCTCCTTCTGTGGATTAAAACGCACAGTAAAGAGTTCGTTGGTGTTGAACGTTCCAACAGCAAGGAGCGGCATGTTTGTAGAAGAGTAAACGTGGTCTGATGAGCATGTCGAGGTGAGAAGAAAGGTAGAGGGAGGCTCGGTATTTAACCGCTCGGCGACATTCTCCACAACGGGACAGCTGGTCCAGGGTCCGCGGAAAGCAGCCGAAATTGTGGGGAAGCTGAATTTCTCTCACTAACAATCCGAAACAGAAACGCGGGTCTAACAAAAGGAAGATTCGACACAGACTCAGATCTGTGCTAGCCGGTCTGGTAGTCATATACGTTTTCGTTACAGTGCTCATTGGGGGGGACACAGCTAGTCCTGGCAATACGACGTCTCACACACAAGATGGTCGCTCGCAAGTAGCTAGTCCAATAAGATTATTTCCCATGTACGATCCATATAAAAACGACTGAGAATGATTAGGTCGAAGCGAGTTGGAACAGCATCCATTTAGAAGGGGAAGTAAGTGGTCAAATCCATGACGCCTTGTGGGTCGTACTGCTTCTTGAGCTGCGACAGACGGTTGAGGTTAGGACCGTAGAGCTGTGACAAGGGGGTGCCCGAAATAGCATAATTGGGGTACAAGTAGAGGTTGTCGAGGTTCTGACCCTCGCTACGAGCTTGAGCGGCAATCTTGGCAGCCGACTTCCTGATAGCATCATTCCAGAAGGCGTCCTCTGCAGGGTTGGTCCAAGCAAAGTAGAGGTTAAGCGGGAGTGCGTTGGTCTTGTGGGGCCATGCCGCCTCCTGTGCATATTGCGAGTAAGGGAGGAAAGGCTCAACGTCGTACGAGATGAGAGTGCCGCTGTGGAGGAAGCTCTGCGATCCATAGTATTTAAGCTCGCTGACGATCAAGTCAAGCAAAGGTTTGCTGTACTTTTCAAGAGAGACGGTGTGGAAAGCGCCACGTTGACCACCCTGTAGTTCGGATGGGGCGCTCTTGACCAAGTCAAGGATCGAACGTGTCTTCCAGTCGTCGGTGAAGGTGCGGGCCTTTGACTTGTCAAATGCAGCAAATGCATCGGCAGGAGGAGTAGGTGCATCGTAGAATGCAAGTACGATCACACCAGGCTGTCCAAGAACGTGGTTGAAGGTAGGAAGAACAGATGCCTTGGGGTCCCTGCTGTTCTCTGAGAAGTCGAGAGTAGCATTGACAACTTCGTCGACCTGGTCAGCGGTATAGGTACGCAGACCACCGTAAACCTGACCCTGTGGCACAGTCTTGAGCTTGAAGTTGTGGATGATACCGAACTTGTTTCCTCCACCCTTGATGGCCCAGAACAGGTCAGGGTTCTGCGAGGCGGAAGCAGTCGTCAAAGTACCATCGGGAAGAACAAGGTCTGCCGAGACGAGCGTATCACCGGTAAGACCATACTGGTTCGTCTTGTAGCTGTAACCACCGCCACCGGTAATGAAGCCGCCGACTCCCACACCAGAGACACGGCCACCAACGATAGCAACGCCAGTACCCTCCAAGCCTTTGTATACATTGTCCCAGATATTACCTGGTCCGACGTCAACGGTACTCTTGTCGCCGCTGAGGTTGACCTGTTGGAATTTTTCCAAGCTGATGTGAACACCTGGAGTTGAGGAGAAGCCCTGGTTGGAAGCATGACCAGCAGCTTTGACGGCAAAACGGATGCGCTTGCTGCCGATCACCTTGATTGCAGCTGAAATATCATCGGGGGAAGCAGGCACAGCAACGCAGGTCGAGAGCTGGGTGGATGTCGACATGTAGTGTTCCAAGAGACCGAGGTAGGATAGGTCGAGAGGGTAGACAACTCGGCTACCAGAAGTCTTGAAGGCGCTGGCGATAGCCTTGCATGCATCGAGCTCTGTCGAGTTGATTGCTCGCCTCTGCATCAGGAAGCCGGGAATTTTCCTGTCGTAGGCGGCCGTCCAGTTGATCATGAATGCCACGGCTACTGCAAGGCCGGACAGTAAGGGAAGAGTGGCGAAGATGTTCCTCATTGTGAGCGAGGACAGGGGAGGGGGTTCGGGGAGAGGGCCGATGGGATGGGAGGAGCGGAGGACAGTGGGGAAGACATAGCTCGTGATGAATAACTGCTTCACTTATATGTATACTAGCATGCTCATCCTCTCAGGACTCGACTATGTACCTGTCGCAGGCAGGATCGCTTTGCGCCTGCCTTCTTGCGTGACCAGCGTGAGGTGCACGGCTACGGCGTCGTGGGGAGCAGGTTCAGGAAGCCGTCAGCTGAGCTCAATGTCAGCCCGAGGACCAGAACTGAAACATCCAAACCCACGGAGCTATCGAGGTCACAGAGAATAGATCGACTTTTCCAAGTGCTTTGCACCATTGAAGAAGGCTCGAGCTCGCTTAGCTTCCATGAAGGGTACTATGTTCATCAACGCAGGCGTAAATCGCATCAAACATCGTCGCCGGAAGCAAACACTGCGGCTTCGGCTAGAGATTCCTGAGACAGTAACTTATCCGTGAAGATGTGGAAGCAGGGCAGGACGTCTACCGAAAACTTTTCCGACGGCATTGCAGCTCAATTCCGGTACCACAGACCAAACAAGAAGAGAAGTGCAAGCGGGCGTTCAACTCAATATGTCTTCGGAGGGCAAGGTCCGAATCGACGGATTGCGGCTCCTGCTGAGGGCGTCGCAGCCTGATGAGGATCTAGCTGCTCTGATGTTTTGCTTGTGCCTCTTCTGCAGTCTCGCACCTCCTGGCATGGACGTGTGTCAATCCGAAGAGGGTTGGTAGGACAGGCTACAATTCGCGACGGTGTTCACCCCACCAGCGTGAATGCGTCTTTTCTCACAGCAAGCAGGCTCGCTTATGCAGAATCAGACTGGCATCCTATGTTGTGTTTCTGCTTTTCCCGAATGTACTGTACAGTACCGGTACAGTACGGTCTCTTGAGCTCTTCCGCCTGCTTTCTGTGCAAATTGCAGATCATCTCTTTCAGGCCCTTGGATATTGTTCTCATATTCATGTCTGGCCTTTGATCCTCGACACGAAGCAAAAGGCACAGTTCAAGCGGTATGACCATGTACAGGCATCGGCGCTTAACGTCGAAAAGTGCGCAATGTTCCGCGGAGCAAACAGAGAGGACAAACAAAAACAATAAACAAGGGCAAGCTTCGATTCATTCTTTCCCACCGATACGCGACCCGCAGAAAGTCTCCGTGGCGGAGTCTCAGACGCATAAGTTTGGGCTGCACTCGCTTATGGACTTGGAGGTTGCGAACCCACATCTCCTACTTTATCGAGACGCCTTGCGATAGAACTGAAGGACTCCAACCTGTCACATTGCTGTCTTGGCATCCATCTACGGCTCTCGGGATTGACGAAGCGGCGGAAAGGGGAGCAAACGTTTTTTGCAATCAGCCGATCTTGTGAAAACCTTATCCATCGTTTGTATCTACTTTTCCCCGCAATTCCATTTGTTTGACCTTCGAAGCCGATTCTGTCAGACTCATCTCCTACGGTTTGAGCTACTCGATGTGGATTGAACGCACAGAACAGACTTGGTAGACGATATCACTGGTAACCTTGTCACACCGCAGAATGCAAATGCAGGATCGTGCCGACCTTTATGGCAACAGACACGAGATATACCAGGCAAGCCTCAGATACAAGTGGCGCGGGGGGGAACGCAGATCATCGTGGCTAGCGAACCCCGAACCCTGAGTATCGCTTGTCAAGCCTCGCTGAATCGAGCATGACAAAAATAACCCGTCGTTCCATGCGAAGTTCCGATTCGCTGTCCATCGATGCTCAGGGCGATACTTGTTCTGACCGTCTGACCTTGAGCGTGACACATTTCTATTCCCCGTGGGGCGCTAAGCAATTCCGATGGTTTTGTGAAATCCCATCGCACAGAGTTGCTAGATGCCACGCGCAAGCAATCGTAACAGAGCTTTTTTGCTTCTCGGATAGACGCTAGCGAGGCGACTCGGCTATCCTTTTCATCTTTCAGACGACAAACTTCTTCGTACACTCGTCCTTTGTCCTGCAGACTGTAGCAAGCCAGCATGTCGTTTGCATTCTCTGTTTCGATGGTACGACGAAACGTCATCTCAAAGCGGACATTTGGACTCCGCTGACAATTGTCTTAGTGTAGATGAGCGCTGCATCGCTACACACCTGCGGCTAAAAGCCGGATGATGGAGAAAGGATGGTAAGCGCTACCGTGAAGCACTCTTTGACCGATGTGGTTGTTGAATGGGGTATATTGAAGTATGCGAAAGGTACATGATAGACAAGTCAGAATGCAAAGCGGTCAAATGGATGGGCGATTCTGCGTAGAGCTGGCTTCGTGAAATGCAATGCGTCTCGGAGGAGGGCCTGGCTGACCGTGAGTCGGGTCGTGATGTGATTGCGTCTGCAACGAAGGAGCAGATGCCAACGATGCTTGAGCACTAGAAGAGGGTGAAGAAGTTGAACCTGCAGGCATCTGCACTACGGATGAAGTCGGCACAGCCGTCGGCGTCGTTGATGATGATGGAGCCAGATGTGTCGAAGATGATAACGTGAGGGACGGGTCCAACGGATTTGTGGGATCCAGTTCCGAAGCCGACGGATTTGCTTGAGCTTGACTTGACTCGAGCTCGCCTCCAGCTCGATGGCTCGCCTCGACTCGTGGCGGTTGAAGAGGGCTTTCTTGATCTACTCCATAGCCAATCGATATTGCAGCAGGCACTAGAGGAGCGTTGGCCCTGTCTGAAGCCGCAGTGGACGGCGAGGAACGAGTTGCTGTGCGCTTCGAGCTTTCACCTTGAGATGGTGTCGTTCGAGCAACGACAAGCTTTTCAAGTCTTGCAAGATTGTGCAGGCGGGCGAACTCGTGGAAACCTGTGGCTTGCCAAAATGATAGTAGCTCAGCGCGAGCAGCATCGCTTTGCGTGTAAAGGTGCGAGAAGCCTAGCTTGGACGCTTTGAGCTCAGCAACACTGACCAACCATCGACCAATACCTTTACGCTGCCACATAGGATCAACACGAAGACGTGCCAGATTGCAGATCCTGTCGATACTGCGGCTAGCATAGCTGGGACCCAACGACTGATAGATCTGAGGAGTCCAGATCAATGAACGCAAGGCAATGGCTGCGACAATCTCGCCGGATCTCTCTGCCTCATTGCTCACTACTTTGCGTCTCACGACGAAGAGCGCACCGCGGTTGCTATGAGAGTAGTGACTGTCCTCTGGCTTGAGCAGCGAGTCGAGATCAGCCAAAGCATTTGAGCTGGACACCGCATCCGAAGGATCGCTGTCCGTTCCAATCAAGAAAGATCTCGCCGCTTGCAACATTTGATCGCGCGCTTGCCTGTAAGCCAGGTTGACATCTTCATCGGATTCACCGTCGCTTTCGCTACCATAGTCTTCGCCCACTGTTATAGCATCGATGCCTTGTGCATCGCTCGAAGCTCCCTTGCCTGTCTCTCTCCTCTTTGAACTCGCTGTTGCCCCCTTCGCCTTTCTTTTGTTTTGTGCCGCAATGCCACTTCCACTCTTGTCATCGTCATCGAGAAGCAGTAAGAGCTCTAGGTGAGAGAGATGTGCTGGCTGAAGAGAGTCGAGCTCCTGCTTTTCCTGCTCTTTGAGCTTGTCCGCATTGGTCTTACGCCCAGTGCTGTGACGTTGTTCGAGACTTGCTCCAGTCTTGTACATCTTCAGGTTTCGGAAGAAGGTGGCTCTCGACATGATTCCGTGCTTTTCGATCGTATCGGCGCTGATATCTCCCGCCTCGTAGAGTTTGCACAGCGCCTCTTTGAGGTCAGCTCCAATCTTTCGTCTCGGCATGGTTGCAACTGTTGCATCTAGCTTTGTTCAGGGCATTCCTTTCGAAGGTGTGAATTAAACGATGGCGACGAGCGGGCAGCTCATCAGCATCCGCGCAGGTGCAGCTCCACAAGCAGATATGCAGCAAGTAGCAATCCTGCACAGATGCTGAATGATAGCGGCGTTGAGGCTGGCGAGTTGTGTATGATGGAAACGGAGAGAGGAGATGCTGCTGTCAAAGGATCGTAGTGGTCTCGTTGAAGGAGAGATGGTGGCGCGCAATCAGCGCCAACAGAGTAAATTGAATGACATTTGATTGCTACTTTTCTGCTCAGCCAAAAAGTTGTCAGAAAAAGAGAAGGGTCCAATATCGTGGATCACCCTCTTCGGGTCCGATCTGAGCTTACTTCGGAGAATTTCCCGCCCTTTTTTTTTCATTTTCTTCTGAAGTTGCCTTTTTTTTGATGATGAGAAACACTCGACCCTATGGTATCCACTTCCTCCAAGTCACTGAGAGCACAGCTTTGTTCGACGTCCTCTTGCGATCATCACATTCCCACCACGACGGCCCCATTGCATCACTCTCGGCAGTCATGGTGACGTGCTTTCCTCCCATGGAGGATCCAGCCTCTATTGGACCACTCTACATCTTGCACTTTGCTACATCCAACCATGCTTTCCGTTTGCCAGACTTTCTCGCCGCGGCCGAATACCTTCGCATCCCATTTGCATTCATCCCAACACCTTCGAATCCAATCCTTGAGGAAAGTCGCAAGGAACACGACGCTGCAGATGTAGCCTCGTCCTCCAGCTACCGGCCCGATCTTCGACGTCCATTCGCTTTCGCTTACCTTCCCAACGATGAGGCCGCTGTCAATCTATTGCGGCGCTGTGTCTCGATCCGTTCCATTTGGGCTCACTGGTCACACGGAGGCAACTACGAACAAGTTCATGCACGCAACAAACAAGATGCGAGTAGGACTCTTTGGGCACCGTACATCGAGGAGGCTAACTGCCCTTCCTGGAAAGCCCATGTGTTCTCGTACAGCTACACCATTAGCGACAAGCGCAAGATCGACATCATCCAGAGCTTCAGTTACATGGATCTCAAGGGCCGTATTCAGCTGAAGAATCCTCACATGCGATGGGGGGTAATGGAGGAATTTATCGCGCAAGAGCTGTGGCCAGGTCATCTTCGCGATGAGCACAACAACTTCCCAGGCGCTGGCAAAGATACGGACAAAGTGGACGGCAGAGAAGAGCTCGGCGACAAAGATCCCCGGCTGGTCCAAATCTTTGTCGGCAGGCGTATCGACGTCAAGGCAGGTCCCTTGTACTCGGAGAAGGCAGCACCGACTGCCCCGCGTAAGTCGAGTGACCCAACGCAAGAGGGTCAGACCGGTCTCGCCAGAGATCTGATCGAGAAGCTTAACCTGAAGAAGCGAGTCTACATTGGCAACACCTCGATGGAGTCCGAGATGAGTCTGCTCATGGCAAGCATGGCACTTGCAGGTCCAGGCAAGCTCATCTACGATCCGTTTGCTGGAACAGGCTCGATGCTCTACGCCAGTGCTGTCTTCGGCGCAATGGCATTCGGCAGTGACATTGATGGCAGACCGATGCGCGGCAAGGAAAACATCAGCGACTCGAACAGCAAGACGGGTATCGTTAAGAGTGCAACGCAGTATGGCGTTCGCGATCATATCCTGGATAGTGTTGTGTTCGACATGACTCAGAACCCATGGCGCAAGGATCTCTTGTTCCCCCTCAATGTCGACTCTGCCGAAAACCAGACCGGCAAGCGACCCATGGGTATCGTCGACGGAATCGTTGCTGATCCTCCTTATGGTGTTCGAGCTGGTGCCAAACGACTTGGCAAGCGAGACCCTGAGAAGCAGAGAACGGAGCCATACTGGATGCCAGATGGTCTTGGGCCCGGACAAGGCTGTTGGTCTCACGAGCGATCCGATTACATCCCGCCAACTCGACCATATCACCTGGAGGATCTTGTCAATGATCTGCTCGACTATGCCTACAGTCTGCTGAGCGATGGTGGACGTCTCGTCTTCTGGCTCCCGTCAATGATCGACCCTGAAGAGGATGAAGAGAACGAAGCTGACGGTCAAGGGTACACCAAGTCGTCGGCGGCTATCGAAAGGTCGGTGAGCATCGATCTGCCGCAGCATCGTCGCAAAGCAGGTCAAGGACGCATGCGCATGATCCACTACTCTCTGCAAGACTTTGGACGATGGGGCCGTTGGTTGATCACGATGGAGAAGGTCTCGCCAGAAAACGATGTGGACGACCAAGGTCTGCGCGAGCTAGAGGAGAGGATGGGAGAGCTTGGAAAGAACAAGACTGAACAGGGCAAGTATCGGGCCGATGAAGATCCGCTCGAGTTCCGAAACCGATACTATCTTCCACGTGGAGCCAAGCCTTCGCAGTAGCAGACTGATTGATAGCTGCACATGAATGATAGCTTTCTCACGTCCTCCTTGACATGTCCGAGATTGTGCTCAGTGTGGGAAATCTCGATTAGTGTTTCGTTGAAGCAGTGGAATTGGCAAAGGCGATGAACCTTGGCTGAAGCGATCGAATAAAGGTGCGGGATCGGCACCAAAACGACAAGAGTGTGTTCCATGTCCGAGATCAACTCAGTGCAAATAAAGTGTATCCACGACAAGCAAGCTTCTCAGCGCTGTAGCTTGACGCTGTTAGAGGACGATTATCCCTTCCATTCGGTTCTCAATCAAGCGTCTTTGGTGGTTTGCATCGGTCAAGCCAGATGCAGCGGACATCAGAAAAGCTGATGTTGGATTGAGGTACAAGAAGTTCCTTGCACATGTCGCTGCACAGCACAGGGTCTTTCTTCATGCAGGTTGCCGACAACAAGCATCAGACTATCACTGCATCTGAAACGCATAAAAAGACGGAGCCCGAACAAGCCGAAGCAGATCGACTTTGAGCTCTCACACGACCTGTGCCCAAACCTTACCACCTATGCTCGTGGTCATGCGACAAGCAAGCTCGACCATTGAAACCCTCGCTCCCTCTTCATCTTTCACAAGATCATACGAGAGGAACGAGGTTAATCGGAGGATAGACAAGAGAAGGACGGGACCGGGTTCGGGACCGGGGAAATACAGCTCTGTCGAGGAATGTGGACCCTGAGCAAGGCAAGGCAAGACAAGAAACGGCCGCAAAAGCCTACTCTGTACACCACAGACGAGAAGAAGAGTCGAGGCTTGGTGATTGGATCTTGGTCTGGTGAGGCAAAGGCGGAGAAGAGTCGATTCCAATTTGAAATCCGCAATCATTTCATAGCTGTATCAATTTCGAGGGTCCAAGAGAAGAACCGCGTGGCTTTTTTCGGCTTCTTGCTTGTCTCGCTTCCCTTCCACGCGCTTGATCTTTGGGCAGCACTTGATTGATTTCATTCTCCTGTGGTACACTGAAGGGAAGCGAGAGTGTAGTAAACTTTATCACCAATCCAAGCGAGTGGATTAGGACTTGGCCCCATCATCAGTTGCTGGTTCACTGCCACCGTCCTTGATTTCGGTGGGCGACGACAGTCTCTACTGTTGCCTCACATCCCGCTCTTTTCTTCAAGTCACACAGCAACAGATGTCAAGTTTTGAACGTCGACGATGCGACTTATCTCGAATGGCATTGAAAGGCGGCACCGGCAGTGATTTGGATGGTTGACCGTCATCTGAGAGCCGGCATCCGAAGAATAACAACGAGCTCGAACAGAGTGTGATGGTCACTCCCAACTTTATTAGGACGAAATGCAAGACGCAGTAGATCGAGCGGAAGGCAATTGCGTCCACGGGACTTGAAAGTGATCACTTGTGGAAACCAATGTCCGCCAATGTTTCAACGAAAACAACATGATCAACAATGTGAATGACCGACCTCCTTCATCTTCATCTCTGATATTGTCGTCGTTTTGAAGCGAGACCCCGTCCGTGCGACCACGTTACCTCACCTGTCAATGCGAACAATAGCCTCGAGGACAGGCCGTTTCACGACACAAGCTTTTGAGGAACGAGCTTGGACTTGGATCGAGGGGCAGACAACAAACAAAGTAACATTATTAGTCAAATGTTCGTGGCCGACTTGCACGAAAGAGCGCGTGTGCGAGTTCCAGACTTTCTCTCTTTCTTCATTTTGTGCCTGAATGGACGACAAGATGAATCCGGAGCCGGCGAACGAAGAAGAAGAGAAAAGTTAACACACTCGCAAGAATTTTTCGAATTTTGACCTTCACTGCGATCTAAAGCCGCAAATTTTTTTTCTTTTTTTTTCCTGTTCTGCTGCATTCTACGAGTGTCCCTTCATAGGAAGCGAAGGGCGAGCGAAAACTTCTCAATCGACACTGATGGAATGCATGAAAATTCGCGCAAACAACCAAAAGGGTCGCGGATGTTGTATAGGGTCCTGCTGCCTCCATCTTGGAATTGAAATTTGATGGAACACAGTCCAAGCTGCAGCCATTGACCAGCCAATCCAAACCGTCCAACAAGCATGAGCAGTGTGTGTGTGTGTGCTTGAAGTGATCGCTATCTGCATTCGACTTCTCTTTCTCCTTCGTCGCACACTACTCCAAACTTGGCCGCCCCTTCGTCGAAGTTTGCTGCCCTGCCATCGAAGCTCAACTGTCGCTTGTCTTTCTTCAGATAAAGACAGACGATCCACACTTTCTGTGTTCTTTCACCTTTCCCCCACCATCTCCAACCACCCTTACCACCATCGCTGCATCGTTCCTGACCGCAAAGGACATCTAGTCGTCGCCCACCGGAAACAGCTCACGCATCGAAGACACCTGACGTCCGACGTCTTACCCGACCTTTCATTTCGCTTCCGGTCTACTCGACGGATCTGCTATCTAATCTCTAATCGGTAAGTTTGGTCAAGAATCTCGCCAGGCCGTGGACGTCTTCCTGTTCTCTCTCACAACCTCAATCACACCACCTCCAGCATATGCCTGAGGGAAGGCGGTTCTCGCGAGCGTCGCTATCCTGGCAATGATGTGATGATGGCTGCTCTGCTTTCATTGCTGCAAAACGGATGGACATGTGGACAAGACTCGGGCAGATCGGCGTAGGCAAATACCCGTACTCAACGGCAGCTGCCGGACGGCTGCTCAATAGCGTAGTTGTGCTTCAGCCTCACGGCCATGCATGCTGGTGGGAGGAACGAGTGCCCTCGTATCTGTTCGCTCCATGCAGAATCAGCTGAACAGCATCGGCGGAGTCTTTCCTTCTTACTCCAGTGTGGGGTAAAGGCGGGGAGTGTCATCCGATCGGTCAAGTGCAAAGCGGTTATGACGCTGCTGCTGTTGTTTTACTGCGTTTGACAGGTGTCGACTGCTTCGGACGGGCTGCATTGCATTGTTTTCTGGTCTACGAGCCCACTGTGTTCATATGTTGGCTCAAACTGCAGTGGCGAAAGGTTTCGCGAGTTGAGCCGCGGCAAAATCCACGCAGAGAAAGAAAGAAGAAAAAATTCTTCCTCACTCTTGTGAGTTGAGCCATGGCTCTTCTCGCTCCCTCTCTCCTCTCTCTTCTCGTCTTATGCTCCTTTCCCTGTTCCGATCTTGTTCCTGTCCTCTGGTTCTTGTTACCTTGTCAGGATCTGCATTCATTTGCCTTTCCCTCGGCAGCGCCTCCCTTTGCTCCCATGCTGTGTTTGGACCCTCATGATGCTCTGCGTCCTTTACCGCCCTTCTGGTTTCGATGGGAGTTTATGTGCCTTTACTCTTTGCGCCAATTGGTCTCCCTTCTCCTCGCATCTTAGCGCTTGTTACGGGCATTTGATTGCATGCATTGGCACAGCCCGCCTTGTATCATCGTGATTCAATGTTGAAGGCAAATGTACCTCTGCATCGCTCCTTCTGCAGTCACACGAGCTGTGCATGCTCGCAAACACTCCGCACCATGATCCGCTTGATCCGCTCATCGATCGGTTTCAGCTCTCTGGTATCCACACCATCAGCGTCAGCGTTACAGCGTCATTGTACCTGCCCTGACCCTCTTGGCTGTTGATAATAAACGCTCCGTCGTGTTCCTCATTCCGCGTTGTGTATGATTGCATTGAAGTGGCCCCCGTTTTCTGTTTGCTCATGATCGACTGGGTCCTTTCATGAACCCCGCTTTTGTGGATCTTCTTCCGTCTCCCGGGTCAATTCGTCTTTCCTCTTGCCTCCCTTGAACATGTCCCTCTTCTGTCAACTGTTCCCCTCCAACCCGGCCAACATACTTAATCCCCCCCTTCCTGCCTTCCCCACATCTCCGTTTCTCATATTGGACCCTCCTCACCGTCACTCTCCTTGACGATTCGGCCTCGCTTCCTATGCTCATCCACGCTTCACAACGCTGACTTTCTCCCCCGCAACCTTGCCTTCCGCAATCTTTCCCCCTCTCCTCCCAAACAAATAGCTATCAGTGAAGATCGATACCCGTTCGTGTCCATATCACCATGCCGTCCTCGGTATCCTCCAAATCCTCCGGTGAGGTCAAGACCGAAAAGGTCCCCGTCACCAATGCCAACGAGAATGGCGCCCGTGTCAGCCACCAGCCCGCCGAGCTCATTGTCGACGATGACGATGCCATGCTTGCTGCTCGTGTAGGCCACAAGTCCGAGTTTGCACGAGAGTTCAAGAGCTTCTCCACCATCTCGTACGCTTTCGCTATCATGGGTCTCGTTTCTTCTGTTGCGACTACCTTCAACAGTCCCTTCACCCTCGGTGGTCCTGCCGCAACCGTCTGGACCTGGTTTATTGGTTCTTGCTTCAACATGACCCTCGGTCTTTCGATTGCTGAGCTCGTCTCGGCTTACCCTTCTGCCGGTGGTCTTTACTCGGCTTCGGGTCTCCTTGTGCCGCGCAACCAGCGTGCCTTTGTTGCTTGGCTCACCGGATGGCTCAACTTCACAGGTCAGATCGCAGGTATCGCAGGTACCGAGTACGGTCTCTCGCAGATGATCTTTGCCTGGGCCTATGTTATCACCAACGGCCGCTACGTCGCTACTACCGGCGCCACTGTCGGTCTCTACATTGGTCTGCTCGCTCTTCACGGTCTTATCAACTGTTTCGGTATCAAGACCCTTGCTCGCCTCACGTCCTCGTACGTTATCGTCAACCTCGGCATCACCTTCATCATCATCATTGTCGTGCTTGCCAAGACTCCCTTGGACCAGATGCACTCGGCCTCTTACACCTTCACCGAGGTCAACAACGCCAGCGGCTGGAGCAGCAATGGCCTTGCCTTCCTCTTCGGTCTCTACTGTGTTCAGTTCGTCATGACTGATTACGATGCCACCGCGCACATTTCCGAGGAGGTCTCGCGTGCCGCTATCGCCGCACCTGTTGCGATCGTTGTTGCTGTTGCCGGCACCGGTGCCGTAGGCTGGGTGCTCAACATTGTCATGGTGCTTGTCAGTGGTGATGTTGCCTCGCAGGATATCAGCTCTTGGCCAGGAGGACTTGCCTTTGCTCAGATTCTCTACTCGCGTGCTGGCAAGGTGGGTTTCCTTGTCATCTGGCCTTTCGTCTGCTCGGTTGCCTTCTTCGTTGTTACCACCGCCCTGCAGGCCAATGCTCGTTCGTTCTACGCCTTCTCTCGTGACAATGCCCTTCCTGACCGCGGATTCTTTGCCCGCGTCAACAAGCGCACCGGTACCACTGTCAACGCCGTTTGGCTCGTCGTTATTCCTTGCATGGCTCTCGGCTGCCTTGCCTTCGCTTCTTACACTGCTGTTACCGCTATCTTTGCTCTTGCTGCTCTCGGTATGGACAGCAGTTATCTCGTGCCCATTGTCGCTCGCTGGATCTACTGGGACCACCCCGACGTTCAGTACAAGCCCGGACCGTTCTCCCTTGGACGTGGTTGGCTCGGCAAGAGTGTCAACGCCATCGCCGTGCTATGGACCATGTTCGAGTGCATCATCCTTGCCATTCCCACTGTTCAGCCCATCACACAGTTCAACTTCAACTATTCATGGGTCATCATGGTTGGTGTTCTCCTGATCGCCACCATTTGGTTTGTTGCCTACGCTCACAGGCACTACCAGGGTCCTCGCAGCACCCTTTCGCCCGAGCAGCAGGAGAAGCTCGGCATTATCTCGCGTGACGAGGAGGGTGTTCACCACCACCACTAAGAAGTGGTCTGGAAGCGCCTCTCGCTCTTCATCGTCGTTGCTCGTATTTTCATATTTCTTTCGCCTTGTCTATATACCACATTTGGCTTCTACTGGGTTTTTATGATACAGTCTCAACAACTATCTATGTTTTCACGCTCCAAAATAAGGGGTTTAACACCTCATGGCAAATCTCATACTGTATCAAAAGCGATTTTTCTTCGTGTGCCTAGTCATTGTCTGTCAAGAGATTCATGTTTCGGGATAATGAGCGGGAAGTGATGAGAGAGTCAGGTTCCATCAACTCTGCCGAGAGATGCCAAGACGACGAGGCAACACAGCTTAAGCTTGCAAGTGCTTTCGATGCAGGCTCATCTTGAAATTGTGACAAAAAGGAAGTCTCAAAAATCGGCCAGAAAAGAACTCTCGCCCGAGCGCGAGAAGAAAGCTGTTGCTGCTGTCAAAACGCACCCTGAGGTCATTTCTGCAACGTGCGCACAGGTGGAGGCAGAAAACGCTCTCTCCCGCTGCTGCTGCGCTGCTGTCGCGCTGCTATTGCTGCTCCTGTTGGCATTCTTCCAGCGGCATCGGAATCGTACCGACAAGACTCTTTTTGACGAGCATAACTTAAGCATAGTTCTGGTCACAATGAATTCGAACGACGAGGTTGTCGGAACTTGGCCGACAGAGCTGAGCAAGCAACTGATTATCTGTACAGCAGTGTAAACAGCCAAAATAAGTCAAGGCTGCTGAGCTTGTTCATCATGAAAGGATTCGTGAAACACTCGCTTAAGAGAGCCAAGATATGGGGAAAACTTGTGACTGCTTTCCTAGCGCGTGTGAAAAGAAAGTAAAAGGGTTCTGAGGAATGTCCTATCGATCCTCGACCAAGCCAGATTACAGTAGCTAACTCAGATTAGCATCAGAGACAGTTTCTCCGCCTCCGCTCTCTTTTCTTCTGTGATTCTATTCCAGGCTGTCGACTGCTTCCACCCGAAGTTGAACCCTTGGGCTTCCTTACAGAGCATCTTTTACGCACTCCTTTCGGGTTTCCTCCTCTCCATCATCTCCATCATTAGTTGTCAGGTACAACGACATCAAGAAACGTAGATCTCATTCGCTCTACACACCATGGCGGCTACTACTGTTGGCAACTTTGGCCCGTCGGCTATTGTCAGCTATATCTACCAATGGATTCAGATCATCATCGCATACCTCTTTGCTCCCAAGCTGCCTCAGCAGCAGATCAAGCAAAAGCCACTCGGTCATGTTGCGGTCATCGGAGCCGGTATCACTGGTATCAGCACAGCTTCGCATCTCATCGGACACGGCTTTGAGGTCACCATCTTCGACCAGGCTGAAGAAATCGGTGGCATCTGGTCCCGCGTCAACTCCACCTCGGGTCTTCAGATCAGCTCCATCATGTACCGCTTCCATCCTGCTGTCAAGTGGACTAGAGGTTACCCGCATCGGGATGAGATTTTGAAGAACACCCAAAAGATCTGGAAGATGTACGATCTTGACAAACGCACCCGTCTTGGCGTCAAAGTCGAAAAGGTGACCCGACACTCGTCCTCCACCGACCCAAAGGAACAAGGCCATGCACGATGGATCATCAACGGCAACGAGGATGAAGTGTTTGATGGTGTTGTAGTCAACACCGGCACTTGCGGAAAGCCCAAGAAGATGGATCTTCCAGGTGAGGAGAAGTTCAAGGGAAAGGTTGTTCACTCTTCTCAGCTCGATGGGCTGGACTGCAAGGGTAAGAAGGTGCTCATTGTTGGTGGAGGTGCCAGTGGTATTGAAGCCCTTGAGCTTGCGGTTGCACAGGGTGCCGATCGACCAACTATTCTTGCTCGTAGTGACAAGTGGATCATCCCACGCAACACCATCGTCAACTGCGCTCTTGCGTTGCAGCCCCTGGGCAGAGAGACATGGCTTTCCGTCATTCCCGAGTTGCTGCTCAAGAAGCTACACTACCGCGACCTCGAAGAAAAGATGGCTCCCACCCAAGGCTTCTACACCGGCACACCCATCGTTAACACTTCAGCATTGCACCACATTCGCCACGGCGAAGCCGACTATCAGCGTGGCGATGTCATCGATCTCGATGAAGACGGCATCCACTTCAACATGCGCAAGCGCGGTCAAAAGAAAGGTACTGACGGTAAGAAGGTCCACTACGATGCCGACATCATCGTCGTTGCTACCGGCTTCGAAGTACCTTCCATCGACTTCCTCCCCAAAGATCTCTTCCCCGAAGACTACGTTCGACCCAACATGTATCTCCAAGTGTTCCCCATCGAAGACTGTTCCGTTCTCTGCACCAATGCCACTTTCCGCAACGCAGTCGGCACCGTCGGTCACATCCATATCGGCATCATGGCTCGAACGCTTATGCTTTTCCTCATGGACAAATCCACCCGACCCAGACCTCGAGACATGCGTCTCTGGGTCGATCTCATCCGGTTCATCAAAGAACGTGCTCCAGGTGGACAACTCGACTTCTTCACCTACATGGAACTGTGTATCTGGCTCGTCTCTTTCCTCTTCTTCCGTCTCAATCGATTGTACTACTTTTTCTTCGTCACTTTCGGTTGGGGCTTTTGGAGCCGAGAAGGTAAAGTAGACAAGTCAGGAAGATTGGTCGGTGAGCCTAAATTCCACCTGAGCATCAGTAAGCTTATTGGGAAAGGCCCCTCTGCACAGTTCCTCAAGAATAACTGATTTGGACATCAAGACTCAAGACTCAAGACTTTTCCTTTTTTCTGCGATGCGGGGTAGTGTTCTTTCGAATGCATAGAGTCCGGTTGTTGCTTTTATCTTTGTTGAACAGGATTTGGTTGCGAATGACACCGAAGGTCAATACGGTCACAGCGCTGATTGGAAACAAGTTGCAGAGTCTGCTTGCGGTATATAGACGTCCTTTCGTCAATCAGACCAACGTTCATGCTGCTTCTCAGAACGGCCGTGTGCATTTGTTGAACTGATCCTCGCAATCATGCGTCCACATTCACTTTTTAGCAATCGCAATCCAACCTCATGCCTTCGAGCAGTCTGAATTCTTACATTCTTCTCACACATTCGGGAATTGACCGAAAGAAAGTCCGTCTGATACTTGGATTACGATGACATGAATGCTGAACGATTTGAATATTCCGTACAAGAAGCAACAAGGATGAAGTGAAGGGAAGGAGAGGTGAGGAAACTTAGGGCTTGGCTTCACCTTGGCTGATCTGAACCTTGATAGCAGTCTTTCCGTCCTCACCGACACCCTTTGTTGTGACGTCAAACGCCTTGACCGCGTCTTTGAAGAGGAAGCGGTGGGTGACCATTTTGGTAACATCGATGAGGCCGGTGCTGACGAGGTTGATGGAAGTCTTGTAAGTGCCAGCGCCGTAACGGAAGGAGCCGGTGACGTTAATTTCCTTGACGCAAACGCGGGTGATTGGGAACTCAACCTCGGATCTGCCCATACCGACCTGAACGAAGCGACCCTTGGGACGAAGAGCCTGAATACCCATTTGAATGCATGGTTCAGCACCGGTGCATTCGAGGACAAGGTCGAAACCATCGCGTGCGGCAACATCGTCACCGAGCGACTTGATGAGGTCCTGTGCGTTGCGGGTAGCCGATTCGATCTTGGTCTCGCCATCCTTGGGCAAAGTAGGCTTGAAGGTGGAAGTGGCACAGAACTCCTGTGCGAACTGAAGCTTGCTGTCTACGACATCGACGACGACGACACGCTTAGCAGAGTAAGCCTTGCAGACAGCGGCGTTGAGAAGACCGATAGGACCAGCACCGAAAACGAGAACATTCTCCATCGCCTTGACCTGACCTCGCATAGCAGCCGAGTAGACAGCCACCGAGAGAGGCTCCATCAACGAAGCCTCCTCCATCGACATGGAGTCGGGCACATGGTGCGCAAAAGCCGCTTGGATGTTGTAGTATGTGCACAGGGTTCCGTCGTAAGGAGGAGTAGCAGCGAACTCGAGATCGGCACACTGGTTGTAGTCACCGTTCAGACAAACGTGGCACGATCGGCATGGAACACCAGGCTCGAGCGCTACACGGTCACCAACCTTGTGAGTTGTGACACCCTCACCGACAGCAGTGACGATACCACTGGATTCGTGACCGAGAACCATAGGCTTTCGAACGACAAAGTCACCAATGCGACCGTGGTGGACGTAATGGCAGTCCGAGGCGCAGAGACCGGTCTGACGAATGTTGACTTGAACTTGGCCTGGCTTGGGAGCGACGACGGGACGATCTTCGAAGGAGACATTCTCGATCTCTTGGAGGACGAAGGAGAGGTTACCCTGAGCAGGCTCGGTGGCGAGCGAGTTGTTAGGTGCGACTTGACCAGGCATCTTGTGCAGAATATAGAAGGACTTGACGAAGCTTGCGAGGAGGGGGATGTGGTAAAGAGAGGAGGAACGATGAAGACGGGTTCTTCTTATGAGGGAAAGGAACAGCGAAATTGACTCAGCGAGAAGGGTTGAGGCACTAGAAGAACCGAAGAAGAACAACAGAAGCGGAGGAGGAGGAGGACAAGCGTTGTGTTGCTGTTTGCTACGCCAAAGTTCTTCCAAAATACAMGGACGTGCACGACACACACACACAACGCAGACGACTCGGAAATCTCAAATTCCTCGAGGCAGACCGGCAATCTTGTCTGGACCCCACACACCGGCAATTACACTGCTGCTATGTGTCTTCTTCCTCTCAGACGTGTTTTGTACGCCGTTCAAGAGACAGGCACACTTTGCAAGTTCTCCGCTTCAACGACCTGTTCCGGACCAAATCACCCGATCAAGATGCTTCTTCTGGGTCAAGATCGGGATGTTCACGGCTACGTTACTTTTCATGCAAAATGTGATTGATTCCAAGAAGCTGTCACGTTCCGCCGTGCAGAAGGAGGAATCAGACAGATGTGACAGCTGCAAAGTTGATCACACGCCACTCAGTCAGCTTTTCCGACGCATGCTCGAATTCACGCCTCTTCAGATCACCAAGCTCGAAAGCGCTGTCCTTGCGTCTGCTTGTGCAAAGGTAGAAGGCAATTTGGCTTGGAGGCTTTCAGACAGAACACTCTGTTTTGCAATCGTATTCATCCACCGCACTAACTCACTTTCATCTTCTCAGTTATGTGCAGCTCCGGTGACCATCTCATTTTCATCCCTGCAGTGAATCAAATTCATCCCTTAACAAAGGGAGCAAGGCGAACTGAAACACGGCGTGCGTACAATGGGCGTTAGACTAAGAATTTTTGTCTTGGTTGAGAGTTCAATTGGCAGCTTAGCAGCTGTTTACTGAGCTGCGTGTCACGCCGAGATACAAAGAGTTCAGTCTCGGTGCGTAGCTGGTGCAGAAGGGTGGAAGTGGATGAGTCTGACTTAGTGCAAGGATGAAAGTGAGATGCTCGCCGGTGCTGCACACAAATGAGAAGATGAAAGTGAGTTAGTGCGGTGGATGAATACGATTGCAAAACAGAGTATAGAGGCGCAAATGACAGATACGCTGCGCAGAAGAAAGATATGCAACTCCCCTTTCATAAAGTCACATGAAGTCCGAACGCAGCACTTTCTACTTGGTTAAATGCTGTCGACTCAGCTTCGACACTTTGAACATTGCGCAGCTTCAAATGCGTATATAGAGCTGGAGCAAAGAAACGCTTCCTTACTTCTTCAACAAGAAAGAAACATCACGTCCTTCTGACCACAGAGTTCTTTGTCCCCTCGGATGATAGGAGAGCAAAACATCATGCAGGCAACGAAAGACTTGGATATGGCCACAGGAGCAGGATCAGGATCAGAATCAGGATCACCACCAGCAAAGAAGGCTCGCGTCACTCCCACAGAGACTAGATACGTAGAGGACGAGAAGCAAGTAGCCATGGCTCTTGACGCCTTCGACTACGACGAGGTAGTCGCTCTCGCTTCCAAGGCTCTTCGCCGGAAGCCTTCCGTAATGAACGAGAGGGTCGAAAAAGCACGCTTCAACATCCTCTGGAGTCGTTGCAGGGCATACCACTATCAAGGTCTTCAAGAGCACGCGTTGCGAGATGCTCGCAGTGCGTTGCAACTAGATCCAGACGATGCTGTCGCCAACATTCGCATGGCTGTCTTGCTCATCGATTTCAAACAGCTCTCTGAGACCGAAAGACACCTGAAACGCGCTGATACCTTTGCACGTAATCTTGAAGCATTCGAAAAGGCATCAATGCTTCGCCATATTGGCAACCTTCGCCAGAAGATGTCTAAAGTTTTCGTCCCTCCTTTGATCGATCGCCTTCCCAACGAAATGCTCATCGAGGTCGCCTTGCATCTCGAAACAAAAGATCGCACAGCCATGAGCCAAACCTGCACAAGATGGCGGGAACTCCTTACTTCGACTTCGCGGATTTGGACATCGGTGCATTTCAAAATACCGTTCAAACGTTTCAACGAGACGCGCAGCATTGAATGGCTTGAATACGTTACTCTTTGCGCCAGCAGATCCAACCATGCGCTAGAAAGCGTAACATTTGATAATCCGTTTCCAGATGCCTTGCTCGCGCATGTCCTCGACACTCTTCGGCGCTCAGCTGCCACCCTCGAAAATATTGACATTCCCACCCACCAGCAGAGGATCTGCTACGACGTACTCTATCGCTTTTGCCCCAGGTTGAAGATTCTCAATACGAACTCCGGTGGCAGCGCGCACATTATCGGCGTTGATGAACCTATGCTAGAAGCGACCAGGGTTGTCGAATCGCCTTTCTCGCTGCAGGTGCTGAAAGGCAATTTTGCCGCTCGCGCTCGAGGACGTTCAATTCACCTGGTTCCACACACTCAGAAGCTGCGCGTCCTAGAGGGGGGCGGCCCTTGGGATCTTGCTCTTGACGGAAGGCTGACTGCACGCCAATACTTAGAATTCCTGACCACATTTGCAAGCAATATCGAGGAATGGAGCGGTTACAGTCACGAACGAAAGATACATCAGCCACGGTTCATCGACGATGGAGAAATCGCGCATCCTACTGAGCTCAGTTTCCCACGGCTCACCAAACTCGGTGACTACGGTGCAACATCTTCGTTCAGAATAACGTGTCGGCGATTGCTCGAGACTAATCTCTCTTTGTTCATCTGCAGAACAGTCACCGTCAGGGATCATATCATAGAAGCTGCCCGATTCCTGAGCTCCAGTCCTTTGCTGCGAAAGTTGAAGCTTCAAGTTCACAGAGGGCGACACCTGGATCGCAGCTTACTTGCAACTCTGCGAGATTTACGCGAGCTCGAAGAGTTTGACTTGTGCATTTGGGATGATAGAGGAAACAACCAAGACTATGTCTCTAGTCTCTTGATTCCTCGAGCAGTGCAAGTTAGCGGCCGCCAGGTTGGCTTGCAGTTTCCTTGTCCAAAACTACACCGACTCGCCATCGACGCAAACTGGACGGACAAGGATAAGCTGCTGCTCACGCTCATGATCCGCAAGCACGTGCGACTGGGCGAAAATCTGGCTACTGCCAAAGAGAATGCGATGGAACGGTTCAAAAGCATGCAAGAGACTTATTCGGAGGATGAGGCCGGGACAGATACCTCAGCTAAGCTGAGTGCATGGGCGTCCAGCGAGACAGGTTTGACCTCATATGTTGAGCGTGGGCTCCGGCTCTCACAAGATGAGGCCGAACGCTGTTGTCAATTCGAGACACTTGAGCTGCGGGATCTAGGCCACGTTCCCGCTTATGTTCAGCCTGCTCTCGAGTCGATTGGGGTCAAGTTGGAGTATTCGTATCATCGAGGCCCACATGGTCGATATTAGCTTGTCACCTTGAATCTCGCTCGTCTGAATCGAATGAGTCACGGATGATGTTGGACTCTCGTCAGACTGCAATGCACCTGCCCTACTTTATCACAAAGCTCTCAAAAGCAGCATCCCAAACTTTGAAATTACTTCAGCTTCAATCAAAACGGTGTGTTCGGTCCTGTCTTGAGTGTTACACGGAGGGCAGCAACGACGTCATGGAGTGTACTGAGCTGGTCTGTGTGATTGTCCGAGCAGCCTTCGGGACTGTTGTGTGCTGCGGCAAGAAAGTGTGCTTCGAGATTCGTACGAAGCTGCCTTTGAACTGCTGTCTCTACACGTCTAGCGACACCCTCGTGGCGCGTCACGTTCCGTGTTCCGGTGCCAAAAAAGTGGCTGGACCCTGAAAAATCACAAGAAGAACAACACTTGGCTGAGGCGCACCAAGCGCGAATTCCTTGCCTAATCGCTCTCGTTTCGTTTCACACAGCATCTCACACCTTTCGGGTTCTTCGGCTACGCCCGACCTTCATGTTGGCTTGGATAGCTTAGATGCCTGTAGAGGAGCTCGGTCGGAAGCCTTTGCATCTCCCAATCAAACAAGCTGATACCAGGACGAGACTTCGAACTTCCACGATCACTGGACCACCCATTCAAACATGCCTGAATCGTCCGCCAAAGTAGTTTCGCTGCAGGAGACGCTAGAGTCCAGCGCAGCACCCAATCCACTTGAAGCACAGCTTGCACACGCCGAGAAGCAAGTCTCGATGGTCATGGACACCCCAGGCTACGACGAACTCATCACCATCGCCTCCGACGCTCTAGCACTCCGTATCAACACACCCACACCGAGCAAAGCCATCATCAAGTCTCGCAAGAATCTGCTCTGGGCACGCTCCCACGGCTACCATCACAAAGGTCAGCATGCACTTGCGCTCAAGGACGCCAGAGCTGCTCTCAAGCTTGACCCCAACAACCCGTCGTCGTATCTTCGAACAGCAGTGTTGCTCCACAATGCAGGCCACAAAGCACAGGCTTTTGGCTGTCTTGATCGAGCGACCGCTCTAGCAGATGGGTATGACCCGTCGACAAAAGCGATTTGGCAACGTAGGATCGACAAGCAAAGGCGGAATTTTTCGACTTCGTCGGTGTTCCATATCGATTGCCTCCCCAGTGAGGTTTTGATCGCTATCGCTCGACACCTTCCTCATCGGGATCGTCGCGTCATGAGTCAAATCTGTCGCCATTGGCGCCAGCTGATAATCTCGAGCTCTTCACTATGCGAAGAACTGGTGATGTATAACTCGTCGCGACACTTTTCCGAGGGCAAGGCTGCTCGATGGCTCGACTTCATTCGTATCCTCCAAGAACGGTCTAACTGTGCACTCAAAAGCGTCCATTTCAAAGGGTGGTTTCCGGAAAGCCTGCTGGAGAAAGTGCTCGCCATGCTTCGGCTTTCAGCTCACAGCTTACAGCACATCAATATTCCCGTACCTGATCATACATTTTGTTACCAACATCTCTATCGCTACTGCCCAAACTTGAAGACATTATCAGTGATAGACTCTCACTTGATGGCCACTGTAATTGCAAGCTCCCGGCCGCAGCAAAGCGAAGAACATCCTCTACCGGAACTAGCAGTCGAGCCCTTCATGCTAGAGAAGCTCACTTGCAGCATGGATACGAGCTATCCCACCATGTCTAAACACCTTCTGCATCTGCGCTCTCTCGAAGAATTCGAGCCGGAAGAATGGTCTGGCGAGAACGGAGATATCCGTGAAGAAGCTAGGGAAGAGCAGATCAATCTCTTGCTGTCTCTTGCCAACAGCCTCGAAGAATGGTTTCTCGCCGAGACCTGGCCATCTCGTTTCTACTTCGATCCTCGCATTCCACACAGACGCTTCTCTCCGATCGTTGCCATCTTTTCGAAGCTCAAGATTCTGAATGGCTATACCGTGAATGCTAACTTCAGATTCGACTTCCCAGAGTTAGAGCAGCTCGAACGCTTCACCGTCCTCGAGGGGGCTGGATCGGATCAAGGAGGATTTCGACGTCGAGAGGAAGTGATACGATTGCTCGCTTCGTGCCCCAAACTGCGCTATTTGGGAGCAGACTTTGGAGATCTTGATCCTGGAGAGCGGGAGTTCTTTCGGGTTCTGAGAGGTCTTCAAAGCATCGAAGATCTCTCACTCTATTCAGATGTGCATATGAACTTCGTCTTAAAGCTTCTCGTGCCTTTCACAAGCGGAGACGAATCTTCTGATCTTCGAGTCACAGTGCCGTTCCCGAAGCTACGCCGACTGACGCTGAACGCAAGCAGCTTGGACGTCACTGCACTAGCTTCTGTGCTGCTGGAGCGAGATTGGCTGAGGCAAGGATTTGGGCAAATCGAAGCGAAGCGCAGAGCCCGGCAAGCCTTGTCCCCTCCGACAGTCACTTCTCTGGCTGCTCTCAAGTCTCCGTTTCAACGTGGAACGAATACTGCTCCCAAGGCTCCAACTGCAAGCAAGGAAACCGGCGCGTATGTAGCAGATGCGAACAAAGTGTCTCCCCTCAAAAGCCTTGCTCTGGTTTGCCTACGGAGCGTTTCCACTGAGGTCCAAAATGCGCTCCGCAGTCTTGTGCCTGATCTCGAGCTTGAATACGTGGAATTGTAATTGGCTGTAGTCATTGAGATGTAGGTCAGAACATCGCCACGCGCGGGAGCAAAGTCGGACAACACATTTCCCGACTCGACAAAGCATTCAACACTGCGCAGAACCTTATTCTGACATCTGGCATGCGCGCAGGCGCATAAGAACCGCATTCCGTGCGCAGACGGCGATGCCGGCCACGATAAGCTCGGTGGGTACATTCGGCAGACTTCATTTGCGTCAGCGCGGATCATCAAGAGCTCAAATTTAGGGCGGACGACTCTAAAGCCTTGTACGAACCGGGCTGTGCGGTTGCCCGAGCTGTCAGTGATTTCTATAAAGAAGCCTCACGAAAGGCTGCTGTGGGCAAAGTTTTCCTTGACGAACTTCCACCATCATCTCCATTACAACTTCAAGATGGCCTCCGAACGGTCAGTCGACAAGATCGAGTCCCAGGGGCGTGCCGCTCAAAAGCTTATCGAAGAAGGAAGCTTGCACCGCGCCAAGCTCCGCCTCGATGCCGCTGCTCGTCGTGTGACCGAATTTGTCGATGGGTGCAAGCAATCTTGGCTCGAAAGACTGAAGGCTCAGCGTGACAAGCTGAATAGCCCAAGACCTCGCGGCATTCGGCGTCTTCCGAACGAACTTTTAATCAGGATCGCCCAATTTCTCGACGTCGTCGGCCGAGCCGCCATGCATCAGACGTGTAGCACCTGGCGCAACATCCTTTCCGTTCCCATTCTCTGGACCGAGCTTGTGATTGACATCGATCCCGGTGAAGATTTCTACACTGACTTAACCTTATCAGAAGTTCAGAAGTGGTATGGCTACATCAAAATGTGCGCTGCAAAGTCGAACAACACTCTCCAGATCGCTCGCTTCGGCGGGCCATTCCCGGATCGGATGCTCCTGAGGGTTTTGAGAGTCCTGAGGCGGTCATCACAACATCTCACCACAATCGATCTGCCGGCCTCTGATCAGCAAGAATGCTACAACTTGCTGTATCGGCACTGCCCAAAGCTCAAGCATCTGAACGTCAAGCAAGACGGACGTGTGCTAGTCGGTGATCGAGGGTATGATTTTTGGGCATATTTCATGGTAGAGCATCTTATCGATAGATCCTTTGCCCCGAACGGCGATCCGGAATTCTCTCTGGAAAGCTTTACAGGAAATGACAGGATCCAGCATCCGAGTTTCGCAAGGCATTTGCGCAAAATCCGTGTCCTCGACAGCTATAATCCGTCCGGGATCGCAAGTCAGTCTCACTTTTTGCCTCTTCTTGATGCCACACCGAGTGAGGAGGAGCACGCAGAGTTTTGGTCACACATCGTGAACAGTCTCGAAGAATGGCGTGTAGCCTACAACTGGCCATCGGACGAGATGCAGGCGATCTTGATGCGTCGCGAGCGCAACTCGCGTCCCGATGAACCCCTTGGACCCATCAAGCTCACCTTTAATAAGCTGTTCAAGCTCACAGGCTTTCGCATAGACTGTAACCTTGAATTCGAGTTCCCGCAACTTCGGGAAGTGTCGCTCATGCAACCCAAAACGAACACCAAATTCTCCTTTTGGTCGGAGGATTTAGGACGTATCCTAAGAACCAGTCCCCTGCTCCGCAAAGTCGAAGTAGGGCTGTATGGTCTCGATTGGGGTCTAGACTGGTTGCAGGCACTTCGCAATCTGCAGCATCTAGAGGACCTATCGCTGTTCATGGTTAAGGATCCCAATATCGCTATTCTCCTTCTGATGCCTGGGGTCTCGAAAGTCTCCACCGACGGCCAAGACATTGAAGAGTTCCCACTACCGAGCTTGAAGCAACTAAAGATAGCCGGAGACATCCCTGAGGCGTCAGAACTGGTCAAAACATTGCTGGTTCGTGAACAACTCTTACGAGGAATGTCGGTGTCAGAAGCAGAGAAGTGGTCACGGATGTATATGGATCACGGGATTGATCTGACCCACAAGCTGGCTCCACGAACCCAACCGTCCGAAGGTTTCCGGTCGGACTTGCCACGACAGACAGAGCGCCCAACGCGTACGGCTACTCGCTCCAATGCGGATTGTTGTTGTTCGCTGCACTTGCTCGAGCTAGCACCGTATGATTTCTTTCCGCGGCATCAAACGGAAGAAGTTCAAGAATTCGAGAAAAAGTTGCGATCGTACGAAAAAACTTTGCGAGAGGTCATACCGCATCTTTCCATCAAGTACTGCAGCGCTGACAGCACAACTTCGTCTGGCAGCTCTGTCCGCCGCTCCTCTTTCTGAGCTGGCAGAGGTCCTTGTCAACGAGTTCACGGGACGATGTGCGGCGGACACTTGACCCATAAGTTTCACCTTGACAAATGCAATTTCATTCCTAGATCAAATGACCGAGTAACATGCTAGGCTGTGCGATGCGTGCCGACTTCAAACAGTTTCAAGTCGTTTAATCACCGAGTTTGTGTACTGATCCATACCGCCGTCCAACTTCTTCAGCGTTCCATCCTGCAACAAATATACTCTTCCTGGCTCCTTTGCTGCCTTCTTCACATCCGTTCCCTCATCATCATCCCTCTCCTCCTCCACCTCCTCATCCTCATCAGCAGTCGGATCAGGAGCGAGCTCAATAATCCTCCTTACAGCATATCTATCGTGACTAACCAACAGCACCGCTCCCGTATAAACCTGCAAAGCATCGATAAGTGCATCGATCGTATCGCTATCCAAATGCGTCGTTACTTCGTCCAAAATCACCAAATCCGGAGTTTGCCACATCACTTCAGCCAGACCCAACCTTACCAACTGCCCACCACTTAGACCTGTAAGAGGGATTGTGTCGGCTGTTCGACCTTTGAGACCTAGTTGGCCGAGGAAAGAGCGTGCGTTGGAGTCACCTGCGTCTGGAAACTGGGTTAAAAAGTGGGCTAGGGCGGTGGTGGATTGAGTGGAGAGAAGTTCGAGGGTATGTTGCATGTAGATACCTATATTTGCTTTTGGGTGTGTTTCGAGTGTGCCTTTGGAAGGGGTGATTTTGCCAACGATAGCGTTCATGAGTGTTGTTTTACCGTGTCCATTGGGTCCAACGATTCCAACTCTTTCTCCTGGACCTATCGTCAACCCAATATCCTTAATCACATCCCTCTCTTGACCGGGATACCTCACAGACACACCTTCCAAATGCACCAAGTTCCCTGGAAACCTCAACCCCTCCGGATCAGCAAAACTAAACCACACTTTCCCATCCACCTCCTCCAACTCCACCCCACCCCTACTCGTCAAATAATACCCACCCAAATCCCGATTCAACTTAAACCGGTGCCCTTTACTATTCACTTCCAACCCCCATCTCTCGTCCAATTTCTTCTGTCTTGATTTCACCATGCGCAGTTTGTTATCGTCTCCGGTTTTCTTGGCTGATTTTGCAGCGTCAGCAATGGATTTTTGCACGGCGGCTTTTTTCTTATCCAAAACTTCTTGTTGACGAAGTTTGTGGAGACGGAGTTGACGTGATTCGCGTTCGTAGGTGGTGAGGTTGCCGTCGAAGTAAGTGAGTTTTTCGTTGCGAAGGATGATGAGGGAGGAAGAGACCGCGTCGAGGAATTCTCGATCGTGGGAGACGGTAATGACGGTGTGAGGGATGGAAGCGATGAAGTTTTGAACGAAAAGGACCGCGGGAAGATCGAGGTAGTTAACAGGTTCATCGAGGAGAAGGATATGGGCGGGTTGGAGTAGAGCGGATGCGAGAGAGGCACGGCTTCTCCAACCACCGGAAAGAGACGAGTAAGGAGCGTTGATACGTTCGTTGGAAAATCCAAGTCCGTGCAGGATCTTTTGCGCCCGTGCTTCGGTTGAGACCGCATCTACTTCTTCCAACAAAGCTTGCGATTCAAGTAGCAATTTCCCCGCCTGTCCAGACCATGATTCGCTATCATCCGCAGTGGTAGAAGAGATTGACGGTGGATGTTCAGCCTCATGCTTAGCCGTTTCGAATTCCTTTTCTGCAGCTATCAGATCTTTACGAGCACCAAGTCCTTTAGCACCGGACCATTTCACCGCCAATTTCCTCGCTTCTCTCAATCTTTCGCTCGCTCTTTCGAGCTTCAATTGCAGAACAGCATCCCGAATCTTTTCCTCGTCTCCCTCTTCCAACACTCCACTAAGTAGCTTGGTTTCGTCTACAGCACGGCTTCGCTCCGCATCGGAACGAATGACTACACTTAACACGCTGGCTTCTGGATCTTCCTCCGCTGCTCTAGCGTTTGTAAGTTGACTAACGAAGAGAATCTTCAACGTTCTTGGCAGACCAGGGATGAGCTTTTCTCCGATTGCTGTTAGCAAAGTTGACTTTCCAGTTCCATTCCGACCGACGAGTCCGTAATGGACACCTGCTTTGAGTCGAAGGTGTGCATCAGAGATAAGATCTCGACCTGCGAGAGTGAGAGTGACTGATTTAAGATCGATCTCGAGTGAACCCGTGTCGGTGCAGTCGAGGTGAAAGCGGGATTCCTGAGAAAGCGCTTGAATGAGACGAACTTTGGGGTCTGGATTATCCATGTACAGGTTCGCTGTAACGGCATTTGAAAGCTCTTCGTCTGAAGTTTCGGTTTGCTTCTTTGTTGTTGTTCTAGCCGGGCGTTCCTTCTTCACCTTCTTAGGGGTGGTGTCATTGTTGCTCTTCGAAGTTGCTGACGAGATCGCAATGGTCTTCGAGTCGCTTTTGACCGAAGCTGAAGCAGCAGATTTCGTTTCGACCTCTTGCGCTGACCCGTTCGAAGACGGAGCAGCAACTTGAACCGCCAAACAAGCCTCTACAATCTCAGCCACACCTTTCTTCCCCACCCCTGCATCCGTCAATACCGGCTTAAGCTTCTTCTCCAGCACTGCTCTTGCAGCTTCGCTCTTGTCCCCATCTGCGGAAGACGCGTGTTCTTGAAGAGCTTTCTCGAGCTTAGGAAAAGTCTTGAGGGCTTTGGCCGTGTCAATGACGGCTTTGGGGATGGTGTTGAGGTATGATTGAATGTCGACTGTCATCTTGTCTTGTTCTTTGTTAGCATGGGGAAAGAGAGAGCTAGTATGGAGCTGTGCTGGCCTTATATAGCTTAAGAGAGAGAGAGATGCTGGATGAAGGACCCATTTGGAGAAAGCCAACGAGAACAAGGCAAAAAGGGAGGAGGAAGGAATGTTTCAGGGTCTTGCTCCTCCACAAACGAAAAAAAGGACCATTGCCGAACTCCGGATTCCGAAGAAACCTTCTCGGCTACTGCAATCCTAGTCATATTGGACCCTGACGAGTTGCTTTGACGCAGAGAGCCAAGCGTTCGAGTCATTTTTGCCGCCACTCCGGTTTCCGAGACTTCTCAACTCTTCAACGTTTGCCGAGACTGGAGTCACTCTCCGTTACCCACGGAACACACACACTATTGCCTGCTTTCGTCAATCGCCAAGATGAATCGTTTCCGAGTTCCTTCATTGCCTCTGACACCTATGTTACACGATACAGCTCAGGTAGGATTGGAGTAAATCCGAGCCAACATATTCTTCATCTCCAAACGAGACTCTCTTCGCTTTGCTGCAACCTCAGCAAAGGTCTCCAACGCCGACCCTTTCGGCATCTCTACCTGTCTGAGCAGTCTAGCCCTACTCCCATCTCGAACGGATGCCAGCATCGAGCTCGAAATATCCCCCTCATCGAGTGGGAAAGCCAGAGTGAAGAGAGCATCATTAGTAATCCTCCTAGTTCCGTTCCTAGATTCTGCTATAGCAAGTACATACACTTCGCACGACTGTACAAAGGTGCGTACGACTACTGAGATGAAGGTCATAGATTCGCCAACTGCCACGGCTTGTTCAAACTCCAAGCCATCCAAGCTGACGGTTCCCCAGCGTCGACCACGTCCAACATGTCGCACTGATAGCAAGGCTGCTTCTTCCATCCAGTCCATCAACTGTCCTCCGAACAGTACGCCGACTGAATTGGTGTGTTCAGGGAATACAAGGTGAAGCGTACGAGCCATGGTCTTGGCAACCTTGATAGGCTTCGCCAGTTTGGCGGCTAGTCTGGCACGAGTGAGATCAGCAGACATGTGCGTTTTGATCGGAGTGTTAGTCAAGGACTGGTCCAGATCTGTATCTCCTTCACGTTCTTGTGCTGGCTTCAGAGGGGAGAAGATGGATCTTCGGCGTGCAGAGGGTGTTTTGGGCGGTGAGATCGTTCCAGTATCTAACGCTCCATTCATATTGGGTCGGGCTGTTCTCGGCGCACTCGGTGAGGGCAACGGTATCGAGCCTGACTCGGGTATCTTAGTGGCGAACAGCGAAGTCGAGGGGAACTTGATGGTCTCTTCCGGTTCCCTTTGCTCGATCTGCTTTGCAAGCCTCTCAACTACCTGGAGTGGATGTCGAATAGGAATATCTCCAGCGAGATTGATTTCGACCACTCCCCGATCGTAGTCGACCGTCACAGCAGGGTCCCTCGATACGTAAGCCTGCACTACAAACTCGAGCTCGAGCGCTTCCAGCTGACATTCCTGTGAAGTCTTGGTTCCCGGCACAGCCGAAACATCGTTGCCAACAGCAGAGGAAAGCAAATCAGCAGCTTCGATCTTGAGCCTACCGGGTGTCCATCCACCGGACTCTGTCTCTGCTGGGCCTCTCCACTTTCCACCTGTCCTCGAAATTTCCTGAACTTCATCCTTTAGCCGCCTCTTGACTTCTGTCGAAACACCGTCGCGTGCTTCTCCTCTCTGTGCATTTGCGATGCGCTTTGCTCTTCTTCGTCCTGCGAGAATGTGTCTTCTTGCTTCCAGAGGCGTTCTTGGCAGCAATGGCAGGAGTTGTGGTTTTGGTGCTTTCGCAGATTGACTTGGACCTGACAGAAGGGAAGTAACGCGCTGCCAGAGAGTGGAAGGGGCCAAGCTCTGGCGTGAAGCCAAGCGGACACGAGCTGGTGGTTGCGAGACGGAGTTGGATGATGTGTTGGGTTGGCCTGAAATAGCGACGAAGGTCATGTAGGCGTGACTGACGTATTCGCGAGCACCTGTGCGGGGGTCTTCCTTAACGACTCGCACACCGACCTCAAGACTACTCCCCCACGCACGATTTACTGAGGCAGAAAGGTGAACAAGGTCGCCCAAATAAATTGGTGCTAGTAAAAGCACCGAGTCGACACTGACAGTGACACAGCTGAGTTCTGCATGCTTGCGGGCCGAGACACCGGCGACGACGTCGATTAGCTTGAACAGTGCACCAGCACGAATCTTGGGTAGTGCATCGATGGCATCATCCGAGTCGCCAGAGAAGCGATTGACCATCGAGCTGCCAGAGTGGAAGGCATTGTCGCACATTTCGAGAGTGATGGGGTAGGTTACCTGAACTGTGCTTTCGTCAGTCGTCTTGCCTACACGCTGACGTGGTTCGCTGCCGGATGCTTCGTTGGAGGTGCTTCCACGTCGGGTCTGCAGTTGCTTGCTAGATTGAGACGCCTCATCGCGCTCAGGCCGAGCGCTTTGAATAGCGGATCGCAGGTAGGCGTTGGCGACATTGGCTCCAGAGAGGATGAGAAAGAAGGCACCAACCCCGACAATGCCTGCTGTATAGAGTTGTGATGCGTTGGCATCTCTCCAGGATGGAACAGCTGTCATCTTTGCTGCAATCGTGATGTTGATGAGGTTGATGAGGGCTTGTTGGTGATTACAATGGGTCGCTATAGCGACCGTTTGTGGTTCTTATATCAGTATGAAGGTAGATGAAGATGGCGAGAAACGAAAAATGGCTTGAACACTTGGCAGGTCAAAGCGCAAATCCAAATGCAGGGTCTTGGATGCCGCAAGCGGTCATTTTGCAGAATTGGCGGTTCAATTATCCAAATCGGTCAATGTTGGAGAGATGGGCGTAACAGTGGTGAACGAATTTCAACTGCCAAGCTTCTTTAAGCGCCTCGTGTCTTTTGATTGGACACGCTCAGGCACGCCCGACAACTCAATCAAAGTGAAACTCCGCTGAGTGTAACACTCTAATCAGTCTGCAGCTCTCCGCAACTCAGCATTTCAGCTCACACGGGCAAACACGTCGTTCTCTTATCTGCAACGGAATCATACAGTATCGCTTAATCGTAATGCAGCAGCAAGCCTTCTTTCTCCTCGCAGTCGCAGTCGGCCCGACTTGAGCGGTGGAGACGAGCGAGATTGAGTTAGCTTGGACACCTTGCGACCTTTTCAAGTCCCGTGTCTGTTCCTGATTGGTAGTCCGCCTTCCCATCTCTTCAAACACTTGAAGCACCTGACCCGAACAAGCCTCGATTGTGTGTCTGTAAACTTGGCCGGTAACTTTTGACATGCACAAGGCGCATGGCTGATAAGCGCTACAACGCACAAGACACCCTCGATGCCACCTCGATGCACGCTGATTGTCACTCGCTCAGACCAGCACAAAGATAGAGCTCTCTCCTTCCCGCTGCAACCGCGTTTGCACAGAGTCGATCCGCAACCCTGGAACCTCTCATCTTTCCATCTATCTTGCTTGTCTCTTCACTGTATCATCCGTTCGTCGCTCCTTCCACTCGCCACGGTTCCTCGGTACATCTTAGTGATTCCGCCGCATCTTCGTTATCACGCCTCCGCTTCCTTTCCATCTGACTCGGATCTCCCGTACTACATATACTGCGAACGACACTTGACAAAGGACAGCTTTGCATCCACTCGTCGTCCTCTAACAACGCCCTCCGTCCGTCCGGCGCAACTCAAGGTTGCAGGCTATCCCTCACAATGACAGACATCAAGCAGACAACAAGTGTTCACTCAATCATCTCCGGCGGCGCCGGTGCCGATGCCCGTCTCGCATCGATGGGATACGACCCAGAACTCAAACGAAACCTCAGCATGTTCACCATTCTCGGTCTCAGCTTTTCCATCATCGCCGCACCTTTCGGTCTCAGTACCGCCTTTTCCATCGCGCTTACTTGCGGTGGTCCCGTCACCATCCTCTACGGTTGGCTCTTTGTCTCGCTCATTTCTCTCTGCATGGCTGCTTCTCTTGCCGAGTTGTGTTCCATGTACCCCACTTCCGGCGGTGTCTATGTCTGGTCTGCTTTCGTAGCCACAAAGAAGTGGGCTCCCTTAACCTCCTGGATCGTTGGTTGGGTTAGCTTGGTCGCCAACTGGACATTGTGTTTATCCATCAACTTTGGTGGTGCACAGCTCATAATGGCTGCCATCTCGCAGTTCAGGAACAACGAGTGGACACCGGCCGCATGGCACACTATCCTCACCTTCTGGGCTTGCATGGTCATCGCTGCTGCCGTCAACGCTTACGGTGTCAAGTACAACTATCTCGACCGACTCAATACGCTTTCTTTCTACTGGACTGCGGCTGGTACGCTCATTATTGCAATCACCGTTTTGGTGAGGGCAAAGGACGGTAGGAAGGATGCCGAATTTGTCTTTGCTGGATGGGAAAACACCTCCGGCTGGCCCGATGGATGGGCTTTCTTCGTCGGTCTTCTTCAAGCGGCCTACACTCTTACTGGTTACGGCACCGTCGCAGCGCTATGTGAAGAAGTGGCAGAACCAGAGAAACAGGTTCCCAAAGCGATCGTTTGGTCTGTCGTTGCAGCCAGTGTTACCGGTTTTGTGTATCTCATCCCTGTTCTGTTCGTCCTCACCCCTGATGCGGCAGACTTGCTGACAACGGCAGCAGGACAACCCATTCCGGTACTCTTCTCGCTTGCAACAGGCTCAGCAGGCGGTGGCTTTGGTTTGCTTTTCATTATCCTCGGTGTTTTTGCCTTTGCAGGGATTGGATCGCTCACCGTCGCTCTCCGTTGCACTTGGGCTTTCGCTCGTGATGGTGCCATCCCGGGCAGCAGATACTGGTCCAAAGTCAACGAATCCCTCGACCTTCCACTCAACGCTCTTATCCTTTCCACCGTGGTTGTCTCGCTTCTCGGTCTCATTTACCTCGGCAACACGGCTGCTTTCTCCGCATTCACCGGTGTTGCAACTATCTGTCTCAGCATCAGCTACGGTATCCCTATCGCCGTAGCTATGTTTAGAAAGAGGACGATGTTGAAAGATGCACCGTGGAACTTGGGTAGATTTGGATATGTGATCAACATGATTACGTTTGTTTGGATCATCTTGGCGACAGTGTTGTTCTGTATGCCAACGTCGAAGGCGGTAGAGGCGAGTACGATGAACTATGCTTCGGTGGTGTTTGCTTTCTTCTTTGTGCTAAGTGCAGCGTGGTGGTTTGCTTGGGGTAGTAGACACTATGTGGGACCATTGGGTGCAGCACCGGAGGAAGCCGTGGCTCAGATCAAGACTCATACCCATGTGCATGCTGTTGGACTGACAAAGGAAGAGAAGCCAACGGTAGAGGTCGCTAGTCACAGCTCAGAGGAGAAAGACACTTCTCGTCATGTATAAGTTGTGCTTTACTTTTTCTTGGAGATCGTCTTGTAACGTATCTGTTATTGTACTCTGGAATCTTTCGATGTGAAAAGGCTCCATGTGATGTTCAAAAGATGAGATTGCTGCTGCTGAAAAGATACATCTGGCACTTTGAGACGTGACTTGGGAAGGGAGACCTATTCGGTCGAAGCGAACAGAATCTGGCCCCGATGTGTAAGTGTTGCAAAGCTTGAGCGCGAGTCTACCTCGTCTACTGATCTGTGTGGCCAAAAGTAGGAGAGCAGAAGCGTCAGAACGGTCAGCAGTGTACAAATGGGTCATGATTATATGTTCTGAAAGTGATGCATACTTTGTGCGCATTTCGCTTGCCCAGGTAACATTCTTGAGAGGTGCTGCTGTGAGTGCTACGCCGAGGAGAATGACGATGAACGATATGAGGGTCTCCAATGTGATCTGCAAGTCAATAAAGGGAAGATATCAGCCTTGTTGTCGCACGATTATACAGTGTCATGAGGTGAGAGACTTACGTCGACTGGCATCGATTTGGCTTCTGCGCCTATGAGACCGAGCGACTTTCTGAGTGAGAGGTCTGCGAAGTAGTCAAGGATTCCGAAATGCGGCGATGTGGTGTCAGCAAGATTGGACGCTTTGGATGTCTTTGCCTATCATGCCGAAAATATGATGTCAGATACTTACGCTCATATGTCGAGTATGCTGCGTGGAAGAAGACGACTGTCCGAACGTAGTCAAGAGAAGATAGAAATGGAGTTGTCAATATCGTCAGCTCCTAACGCATTCTGTTGCTTGTGTCTTCTTGGCAACAACCTCCGAAGACAGTGGTTTAGATCAAGACGTACGTGTGCCCACGGCAAGAAGAAGTCTTCCTGTGAATGTCATGGCCGTCAATTCGTTGGTCGAAAGTCTGCGATTCCAATGCGGTCGGTTTTATGCGTCGATGTGTTGCTTGCACTTGTAGAGCTGAGCAAGGCGATAAAGGTTATAGATATGATGCTCAATAGAAAGATCAAGAAGAACGAACCCTAATCTCGAGAGTGTTGGTCCAACCGCACACGCGAGCGAAACAAGCGACTCTCGATGTCAATCGGGCCAAATCGACACAACTCGTCCAAACTCACCACGATGAGCCCGATTAACTGGCTTTCTCACTCCACTTTTTCAAGAAAATAGCCGACGCAGAGAGAGAGTCTGGAGGGTTAGCCGAGGCTTCAAAATTCCAAAGACGTCCAGATCGGCGCTTCGCATGGTTTAACGTAAGCCCTTGTGTAACAGAAAACATCATAGCACAGTTGTCTGTTGATTTGATGCCTGTCGAGGAGAGTGCAATAAGTGTGCATGTTGCTGCATATCCGAGCACTGATCATGTCAATCGAGAAATGAGAAGGTTACTTCCCTTATAGATGCGGATGGTATCTACAATACAGTCCCCTTATCTTCCTTCACACCTGTAGGACCAACTCCAGCCAGACTTCTTTCCCATTCATTATCGGAACGGAGCATCTTCCGGGTCAGGATAACACGTCCGGCTTTGGTCTCGCAAGCTCGTTGAGAGCGCCTCGAACCAATTGATCTTCATAGACACAAAGAAAACATCCTCGCCAACGGTGCTCAACATGTCGAAATCAGCTCGAGTCCTGTATTGGTTCCGCACCGACTTGCGGTTGCACGACTCTCCCGCTCTTCAAGCCGCTTTGGACCTCAAGCCCGCTGCGCTCTTCCCAGTATGGTGCTGGGATCCAAACTACGTCTATAAGCATCGTGTCGGAGTGAATCGTTTCCGCTTCCTACTCGAATCGATGAATGTTCTCTCTGAACGCATCACCTCGACACAGTCCAACTCGCAACTTCTTGTCGTTCGAGGTGAACCCACCGAGCTGCTTCCTGAGCTCTGGAGACGATGGGACATCACCCATCTTGTCATCGAAAAGGATCCATCCGCCTATGGTCGTCGCCGAGACAAGATCATTCTCGAAGCTGCAAAGAAGAGCAAGGTTGAAGTGCTCGCTGTGCAGGGCCATCATCTGTATGATCCCGAAGAGGTGGTTGAGAGGAACAAGGGCAAGCCTACAATGTCGATGAGCACGCTGCAAAAGATTGTTGCAGACATGGGTGACGTACCTAAGCCCATCGAGGCTCCCAAAGACTTACCTCTGCCTACGCTCAAGGACTCAAAGTCGAGCAAGTTGAAGGATCTGCTTTCGGAGCTAGCAAAATCCCTCGATGGATTGCCACACTATACCGGCAAAGGCAGGGAAGGTCCCGAATCAGTCGACCTCAACTCGAGTGAGCTCGGTGGTCAGCGAGACAAAAAAGTCACGTGCTACGACACTGTCAACGGAGACTCCTCTAACCTTTTCTCCGTCCCCACGCTCGAATCCATCGGTATGGATGCCAGCAAAGTTCGAGACACGATCAAAGGAGGAGAAAAGCTTGCTCTAGAGAAGCTCGCCAACATCTGCAAGGACGCTGAATACGTCGCAACCTTTGCCAAACCTAAGACTTCTCCCGGTCAGTCTGCTCACGATCCCTCAACAACGCTCATGTCGCCTTATCTCAAGTTCGGCTGTCTCAGTGTGCGTAAGTTCTGGTGGGATGTGGAGGAGGCGAAGAAGAAGTACAAAGGTGGTAGTAAGACTGGTCCTCCCGAGAATCTGAATGGTCAGTTGCTGTTCCGTGATATGTATGCTTGTGCGGAGCACGCTGTGGGTGATGCGTTTGGACGCGTTCATGGTAACGAGGTTTGCAGATATATGGATTGGTATCTTCCCACCCAGTATGACAAGAATGGAGAAGTCATCCTTCCCCGTCCTGCAGGTGACCCGGTGAGCGAAGCTCGTCTTTCAGCTTACAAGTTGGGCCAGACTGGTTTCCCATGGATCGACGCTTTGATGCGTCAGCTCCGTCTCGAAGGTTGGATGCATCATCTTGGCCGACACTCAGTTGCCGCCTTCCTTACCCGTGGTCAATGCTGGATTTCATGGGAACGGGGTGCCGAGATCTTTGACGAGTATCTCATCGACTGGGATCCCTGTTCCAACCCTGGTAACTGGATGTGGCTCTCCTGCTCAGCCTTCTTCACTCAGTACTTCCGTCTGTACGGTCTCGCCACCTTCCCTGCCAAATACGACAAGTCTGGCGATCTCGTCCGTAAATACTGCCCCGAACTTGCCAAGTTCCCAGACAAGTACATCTACGAACCTTACAACGCTCCGAAAGATGTGCAGCAGGAAGCAGGATGTATCATCGGAAAAGACTATCCATTCCCCATGCTGGACGAGAAGGAGACAAAGGGTGAAAACATGCAAAGGATGAAGATTTGCTACCAGGCCAACTTGCACGGAAACAGCAAAGAGGTGTTGGAGGGCAAAGCCGAGGGGATGTTGAGGAAGAAACATGGATTTAAGGAGCCAAAGGAGTTTAGTTGGGAGGATAGACCGGGTGCTAAGATTCCGGATTGGGCAAAGGCGCCAAAGGGCGAGGAGAAGACAACGAAGGATGCGCCGAGCAGGGACAATGGTCAAGTGAAGAAGGAGGAAGAAGATGAGGATGAGGGAGATGATTCGGATGATGTTGTCTATGAGCAGGAGGACGAACAGAAAGAAGAGAGGGGTACGAAACGTAAGGGTGCTGCTAAGAGTGACGGCAAGAATAAAAAGAAAAAGTGAAACCATCCTGCCATTGAACAAAGAGCGTATGTACCTGTCATAATATACAATAGAATCTGACGTGGAACAAAGCCGGAATGTGACGCCCGTATCTGTGCACACCACTCTGAGAGCTGTTCGTGGCGGCTCAATCGAAGGCGACTGTTTGGGGATTACAGTCCGTAGACCGTGGTTTTGTGGGGGTTTGATCTAGGTCGAGGAAGTTCAAGTGTCGTACAGCCCATTTCGAATTAATCCCATGTCGTAAGATTGTCGAGTGACAGCGTCGAGGGATGGACGATATGGGCTTGATAAGTACGACGTTCCTTATGGACCATGTAACTCTCATAAATGGCCCAGGCCAAACGATGCACGCGATCAGTAAAGCACAGCCGCGAGGTCAAATGCGTCTGAAATTGGGTATACATGGTGAAGGGTTGGTACATTCATCGACCAGCTGATATCGAGGCTGCATTTGTGCTCGTAGAAGATCTTGATACTGCTGTTTGTTTGCTGCCAAATACGATTCGATCGATCTTTGCGTCGAAGGTTGCACTCTTGATTTGTCTGCAATTGATCGGCAGATTCGCCGCCTGTCTCTGCTCCAATTCCCTCTTCTCCCTTCCTTCGTCTTCATCTATGTCTGCCTCGCCTGAGAAGTTGGTCGGCGGTAAGGTATGGAATGGATCAGCCGACCACCGCAGGTAGACCGTATACACGGCCCTGAACAAGGTCAACATGTCAATATCCCTCACTGCATGATCGCTTAACGACAGCATCAGCAGAAATCTCAACCGTGTGCATGTTTGAAAGCCGTAGACTGCAAGATCTTCGAGTGTGTACAGAAGGCCGAGGTATTGTTCGGAACTGGTACGGGGTTGCGAGGAGGTGGAGAGACCGGTGCGCTCGTCCATTACATCGAGAGCTGCGTGGGCGAAGTAGTGGTAGCGAAGGTCGGCAGAGGAAGAGTCTTGCGGTGACTTGTCAAATTGTCGCACGTAGATGGGACCGCTGCGCGGTGAGACTATTGCCAGTGCTTGCTGTTGAACAGGCAATTGAGGTTCAGCACATGCGCTAGGATACGAGGTTGATGATGCTTTCGTTGTGTGTCTGCGTGTGCTAATACTCACTATTCTTGGCGCTGAGGCTGACATCTGCGCTCTCCTTTTGGGGTTTGCCGTCCAAGTTAGACGATGCTGATGTGGTCGTGCAGGATGATGAACAAGGATCGTACGTCGACTTTAACTGAGATTCGTGGAGATGGCTTGAGCGCGTACTTGGATGGTGGAGGAAGAAAAGTTAGAAACAGAACGCGACTGCAGACGACAACATTCAAAAAAGCACAGACGCAGCAAATTTGACAGCCAGTGGGCTGTCTCTCAAGATTGCACCGCTGCCAAGATGGTGATGGGATGTCGTGAGATGGACGACATGATTTTGCACGATGACTGATCGCGAAGAAGCGATTTGTAGCTGCTTGTACGGCATCGAAGTGATCGCAAGCAATCTACCCAATCATATTTGGAGGAAGATCTGGTGTTGGTCTCTCATATCTTTTGAGCCGATAAAAGCGATAAAGAAGAGCCATATGAACAGCCGGAAAAGAAGCCACGCGAAATCTCAAAAATTTTGGACCGTGCAGAGTGCTGCAGGCTTCACCTTCTTATCTTTAGCTTGCCGGAAAATTGTGGCAAGTGGTTTGGATCACTCAAGTACAGCAGTGTCGTTTGGCTCTCTACCAACCAACATTGTCTCTCAACACCACCAACCAAGCTCATACACTCATACACCCAACATGGCTACCGCAGAACAGAAAAAGTTCATTTCGCAGATTGATGCCAACAAGGCTGCTTTGATCGACCGTCTCGGCGAGGCCGTCTCGATCCCTTCGGTCTCTGGTGATGCTGCTTATCGCAAGCACTGCTTCGAGATGGCCGACTGGCTCCTTGCCGAACTCAAGAAGCTGGGTGCTACCGCTGAGCTCAAGCCTCTTGGCAAGCAGACTCTTGATGGTCAGGAGATTGAGCTGCCACCCGTGATCCTCGGTGACCTTGGCAAAGACCCCAAGAAGAAGACCATCCTAGTTTACGGCCACTTTGACGTTCAGCCCGCTCTCAAGTCGGATGGCTGGGACACCGAGCCTTTCAAGCTGATCACTGATGAAAAGACTGGTCGTATGTACGGCCGTGGCTCGACCGATGACAAGGGACCAATTCTTGGCTGGCTCAACGTGATCGAGGCTCACAAGCAGTCTGGTATCGAGATGCCTGTCAACCTCAAGTTCTGCTTTGAGGGTATGGAGGAGAGCGGCAGTGTTGGTCTCGACGAGCTCATCGCCGCTGAGAAGGACTCTTTCTTCCAGGGCGTTGACGCAGTTTGTATCTCGGACAACTACTGGCTCGGTACCAAGAAGCCTTGTCTCACACACGGTCTTCGTGGTATCGCCTACTTCAAGTTGGCAATCTCGGGTCCTGCTCGCGATCTCCACTCTGGTGTCTTTGGTGGTACTGTGCACGAGCCTATGACTGACTTGTTCACAATCATGTCGAAGCTCGTCACCGCTAAGGGCGAGATCTTGATCCCTGGTATCAACGAGCTCGTTGCTCCGCTTACTGACGAAGAGCGCAAGCGATACGACGTCATGGACTTTTCGCTCAACGATATTGAGGGCGCCACTGGCAGCAAGACTACTGTCAGCGATGACAAGGCTACCGTCCTGATGGGACGTATGCGATACCCTTCGCTCTCGCTTCATGGTATCGAGGGTGCTTTCTCAGAACCAGGTACCAAGACCGTTATCCCTGCCAAGGTTGTCGGCAAGTTCTCGCTTCGTCTCGTGCCCGATATGACCCCTGACAAGGTGAACGAGCTGGTGACCAAGTACGTTAACGACGAGTTTGCCAAGATTGGCAGCAAGAACACCATCAGCATTACCAGCGAGCACGGCGGTAAGCCCTGGTTGGCCGACCCCAACCACTGGAACTACGAAGCAGCTATCAAGGCCACCGAGACTATCTACGGTGTCAAGCCCGACTTGACACGTGAAGGTGGTTCGATCCCTGTCACACTCACTTTTGCTGACACGTTGCAGAAGAACGTGCTTTTGCTGCCAATGGGTAGGAGCGATGACGGTGCTCACTCGATCAACGAGAAGCTCGACATTTCCAACTACATTGAGGGCACCAAGTTGCTCGGTGTCTACTTGCACGAGATTGCTGCTGTCAACTAAGATTGCATCACCGTATCGTATCACAAGCGAATCAAGTTTTCATGGAAAGTCAGATGAATAGGTATGAAGGCTGTGCGGTTCTGTGAGTTGTGAGTTTTGTGTTGCGCTGTCTAGTTCTTTGAGAAGATGCGACGAGCAATGGTTGGGTGGCAGCTTGTCTGGTATCTAGCCGCGTTCCGACGTTGCATTTACCTGCGGGTGGTTATGCAGCCAAAGCTGACGCCACAGCTGGAATCGTGTTTTGGTCGTTTATCGGCAGTTGGTTTTGATCCAGGCTCGTGAGATGACGATAGCTTGGAATCGACGGCTGAAAAAGCAACGAGCATCCCACCACGGCATATCCGAACTGGAGCCATTACTGTAAGTACAACAAAGTGAAGGAAGCGAGCACATGGAAAGCAGCCGACTGAACAACAAAACAAGGGTCGTGTGAGTCGCCGTCATCTAGAAACTTCTCGCTTGACAGTTGCCAACGCCCACCAGAAAGGGGACTCGTGCACTCTCTGTCTGAGTCGAGACCGTTCGAACACGCAGCATCGGGACACCAAAGCGAAATTTCAAAAGAAAGTCAACTGTCTGCTGCTGCTGTCTATAGGAATCGTGAGCTGTGTCTCTGCATATGTGTGCTTTATCAAGTTCAAGCCTCGAATTTGACGGAACGCGGTCCAATAAGCAACTTGACCCCACACAGATCAGCTGCCGAAAAGAACAGAGTCAAGCCTTGGCACATATCTCTCTCTCTCTGGTCACAACACAATCAATCGAGTTGCTCGCTGCTATTGGTTGCATGCACTCGATCCTCCTCCATTGTGTGCAGCAGAGAATCTTCTTAACCTTCTTCCATCTCAGGTTAGACAAAGGGGGGATCAAAGATTTGGGCTTCTTGTTTCTGCACCATCACAACATCACTTCACCACCACGAGCACGGCACATCCGACTCGGTCTCTCTCTCTCTTTTTCGACTCTCCTCCATTGGTGCGCCTCCAATAGTCACGCCTACTTCCTTCACATCATCCAAAAGACTAAGACATACACTTCATCCGGTCGGTCCTCCTGAGAATGCAATTTACACCGTAATTCAGACACTGGCACTTCATTCTTGCAAGAATGCCGTCTCGAACGAACAACAAAAGCATCCCTGTGCCTCGCGACCAGGCTAGAGGATCAGGACGTGGTGACAATCAGCAACAAGCAGCATGGCGAAGTAGTCTTGACCTCGTTTGGTCATACTCTCGTTCGCAAGCTTTTTACGGCAACAACATTGCTACCTCGCCCTCCTTCGTAGAAAGCCGATGGGCAGGGCAAGACCTCGAGGAAGGAGACAGCATCTATGAAGATGATCAAGAGTACATCTCGGGCGACGAGAGTGAGGACTACTATGCCAGCACATCTCATTCACGCTCGGGTACTGATGCCGATACGGATACAGCATCGATGGCGAGCGATGCAAGATTTGGACCCTCTGACGAGTTCGAGTGGGAAGGAGAAGCACTGCCTCCCAATGCCACCCAACGGACACGGCGAAGATCAAAGGCAAGGGATAGAAGATTAGAACAGCTAGAAAGTGCGGATGAAGATGAGAGGTCAAGGAGTAGGAGTAGAAGCCCCAAACGCTTAGCAGGACCACGCGAACGAGCATCCAACAGCAAACTCAACCCGAATCGAATCTCGACAGCATCCGCCAACTCGGGAGCGCAAGGTGTTCTTCGCGATCCTTTTGCAGAAGACGACGACGTCGTCAACGCGCAACAGCATAGTAAGGATTCCGAGGTGACACCTTTACTCAGCCGCAAGCGCAGCTCAGATGCAAACCTTGGTCAACGCAAGCCCAGCTCATACGGCGCACTTCGTCGCACATCCGATTCAGCTGCCATCTCTCACCGCTCCGACTCCGGCTATCAGGTCCACGAACTCGGCAACAGCACTCTCTTGCAATCCTGGTTCAACACGGTTAATGCTCTCGTCGGCGTCGGTATTCTAGCCCTCCCCCTTGCCTTTTCATACGCAGGCTGGATTGGCGGCACCATCCTCTTCCTTGTCTGCGGCTTGCTTACCAACTACACCGGCAAAGTGCTCGCCAAGATCATGGCCAAAGAGCCTTCTCTTCGCACCTACGCTGATATCGGAAGCTATGCATTCGGTCCATCCGCACGCATCCTTATCAGCCTCTTCTTCTGCCTTGAGCTCTGGGCAGTCTCCGTAGCCTTGATCATCCTCTTTGGCGACTCGATGGCAGCCATCTTCCCTCACATCGCGCCTACAGCCTTCAAGATCTTAGGCTACTGCCTCGTTCTTCCATCCGTCTTCCTCCCACTCAAATTCCTATCCCCGATCTCCGTCATCGGCATCGTATCCACCTTCACACTTGTCGTCGTCGTCGTTTCCGACGGCCTGATCAAGAAGGAAGCTCCAGGAAGTCTCTGGTCTATCGGGCCCACCACTCTTGGTCCGCGTTGGGAAAGGCTGCCCCTCAGCTTTGGATTGATCATGTCTGGGTTTTCTTCTCACCCCATCATTCCTTCGCTAGTTCGCGACATGAAGGATCCGACCAAGTTCCCACGCATGCTCAACCTAGCTTATGTCGCAGCAACGGTGCTCTACCTTGGCATGGGTATGGTGGGATACGCAATGTTCGGCACGACGGTCTCGGATGAAATCACCAAAGATCTCGCGAGAACACCCGGCTTTCCGGTCTGGTTGAACAGTATTGCAATCTGGTTGATTGTGATCAACCCGCTGTCGAAGTTCGCCTTAGCGACTAGACCTATCCAGACGACGTTTGAGATTTTGCTGGGCATTGATGATCAGACCGCAGCAAGGATGGAGAATAGAAGCAAGAGAAGAAGGAGCAGTGCGCGCTCCTTAGCAAAAGCTAACTGTTCAAATGGCAATGCGGAAGTAACGGAGCAGCAGACGTTAACAACAGAAGCAACCAATGCAACCCTCTCCGTTTCACCCACTCAGCGCGTATCCTTCGCTGCTCCCAATCGCACTCCTTCACAACAACATCACAACGACGTCGTTGCAGATGCGGATCCAACCCTCGAACCATCCCCCGCAGCAGACGAAAACCCGCTCGCAGGCTCCGCAGTCTCCCTCCGTGCAGCCGAATTCGCCCAAAAGCTCTCCACGCGTACTCGTCACAATCTTCAAATCGCACTCAAAGTCGGCCTCACAGCTCTCATTGCCACCACAGCTGTGATCTTACCTGGGTTTGAGAAGGTGATGGCGTTTTTGGGTGCGTTTTTGGCGTTTGCGACGTGTGTGTTCGGACCATTGTTGGCGAATCTAAAGCTATTTGGGGCGGAGATGAGAAGGTGGAGGATTGCGGTGGATGTGGTGATTTTGGCAATGTCGGCGGTTATGGCTGCTACGGGCACTGTTTGGGCTTTTCTCTAGGTCATCGGAGGAAGATGGTGTCATGTTTGTAGATGTCATACATCTTATGATATGGGCGATTGACGACATGGGTTATTTTGGTCTTGCGACAAGAGCGGTTTGTGTTTTTCGGCAATGTGTGATGAATTACAGCTTGGTGTGTTCTAATCCAGCCCATCTTCTTAACAGTGGTGGAGAAAGCATTGGTAATGTTGGTGCCATTGCTCCAGCGGATAACGATGTACCAGCAACTGAACTCGCTTGAGAAGGTGTAGCATCTGCCACAGCTGTTGCACTTGGGTTTCCCAAACCACCACCTCCTGCCATTGCTAAACCTGGACTTGCGCCGAAAAGAGCATATCGCTGTTGACTCATCATCAACTGATGAATTTGCATTCTAACCGCATGTAAACCATGTCTTAAACTTGCCACTTCCTCCTGTACCCTACCAGCATCAAATCCAGCTTTGACAGCTGCAATATGACCTTCTTCCGTCCTCTTGTCTAAACTTGTCAGGCCGGAACTTAGACCAGCAATGGTGGAAGTAAGGGATGAGATGGCGGAATCGAGATTGGAGCGATCCAGATCTCGATCCAGAGGAGGGAAGCCGTAGCTACCAGGGGAGATGGCAGAGGTGTTGGTGGTAGTGGTGGAAGGGTTGGGATCGAGAGTGGGAGCTGAACGACGGGTGGTAGATGTGAGACTGTCGGTGTGAGGGAGGTAGGAGGGACGTTCGCGGGTTGGTGAAGGTGTGTATGCGGATTGTGTTGCCAAGGGAGATGTGGTTGGCATCGAACGAGCGGTTGGTGGCGCAAGATAGCGTGAGTTAGTAGCAGACGCAGGATTGTCGTCAGGTGTGACCCCTGTGTTGCGTCCAGAACCAGGCCAAGCTGTGAGACTAGCCACCTCTCCTGCTGTATAATCGTATTGTCGTCTAGCCCAACTCGCCAAATCCAAACTATGGACCGCTGAAGCACTATGCGCTCTTCCACCCTGATGCTGCTGTCTCACAAAGCTCTGTTGACTCAAACTCCTCTCCCAATTCTGCGCATCTAACGGGAACTCATCCCATTCTCCATCTACCCCCACTTGCGATCCTCTCATTCTCTGCTCCAATCCACCTTGCCGCAATTCACCCGCTGACCTGTACCAGCTTCCCAAACTATGCACGCAGTCATCCAACCTTCTTGTTTGCGTGTGTTGTCTCCCTTCAAGCTCGTCAAGACGCGTTTTGAGGGCAACGTTTTCGTCCTTGAGCTGGGCGATATGTTGGTCGAAGATGGAAAAAAATCCTTTGATGGGTTCGAATCGACACTCGTCTTCCAAGTGCGTTTTGCCAGTGCTTTTGGAGGCGGTATTGGGTGAGCGTTGAAGCATCCTCCTTGGTCCGATCCATGAGCAGCCGAAGGAGGAATGAGGACAGAGGACGGGGGCTTGTTCGCATTCGTCGGCAATATGAAGGCTGAGTCGACTCTTGATGGTTTCCAAATCGCAAAACTCGCATTGCGCTGGTTCGGGAGAACACGTTTGACAGTGCTCGTCCAGCTCATCTGCGCAAAGCACAACATCGCAAGTGGGACAACTCGTCTTGCGTTTGGGGCAAGTGAGACCATGAGAGGCCCAATCTTTACGCATGACTTTGGCTGAACATCCACATCTCCTGCCTTCGTTCAAGTTCTGATCGACATATTCGTACGCGCAGTCGGCAGCCACGTGTCCACGAAGAAGATGTCGCTCGCATTCGTAGTCGCACCCCTTGGATTTGTTGGGACAACGGACACGGAGGGTATCCACCATGTTCTTTATCAAGAGCGCGGTAGGTTGGAAGTCGGATAGCTCCACGGGGGTGCGACAAGTTGGACAGCGCTTGTTGAATGCTGTTGCCAGTGGATCATCCTGAACGTCGTCCGGAAGGTTGGAAGAGTCAGAAAGAGCAGTGGAGATGCAATGCTTGCAAAACGTATGAGAACAAAGAAGAGAAGCATATGGGTCGAGAAACGGACCCAGACAGATGGGACAATGGAGGAAAGCGCTTATACGGGCATCGTCATCGACGTAGTCGAAACAGTCACCTGTAGTCAAAGAAAGCTGTTGGATACCACTGCTGAGATTGCTCGCATCAGAACGTTGGCTGATCGAGGATGTAGCACGGGGACGGATAGGTCGAGTGCGGGTGGGCCTTGTACTGGATGATCTTCGACGTGACATTGTGGTTGAGGTTGGACGCTGAGATGAGCCTGAGCTTGAGCTTGGACCTGCATCCGAAGCTTCCGGCATTGTTGCGGAACGGAGTGTGCGAGCAGATCAAAAGGGAGGAGAGGATGCGTGGAAGTAATGTTGCAGATGAAAGGGATATGGTACGGATGGATGGTTGAAAGCAAAGAAGGAGCGTTATCATCAAATCTGCCCCGATGCACGTCCAGCTGCCGGCTTGCAGATGCGGGGATCGTCTGGACCCTGTTTGAGAGCTGCCGCCAACATTGAGCTTGTATGTTTATTCCGCGTTAACACAGAATGAAAAATGATTTATTATGCCTCCACAAATTGCTGCACTCACATACTGTAGTGTATGCATGTGGTTCTTCTGTCTGCACGCTGACGTTGAATTTGGCATGTCTTTGCGGCCATGCAGCGCACAGCCCATCCTATGAAGCGAGTACAACCCAAGGATCAATCGCACGAGGGAGCATCACATGGTTGCCGACATTGGCTTCCCGAACAAGTACGGCAACGACCAAAAGAGAGGCTTGATTCGATTTGCATGGTTCCATGCCCATCGCAACTTGTTTTGTCCCGTCTTGGTGAGCAATGACGAAATGGCCCCATCCCATCCTTCCTCTTCTGCTTCAACCGGCGTCTTTTCTTTCTGTGAACCACTGCATTCCACAAGCCCAACTCTCACTACTCCTTTTGCCAATCTCATAGCTTGACTTGACATTGCTTTGACACAATAGACTCGATGCTCGATGCTTGATGTGAGAAAGGCGCCAAGTTCTTAACATGCGAATCTTCGAGCATAGAGACGGAGGGGTCAAGAAAAATGAGTAAAAGAAAAGATGGCTCGAGCTCCACTCTCTCATGTTTTCAATCCGAAAGTCGATGCTGACCTTCTTCCCGGATGCTACTAAGTTTGCTCGCTTGTCGAGTTTCTGTGCTGAGTGAGTCTGTTGCCAAGCCATACGAGGCTTTTGCGTTAGGCGCTAGTGCGTGACAGTCATGAGTTGCTGCACCGCATGCTTCCCACGGTCAACAGTGGTCATGATTGCCGAACTCTTTCCCTTCTCTCCTTTCGAGCAGTCAGACAGCAAGCATCGCTTCAACGGGCTGTCTCTCTGATCTCGCTATCTTTCCAATACATCTCCCCTTCTTGAGCAAGGCTTGAGCGCATTCATCTGTTCTCTTCTTGAATATCATCATCAACATCATCACTGGTTGCTGCTGCTCGCTTCTTCCCGTCCCTCACCATCATCCTAGCTTGCCCCCTCTCCCTCCTCCTCACACCACCTTCGTAGCTTCGAGGGCAAGCAGCACAGTCTTCGTTCCCTACGCACACACCTTGACACCTTTTCGTCGTAAGAAGAATCTTCTCCCCGAAAAGAGACAGAAGAATCGCTTCCAGCCATGTCTCACCATACCGGAGAGGGTTGGTCTGAACGCAACCCTATTCCTACTGTTCAGCAGTATCGTCAGCAGCAGGAGCAACTTCGTGCAGCCACTGCTCATGACAATGCTTCTAAGCTCGCAAAAAATGAATCTGATGAAGCTGCCCCCGCATTTGCATTCGGTGCTCCTGCTAGCGACGGTACCGAAGCCACCACGAGCGGTGCTGCTCCTGCAATTCAAGGCTCTCTTGATGGTCTAAGGCAGAGGAAGAGCACTTCTACCACTGACCCTGCTGCTGCTGCTGGAGGCGACACTTCTTCCAGTATCCGCCCCAAGAAAGAGGACGGCGTCGATGACGCCCCTGGCGGCGGTGCCGAAGAAAAGGAACGCATCAAGAAGGCCTACGCTCCTAAAGGCAAGGCGAACGAGTTCGAAGAGAAAGGTGAACGAATCGTCACTGACCCAACCACCGGTGGTGAAGTTCAAATTCGTGATGCTTCCGAAAACACCAAGATCAACCCTGACAAGCTCGACTCCCGTTACGGTCCCGGTTTCTCCTCCAACATCCCCAAAGATTACTCGAAACTTCACCCGCTCAACACCTCGCCCAACCCTGCCGAGCCCTCCAACATTCTCCTCCACCGTTTCCCCGAACCTGTCAACTCGGATGCGATCCAACGCATGCAAGCTGCCTTCAACCAGCTTGCGATTGGTCTGGGTGCATCCTTGGCTTTGATCTGGTTCTTCTTTGCCTTTGGCAATGGCTGGTGGAAGTTCCTCCTTCGAACCACCATTCTGGCCGGTGTAGGTTTCTGCGGTTGGACTGGTTTGCATCTTCAATCGCGCAAGATCGAAAAGGAGCACGACGCCATTCGAGCTGAAATGCACAAGCAGCGCGGTCAGCAACTCTCGCCTCCCATGCCTGAGAGTGTCGAGTGGCTGAATGCTGCTATCGCGTGTGTATGGAAGCAGATTAACCCTGACATGTTTGTTCCCATGGCCGATATGGTGGAGGATATCATGCAGCAGTCTTTGCCTGGCTTTATCGATGCCGTCAAGATCGACGATATCGGCATTGGTGAAAACCCTTTCCGTCTCGTTGCTATGCGAGGTCTGGCCGATATGATGAGCGACAAAGAATACCCGCGCGAAGAGTGGATCACCCAAGGCAAGCAGGTCCCCGATACAGAAGAGGAGAAAAAGCAAGCCGAAGCCAAGAAGCAACAGAAGAAATCGGACGCCGAGAAGGCTCTCGAAGTAGCTGAAGACGCTGATGGAAACGGAGTCGCAGATGAGGACGAATCCGGTGATTTCCTCAACTACGAAGTTTCCTTCAGCTACTCTGCTCGTCCTGGCCAGTCGAACAAGGACCGAGCCAGGAACATCCATCTTATGATCGAATTCTTCATCGGTGCCTACGACCTCTTCCAGATCCCCTTGCCTATCTGGATCCAGATCGAACATATTTCGGGTACGGTAAGATTGAGGTGCCAGATGGTTCAACAGGCGCCTTACATCCGAAACCTCACTTTCAGCTTGATGGGTGTACCCAAGGTCGAAATTTCGGCGATTCCTATGCTGAAGGCTCTTCCCAACGTGCTGGATCTTCCGCTGATCTCTGGATTCGTGCAGTCGTCGATTGCAGCGGCAGCCAACATGTATGTGGCGCCCAAGAGCATGACGCTCAACATGGCCCAGATGCTGTCTGGTGACGGAATCAAGAAGGATACGGATGCGGTTGGTGTGCTTGTGGTCGATATCGAGTATGGTGAAGGACTCAGCGCACAGGATGCCAATGGCAAATCCGATCCTTACGTTGTGCTTTCCTTTGCCAAGTTCGGTCGTCCGCTTTACAGCTCGCGTATCATTTTCGAGGATCTCAACCCAGTTTGGCAAGAAACTGCATTCCTCTTGGTCACCAAGGATGACATTCGTGCCAACGAGTCTCTCTCGATCCAGCTTTGGGACTCGGACGCCCGCACTGCCGATGACATTGTCGGTCGAGTTAACAAACCCATCAAGGAGCTCGTTCGCAATGCCAATACTCCTCAAGACCGTAAGGATAAATTGATGGGTTTCGAAGACGCCGACGACATGCCCGGTACTCTCAAGTGGAAGGTCGCTTTCTACGAGAAGGCTGATTTCAACAAAGCTCTCGTTCCTAAGAAGAAGGAAGAAGAGATGACCAAAGTGGAGAAGGAGACTCAGCGCGAAGCTTCTGCTATCGATAGCGAGGATGAGAAGATCGCGCTTCACTGTCCCCCTGATCCGCAGTACCCTTCTGGTATCCTCAGTATTATTGTCCACCACATTTCCGGGTTGGAGAACAGAGATGTAGAGAAGGGTGTCATGGGCAAAGAGCGCGAAGGTACCTATGGTCAGGATGTCGACGCTAAAGCCGGTGAGGGTAAAGCTCTTCCTTCTGGTTACGTCGAGTTTATCGTCAATGACGATATCATCTACAAGACCCGTGTTAAGCAGTACACCAACATGCCATTCTACGAAGCTGGAACTGAGACCTTTGTCCGCGATTGGACCCGTACCGAGGTGCGTCTCGCTGTTCGAGACGCTCGTCTGCGCGAACACGACCCTATCATGGGTATCGTTTCCATGGATCTCACCGAGATCTTCAGTGAATCGTCTCAGGTAACCCAATCCTTCTCGCTTCAAGACGGTGTCGGATTCGGAAAAGTCCATGCCTCGCTCGTCTTCCGTTCCATCAAAGCGCAGCTTCCCAAGCCACTTCTTGGCTGGGACACTGCTACGGTCGAACTTCTCTCCGAAATCCAAGTCGAAGGCGATGACAAGCTCAAATCCAAGAAGATTCGAGTTTCAACCGGTGACGATACGCAAAAGATCTATCCTGGACAGCACATCCCGGACGATGCTGAGACGTTGGTCCGACTTCCCGTGTACGATCGATACAGTTCGTTGCTCACCTTTGATCTTGGTGGAGGTGGACTTGCTATTGGACCTCTTGGAGGTAAGCCTGATGCAGTTGCTGTGACCGGGCTACGCGATTATGCGGATGGTCAAGTGTATGATTTGGAGCTGGACATTATGTCTGGTGACAACCTCGGCACTCTCAAGCGCAACTATATCAATGAGCAGACGAAGAAGACTCATCCGTTTGAAGTTGTGGGCAAGCTTAGGGTCAAGATTCGTATCGATGCTGGATTGGACGATGACCATCTGCGCTTGGTGGAACACTCAACGGGAAGAAAGGACAGACACGAGTTTGATGTGTACAACCGATTGGAGGGTATGCCCAACCGTGCTGTGGAGAATGCACATGCGGATGATGACGGTGTAATTGATAGGAAGGAAAAGAAGCAGATGGAGAGGAGTAAGAAGGAAGCATTGCATTCGAGGCATAGAGGTGCGATGGGTTATGGAGGTGCAAGGACCGCGGTTTGGGCTAAGGATGGTGTGAGGGATAGAATCAGGAGGACCACGGATAAGTTGCTGGGTAAGAAGGGAAGAGATCAGACGATCAAGTCTGAAGCCTGAGCCAGTTACACCTGACTAGCTCATGTCCGAAGTAGTGTTGTTTCATTCTCAAGTCCGTCTCCGTTTTTCTTGTATCGCGAATCTCTGTTCTTGTTCGTTTTGTTTGTTCGCAATCGAAAGATGTTCCCCATGGAGATCTCAATCTTGCCGCCGTGCTGCTTTTTTCCAAGTACTGAGTGGCCACGATGACTCGAGACTAGTCAGACTTACACTTCCTGTCATTGTTCCTTCAGCCGAAGATGCGGCGGTTCTAACGGGTTCACATGGAAAGTCTTATCAGTCGACCGACCGTTAGGTGTTGATATTGTGTGACTCGACCCGGGGTTGTGGGACGGCCGTGTCAATTGGACCCTGAATTTGTGCTTTTGACAGCTTGGGGAAAAGACGCCGAATCCTTTAAGCTCGCTTTCCTCGCTTTAGCCGAAAGGCAACAAAAGAGGTTCAGGTGCGGAAGTGGCTGTTCCGAAAGTCTTGCTTGCCTTCTTCTTCGCTCCCAACGTACAGATGACCGGCGGAATGGCACAGGGTTCAATGTGTTACCGTAGGTAACTCAGCCCCACAAAGCCTGCTATAAAACCTCATCCTTGCCATGAGCCTTTCCACCATCCCTTTTTTCATCGCAAATACACAAGAATGACGCATCCAACCTTCGACCAAGAGAGTTTCTCTCTCCTTACTCAAGACGGGAAATATTTTCTTCGTCCTGTCAAGCTTTCAGACGCTCGGAACCTACGCGATCGTTGTGCAGATCCCAACAACGTCAAATATCTCCCTCATCTCCAGGGGAAAGAGAACCAAACAGCACAAGAAGTAGAAGAATGGATCAAAACCGTCCGAGCAGGTTTTAACAAGGACTCCCTATTTCTCGTTGTTGAAGATGTCTCGAAGGGCAAAGTGATTGGTGAAGGTCCTTTAGGGTTTATCAATTGGAGTGAAGGTTGGGCTGAGTCAGGAGTGATGTTGGACCATCAAGAGTCAGGAAAAGGGATCGCGACAAAGGTCTTGAATGAAACAATGGACTTTGCTTTCAAAGAATTGGGACTCAAACAGGTCAAATATGGAACTTTGAAAGATAACATCGGTATGACCAAGGTGCTGAGTGAAAAGTTGAGAGTCAAGTTGAAGGGTACAGAGAACACGAGGAAAGATGGTTTGAAGGAGTTGAAGTTTGTTTTCAACCGAGAGGATTGGTTGGAAGCTTTGGGAAAGGGTCAGTAGATTCAGGATGGTAGATGACCGTGTCGCACGCCGCCACAATTGGCTGATCCAGTCGTTCAAGACAGGATCAGAGCTGAAACAACGTCAGCAAGGTCAAGCTCCCAGGCACACCCCGCTTTTCAACTCTTGACTCTTCGCCTGTGCTCGTCGGGATGTGAAGGACGTCGCACCGCCATAGCATCAAGGTTGTCTCGCACGCCAGTGGATGCAAAAGAACATCAGCCTGTCCGAAAGCGAGCAGTACAGTCAGTCGTCTCCTCAGAACAAGGCAACGGTTCGCACGTCTATACGGTCGCATTAAAATTCAATTGCATTTCGTTACGGAACACACACAGACATAGAGCGGAAACGCATTGAGCGGTTAGGAACGTATCGAGACCGGCGCCAATCGAGCCCGAGAATGCCTTCGTCCACTGGAACTCACTCGTGGACTGGACACTTGCCCTTGTTGGTCGACTTGACGCACTTGGAGAACCTGCCGGATCCAGAGTGTTCCGACTCGGACGAGCTCGTCTCGCTACTTTCAGCGTTCGAAGCCATCCCTCCAACGGCATTCTGAGTCTCGTCAGGCCTGATTTCGGGACAAGTGCAGCCTTGAGGGCGTTCGGGAGGAAGGGCTGCTTGGACCATCCTATTGTATCTCTTGATCTTTTTGTCGATCTTTTTCATTCCGCGAGTCAAGACCTTCAAAGCGGGGCGAGCTTCCTCCAAGTCTTTGCGCGTGTTATTGACGGTGTCCTCATCCGGACGGAACAGTTGTCTGGGAACCTGACCTTTGCGAACTCGCCTGACAATGTCATCCCATGCCGTCTTGTTGTGCTCGAACGTCTTGACCTCCAAATGATTGAGCCAAGAATAACGAACATTCTGCTGAGCGAGGAATAGATCCATCATGAAGTTGGACAGATTCACAACGTTGTTGATCTCTTTCATGTCAGCGTTGAGCACTTCGCGACTGACCATGCCCACGTGAGTCAAGGCCATCATCAACGTGACCGTACCAGCGGGCAGATGGACAGCGTCACCTTTGYGAAGCACGTTGATGCGTGGCTCCTTGAGACAAAAGAAGAGGTTTGGTGTAGGCAATGGTAGGCCGCGGCTCACTCGATACCAGATGCTAAGGTTCTGCTCCGTGCCGGGCCAGCTGAGGAGGAGGAGCGTACCTTCGACCACTGCATAGAGCAAACCTAGAGTTGGACCAACAAGAGTGAGCTCTGCTTTGGCACCGGCAACAGCGCAGTGAATTGCACTCCAAGATTTGTCCATGGAAACAGGCGAAAGACCTAAATCTTTGCGGGTGTCCATGTCGATTTGCATCGGATGGCAGCTTGCAAAGGGAGCACGATCTTCACCCACAAATCCATACCACACAAGCTCGCGCGGCACCCCAGAAGATGACGCCCATAGAGCCTCACACAGCGAGGCGGAGTCCACATGGTTCCGAAAGAGGCCGCCATGATTTTGCCACATGTGCTCTGGGTCGTTGGGTGCCTCGATCATTTCTTGCAGAAGCTGTCGAATGGTAGGACGAGCGACATAAAAGCGATCGATGCCATTTGCCAACACGCGTAGAGAGCGTTGAAAAGTGGATTTGCCGGTGCTGTTGGTGACGATGAGCTCCTTGAACAACAGGGAGGTTCTCAGAGACGTGATGGCAGAGGGCAAACGTGCCCAATCAGCCTCGAAATCGGTGGAGCCTGGGGTCCAATTCCAGGGTTCGGGTTCACCGTCATCGCTCGAGTCGACTTCGACACCTTCGTTCCACTTGTTGATGGCTGCGATATCGGGACCTAAGAAAGGTCTTTCGGGAGGGGTCTCACGAGACTGCCTGGTGTCGCTACGCACTTGATTGCCAAACGCCTGCCAGATCTGGAGAAGCTTGGCATGCGATGCCGCCATGTTGCTGACTTCTTTCTCGATGACGTTGGCGAGCCACGGTCTGTTAGGAAGCTGCAAAGGTGATGAGAGGTAGCGATGGTGGAGAAAGGGAAGCGAGTGACAAGGCTCGGAGAGGTCCCTTATATCCTTTCAAGAGGTCCCGCTGGCTGTTCGGAAGGTGCAACCAGCTAGAAGTCAGGGGACGAGCTGAAGCTGACAAGACCGTCGCCGTATCGCTGTAGAAAGTAGAGATGCATGGCGATCGTGGTCAAATGCTGTTGAACAAGCATCAGAAATCCGGCTGTCAATGTGCATCACAGATTCAGTGCAGCTTTCGCTTTCGGCGTTGTACCGGGTCACACTACGACAAGGAGAGAGGACGGAAGCCTCGTGTGAACTGCATCTAGTCAGAGTCGGAAGAGCCGATAGAGCTGAGTCAGAGAGTTCTTGCGGAGTAAGTTTTGACAGGGAATCCTGCATCGATCCCGCCTCTTCCCTCTCGATGGTCACTGAGCAACGGCCCTCAGCCACTCAGATTCCTCTCTCTGGGTTCTTCATCAAAGAACGATCAGCCGACAGCATACCCCTTTTTGCAACCAAGATCGTAGGTACCGCCAACATTGATCGTATGCTCCAATTGATCAACTTCGTAGGTGCATAGGACTTGATCGTAAATTCCTGGACGGGACGACACGGGATACAGCCCGTCGCCTTGGGTGCCTGAGGGGTGAACTGTGTGGCCTGAGTCAGGATACTGCGGGTTTTGCTCTGTCTTCAGTTTTGACCTCTATCTTGAAATTCAGGGTTTGCACCATTGCTACGAACTTACTGAAAAAATTACGATCAACACTACGAACAAGGTGAGCGGTCTACGATCTTGGTTGCAAAAAGGGGTAAAATAGAGTTGCCTGCGTCTTTATGCACCGTAGATTGGCCAATCTGCAATTCACTTTGCAAGGATTCCGGGTTTAGACTCGGTCGCGTGCTGCATTTACGGTGGCACAGAATGAGAAAATGGCTCGATGGTGCAAATGTTGAGCTTTTTGAGTGTGTGACAAGAGCCAGGATACGATTACAAGTGGAGGACCAGATAGAGAGAACAGGACTATAGGGAATAATGAGTTGTTATCCATCCGGAAAAAGATGCATCCAATGCTGTAGGTGTGCAAGTGATAGACAGTTGCTACAAGTGGGCAGTCTAACCGCAGCTATTCCGATCTATGAATCCGACACGTCCAGATGGATAGGAAAAAACGACACCCGCGATGAGAGTTTGAGAAAGCTGTTGTGTTTACTCTCGCGAGACATCACGACCGAAGAGGAAGACCTTGAACCAATCGGCAGCGACAAGCGAGCGGTTTCGCAGCGAGAAGAGCATTGACACGTACGCCGATCGCCAGAACATGAAGGTAACGACACCACCCGAAGCGATTTGGTTGTTTCCAAGCAAAGGGATATCCGCAATTGCCTTTTCAGAACCAATGTAGGCGAGCGAACCTTGGTGAGAGTATTTGAAGGGACGGATCTTGGCTGCTTTCTCGATCTGACGCTCAAGACCGCTCAATTCAGAGGCGTCGACGTTGTTCTTCTTGGCTGTCTCGAGCTTCTCCTCTAGTACGTGTAGACGGGCGAGCTGGTTGAAGACACGAGCCAGGTAGGCACCCTGTTGCGATGCGGCCTGGGCGGTGGGTGCGAAGTGGGTGGCAGTAGCATCTCCAAGGGCAAAGATTGAATCTTCAGCACCTTTGAGACGCATGTGATCGTCAACCTCGAGACCGCGGCGGTTCTTTTGCGACTCGGGAAGAGCCGACATGAGCTGACGGGTGAGAGGTCGTGCAGTGTTACCGGCAGCCCACACGAGCAGACCGTACGGGATCCTCTTCTCCTCGCCAGAGGGAGTCTTGACGAGAACGTCACGGTCATCGACGTCCTTGACCATGTGCTTGGTGAGAATGTCGATCGAGTTCTCCTTGAACGTTGACTCGGTGTACTTGATCAAGGTCTGCGAGAACATGGGAAGAATGTTGGGAAGTGCCTCGATAAGCGTCACTCGAAGCTTGCTGGCCACCTCAGGGTACCACTTGATCAAATCCGACTCGACAAAGTCGCGCAACTCGGCGGCGTACTCGATACCTGTTGGTCCTCCGCCCACAACCACCATGTGGAGCAAACGGTCGATCTCCTCCTCGGACTGACCCTTGATAGCTGCGCTCTCGACGCAGTCGATCAAACGAGCGCGGATCTTTTCAGCATCGCTGAGCTCCTTGAGGAAGCAGGCGTGCTTCTTGACACCCTCAATACCGAAAGTCTGGTTTTCAGTACCGACAGAGTAGACGAGGTAGTCGTAAGGAATGGTCACCTTGGAGACAGACCCCTTGACCTCACTCCTATCCTCGAAAGTGACGGTCTTGTTGATTGGGTCGACGTACTCGCAATCAGCTTCGTACACCTTGACCTCGCGTGCCTTGAAACGGGTAGTGTGACGTGTTGGCTGCACGATACTGCGTCCATCGAGCGTACCTACGGTAACCGAAGGAAGAAGAGGAGTGAAGAGGAAGTAGTTGTGAGGCGAGATAACAACGACGTTGTACTCTTCGGTATCGATGTTCTTGAGAAGCGAGGTAGCACCCCAACCGCTACCCAAGACGACGATGGTCTTCTTGGAAGGGTCCTGAGGCAGCTGATCAGGTGGGTGTCGGCCCTGGTAGACAAAGTATGCATATGTTGCCAGACTTCCGAGACCAATGACGTAGAAAGTGCGCTTGACACCACGGAAAAAGCCACCACGCTTCTTTCCGTTACCGTTGGCGTTCTCTGGTGGTGGCAGTTGAGTCTGCACATCGGACTGAGCAGCTTGAATCACTGCAGCCGCCTTGTCATTTCTCCAGGAGCGTGTTCGGAAGATGCCGCGAATCTGCTGTTGTTGTTGTGGCTGCTGCTGCTGCTGCATTTGCTGTGCAGCTGCACTGGTGGATGGCAGACCGAGTCTTGAAGAAGATCGAAGTGCCATTGATGGCGATGCCATCGCTCGGAGCGAGCCAGCACGGATGGCCGGAGACATCATCGCACCGAATGTGACCAAGGATGGGGGTAGGAGGTTGAGGAGAAAGAGTGGTGGTGGTTGTGATAGGATGAGAAGATGCAAACTGTAAACTGGCGAAGGCAAGGGTTCTAGGGGATCTTTGTTGCTGCGTGGATCGTGTCGACGATGAATCATAGAATCACGCTCTCTCTTCCACAAGGAAAAAAGTTACTGTATGCAGAAGACAGACAGATGCGCGAGTCTCCCTTCTCGATCTTCTTCCCGTGTCCTCTTCTTCTTCTTCTTCTTTTTCTTGTCCAAACCTTACACACAGCACGCACACAAACACGCACGGTGCGGTGTCCGGCAAACTTCAAGAACAGCACACTTCACTCAGGGGTCCCGATTACCACTGTAACATGCATCGATTCGCCTTGGAAGATGACGAGCTTTGGTTGCCCTGTCATTCTGAAAAAAATTCTCGAGACTGTGAGATGAGAGCGAACCCTGACCGAGACTCGGCAATCTGCCCTTGTGTTGGTTTGCTTGCTTGTGCCACGGGCTCTATAGCTTGAATCTAAGTGACTGCTTTAGTGCCTCTCCGCTTTGTAAACTATTCCGGAAGCAGCGGCAAACACAGTTGGGGATCGCTCATGCGCGTGTGATGCGAAGGCTGCGTCTCGTGCTCACAAAATCGGAGGATTTTTCCAATTTCTAATCTGGAAGCGAGCTGATAGCAAACACACTGCCAACGAGAGCAAATCGCAACACCGGTCCGCAAGTCGAAGCAAGATTCAAAAGAAGCTTGCTCTGCAGACTTTGTCCGTCAAGCGTGAACTTACTCTAGCTTCACTCAGTTTGCGGCAGCGGCAAACAGACGCCCATATGTGGGACCATCACTCCCACATCAACTCAGTGTGATAAGCAATGCCATGGTATGCTACTGACAACGACGATCGGGAGACTGCCACGTTTTCTCATACCAAGGCATGTGGGAGAGCAAAGTGCAAACGAGCTGCGGTATCGAAGCGCGAGTCATGACATTTGAGCAGCGGTCCACCGCCGAGATTGCAAAGGCTCGATATTCAATTCGCCCGATCGGCCATTTCGCTCTCGAATGATGAGATCGCCATCACACTCGGACCGTGGTTCCGCGCTGCCATTTCTTCATCGCACAACGCTGCCACTCAATTCTTATTGCAGTAGAACATTCAGCTCATGAAGCCTATGCTAGATTTACTTGCTATGGTGAAGACGAGCCAGTCTGGGCATATCGCTGAGCGCAAGTCTAATAGCAAAGAGACATGCTCACGAAGTTTTTTCGCCATGCTTATCGATGCATCAGAGGTTCGACCGCAATTCTTCCTTGGAATTTTTCATTTTGACACCTGAGCCTCTTTTCACTACTCTAATCAACACCGAGCAGCAGCAGCCTTTTTTTTTGCCTGTACCTTAAATTGACCGACAGACGCCGATCCTACGCCATCTCTTACCTCGTGCGACATTGCCGTCCATCGACAACGGCGACTTGCTTGCTTGCAATGTTAGTTCTCCGATGATTCTTTCCATCTTCTCACCGCCCACCACACATGGTCACCGGTCGTCACAGGCAGATTGAGATACCCGTGTTGCAGATCCACGCAAATCTCTCTCTCTTCACCTCTTCTCTCCGGGTCGCCCACGAGGTGAACCCTGATGCATAGACTTTTGATGGTGTTGGTGTTGTTACATTGAAGATACTAAGCTGTACATACATTACAACCACGTCGCTCCGTCCGATTGAGTCCCGTTCCTAAGGATCTAAGTTGTCCTGGTCGACTGACTTCACCTCTGCCAGGATGAATGTTGTGCCATATCCCGCCCAGACACTCAATGGATGATGGCGAACACTGCGACGTTGATGTTTCTGCTTGGATGAGAGCACAAGCACAGGAGATTCATGCACCTCATGTGATCCTTCACCCTGCGCCAGGTTACCATGCTCGTTCCATCCCCAACCCAACACCTGCCTTTCGCAGCTCTCCGAGCCAGACTCGGACGAGTCCAAGTCATACTTGTCTAACATCAGTGAATGCTCACTCCCTGACACCAGCTTTTCCACATTGAAGAATCCCTTGGCCAGCTGAGAGTGTTGCCCCTCCATCGCAACGGACACCAGCGGCTCCTCGCTCGAGCTAGACTCTTTAGAGCCATTACCAAATTGACCATGGTCATTGCTGCCACAGCTGAGAATCAGCGGGGGTTGTCGCGCATCTCCCTCTTGCCTGGACACGAGAAAGTGCGTGGTCGTCCAGTTGCAAGTGATATCTTCGATTTGGTCGGAACTTACTCCATATTTCAGCAAGACAGAAGGGTCGGCGCCCGCGCACTGTCCTTGCTTGTTCGATCCAATACAGCGTAAGATCGACGTCTGACCGTCGATCTGGCCTTGGACGAGCACGACAGTATGCTCCTTGCCTGCGCGGACCTTGCATCGGATCGAGGTGGGATCCGATGTCTTCCAATTAAAGATGAGCTGAGGCTCCCGAACGACCGCCGGAGCCGGCCCTGGTCGTTTCGATGTTGTCGAAGGCGTTGAAGCCGGTTTTGGCACTCTGCCTACTTGTCCATGGCGTGCCGAGCCCCAACCAGCGATGAGGACTCGTGCTTCCTTGCCGCTTCTCACGAGAAGGCCTACTACCGCATGTCTGAGCCCTGCAGCAAGGTCCAGAATTTCAAACGGTGTGTCCACGTCCAGTCCTGCTTCTGCTAACACAGCAGCAAAGGAGACGAAGTGTACGCTTGAATCAACGCCCTCCTTCGCTGCTGTACTGCTGTCGTCCACTGGTCGACATCCGAGCTCACCAAAGGTGTTGTCGCGAAGGAACCCCAGGGAGATTAGTACATCCTGCTTCGATGGCCATGTCCCGCCGTTGATGTGAGGATGAGTGAAAACAATATAGCTGCAATTCCAACCACAGGCGACTTTCTTGACAACAGACGAATCTATAGCACTGCAAGGCAGGCCTGCGACGGTCCCGAGGTAGGCATGGACGTCGATTTGTAAAAATCGTTTGACTGCACTCGTCGGTTGTGAGACGTATGCGGGACCCAGCTGGCCTTGAAACCCAGTGCCAGAAACAAAGATCTGCCTCGATGAGCCGGATTTTTGATACCCTGACTCCATGTCTGCGCTGAGTTGCGCTTCGACCAGCGCGAGCGTATGGTTGGCGCCGGAAGCCAGATCGATCACAGTGAGGCCTTTCGGGGGGAAAATTTGCTCGTCGTATTCTCCAGGTCTCGTTGAGCTGGGACAGACACACATTGCCTGTTCAACGGTGTGCAGATCATCATTAGAAGGATGGATTTGGAAGCCTGAATTGCTACCCGCCACCAGCAATTCCAGCAACATGATGGCGAGAATCTGGGCTTACCCAGTGGCTCGACCACCTTCCCCTCGCTGCTTGCGAAGTACTGAAGGATGCAGATGGGAGTAGAATTGACTGTGGGTGGTGATCATAAGGTGAGAAGGGTGCCGATTCGACATTTCTGGAAGTGGAGTCACAAGGTGTTGGCCGAGACCCGAGCTCTGGCGTGCTCAGGCCAGCGTGATTTGCGCTAAAATCTCAGCAAGGCCTATGATGTGTTCACCTTCTGCTCCATTCGCAGACGTGTTACGTCCGCATAACGACGGATTGGATCTAGAAACAAGCGAAGGTGTTCGGGTCATGACGTAGTGAGGAGTCCATTACAAGAAATGCTGAGAGTGATGATACAAATACAGGTGATAAAGTCGTCTAAAAGAGGAGAAGAAAAGGCGATACTTTGGTCAAAAAGCAAATGGTGCAAGCCGGGCTGAGGTGTTCACAGAACAAGATCATGCTTGCCATACTCTAAGTTGCGAGAGACGAGTCGAAGCCAATCCAATGAGCCTCGTCGTGGCATGAGCGGATGCGTTGTGGGGGGTCTTGGTCTTGGACGTACTGAGCCGAGAATTGCCTCGACATCACATTCCTCTTGCTCATCTACAATCTGTTCCAGGTCGGGCAAAACTTCGGGAGGTGGATCAACGAGCACTTCCCAAGCTGCTCTACCGTCCACGTTATAGATAGAAAAAGGCAGAGACCGGTAGCCACCCTTGAGCTTGATGGGAACAATTTTGGATGAGTTAGGCAGAATGAGGAATGGATCTTGCCACCCGTGACCTGTGGTGCTTCGCCGCGAAACATCGTCCTCCTGCTCTGTGTAGGGATAGTCGTCGCATTGTGATCCAGGATCGGTGGCCGATGCCCGCTCGGTGGGGAAGATATCGTAGTCGCCACCGTTGTCGAAACCAGGTGCATCGCCCACTTCGTTTGAACAAACATGATAGACTGCTACGGCGAAGGGTAATGGTCCCAGAGAAAGCAGCTGCCGGATGCTATCGTCCCAGAATGCACGAGGATAGAGACAAGGAAGCCCCGTGCGGCTTGCCTTGGACACAAAATGCAGAGGGGCACCGGTGTGAAAGTCGCGATCAGCAATGTACATCTCAACCAGCTCCAGGTGCGCAAAGAGACGGGAGACAAGACGGATAATGCCAATAGCCACCATTGTGCCCAGTCGGTCGTTCTGATAATTTTTACTGCAACGTGCCATCAGAATTCGCTGGCGAGGCAGCTGGTTTGTCACCATGCGACGTAGGAACCCCCTTGGTAGCTTCTCCACCCTGGGCATGCGCGCCACCAATCTGAGATCGTAAAGGATGCGACTAGCCGACCGAGCATCGGTAGCAATCAAATCAGAGCGTTGGATGCCACGCGCACCCGGATCTGCGCGAAAATGGAGGGGCTTGAAGACAGATTCGAGGAGCTCTTCGAATGCGCGGAGGTCGGAGTCGTGCCATCGAAGGTGGGCCAATGCGCCTTGCGGCACCGCAAGCAAATAAGTGTCTTCGGGATCTCGGAAGCGCTGGAGGTTGCGCAAGTAAAGCAGGTTACGGCAGTGAGTGAGAATGGCGAGGTACTGCTCCTGGTTTGCGATGCCGAGTTCTTCTCGACTTACAGCAAAGTCGAGCGCTTTGACAATGCCGGCCAATTGCTTGTTGTTGGAGATGGTGTCACAGAAGCGTTGTATACGTTGCTCGCCCCGGGGGTCGTCATCGTGAGGCGACAATGCTACGCAGGTATACAGCGGCACGATGCAGATGCGAAACCATGTGCGATTCACTACACACCAGCGGCAGAGCGTGTCGGCAGGAACGAGCCAGCTGGAGTACTCGACGATGAGCAAAACAAGCTCCCGAGGCAGACGACACCACGTCGAGGGTAGGAGAGGTCCGCTGGATTTTGGCCAGTCGGAGGGATGTCGCCAACGCCTGCCAATCATCCTCGTTGGGGTTTCGCAGTCATTCGCTCGGCAACAAGTTGTCCTGCAAGTGTGGATGAAGATGGTGGAGAGCAAAGAGGTAACAGATGGTATTGTGGGAAGCAGCAGAGGTTGTACAGACGAAAGGGACGAAGAAAATCCCTGAGTGGATCGTCTCACGAACATTAGTTAGGGTCGATTGTCATAAGCGATCCTGTTGCTCCAGTCACGCTCCGAGTGCACCCTCGTTGGTGAGCTGATGCTGATGTCTAGAATGAAGCGGGTTCCTTGATGTAGATAAGCCGTCAAAGTGGCGTGCTTGCATTGATGAAGAGCTTGCACTTACGCGTGCATCTCGCTTCGAGATGCCAGGAGTGTGGCTTAGGAAACAAACAGCAAGCGTTAAGGTGGACGGCATTGTATTCAGCACGAAAGGTTTGGCTTGCTCTGACGGGGTACATGACCATTGAAGAGTTTGAGGACAAGGTTTCAGGCGGCGCATCGGAATTGAAACTCGCAGCAGGGATATATTTCATGCGAAGCAGCGAAAGAATAGAATATCCGACATAGGGCGTCCAAGGGGTCGAGCGATCAGGAAGAATGGCAGACGGACAGTACGTCCACCCGGCAGGGGTCACCAAAAGGTCATGACATGCTCGGTGCGGCAAGTTCATTCTCACAACTTTCGCAAAGATGCACGCAGGCTACACAAGCGAGTTGAAATCTCAAGTCGGTTCGCAATTCGCTTAGCGAGCTCGATGTGAATCGTGAGAACATGGGCCGGAACTCTGTGATTCGCACATGGAGGGATTCATCTCCGACACACAGAGGTCTGCAACAGGCTTCATCGACGGGTTGACGGGCACACTCTCGTATATTGTCGGACACGTTTGTGACGGATAGAAATGCTTTGTGTCAGGAAGAACGTGGCGAGCGGTGACGAAGCATGTCAGGTGGACGCGATTGCAGTGTTTTTCACGGTACGTGGCGGTGATAATCGCTTTGTCCGGGTCATGTGGATCGAGTTTGGACATCGACGGCTGTAGAGCGAGGGACTTTTGAACAGCTGGCAGCTGAAACATTCTCGAACTAGGAGGAGCACATGTTGACCGGCCAGGCCAACAGCGGCAGCAGCAAAGATTTTGACGAGGGAAATCGCCAGATATGCGCCGACGGAACAACCAACCGTTACAGTACAGTCCCTTCCGAAAGTTTGACACCGGGTCCATGTAGATAGTCATTCAACCGTACGAATAGCATACCTTCCATCCGCTCAAACTAGACATGTCTCATAAGTGTTGGACCGCAGCAAACACACAGTCAGAGAGCTCGAGAGCACGGCTTTTCATTGCAATGAGTTTCGGAGCCGACTAGTACTTGAGTGGAGCTCCATGATTACTAAGCAATTGGACCACCCGCTTCTCCATTGAGTCGATCACAGCATTGATGTGTTCAAACGTTATTTGAGTGTCCCACACATGTTGTGCTGCTCTACTGAGCTCGTCCCGGGTTTTCGGGACCGGTGTATGCTTGCCGAGCAAGTATTTGAATACATACCATATGTTCTCAATAGGGTTGAGATCCGGCGAAGCCGGAGGGTGTTCCTGCGTCCGGATACCGTATTGAGCTCGCCGTTCCTTGCATATGTTGGCCCAATGCACCTTATTGCCATCTTCGACAGCTGCCAAGCCGTCAGGGTTAGCCGTACTAGGAGCTGCGGCATCTCGTAACGGGCCGTCAATGACCCAGTCGCGGTATCCGACGGCTGTCAAGGTCTCTGCCGGGATCCACTTGTTCTCGGACCCCGGAGCCTTCTTCCGAGGAGCCAATGGGAGTACAAGGAGCGGGGTTTTAAGGTTGTACGCTATGCCAGCCCACATCTGAATGCTAAAACGGCCGGAACGGTACGTCGGTACAACGTTTCGGTCGTCATCCCGTACTGTACTGTACTGTACTGTACGGTATCCTGTCACTTTGATGTCTCTTTTTCTTTTTACTGTAAAAGAATTAACTTTTCCCGCATCGTTACATCCGCTTTTGAGCGCCGCTTTGTTGGCCCAGATCGAGAGAGGGAAAGAGAAATCGGGTTCGGTTGCCGAAGTATCTCGATTTCACTCCGATGCGCTTGGTCCACTTTTTGGCGCAATCCTTGGATGCTCGCACGCACATGCTCTGTTCCATTTCTCATTCCTGATGCCATGATCACAACTAATCTCATTGTTTTCACCATCATCCTCTGGGCTGCTCCCCTATCAGCTCTCAGCTGAAGAATAGCTGGTAGCATTGGTATGATGACGACGACGCCCGAGACCGGGGCACTACCACCACGCTCTAGCATAATCAAGCTGAGCCAACGAGATCTACTCGACTATCGAGCCGTACAGAGAACCTTCGATGGAGCCTATGCACGAACAGCACTTGGTCAGCTATGCTATGCCATTGTCATCCTGCGTCTATTTCAGCCCAAATTCTTCTATGTAGGTGAGTCTTGTCGTCTTGTGGCTTTGAAAAAACTGCCTCTGAGCTAAGGCGATCGTCTGACTTCTGAGCTTTTGCTTTGCAATTGACTATATCTTGACCCCGCAGGGCTGGCATATGCAGTCTTAGGTATTGGCTTCATCCCTGTGGCCATTTTCCGCTACCGAATGGCAGTCAGCAATGTGGAGCGTGTCATGCCGATGGAAGTCATTGAACCTCAACAGAATTCACCCTTGGATCAAGACACAGCTCTGACATCGTCCTCTCACGATCAACCTCGGTCTGGCAACACAGACCCAAGCCAAACTTCTCAGACACCGGCTCCTGTTCGCACCGTGCTGCGCGAAAGCTTTGTGACCGCCGGCTCCGTCGTTGTTGCGGCCACAGCTTTCGTCGGACTCGCAGAAATTGCTCTTCTAATACTCATTCTACGAATCTAGGCAGCAATGGACATCGCATCGGATTTTGTACAACATGGCATTCCTTTCTACGATACCCTTCCTCTAATTTACAATGTTCCGGGCTATAATGCTTCGGTGGGCAATCTCTTAGGCACGAATCGCTTTGAGGGTCCAGTCCCACAAAGCCTTCATGTTCTCTTCCGGCTCGAGCTGGTCCCACAGATGATCTCTTCCTGGCACCTCGTCATACAATACTGGTGTCCCAACATCCTTCAGCGCCTTTTCCAATCGACGTGCATGATCGACATCTACCGCCGAGTCCTTCTCACCATGCACAATGTACACCGGTGGGAACAATCGCCTCTGTTCCTCCGTGCTACCCTTGAGGAAAGTCACGACATCCGTTTTCTGCAGCCAGCCATCATCGCGCTGTTGTTGCGTGAACAAAAGCGATGGGAAGAGTGCCTCTTGCTGAGCATGCATGTAGAACTTCTTCCTGTGCTCCACAGCAGCGGTGTTCGCAGTCACTGGCGCATTTGGATCGCGAAACTCAGCAAACGAGTCCGGGTCGTCCTTGAGCATACCACCAAAAGGGACCTGCTTCTCTAGGAAGAAAGGATGATCCATTGTCGTGATGGGATAGATAGCCGCGATACCCTTCACTTTCTTCAAATATTCCTGCTTCGTGTTCGGGCACATTCCCAGACCCACCATCAGACTCTGCCATCCGCCGGCACTTGATCCACTGAGCACGATACGGTCTGTGTCGAGCTTGGCAGCATCACCCTTCGCTGCGAGCTCTTGAGGAAGCTTGTCTATAACATATGCAAAGCAGTCTTGCATGTCTTGTTGGATGTCGGGTACTCGAACTTGTGGTGCGAGGCGGTAGTCAGTGGAGATGACGGCGATGTTGTATTTGTCGACTGCACGCTTGAGGTGAGGTGCCATGGCTTGTCTTGCGCCTTGGATGAGACCGCCGCCGTGCCACCAGAGGAAGATGGGCAAAGGTGTGGAGGAGGTGGCATCGGGTAGGCAAAGGTCCAGCAGGATGGGGACCTCGCGCTTTGCGAATTCGAATATTAGTGTGCGCATCGTTATCCAGTCCTCTCCGTTGTAGAAGCATAAAAGATGGTAGGAATGTCTGGGATGGACGAGGAGTTAGAAGGAGGGGAGAAAGATTCTCGAATGCTTACGGCTATTTAAGTGCTTCTCGCAAATTGTTCTCCGCAATCTAGTCCGGAACGCAGCCGCGGCTGGTCCGTGCCTTGTGCTTTTGTTTTCCTGAGCTTAACAGTCTCGCCAAAAATGTGTGTCCGCCTCTTTTGGAATTCGGCTCGTGCGCTGTGACTTTGACAGCCACGCATACTGCTCGTAGACACGCGAGAGAATCTCGAATGCCGATCCCAAAAGTGTTGTTCTAAGCCACGTCTCCACTTTTCGATACATTACCATCAACACATCTTCCCCTTTCGACCGCTCTTTCGCTCTTGCATCGTATCGTTCGCAGCCATGCCTTCGATCAAAGATTCATCCGCCGGCCTACTGGGTAGCCTTTTCGAGCGGGCGCAAGATGCTATCTTTGCGCTCTCATCATGTCTTCCCTGCACGCCTGAGACCTCGGTCCTGAAACTCAACGGTCGCAATTTCCAGATTGTCAAGCTTCTCGGAGAAGGTGGATTCAGTTTCGTCTACTTGGTCAGGGATCAGGATTCGGGTCGATCGTTTGCGCTGAAGAAGATTCGATGTTCAGGATACGGTGCCGATTCGTTCCAGGAAGCGATGAAGGAGATCGAAGCGACCAAAAGGTTCCGTTCGCCACATATCATTCCGATCTACGACAGTTGTGTGGTGCAAGACGATGCAGGCTCAGGTACTTTGTTTGGTAATCTGCCATCGAATGATCCTGACAGTGGTGGAGGTAGGGGTGGAGATGGAGGAAAAGTGATCTATCTCTTCCTGCCATTTTACGAGAAGGGCAATCTTCAGGATGCGATCAACGCACATGTCGTACGAGGAACTCGCTTTGGCGAACGAGAGATGTTGCATCTCTTCCTCGGTACTTGCAAGGCTGTTCGGGAGATGCATCACTACCGTCTACCCAACGTCGGTGTCACACGTCGAAGTGGAGGAGCATCATCAATACCACGAATGGAAGTCACACCGCCACAGGATCCCTTCTCCGACTCACAAGCTGCTAATGGAGCTGCAGATGAAGCGCCGCTTCTCGATGGTGGTGATGACGACAACTCATCTTACCCGCCCAAACCTAACAAAGGCAAAGCACGCGATTTCGGCGATTCCGACACAGTTTCCCAACCAGCCCTCGATGGCGGTGTCGAATCCGGCACCGTTGGTGAACTCCTCCCTTATGCCCATCGCGATATCAAACCAGGCAACGTCATGATCGCTGACGACGGCAAGACACCCATCCTCATGGATTTCGGTTCCACCATCAAAGCCCGGGTCCACATCAAAACACGTAAAGATGCAGTGGCACATCAAGACATGGCCGCTGAACGCTCTTCCATGCCTTACCGTGCTCCTGAACTATTCGACGTTCCCACGGATACGACACTCACAGAAGCTGTAGATATCTGGTCACTTGGTTGTCTGTTGTATGCGTTGGCATATCTGCATTCTCCGTTCGAGACGACTCAAACGATCGAACAGGGAGGATCCATCGCTTTGGCAGTATTGAATGGCAGCTACAAGACGCCGCCAAGTAGCGAGGACCCTTATTCGGAAAAGACAAGGGACATTATCAAGAGGTGTATTCAGGTCAAGCCGGAGGAAAGACCAGATATTGACGAGGTGATTGAGCTGACACAAAGTGCGCTCAGAGGGTTGGAGTGAACTTGGTGTGCAAGTAATGTCATCTGATAGACGTTTTCGAGTGTGTGCTGTTCTCTGGTGTGACGCCATCATGGTGAGGATGTTCCGTTCGGCACGTGCTGTGTAGGCTGTGAGCAACGAGATGCTTCAAACGCGATCCCAAGTTGTGTGCAGGACGAAGTCAGACGTGGTGTGATGTCGAAGCACGCTGCTACTGCCGTCGAGAAATTGTCTCGAGACAACATAGATTGAGCGTGCAGATGAGAAGAACGTGGCGAATCGGGCAATCGGGATGAGACAAGACGATGTGAAGTAGAACAGGAAGAAGATTTCACTTTTCCGTACTGGCCACTGAGCGCGTTTCCTTTTGCTTCACACAGTCATCGAGCAACTTGATCATCTGTGTGCGACGAAGTTTCTATGGCCCTGTCCCTCGTGTTCGACGACAGACCACTTCCGTTGAACAGCGGAGGCAGAGTTCGTCAGCTCCGTTGCAGCACGGCGATGAGATTGGTAGCTCCGTCGCTGACCGGGAGAGCCAAAATTGACCTCCGTGTGTAAACGGAGCCTCTGTAGCTCGACAGCAATCAAACAGTACGGGTCGAACTTCGAAGACAAAGCTATGAAGCAAGCAGCGAGCCTTCGAACAAGCTTCGCCTATTGAACTTGACCCTACCGATGTGAAAATGAGTAACAAAACAGTATCCCTTGGCTTAGCACAAGATCGAAGCTTCAGCGATCCCACCCCCTTGATCCTTCCACCGTGATTTGCTTTTCCTGGACTTTTCGTCGCGGTTGAGCAAAAAGATGACCCACCTTTACCTCTGATTGGCCAGAGCTATGTATGGAGAGATCAAAAGCAAAAAAATTACACTGTTGTCGATGCCAGTCGGATTTGAACCGACGCAGGCAGAGCCTATTCGCTAGCTCGTCACCATGGACGATCGAAACACACTCCTTCGAGGCGAACTCCTTAACCACTCGGACATAGCACCGGCTGTATGCGGTGTGCATGATGTTGGTTTTATATTGGCAAGATGTGTTTTGATGATGACAAGGGCCGTTCTTATTCTTTCAAGGGCGAGGGCTATAATTCGACACGGTTGTTCGATCATTGAGCGAAAGTTGTTCGACATGTCTGCTATTTGCTTTATCAGCCCTGTCTTTCAAGTTCGACCGCATGCTGTCAAGCTTCAGAGCTTTCGTCTGGCCATGGAGGATGCTCATTGCTCTTCCGGTCAGGAACGGAGCCGACAATCTCATCACGGTCCTGCAAAAAGGGAGCGTTGACTTCGCTCTCCGTATTTCAGCGGAAGACGAAAAAGCTGAGACTATGTTTGTCTGGAACTCCGCTACCAAAACGTATCACGAACGAGTGTCGAATCTGAACTGAACAGCTCTTATCGAACAAAGCTGCTTCCGGTCGATGTATGAATTGGATGTTGGACCCTGCCACATCGAACAAAAGTGAAAAGTGAGGGAAGAAAATTGGCGAGAAAAAAGGGCAACAAAATCTCACGTCGAATTTCGCCGATGCCTGCGGTAAATACCGCGCCACTCAGATCAGCAATTTTTGACCCGGATCGTTGGCTCACTGACGCGACAGTGCTGTTGATGCTGGTCGTTACTACTTGACAGTGACACCACATACACAAGCTTCAGTGCATGAGATCTTACTTGTGGTTAATACATTGAGTTGAGTTGAGCCAGCGTGAGCAAAGCTGCGCTCAGAATTCAATGAGCTGAGTTGAGTTAGGTTGAGTTGAGCCCGTCTCCGCGACCGTGATGCCTCTGCTTGCATAGTCGAGAGTCCAGGATCAGAACTTGACAAGACAAGAAGGGAAGGCTGCTGCTCATTCTTATCGTCCGCAGGACACCATCATCAGCCCCATTTGCGGCTGGAATGGTTTGACGCACACCAGATACGTTGTGGGCAGCGTCCCCTGCCGCAGGTCTGGTCGAAACTTCGACGTGACTCTGTTGCCGTTCGTTCTCACCGACATAGCCGTCACGCCTCAGGTTTTGATCATCATACAACAACGTGCCTCGTCTGACTTATGTTAGGGAAGGCTGCCTGTTGTTACCCTGCGAATCTGGCTTTCTAAAAGAGGTGTCTACGTTACACAGTGTAGTCTTTCAAAGCCACTTCTAACCGAATTTCATGAACCCTGGCCATGCTTGAGCCACACGCGCGCGTGGAGCGTTGCTTCTCGAGACCACCTGACCTCGTTTCTTTCAGGAACGCGGGGCTCCACTTCTTCTTCATCACTGAATACCTGACTTGCATCGCTGACCATCCTGCCGAAAGCTCCAGGAACGGGCTTTGGATACAGTGGCTGAACGACGAAAGAAGGCGGACTTCCCGCGGAAAGCCAACATCAAAGCAAGGCAGCGAGTTGTAGTGGCACCCGGCGGGCCAACCGTCGGAGTTGCCATTCTTTTCGATCCCAGCCCTCATCCTTCCTACTCCCCGACGCGTGCCTTACTCGAAAGAGGATCGGCTGAGTTCATGCAAACCGTCGGCAAGTCAAACGAAAATCGTCCGACCGGTTAGTAACATAGTTGGTACCGGTGGCTGTCGGAGCCTTCTTTTACCGGATCCCTCGTTCGCTGAACATTTGAGTTTCGAGGTTATTGATTTGCTTTTGCCGCCGCTCTAGGGTTTGCTATCTTGAACTACCCTTTTCCACAGATTCATTGTGTCGCAATGCGATACTTGCACCACAAGTGAGCAAATGATTAAACTTTGCAGCTCTTCGTCGAAGCGTAAGTATCATGGCACATGCTGCAACCGCAAAGAAGTCATGATCGATGTGGGATGAACGCGAAGGATCATGTAACAGGAAGCACGGATGACTCCTAGGTCAAGAAGATGACTTGATCAGTGACACACAACGCAAGCTGCAGGATAAGCCATCGAAACGCATCACCTGGCCACGCCACGCCACGCCATGGCTTGCTTGTGCTCGAATTTGCTTGCATATGCCGTAATACTTCCCTCTTTCCTCCCCCTCAAGCCACTCTGGTTCTCGGACAGTTGATGCCGTCTGAGAACGAAATCCTTCCAAAGTTCGACAGCTGCCGTTCCACCTAACACATCTTGTCTCCAGCTCAATCCCTTCCCATTGTAAGGATGAGTCCATCGATCGTATCAGATCGGCCCCTCTGCCATACTTTGGTTCGGAACGAGAGGGAGACCGAAACCGGGTGCTTGTGGTGCCGGAAGGTACGTTAGGCAGACCGGCGTATTTCGCTAAACACCAAAAAGGAATAGTGAAGAAGCCTCTCGACCGCTTGCCGAGACCTCCTTCCACCCTTCGAAACTCAGTGCTGAATATCGCGACAAGAATTGAAGTGCTTTGCGTTGTTGCCAATCGATGCCGAGTTTGGCAGCAACAGAGGAGGGAATCGGTTTGAGCAAATGCAACCTTCGTCTAGAGCGAAGAACAACAAATCAAGGTGGCAGGCTGTTTTGCGGCCCGGCGAGGGAGCGGGGGATAGATGGATAACCGGAGGCACGATTCCGCGGGGTATTTAATTTGTCCTTTCTTTGTTTGGTGAGGAGCCTTTCGTGCCGTTAATTCCACTTCCGCTGGATTTTCGCCGAAAACAACCCACGGTTCAGCCTCCTCCGACTATCCGCCTCGCTTCCTTTCTCGAGGGTAGGCAGCCAGCTTGCTTTCCGTTGCAAGTTTCCGTTGCTCCACCTGCGGCGTGCTGAGACAGAGATGTCATCCTCTGCTGCTCATTTGGCAGTTCGCGGATCTGGCCGCGCCAAACCATGTCCTCGTGCGATGCTTAGTCCAGGCACGAAGGTGTACGTGTGGGGGAGAGAGATCCCCTGGAGTGGTTGATCCGAGGATTTCGAATCCCAGCACTGAACCATGTGTTCCCTTCTCTGTTCTGCTATTCCTTCTTCTCCCTATCGCCTCTGTCTGTAGGGGACGCTGCTGGCATTGTGAGCTCCCTGTTGCTCTTCGCTTACCATTCACACATGTACCCCGCTCAGCTTCATGCAGCTTGAACTCGCAAAGCTCAGCTGCACGAGCTACCCCGCACATCATCCAACCATGCAATACAATGGAGAACACAGCACTTGACTAGAGTGCTCGAGAGCTCCGTGTGCGGGATTCCCCAGCTCAACTTCGTTTCCCCCGCACAGATGCTTTTGCCGGAACAAATCGTTGGCTTACTCTTGCGCATTTGCATTGTGCCAAGTCTTCGTACCTACAGCTTCTGCTCGTTTGAGTGCATTTCTGAGCGTGTGTTGTACAACGTGTATGAACGACCGCTGTTCATCAGCGGTTGTGGTTCCGTTTCAGTTGAGATCAGGGTTTCGTGGTGTGGGGCACGCCACCACTCTTGGCGCAAACGGTCGTGCATCCGTCTGTGCCCATGCTGCCCGTCCTGCTTCATCTGATTACACCCTGTTGCAGAGTAAAGCCGGCTGCAATGTTGTGTTGCATGACAATCTTGTGTGCTGCGAATCACATCATGTAGAGATGTATATAAGATTCAGAGTTAGACTCTAGCTATTCCCTCGATCGACCCTCAGCTTGGACCTCCCCCTTACCCTTGCCATCTTACCTCCTTTTCTCCCTTCTAGCTGCAAGGTCGTGCACCGAGGACGACCGCCTTTTATTAGACACCCTTCTCAACCTGTACAACTCCCGTCCCCCCCTACCACAACCCTTACCTCGTGGAAGATGTCGCAACCCTCTTCAACCCCGAACTACATCCCTGCCGAGCAACTCCACCACGATGTTTCGGACAAGGACAACCACTCCAACTCGTCCCACCACTTCCAGCGCGCCCATCGTAAGAATGGAGAACTCGAACTCGGTGTCACTGAAATCCTCGAAGGCCGTACCGATGTTCAGCGAACCGTTGCCACCTCTTCCGGTCTAGCGGACTGGTCCGGACGTGTTCGTCTGGAACAGGCCATGCCCAAGCTCATCCCCGCTCTGATTGCCGAGTTCTTTGGAACGATGTTCTATTGTCTTGCAGGAGAGATGGCTACTGCGGGGTTCTTCGTGACCTCAGCTGCAGGTGCTCCACAGGGTAACCTAACCATGATCGGTCTATCATACGCCCTGGGAATTACTTTCGCGATAGTCGTTTGTGCGACCACATCAGGTGGACAGTTCCACCCTGCTTTCACTATTGCCCAGGTCGTGTACAAAGGTTTCCCGATCAAGCTTGCCCCTCTTTACATCGCTGCCCAGTTGGTCGGTGCTATGGTTGCTTCGCTTATCGTCATTGGTTCTTGGCACGACGAGTTGATGAAGATTACCCACCTGATGCGTGCAGCAGGAAAAGGGGCAGAGATCTTCACCGCCGAAGGCCCTGCAGGTGTGATTGCGCTCTTCCCCACTCCCGGTCGTTCGCTTGGTTCGATCTTTGTCAACGAATTTTTCGCCGATGTCCTCGTCGCCATGATCGTTTGGGCCAACCTTGACGCAGCGAACCCCTTCACCGGTCCTCAAGTTGCGCCTTACACCATCGGATTCGGTTTCGCCGTTGTTGTCTGGTGTTTCTCGTCTTCCAACGTTGCTGCCAACTCGGCGAGAGATCTGGGTGCTAGGTTCGTTTGCGGTATGTTTTGGGGCAACGAGTGCTTCCCTAGCGGCTACACCGCTTTGGCAGCATTGACCAACATTCCAGCGACCTTGATCGGATGTGGTATCTACACCTTCTTCTTGAGCGACACCAGGAGGCCTCCTGCAACCGTTGCGTTGAGCCACATGCACGAGGAACACGTCAGGTCGATCGAGAAGGCCGAGGCTCTGCATGCTGAGCTTCTGGACCAGAAGATCTCTCAGACCTTGAGCAGGGGCGGTGACGCCTCGGCGCTGCAGAAGAAGCGAACTAACCTTAGCGTGAAGAACTTCTAATCCGATCTCTATACCATCTCGGCTCGGCGCCATCGACGCTGAACGTCTTGAATGCCTGTAGTTGCCATGTTTGTATGTATTTCTGGTCATCATGTCTCTTCTTTATGAATGTCACGGGAATCGTAATGTCCTTTTCAGTGACGCTCTTGCTGTGCGGTCCATTGCATGTTGCTGATGCCAGTTGCTGACTGCTTGGTAGCCCTGATGCTGACTATGCTCTATGTTCTACGTCCCGTTGCTGACTTTGATCACCACTCCACTTGCTCTCTTGCTGCTTCAGTGACTAGTCGCAACACACTTTCCTCCTCATCGAGTAGCTGTTTGACAAAAGCTAGACTCAGCGTGCATGCACCCTGATCTGGCCCTGCACCATCCCCTGGCGCATTCGAATCAAGCATAGCTTTCGCTTCGCTCCACCTTTGACGTGCCTCTTCCGTATGCTTGCGTCTGATCTCGCAAAGATCTACCAGTAGTGCGTGAGCTCGCTCCTCGTTCTCATCCGACACCTTATCTCGGTATCCTGTGAGCGTTTCTTCCCACTTGTCCAGATCTGATGTGCCTGTCTGCGCATGGTAATGATGCTTCTTGCCTGCTTTGACGCCTGAGTGAGCTTTTGTCTTGGCGACTTTGGGTGAAGCTTCAGGCGCATCAAGGTTGAGTGCCGCGAGGCGTAGTGCCGGGATGAGTCGATGTGAAGGATGCGCAGGCTCTGGATAAGGATGAATCGTAAATTCTTGCCAGTAGCCTCTGTTCTGCAGCAACTCGATCTTGTCTTCCCCTTCTTTGCCCTGTGCTGTTAGTAAGGCTTCAACTTCCTTGTCAAAGAGGACATCTACATATCTGCTGCCTTTCCAGTTCCCAGTCACAGTCTCACCCGTGAACTGCAGCTGCGCCGGAAGCACAAATCCGTACTCTGAAATCAAACACTCGTTTGAATGAGGACCGTAGGTGATGAAGCATTCGTCACCCTCCGAACCCACGCATGCTTTCCTCTCCGGCAGCGTCTGCTGTTCCGCACTAGGTGCACATAATTCAAGCCCACCGTCGGTGGTGTAGTTGGCCTTGCACTCTAATGCGGGATCTGGGGTGTGGTTTGCCATGTCGAGCATGGGCGCGAGAGTAAAATTGTCTGCATGTTCTGCCAAGCCTAGGGGCAAGAAGACGCAACGGGAGTTGACGCATAGCCAGGCCCATAAGAACGCTTCTTGATTGATTGAGGTGATGATGCTGCGAGCGAAGTCAGGGTTCGAGACGAGGAGAGACGGTTCGGCTAGCATATCGAGGTTTGAGTCTCGCATGGAGCAGATGGCAGACCAGTCCTTTTCGAAGCGAAGTCGTACCCTATGCTCTAGTTCCTGACTGTGCTGAGGAAGTGCACGTAGTAGGCTTTGGAAGAACTTTTGTTTCCAATCAGGCCTGTTCTTTGATCCTGCATGTTGGTCCAGGCCGCGAGCGATGAGAGACCCAGTCAAAGGGACAGTGTCGAAGCTAGCTGGCAGTGTCTTGACGAACAGCCTCAGCGCTTCGTGTCTAGCCGTTGACGCATCCTGATTGCGTCCATTCGGTGTGAACTCTGCCTCCAACTTCGCCCGCGCTAGCAATAGAGATAGCAACTGAGCAGAGGACATTCGATGGTTGCTCTTCTTGACACTGCCCGCTATACTTGCAATGTTGGGCAACGTGTCGGGATGAAAGAAAGTCCTGAAGCTCTTGACATTTACCAAAGCCTCTGCTGGTAGTCTGAATAGCACTTCTCCTGGCTCGATTCTTCGGGTGAAGACCAGGCCCCGACCGGCGGGGACTTGGTCTGAAACCACCACTGACGCATGATCCTTTCCGCCTTTCTGTCCGGAAGCGGGATCAGACTTCTTCGCTGAGCTTGATGTGGTAGGAAAAAGAGATAGAAGGTGGGAAAGAAGCTGGTTCTGTTGCGAAACAGAGCTGCTGCTCTCTTCGACTGTCATTGGTAACAGTTAGAGGTTCGGAGGAAGCGACCGAACAGGGCTGAATTGCTCTTCGGTCGGCAATAAGTTGTCACCTGTCTTGCATTTCTGAGTCACCTCTGCTACTGCTCTTGAAGGGAGCCAGAGAGTCTTCCCGGCGATAACAGTGATAGGAGGTGGTCGTCAGAAGTATTGAAACGGGCAGAGGGGAAAAGAGCCGGACATATAAAGAACAAAGGAGAAGAAAAAGTAACACGGTTCAGGGTCCGGAAAAACAGCACGAAAAGGTGGCCGAGGATACGGACTTTTCGGATACTTTTTCCTCGTATCGCAACCTACTCACTCATTCGCTTTTAGCAACTCACACCACATTTCACTAGCAACGGAGTCTATCGGTGTGCAATGGTATATATCAAACAGGAGTGTTTATATACAAATACAGTCTAAAGTGAGGGATTGTCTTGTTCTTCAGGCAGGACTGTGTCCGCTGTGCGTGCTGGCAGCATAAGGAGTGTTGTTTTCGGCAGAGCTAGCCTGCGAGTCCTCCGTGCCCATTCTCTCCGGCTTCTCCACCTCGACAAAGTCAGCAGCGTTGTATACCTGTCCCTTCTCCTTGTTCCTCGGCAAGAACCAGCCAGGGTGGAAGGGTACAAACACAGCAATTGCAATGAACATCATCAACGCATCCAGAATGTCAAAGTACACCTCTGTTGTCGCCAAGTAACCCAGCCAACCCTCTGCCATCTCTACAATACGATAGATGCAACGGACCAACACGAAAAGCGTGCTGACACCAATAATGGCGTTGAAGATCTCCACCTTCGGATAGGGACGCTCTGCCTTGGGCAGTTTGGCCCATTCTCGGAGACGACGAATGTTGTAGTCAAGGTAAAGCATCAAGAAGGGTGCAGTGACTGCTACCTGAACAGTAACACCGGCAATCATGACATTCTTGCCGAGGTTGACTTGATCTTCTGTCTCTGCTTCTGCCGACAAGGCACCTCCAACGGCTTGAACGACAAGCGAGCAAAGGTCACCTGCACAGAATCCGAGAACGTAGTACTTGCGTGGGATGCGTGACCACTTCTTGCCAAACACATCCATGACGTTCTGGAAGGCGACATAGTTGACAGCAGAGATGAAAGCTGGGCTGAGGATGAGACAGATGATCTGAGCGATGTAGCCATTGCGATCGAAGGGGTCGACGTGGCCGTAAGTGCGGGCGATCCAACCAGCAAGTTCACCTGCGGCTCCGACGATAGCGATGATCATGAACTTGGGGAACAAGCGATGATATGCGAGCAAGCCGATGTGGATGAGCATGAGAACGCCAAACAGACATGAGAAGAGAATGCCTGTCCATAACTCTGGTTGGAAACCGTAAGAGGAGTTCTTAGGATTGCAGATTGCGCCTGGAGTCAAATCGACAGATGTGCATGCTGAGGGCATCATCTTGGCGGTCGTCTACTCAGGCTGAAAAGTCGAGACGCTCTCGACGTGAGACTCTAGGATAAGGTCGAGTGCGAGGAAGGACAATCAAAGTCGACAGTACTGGTTAGAGATGGGGGCTATAGACACGAGACCGATGAAGAAATTGTTCAGGGACGATGGTTCTATATAACTTCTCATCCCAATGCCCAACGGCCACGAGGGGTGTCCGAGACAGGCACAATATTTGGGTGACACAAGAGACACGGTAGCCAAAGCCGTCGGTTGCCAGTGACTATTCCAAACAGGGCAATGCAACCTGATTCCAAGACATGCGAGCAGCAGAAAGAAGAGAGAGGCAGCTCTAAGCCACCACTGCCAGTAGGGCGGTGAGACAGGGCTTGCAGCAGCCGACATAAGCTCCGGACCAAGCTTTGATGCAGCACACACGATAGCCGCGCACAACTCCATCAACTCGAACTCGAGTGGACGACCGTGAGAGAACCCTTTCTAAAGAACCTTGTTTTCATGTCGCTCAGAACTGGGGTGTAAGCAAACAAAATGATCAAAAAAATATGAGTCCAAAAGTTGACTGACGTCGAACAACCCGACAACAACACAGACGAAAACACGTTTTGTTGCTCAGGAATGACCGGTCGAGCGTTCATGCATTAGCGTTGCTGCTATACGGCGTTTAGCTTCTTCCTTCGCTTCTGAAAACTAGGCGAGAATCAGCAGCAGTAGCAAAAAAAATTATTTTCCGAACAATCCGCTCGTTCCTCAGCGTCATAGTCGAGCCATGGTGACTGTTCCCGCTCTTCTTCGGCACAAAACCGTCAGCATTAGCGCTGATCATTGTACCATCCAAAAACCACCGCCTACTTTCATCTTCGTATCGCGGTGGAATTCGAGTCCGCATATGGCAGCGTCAAGGAGAAAGAAACGCCTCCTCGGTGGCTTACAGCATCCGGTCTTCTATGCAGTCTGCTAACACAATGCAAGCCCACACAGCAACCAAGCCAGAGAAGCTTGGCATCAAGGCTCTCGAAAGCGTCTTCGTTTTCATCAGCAAGAAGTAGAAGCTGGTAACAATCATCACAGTCAAGCCTATTGCTGTTTCTGTTTTAGCTTCGGTGCTCGCAAGTTTAGTGTGTTTTAGTGCGACTCGGTAGGAAGGACGAGGATATCCAAATTTGAAAAAAAAGGTTGTCCGTGGAGCGGCGGGCACCGATGGTGGCACCCGCAGCTGAACGTTAAAAGTATCGGAACTGGGTATCCGTCTGAAGCGCGTTTCGCCAATCTCCTCTTTCCGCATGCTTCCTCGTGAGGGTGGGCGGTAGCGCTTGAAATGGAAGGTCGCCAAGCCACTCTCCACCGTCGAGGCTGAATGCAGACCGAGATCGCCCGCCCACGCCATACAACGAGCATGAGCAGAGTGGCTTTCGAAGCTTCCGCGCGAATCGGACTGTCGGTAGTTGGACCATGCTTCAATCGCAAAGAAAACAATGGGGACAATCTTCCCGATCTCCAAATGACTCAGAGGACGGCGGTGCTTCCGCGAGACCGTCTTTCAGCTCCAGCATACCATGCATTGTTTCGCACGGCAATGCTCGTATATGATTGCTTGGAGACAAAGGGTGGAGACGTTTGCTCGAGGACCGACTGACGGCAACTTGGCTGCGTTCTATACTGTCGCTACGTGATGGAATCGTGATTCACGCACAAAGGCTCGCTTACTCGGTACAAAACACTTTAGTCTGCCAAAAGGCATGAAGCGAGGATCTCGATGATCATTGGGTCAACTACAACACCAACCGGTTCAGCTCTCCTGTTCACCAGTTCACAAGAGATTGTACCAGCATACTATACGGTAGCCGAAAGAAACAGTCTGGCGTCAAAGGGACGCTTCGGTCTAAGCCAGGTCCTCTTTGTCCCCGTGCGATGTTTGGATTAGCCTCGAGTAAGAATTGCTGATGACGGAGAATTTGCGATACTCGGCAGCAGCGCCTGGCAAAAACAACCAGACAGGATTACCTTGCCGCCGGCGAATTACTCCCTTAGTCATTCTGGGCCCCCACCGTCCATCCGCTCAACACACAATACAGCGTTGCGTCGTCATTGACGTCCACGCCCATTGCGAGCATCCCTCTCTAAACTGGTATCGTCGACTAGCCCATAGCTTTGTGCTGAGCTTTAACTTCGGACACAGCCTTCACTTGATACCGGACGCATGGCTCCCGCTGACCACGAGGGTTGAGATGCAGGGGCCGGACGTTGAGCGCAGGAACTAGGAGCACTTGACTTCTCTCGATTAGATGCAAGGATTGGCGCTCTGACTCCTGTCACGGACATTTCTGCGGCCATTGAGTTTTCTTCGTGCTCCTACCAATCTTCGGACCAACTTTCATGAAAGGTACTTCACGACAGACCTCGAAAGGCAGTCTCTTGCCAGTGGAGAGACTGTTTGGATCGCAAAAATGAGGCACGAAGGTGTAGATGTGAGTGATGCTGCTCTAACATGACCGCAGAAAAGCCATCCCGCCCAGCAAATGCCGAGACTGGTATGACGTATGGAAGATCTTCGTTTCAACATTTTGAAAGAGAGCAAACGGACAGGGTCCGGACCACTTTTGATGCAAAATGCGGATCAACCGCCGCACTCACGAAAAAAAGTCTAGCATGGTTGAAGGACCCCTTCCCCGCACAGTCGGCATCGTATGTCCTGGGTCAAGTAGCTGAAAGATCGTGTCGGGCTAAGAGAGATCCTTTCAAGGCGAGCATCCAACTGTTCTACTCTCCCACCACCATCACTTCATCCGCGATCCCATCCCTCCGGTATCAGAATTTGTTCAAACTCGGAGCCTTGTAGCAACATTTCACACGCCCTCAGTACAAGATTTGGAATCATGTCGACCCAAGCTCAAGCTCAAGGACCCAAGGTTCTGCTGACCGGAGTATCTGGCTTTGTTGGCTCGCACGTACTTGATCAGCTGCTCAAGTCCGACCGCAATTACCATGTCACCTGCGTCATTCGGTCCAAAGCAAAAACGGAACCTTGGCTCTCTCGTCAGTTCTCAGAAGAGTTCGGAAAACGCATCGATGTAGTCGAGGTCTCGGATCTGCTAGCTCCCGGCTGTCTTGACTCTGCCGTTCAAGGCAAGGACTACATTGTCCACGTCGCCTCTCCTTATGTCCTCAAAGCGCAAAACAACAAACGCGATATCATTGATCCAGCCCTCAAGATGACCCGAAACGTCCTGGAAGCGGCCCTCAAAGCCGAGCAATCCGCCAACAGCGCTGGTCAAAAACCTCAACTCAAACGCATCGTTGTCACCTCTTCCTTCGCCGCCATCCTCAACCCGCTCCGTGGTATCGAAAAACGAGACTATACCTACACTGACAAAGACTGGCAACCGATCCAATACTCGTTTATGGGTCACTTCTACTCACCTCTCGCCTACCTCATCTCCAAAACCCTCGCCGAAAAAACAGTCTGGAATTTCCTCGACCAACACAAACCGACGTTCGACGCTGCAACCGTCAACCCGCCCCAGATCTACGGTCCCATCATTCACGAAGTCAAGTCAGAAGACGCAATCAACACCTCGTCTGCCGAACCTTGGAAGCTTTACAAAGCCGGTGGACCTAATGGAGACGGAAAAGTGCCAGTCGAATCCTTCTGGTCGTTCTGTGACGTCCGTGATGTAGCTCGCATCCACGTCGCTGCTCTTGACAACCCTAAAGCTTCTCGCACCCGCTACATTGCTTGCGGCGGAAGCGTTTCTTGGCAAGAAGTAGCGGATGAGATTCACGACAATCCTGAATACCCCCAAGAGCTCAAAAACCACATCCCGAAAGGCGAACACGGTAAACAACACCGTCCTGACCCTCTTGCCAAACTAGACACAAGTAAGGCGGAGAAAGACCTCGGAATCAAGTTCAAAGACTGGAAGGAGTCAGTCATCAAAGGTTCGCTTTACAGCTTTATGGAGATCGAGAAGAGTTGGGGTCGATAGACATCCCATCGTTCTGTTTGCTAGAATCGCCTGCTCCGCTCTGGAATCGCATCTCATACCGCCTTAATCAAGATACCCTATAATGCCGCGCTTTAGTTCCGTTGATGCTCCTTCTGCTCCCTTCTCATCTGAACGCTCGTTTTAGAAATGCAAATCTCGTGACCAATCATGTGTCGTTGGCTGTGACGATGATGCTGACAAATGTGATTTTGAAGTATTGCGTACACGAGAAGACAACTTGCTGTCATGACGTTCGAGCGGCGATCAAGTCCTGCAAACGACAATGTGTGGCAAAAAGAGGAGAAGTAAGGGGTCAGCAAGTTTGCGACAATGGAATCGAGCCAGTTTCTCGACCCGGGGAAGCACTTACTCAACACGGTGACCACTTGCAGCCTGCTTCGCAGCTTGAAGCGCACCCAGAGCGGCACCAACACCACTTCCGTCCTTTGCAAGACCAATCCTGACACGCTTCTCTCCCTCCTCGCCAATCAACTCGCGGAGAGCTGAACGCATGCGAACCTCAAAGTCTGCACCACCGCAACAAAAGACAGAGATGAAGGTCAGCTACCAGTTTTAACAATATCCTCCGAACGATCCAATCTATCATTGCACTTACTGGGATAATACTCAATAACACTGCCATCCATTCCAACCTTGACACCGTCATCCTCCGGACCCGTGCTCTGCACATTACCCGTCTGAATCATAGTTGCAGCAATGGCCACTGCACTCAATCTAGCCGCCCTCGTACCGACGATCTCGCAGACTTTCCTTACAGTCTCCACATCCTCATCTGAAATGTACTGCGCATTGATCTTCATCGTCTCGACCAAGACCTTTCTGGTTGCGCTGGTTGGTGATTTGGCATCTTCCTTATCCGCTTCGACGGCTGACATGTATGCAGTATCGAAAGCATATTGCGTGTTCATCAGTGTAGAACTGAAGCCCTGGAACAAGACCAACTGGTCGATGAGGTGCAACAGAACACAACGGGCGACCTCACCAAGGTACATTCCCGAAATCATCTTTTCAAAGATGTGGTTTCTTGGTCGAATGGATTCGCGATCGACCTTGTTGTCGAAGATCGTGACGGGTAGAGCCTTTCTTTCATCGTCGAATCCTCCCCATTCGGTGTTGATGACCATGTGGCTAATGGAACCTTCCGCTGTCTTGAGCTTCTTGATCTTATCAATGGATTCGAGGTAAGCGCCGTTGGTACCTGTGCCGAAGATAGCACTGATGAGTGCACCTTTGGAGGCGTAAGCATGAGCAAGCAATGCGCCTACCGTGTCGTTGACGAGAGCACTGCATTTGACTTTGATGTGTTTGCGGTCCAATGACTCCTGCAACAACTGCACAACATCTTTGCCTGGAGCATCAGGGCAGTTGAAGCCTTTTGTCCAATGAATCAAGTGTCCCCTGTCAATAGCCGACTGTTCGACGGGGAAGCTGAAGGTGAAGCCGAGATGAAGCACATCTTCGGTCGAGGTGGTTCCGAAATCGGTTAAAAAGTTGTCGACGCTTGTTGCCATATAATCGAAGAGATCACGTACGGGTCCCTGCTTGAGCTGATCCGAAACACGATACTTCTCCTGCTTGATGGCGAAAGTGCCCTTGCCGTCAAGGGCGACTTCGCAAACACGCAAGTTGGTTCCACCGAGATCGAGAGCAAGGTAAGTGCCCTTTTCGGAGCCAGTGGGGACACCAGTGACGAAAGAAGGGATCATTTGCATTTCAGCGCCATGATTGGCAAGACCGTAGTTGTAGAGTTCCTGGAATCGAGCGATGAGGGATTCGAGAAGAGTTTTGTCCAGGGTGAATTGCTCTTCGATGGCAGAAAGGGCCTGCTGCCGTGTGAGAGACGGAACTGCCGGCATCTTGGAGCCTGGTTTCGGGGTAGATCCGATTAGATTCGAGGTTGAGAGTGGCAGTGACGGCGGCGGTTGTTGTTGTGACAAAATAAGGGTAGGGTGGGGATCGGATGTGGTGCCGCGACAAGATGAGGAGGGGAGAGATGAAGCAAGAGGCAGAAGCAAAGTCTGGGGAGAAGATCGAGGATTGGTTGGTCCACTTTGGTGTCGGCGAGAAGAATGGCTTATGCGCACACACCACACAAGACAAAAGACACACCAAGTACAGTAAGTTAACGGGTCGCGGAAATTGAAGCGAAGCGAGCGACAGACGAACAGGGTCAGCAGAATACATCACAAGGTCCCGAAGGCGACTGAGTTGCATGAGTGGGCTCTGCAGCAGCAGCAGCAGCAGCAGAAAGAGTGCGGAAAGTGAAATTCCAAGTCAGGACCGTAAGCTTGGCAGTCAACAGAAAGAGAGAGATTGACCGAGCAACAGAGAAATGGCAACGGGCAGTTGCCTACAGTACGGACGAACTCTCGCTCCACTCAGACACACAAAACACATGTGTGTCTCTCAGTCATATTGTGATGCAGACTGCTCTTCCACCCCAAAATCGGGCAACGCAGTTGGAATACGTCAATATGCGGCTTTTTTTTTGCAAATAGTCCTCTCGAAGTTCGTTTCTGCCTCATCATACACCACACTATCGACTTTGTTGGAGTGGAGCCGCCTTGTGATGGATGAGACAGCCAGCGAGGACCTCATTCATATCGGTCAACTTTGGAGGCTGTTCAATGCGGAGTGAAGCATACAGTAGAAGCAAAGTTGAGTTTAGAAAGGATCATCAAGGGAAAGCATAATCGATGTACAGACCATCTCACGTGGCCTTCATCCAAACAAGAGCAGCCGACCATTTAATCTCCCGATGTGTGCACTGAAGCTAGAATGAAATCTGCCGATGGCGTGTGGAGCAAAATCACAAAATCCTGACCGGAAGGTTCCTCTTTGCGTTGCTGCAGCTGCATCTTTGTCCAGCTTATCTGCCGTACGCTTCTTCGGGCATGAGGAAAACTCTAAACCTGTGATCACGTTCTTCATGCGGCTGCACCTTGTTGGCCTTGCCACGTTCCCTCGAGCGTTTCACTCTTCAGCTTGATGGTGGAAGGAGTCCGCTTCACATGCTTGCCAGCACTCGGCATCATGCTCGTTTTGCACCGCAAGCGAGGTGACAAATCTTTGACGATGGTCGGATGAGCAGCCCGCAACGGTCGTGCCCAATCTCTTAAGATATAAGAACCTCGACGTTGTCCGTCATCACATCTCCATGCGACAGTTACACACCTCACAATTTGCTCGATAGCCACGATCCAGAATGCCAGCGGTCAGTCTGGAAGTACCGGGCGTGCATGCCCCCCCTAACCCGCATCTGCCCAGTCCGCAACTGCTACCCCCAGAGATCTTCCACAATCTTGGCCAGTACTCGCCCTGGTTCCCGGTGGATCAAGCACCTTACAAGGACGATCTTCCTGAGCACTGCACAGTGATATTTGTCAACCAACTCGAACGACATGGCTCCCGATACCCTACTGGCGGAGCTTACAAGGAACTGCGCAAAACGCTCCGTCAGATCGCAAAGCATCTCAAACATGTGCCTGATGCTGGCAAGCAAGATAAAGCGAAGCAAGCTCTTGATCCGGAGCTCAGTTGGCTCCGTCAATGGGTGCAAACTAAGAAGACTGAGGATGGAGGATTGCGTAACCGACTCGGCAACTCGGAGCTGACACCATATGGTCAGTATGAGGCCTATTCCTCGGGATGGCGATTCTACGAACGATATTCGCATCTTTTTCAAACAGAAGAGGTGGATGTGAATGCAGATTTTGACAGCGGAGCACCGTCTAGCAACCTCACTCAACTAATCTGCTCCTCTCAGCAGCCAACGTCTCCGGCAAGCTCGAATCCCGTCTTCCAGCTTTTCTCTCACCTTCGTTCCAAGGTCTGTCATTTCTTGACTTCAACCTCCTTGCACCAAGCTGAGCCAAAGTTTCGCAACCGACCATTCGTTCGAGCCTCAGGAGCAGACCGGGTCATCACATCCTCCCGCTTCTTCCTCCAAGGCTTTGCTTCCAAACCTTTCCATCACGCCTCACCCGAATCCGCGCCCTGGCCACAGAAAGGTCGCCCTTCCACCCTCAAATCGCACAAACCCCATCGTACCATTCCCGATCTCCCCTTCCCCGACGTCATCATCCCTGAAGCCCGCAAGTCCGATAAACGTGGTCAAATCGCTTCCAACAACACTCTCGACGTCTACACTTGTCCCACCTTCGAACGAGACTTCCGCGATAACGCACAAAGTCCCGCCTCTCTCAAAACGGCTGCGTTTGCCCATAATGCTACTGCTCCCATTCGAGATCGTCTCGCGAGCAAGTTAGGTGTCAGAAAAGGTGGAAGCAAGGATAGAAGAGGTGAGAGGATTCATCTCGAACCGAAACAGGTGCTGCAGCTGTTCAGTCTGTGCGCTTTCGATACTGTCGCTAGAATCGATCCCTATGGCGTCCACCTCGACGAAGCAAACAGGAATGAAGGTGCCGTGAGCCCATTCTGTAGCCTGTTCGAACCCGAAGAGTTCAACGAGGTATACGAAGTGTCGATGAATATGGAGAAAGATTATGGATTTGCTCAACACAATCCACTGCACAAGGCTTTAGCTACGTCATGGTTGCGAGAGCTGCTTGCTAGAGTGAATGGGAGAAAACCAGTGATGCAGCCTCCGACTTCGATCAACACGACTCTCGATAGCGAGGAATCTACCTTCCCTTTGCCGACCAAGAATGGCCCGAGGGCATACGTGGACTTCACGCATGATAATCAACTCGCACCTGTCATTGCTGCCCTTGGTCTATGGGATCAGGATCATAAATGGGTAACATCGACAAACACGCCCTTTTCTGGAAGATTGACGGTGGAGAAGCTCAAGTGTGGCGAAGATGACGAATTCGTTCGCGTCCTAGTCAATGATGAACCTGCCAATGTGAACAGTGGTAGTTGGTGTCAAGATACAAGAGGCTTGAACGCGAAACTTGGCGACACACTCTGCCCACTCTTTTCCTTTTTAGAGCCCCTTGGCTGGGTCGACCAGGCGGAAGAGTGGAACAAATGTTACTCAAGGAGGCACAAGGAACAGTACCAAGACGTGTGAATTGCCATCGCATCTCTTCCAAAACACTGCAATGTCACCCGGCACCTTCCTGCAATACATAATACAGTGTACTAAGGCTCCTTAAGAGCTCAGTGTATCAAGGCTACTTAAGAGCTCGTCTCCAGGCATAGCATGTGAGCAAGTGAAGACCCTATGAAGACAGGCGTGATGAACATGAGATCGATCGGGTAATGCTTCGAATCGGGGACTCCACCAATTGCGGGAGAGTTCTGAAAAGGCAAAGATCGGAAGGAAAAAAAAGAAATTGCCTGCGGCGATCTCGTAATCTCATCGCACAGTGACAAGTCACACACACAGCAGATGTTTCAACTCACTTCACATTTTCACTTTTCCTGTCCAACAACCATCATCATGTAAAAGCCTTTGTGCTCATACATCAAACCGTACGTACTCCTTTCTCTCTGTTGCTACCCTCGCTGCCGCTGCCACTGCTGCTTCTACACCTCCTCCGTCACCGGCAATGAGCGATCGCGCTAGGTTTTAAAAAGCGCTCAACTATCTGGCACCTCTTCGCCGAGCCCTTGGCTTGTCGATGTACGAGTTTCGACTTGTACATCACGCTTTGGTCGATGCCGCAACTCTTCATTCTGAGCCGTCTTTCCGCAGAAACCCTTTCTGCCCGGAAACTTTCCAGCAGTGGCAGCAGCAGCAGTGGTCATGACAGCACGTGTACACCTTTTCTCTGCGTGCTTGTTTGCTGACCTTCCTCTGCACTTCTTCTCTCGCTGACAATAGTACATACCCCAAACATGTTCCGACCAACCGCAACCCCTCTCTTTCGGGCTTCGCTACGCCAGCTAGCCTCGGCTTCCAACCAACCTATTCCTCCAGGCTCCGAGCTGAACGCCGTAAAGCGAACAGCAGCAACCATCCTCCCTCCCATCAAGCTCTACCGCCGTCTTCTCCGTGCCCACCGTCACCTCGACGCAGACATGCGCGCGGTGGGTGATAACTACATCAAAGATGAATTCCGAAGACACAAGGACATCGACAATCCTTTGCAGATTGTCGGATTCTTGAGCTCATGGAAGATGTATCTGGATCAATTGGAGGTGCAGCAAGGTGCGCCTGGCGGATTTAGGGGTCAGAGACTAGATGCTTCATTGTTGGAGAAGATGTCGGATGAACAGATCTACCAGATCCACGAGTTGATGACCGCAACACAAGAGGCGTACTCCGAGAAAGCACAGGCTCATCCACCGGCGCAGCAGAGGGAGATGGCCGAAAAAGCTGCGGCTCAGGCAGGAATGAGCGTCAAGAAGGATACATAGAAGCCTTCCTGCGCTTCAACAAGCGTCGCACTCCATTTCCATAACTATCACCAACATCAACACGCTTCCACGTTGTGTGGACACTATACCTTTTCTTCCGCTTCAGCTTTTGTCTTCTTCGCATCGCATATTTTATTGTTTCGCACCTGCTGTATTTGTAATGCAAATTCTACCATACTGCCCATAATATCTCTGACCGTGAAGCATCACTCACATTGAAAGCTGTTTGCCGGGCAGCAGAAGCAAAAGCGTGATGAGCAAACCTCGGAAATCGGGAGGCCAGTTCGCTCACGAGCCAGAAAATTTCGCTGAGAAGAAAGTCGTATGACCACTTTTTCAAGGCAGCAACCTGCAGTGGTCTCGAACACGGACCCTGAAATCGATTCTTCTCTCTTTCGTCCCTCCTTCCTCGTACACTCACACACCAACATCAGCGACTCCCCCTTCGCTTGCCAACATGGCGGGTCCACATGGCTCCGAGCCATCGTCCTCGTCCTCGACCTCGGTGACCACCATCACCAATGGTCTCCGCAAAACCACTCCGTACTGGTACGAGTTCCAAACCTACTCCAAACTCCGCTGGTTCGGTCGAGAGCTCATCGAAATCATGACCACCGAGTTCCGCGACCGCACCAAAGAATACTACGTATGGGCGATACACAAGGGAATCTGCACTGTCAATGGTCAGAAGGCGGATATCCACCAGATCATTGGAGACGGAGATAAGATCTGCAATAGCGTTCATCGACACGAGCCCCCAGTCACTGATGAACCGATCAAGATCATTCACAGGGATGACGAGGAAGGATTGCTGGTGATAGTGAAACCAGGATCCATTCCGGTACATGCTGCGGGAAGATACCTGCGGCATACGTTGACTGGACTGTTAAAGTCGGAACATGGGATAGAGATGGTTTACACGACGAATCGATTGGACAGATTGACGAGTGGAATCATGGTCTGTTCGACCAAGAAGGAGACTGCTTCAAGGCTAGGAGCTCAATTCGCCGCTGGTCAAGTCAGTAAAGCCTATGTATGCCGTGTCCGTGGTCAATTCCCTGAAGGCGAAATTGTGTGCAAAGAACCTATTCTCACCATCGACCGTCAGAGCGGAGTCAATATCGTCCATCCAAAGGGCAAATACTGCGAAACCATCTTCGTTCGACTCTCTTACGACCCTTCCACAAACAGCTCGGTCGTCTTCTGCCGTCCCATCACCGGTCGCACACATCAAATTCGAGTCCATGTCCAATACCTTGGCCACCCGATCTGCAACGACCCAATCTACGGCCACGACATATGGAGCAAAGTCGACCCCTCCTCTTTCGCCGAAGTCATCCCTGACCAATGGAAGAAAGTTGGCGGAGAGATTGGGCAGAAGGAAGTCGAGAGAATTGTAGACGCAATCAAAGGCGACCAGGACGGACAAGAAGATTGGGCACGTTGGAAAGACGAAGTGCTGTTCAAAGACATGATCGCTCAGGAAGGATTGGAGAACGTCCACGTTCCAGGTCCCAATGGTCGCTCAAGTAAACCTTCAGACGAGTTGCTCAGACGGGCTTTGGAAAAGCTGGAGCTAGACAGCGGAGAAATTCCAGCGAAGGGCTTAAACAGACCCGCCGACATTGAGACAGCTTGGCAGAAACGTGTTCGAGAGCAAAGCTCAGACTTTTGCCCAGAATGCAAGATTCCCCTGCTGCCCGATCCCAAACCGGAAGAGCTGTATATCTACCTGCATGCGATCAAGTATTGGACGGACGAATGGAGCTTTGAAGATGCTCTGCCATGGTGGGCCAGAGAAGATTGGCAGAGCATCTTTCCGCATGGCTCGGGTACAGGAGCGGGGGTGGAGGAAGCTCGAGTACCGAAGGGTTTGGCTGTGGCACACAAGACAGAAGCTCAGTTGTCGAGCAACAGCACTGCGATTTCGAGTCTGATCACGAGCGAGATCGAGGAGAAAGCGTCGAGGCTGGCTGAACCACAGAAATACACACAGTTGGATCTAGGGGTAGAGCTGACGAAGGTGAGGCAATTGGTGGACTATCCTCCCATCTCGACGTCACCTCCTCCTACTGACAAGGGGGTCAGAAGCGTCATGGAAGCAGTTGGGAGCGTGGATGTGCCAGTGGTATTTCAGGTCTTTGGAGGATTCGAAGATTTCGCGCAACGAGAAATTCTTCAGCAGACGCTGCATCGTCTTCCTGAGGCTGAGAAGAATGCATTGACACCGAAGCAGGCCACTTCCTCAAGCATCCATTCGGGTCATGTTCAAGTATCGGACAATCGATTCGCCTCGCACGCATTGAATGCCTACTTTGATGCCAAATTAGGCATCACAAAGACAGCGTACCTCCTCACCAGCATGAACGAATTCCCGAGGGAGCTTGCGAAGGAGCTAAAGTACGAGAAGCACATAGGAGGGGCAAGTAAGAGGGCCAAATGGAAGGCAAAAGAGCTTCGAAAAGCTCTGGCGAAGAAGGAGGGCAAGAAGTTGGGCACGCAAAAGACAACCCCTGGACTTATCGCAAAGCCCGCTGTGCTTGGTGGAGATGATGTCGACGCTGCGGTCGATCTACAAAGTGATGAAGCGTCAGAAGCGGTGGAGGACAAGCAGACCACTGACGATGCGCTGCCCATGACCTCGGGAGTTAGCGATGCAGGAACAGAGGACGGCTCTCCCTTCCCATCTGAAGTCAAACTTCTTTCCCTCCTCGATTCGATCTGGAATGCCTCCTTGCCCCATCTCAACCAAGCGCTCGCTACGTGGATTCGCATCATTGAATCGACCACCTCGACTCTGCTTACTCCCTCTCTTCGCACCTATCGCGCTACAGTTGACCGTGCAACCTACAACCTCCCTTCTCTCAATTCACAGACGATGGAACGATACGTCGGAGAACTGGCTTGGGATTGGCTCAATGGGCCCGACCATCCAAACACGGATCGTTCTGCACCTACCCCGTGGAAGGTGGATTTGGAGAAGCCACTGTTGGATATCACGTTGAAGTTCTTCCCTGGGTTTGGAATTGGGGATGAATTTGAAAAGGAGTTGAGCGAAGACGACGATCCAGCGCTCAAGACTGAAGGTCAGATTGCGTTCATGTTGAAGCTTCCTGCGCCTGTGGGGCAGCATGCAAGGAGGCCACCAGGTAGAAATGCTTTGCTGGTTGGTGGCACTGCGATGGCTGAATACCGCGCTGCATCGCTCGCTCTCTCGCTGCCGTTGCCGCTTGAGCGGAAGATCAAGGAAGTGCTGCAGAGTGGGGAGAATTTGGAGCCAGTCAGAATCCTGGAACCATGCTGCGGACACGGATCACTGGTGTTCGAGACAGCAGCTATGCTGGAAGCGCGCAACCTCCCTGGTGTTGTATTTGGCTGTGATGTCGACGTGGAAACTGTTTCTCGAGCCCAAGCAATCTCTGAACTTGCTGGTCTCTCAGCTACATCGGGTCCCGTTCAAGTGCATCTCAAGGGCGTTGACGGAACGGATCGAGCCGAGTTGGAGCACTTTGTGGGAGGCCCGGGATCTATCGACGCGATTCTGACCGATCTCCCCTGGGGAAAGCGAGAGAAAGCAGCCCAGTCTTTGAGTAAGCTGTACAGCTTCTTCATCGAGTCCTGGTACTCAGTTCTCCGCACTGGTGGACACATCGTCGCTGTCACCGCAGAGCACAGGACACTTTCTAGAGCGCTGAGCGTTTTCGAGACAACGTGTAGGAAGAAGAGGATGGGAGCGGTGCTCGTGATGGAAGATGTCAGAATGCTTGACTCTAAAGCAGCAGGTCTGGAAGGATGGGAAGAGGAAAAGGTGAAGAGGCAGGGATTACTGGAAGCGCAGCGAAACGGACAGATGCGAAAGATTGAGATCGGATACCATGTGTATGTGTTCTTGATACGCAAGGTTGCCACCTAGCTTCGATCAGAACGGTCAAGGTGATGTGTGACAATAACAAAGCAAGTCCGATCGATCACCCTGCGTAGGTGTGTTCAATGATGTCGAGGACAGCCACTCAGACTCAATAATAATGAGGATATCTCTGGGCCCACTGTCGATCCTTCATGTGTCGGTCGAATGCGCCTCTTTATCTCTAGCGACGATCTGCTGCATGTGGGCTTCTTCTGTTCAACATTGAGTTTGACAGCAGCCGAAACCGTGATTTGGTTTTGGACAGCAACTTCTCACTCGGTTCTTGCTGAGGAAGCTCTGCAGTGCTTCGCTGGGCGCAGAAGAAACAATGCAACAACTGCACAAATTGACAAAGTGATGCCACCAGTCGGATGTTCCTGAGCTCTCGCACCTTCAGTGCAACGCTACACAATGACACACATGCCCTTCTGTGATCACTTACACAAGATTGTCACGCGTCCTCACGGCTGGCCCGAACTTCTATGTCACCTTGATAGGCTCCTCCGAAAGCAGCATCTGCCGTGATATTGACGGTACGTGTGATCCCAAATAGCGTTCGTCATGCAGGCAGCGCTAAGATCTCTTGGATGCAGCAATTACACACAAGAGTCGTTGTACAGTATGCAATACAACCCTGTTCTACTGCATGCTTTGTTGAAAGGCCTCGCCCTGACTTCAATACACATTGTCAGGAGAGCGACATGCCGTACACCGCCGGAAACAAGAGCCAGACCCTGGCCGAAGACTGACGGACAGCAATTGGGATACAGTACCGCTTCATGGACCACGCGGCAAACATGATGCTGACCATACAATGCGGCTGTGCCGTTAAAGTGTCGACAGCTTACCCTCCTCTATTTACTGTATTTTTTTATTTGCTTATTTTTTTCCGAAAAATGGCCGGCCAAGCCAAAAGGTTTCTCGGCACAGGAACAGACACATCGACCACACACGGCGTCTGCACATCACTCTCTTCTCCCGCTCTCCTCCCCCCTCTCTCTCTCWCTCGCTCGTCACGCTCACTCGCACTGTGTCGTCATAGCCACAAAACTTGACCATGATGCACTGCCTTTTGCCTCCTCACCGCCTGTCAAACAAACCGAATTTCTTTCAGATGCCGCTGCTGATGCTTCCTGACCTTGTGCTTTTCTTGATTGCCCACTCTTCGTTTGGCCTGCCTTGGGTCGTTAGTGGATTGGCCATGATGGGTAGCCGGATTCTCAAGGGTCCGCTCCTTGTGCTCGCTTTCGCTCTCGCTTACCTTGCGTGTGACTGCAGTAGAGAAGAGAGCTGACATCACAGCATGTCCTTGCCAAAGCGCTCAGCTTCCGATGTCTGCCCCCATAAGTACCTAACTTTGCCCTCCCCTTTCCCGCGCCATCACCCTCCTTCGTCCGCATCCTATTCTCACAACAAAGCAACATTGTGGAGAGCCGGTCGCTGCCTAAGATATTTCCAAGATGAAGATCACCAACGCCACCTTGGTGACATCGAGCTTGCTGGTTGCCTCCGCATCAAGCGCTCTTGCCGTCCCGGCACCAACCTCCTCATCCTCAAGCGTAGAGGCTCGCTCGGTCCCCATCCACATTCCCATCCGCAAGCGTGATATCCAGAAGCGATCCGGCAATGATCTTCTCGCGTGGGCAAATGAGCAGAAATCAATGCTACAGTCCAAGTACCACATCTCATCCTCGACGGAGACTTCCGCAAAGACTCGTCGAGCCGGCAGCTCATCCTTGACCAATGTCCAGTACGATTCTTCCTGGGTTGCCACCGTCACCGGTGGTACACACTCGCGTGGGTACGAAGTCGTCCTGGATACTGGTTCTGCCGATTTTTGGATCTCTTCCCAGTACTACCAACCCTCTCAGTCAAGCTCTTTCGTTAATCGCACAACACCATTTGACATCCAATACGGCTCCGGCGAGGTGGCTGGCTACGAAGCAAGCGACACATTCTCTCTCGCTGGCACAACCGTACAGGATCTCCGATTCGCAGTCGCGACACAGGTCTCCAGCGGTCTCACTAGCTCTACAATGGAAGGAATTATGGGCATGGGTTTCCAGAGACTCGCTTCATCTGGAGAACCACCACTTTGGATCGCAGCAGGAGCCAACACTTTCTCCTTCTACCTCGAACGCGCCTCTCTCACTTCCTCCGACAACACTCAGCCAGGAGGAATCTTCACTCTTGGTGGCACCAACTCTTCGCTTTACCAAGGCGATGTCAACTACAACACTCTGATTGAGGAGCTGTACTGGATGGTCCGCTTGGGCGGTGTTGGCACCCGTAACTCGGATGTCAACCTAAACAGCCTGACTCGAGCAGCCATTGACACTGGTACAACCCTCATCGGTGGTCCCGACAGCGTGATTCAGTCTCTCTACTCTCAGATTCCAGGTTCTCAGTCGCAAGGCAATGGGTACTACAGCTTCCCATGCAACACAAATGTCGGGGCAAGCATGACTTTCAACGGTATTCAATACTCGATTCCTGATTCAGATTTCATCGCTGGTACACTCGACTCGAGCGGCAGAACCTGCTTGGGTGCATTCTTTGGCTTGGGTAGCAGCATCCAGACCGACTTGCAGTGGATCGTGGGTGATGCCTTCTTGAAGAACGTTTACTCGATCTTCACCACTAACAGCGGAAACGGTGCTGCTGTTGGTTTCGCAAGCTTGGCAAGCGGCTTGAACTCCGGCACCAGCGCTAGGAGAGTTGGTGCCAGCAGCAGCGGTAGCGGAAGCACTAGTCCCGCAGGCAAGACTGTTGCCAGCTGGGGACTGGTTGCAAGCGCTGTTGCAGCTAGTGTCATGGCTGTTGCCTTGCTCTAGATTGTGGAGAGGTAGAACTCTTTTGTATATATCACAGACCGCACACTTTGTTCGTTCATTCACTGTAGCACTACTGTTTTCGCATCGCAATATCATCACGAACTTCATGCAAAAGGACATCGATGAGTCGGGTATCAATTCGTGGCATTGTCTCTAAGGCGGACTGACTTTCTAAGGGCGCACAACTGCATGCAAAGGGCTCTCGGCCCTCAAAACTGGTGTTGTTCTGCCATTCGTGCCAATACTCCTGCTGACGACCATTCCGCCTGTCACGATTCCCAGTGCTGGACTTGAGCCGCGTCTGCCCTTTCCTCCTCCCATGCCCCTCTCTAGTCCTCCCGCATCTCCTTCCTGCGTCCTTACACGGGTTAGAGCTTTATCGCTCACACCAACACCAACACCGACGCCTGCCAGTGTGGCAGCACTCAAGCGCCTCTCTCCTTGCACCTGCTGTTGAAGACAACGCTGCATAGCGACTTTGTTGACCTGATCTTTCCACACCTTTCTACCCTTTTCTTCCTTGACTGCTTTGCTTGCCAGTGTTTTGACATCTATCGCTCCACCTCCTGCTGTGTGGTTCGAGTCGATGGAGCGGAGCGAAATTGCGTCGAATGATCTTCTTGTCATACCTCCTCCTGGTGTCCGAGTGCGCGAAGGAGGACGCGAGATGCCTGCTGCCAAGTGAGAGAGATCCCCTGCCTCCTCTTCCTCCTCGTGATCCGGCGTGTTGATCGGAGAAGGTGTGAAAGCAGCAGTAGAGTTCGGAAGTGGTGAGGATTCAAGATGCGTATCCAACACTTGCCTTCTCAATTGCTGTTTAGCCTTGCTCGTCAGCACAGGTATTTGTTCGTGATCAGCAGAAAAAGGATGGCGGAATGAAGGTTCCCATGGAGATGGACCCAAGCTCAGAGCTCCAGGTGGTAATCGCACAGCTGTGGGTTGATGCAGACCTCCGGCATTCGCGCTAGGTTTGCGTGTGGTCAAATGACCACTATCGAATCCGGCTTCTGCTGGGATATCTTGCTTTTCTACCACCGGATCTATTTTTGCCGGTACGATTCGAGGTGGTCTGGATGATTTTCGAGGTTGAATATGAACCGCACCTTTCGAGGCAGTGGGATCGATGCTGGTGGATGGTCGAAGACGATTGACTACATGTTCGTCTATTGTTTTCTCACCTGGAATTCCCTCATGAAGAGCTGGTAATCCAGCCTTGGCTGCAGTGCCATGTTGTCGAGGTTGAACATTGCCCATAACCCACAACTTGCCCCTTTCTTTCTCTCCGACAGTCGCTCTCTCCTCTATCGCTCTCGCTGGTGGTGCTCTCGCAACCTCCCCCAAGCTCGCCATAACCCTCTCTTTCTCCATATCCATTTCTACCACAGGTGAGCTGGGCACGCTTTCGACTTTCTCATACTTGCCGCCACCAGCAGAGCTCCTCTCTCTCGCTTTACGTACAAGCTCGTGTCCAAGAGCAGCTGCTTCAGCTCGCTTTCTTCTCTCGCTTCTTCTCTTTTTCTCCAACTGTCTCTGTTGTAATCGTGATGCTGGAACGAGGCAGACGTTACCAGGTCCACACATTAACGGTCCTCGCTCGGCTACAGGTGTAGGTGCTGGATCAGATGTGAACACAACATCGTATCCGAAGACGCGGCTAAAGAAGAAAGAGGATAGGGTGGAAATTCGACGGTTGATGTTGCGCAGAACAGAATCTATAATGCGAGCCAGACGGAGGACGAAGGAATCAATGACATTGGTGGAGTGACGGGAGAGGACGTTGCCCATCCTTCGATTGTGAACCCTAGTTTTGCAAGGCTAACCGGTAGTGACTTTCCGCAGAATTGCAATGGTATCTGTCAAGCTAGGGTGTGGCTTATTCGATTAGGGACGCAGTTAGATGCTATTTGTTGAGGTGGTCGCTGCTGTTGGCTAAATTGTCGGTGCTGTGAATGTCGATGCTGATGCTGGTGTTGATGGCGGTAGTCGTGCTAGTAGTCGTCGTAAAGGATAAGGTCGTAGTGAGAAGACTGCTGAAGATGGGAAGGTGTGGTCGAGATGTTATGTATGGAAAGGAGATTGATAGGCAAGTCCAGAGCCAGATTCGGTCGTTGTCAAGAAGAAAGGGTATCCTTCGACCATATCTGCAAAGGGGGGAGCTGTATTGCAGGAAACCAAGCTTCGAAAGGAAAGCTTCTCTCTGCTCAGGGGCTGCACTCCCCTTTATCGCGTGGTTTGGTGCGCTCAATTGCGGTGCGTTGTTTAGGGGCTGTCAAAATCAAATTAAGCGAGCTCCTGCAGTTATTTTTCGGACTTTTTTGTTTTCTTTTCTGAGTTCTTGCTGTTGATATGCAACCATGCGCGAGCTTCCTGGAAATCATACCATTTTGCCCCTTCAACTCCAGACTAAGGCTCGATATATCCCATCCAACCCTCACCAACTAGACTAGGCGAGACACCCAGCGCTAAGGTCCCGCCGCCACTTCTCTCACTGGGCTTGCATACCTACGGCATCTAATGCAAGCAACCACGTTTGATCCCGACGGGGAAAGTGGTATCAGAAGATGGAAATGGAGGAAAGCCCAATTCAACATCTCTCTCAATTTCGAATTTACATTACGTTTTGTTTTCGCTCTCCGCAATCTTGCTCGCGTGGTCGAGGAGATCTACCGCATGCATATCTGCAAGAACACTTCTTTTCTCGCACAGACTTAGTCCTACACAATACAAGACCTTATCAGAGTTGGGTATCTTCTGGTTTCCAATCTAGCGACAACGCTGTGTGGTCTTCCAATCTCTCTTTTACGAAACAGAGCATGATGTTGTGATTAAGCTTTCTTCTCGCCGCTGTCACCGCCGGCGGCAATTTCGCCCGCTAACCGACCCAAGTCCAGCCCTTCTTCCTGAACAACTTTCTCGCCATCAATCGCTCTCTGTTCGCCAGCTCCCTCTGCTATAGGCATCTGCAATCTTCCCTCTCTCTCCTTGCGCTTCATTTCGGTCTCGCGTCGAACTTGTTCAACCTTGGCATCGATATCCTTTGCAAAAGCAGCTAGCAATTTCTCCTCCACCTCACGCTTCTTCTTACTCCTCTCTCCTCCTCTCCAGATCATCACTGCCGCACCGATACCTGCCAAGAAACTGCATGGCATAAATGTTCCAGTACTCCAAGCAGGTCGGTCACGGTAATGCGTTGCATAGCCCCACATGTACCCGCAGAGCAAGCACTGGAATAAAGAGTTGAGATCGTTGAGAATGGTAATGGAAAGTGCAAAGGATATCGAGAAAGCATGGTGGGTGAAGGTCTCGTGGGGTCGATACCAGGACTGAGACTCGGCAAAGAGGGTTTGAAGCTGGTGAAGATGGGAAGCTTGGGTGGGAGATAGCACTGCATCTGATGCCAACTCTGGTGAAGTGGCGACCGCATTATCTTCATCATCGGATGAATCCGAATCTGCTGTTGATGCGTGCTTCCTGTGCTTTGTCGGAGCGAGAGAAGGAAGGTCATTTTTGTCGGCTAGTTTTGGCAAACCTTGTTTCTTGCGAAGACGCCAAGTGAGATGCTGGTAGTATGCGATCCATGCCATCCTATATGTATCCCTCAATCGCCACGGAATGAGACCAACACCAGGTATTGTGAAAAGTCCGTTTTCAAACTGACTCCATACTTCGACCCAAAAGTCCTTGTTCTTCCCATTGTCAATAGCACCCACGAGGAACAACACCAACGCTGCACCACCAAACACTACAAGGAAGCCGTAGATGCCAGCAATCACACCAACAGGTGTCTTGAGGAACGCCCATACACCTTGCATTGCACGTGCAAACTTCTGGCGTTTGGTGAGCAACTCGTGCACATACGCATCCAAATGTAGATCGTCTTGATCCTGTGCCGAAGTTGCGGTGGAAGAGGAGAGAGGAGGGTGACGCCCTTCTTCTAGTTGGAGGGTGGCTTCGGTGCTTGCAGCGTTGGCGTCGACTTCCTGTGCGGGTAGATCGATTACAGGCCTGCGGTCGTACAGACCGGGGATGTTAGGGAAGATGAGAGAGTTACCAATGTTGGAAAGATGGCCAGCAGCAGAGACACCTGGATCGACCACATCGAGAGTGTCCACCAAATACGCCGAGTGTTCATCATCCATTGAACTGCCTTCTGAACTAGGAGTCATGGTCTCTTCGCCTCCCAGCTCGCTATCTTGGTGAGAAAGATTAGGTTTCGATTTGCGTGATTCCTCCTGCGCCATTCCACCGTACTTTCTGATCAGAGCCATAAACTTTGTCTCTTTGGCTTGCCCGTGTTCTCTCTCCCCTTCCTTGAGCGGATCGAGAGCCGCAATGCGACGCAACCTTTCCCTACGACGTCGACGTTCACGCTTTTCAACTTTGCGGTGATGCTTCTCAGCCATCTTTCGAACAATGCCATGGGCTGATGGTCGATGACGATGATGTCTACCTTCGTCATCAGACTCATCATCATCCACACCATCATTCCGACCGTGTTTGCGCTTAGCAAGACTACTCTCCGCTTCAGCCTGCGCAGCCAACCTCGCCAGATAAGAACCTTGCTCGCTCGTCACACTACCCAGGTTAGTCGGGATGTTGGATGCCACCGGTCGAAGAGATCCAGCGTCAATAGATGCATGTCGAACTTCAGAATTGAGAAAGCTATTGGCCTTTGCGAGTTTACGTGCTTCTTCGGCTGCTTGGTGTCGTTCTGCAAGTTTTTCCTCCGGTCGAACGTCGTCAGCTTGCTTGTGGCTAGAGGATTCTGAGTCGGATGCCGAGGGTTGGCGAGCTCGAGTGGTTGCAGTCACGGGAGCGGAAGTAGAGAGAGTTGTGGTGGGTGCACTGCGTCGATGTTTGCGCAGCCGCATGGTACGGTGCCTGTGATGTTTGTGTGCCATTGTGGCGTTGGAGACAGCCCCTGCCGGCTCGTGATTGTTTCTCTAGCTGCCCAAAAGATATGAAGCCGAGAGATAAGATTAAGCAAAGCCCGTTGATGTGAAGTACACCAATCTAAAAGGAGCGTAAATGTTGATGATGGTAGCAAGGAGCGATGTTGAAATGTTCAGGGATAATGAAGATGTTGTGAACGTGCAACTCGAAATAAACCCCGCGCTTTCCCACTGCATCCAGGCTCTGCAACCCGCAACTCGATGAAAGTCCAACTCTATTTTCTCACGCTATTTTTCTTTCACTTATACACTGATCAAGTGCTTTGTCCATTTTTCGTTTTTATTGCGGAAATATTTAAGTATTTTATCTCGGCTCAGAGGTAGGCAAACAGACTTGCGCATGTTGTTTCCGGGCCGCAACTTTTCTCAGGGTCCACCTTATCTTCGCACAAAACCAGAGTGTTCGTTCCTGATGATGTAGGCGTTGCCGCCATATCAGTACTGCTGCTGTACTTCTGATGGATACAAATGCGACCAGTTCAGTGTCGACTAGAAGCTCCAGCCTTCTTTGGCCTTGAGAATCCGCCACCCTCCGTCTTGGTAACATTGATTGGCGCCTCTCCACCAACCGCAGTGTCGAATCCAGTCCCTGCAAATTTGTGCCTTTCCAGTGCAAGCACTTCTTCGATCTCGCCCGAAACATATGTATGCGTCAAATCATCCCTATCCGAGGCTTCGAGCTTCTTTACCACGCGCATACCACTGAAACCCTTTACATGATTGAGGATTGTGAGAACGTTGCTAGAGTAGATCATCCTAGCTTTGACTCCACTAGATGCAGGACAGCAGTAGAGCATCGCAACGACGCTCTCGCCCGATGTGCGCAATGCCGCATCGTCAATGCGGTAGAATGCGATTCGAGGATCGTTGGCACTGAGAGCAGAAGGCAAGTCCGCTGGAGGGATGAATCGAGGTGGAGACTCGAGCTCAACTGTCTCGCTGCGCAAGTCAATGGCCAGCACGACAAGGTTCCATTCTGAAGTGCCAGAGGCTGTCGAAGCAAGTCCCTGAATCGACTCTTGCACTCCATCACCCCATTTGAACCCAACATCAGGACCGTTGCCGCCGCCGCCGCCAGAGTTAGCAGAGGCACGAGTGTTGCCTGCCCGCTCAGTAGCCTGCAGCCTTCGCAACTCGGCAAGTTCTTCTTCACGCTCTGTCAAGCCACTCTTGCTCGCACCGGTACCTGATCCGATCGAAATACTGCTCTTCTGCTGAGGCTTCTCTGAAATACTAGCTTGGTCGAGCGAGGTAGGCAAAGTGGGTTGGGAGAGCTTTCCTTCCTCCTTCATTGTAGGAGTTGGCGGTTCTTGCGGGGCTTTGGATTCGGCCAGCTCCTGCTCTGCTGTTGTGACTTTCGTTTCGGGTTCCTTTGCATCGGTTGCGGATGCGACACCTGCTGCTGCATTCAGAGTCGAGTTGGATGGCACGGTAGGCTGTGAGAGATTCTCCTTGCTTCCTGCCATAACGGCTGGAGTGGTCGGCTCCTCTGGTGCCTTTGTTTCCGCCACGAACTGCTTAGCGTTGGCCGTCTCAGCTTCCTGACTGTCTTGTTGCTGGAACTTTTCCGAATCTGCCAAGGCTTCGATCTCAGTTGCAGGAGGAGAGGGGCTCTTGAAAGCCATTGTGAGTTCGTGCGAATTGTAGCGTTTGGGCGTAGGTGGAGACGTCAACTTGGGCTGTTCTGATTCAGGCACTGGCTTGGGCCTCTCCTCCTCCGCTTGCTTTGTGCTGCTTACCCCCGTGACACCGGAAGTGGCACCTAGGTTCGAATCGTTGCCTGACGATGTTTCGGTGGAGTGCAAGGTGTTGGTCTTGCCAACCGAGCCAAAGTTTCTTCGCGCACCGCCGACACCTGTTCCGGCAGCCTCGCTCGCTGCGACACCTGCCGTCTTTAGCTGTGGATTCTGGTAGTCGTGCTTTCGACTATTTCGTAACTTGCTTGGCCACAAGAAGTCCTTGGGTGTAGCACCAAAAATGGTTTCCAAAAAGTTGCGTTCGGTAAGACCGGCCATGAGTGAGGATCGGGTGATAGCGTATTGCATCTTTTCTTTGATCTTGGCTCCATCTGGTTGGTACGAGCAGCAGAGCCATTCCCATTCGCCCGAGGCTGACTGTGAATCCAATCGGTACAATGCGTAGCCGCTGCGTTGAGGATCAGCGGCAAAGAGCTTGGCGAGAACGGGGAGGAAGTCGTCCTTATCGCTCACATCTGGACTAGAGGGTGGAGCGGTTCGTACGAGTTTGAGATAGCCTCCATCATTCTGGACTAGAATGGCACGCACCGAAGCGTCGGCTTCTTGAAAGGCTTTGGCCAGATCGTCGCTGATCGGGATGTTGGACATCTTGAGTGTGCTCCTGTGGAAATGCTGATGGACAGAAGGATGAGAATGGTAGTGTGGAAGGCGCGAGGTGGTGTCGAACGCGATGTCCCTCGTCGACACAATGGAATGCTGATGAGCGGACTGTAAACTTGATGAAGAAAGAGAATCCTGTGTTGTATTGTGCGCTGTCGACGTTGCTGTGCATGTGTGTGTCATTTGGCGGCGGCGGCGGTGTCCTTCTCAGCATGTTCCCCTAAAATCGACAGCAACGGTGTGGAGTAGAGTTGGACCGTGCAGCAATCGTGAATCGTGAATCACAGAATCGGAGTTCACACGACAACCAACACAGAACTGAATCTCGCCCGAAAATCGCACCTCCTCAAATTATGTCAACGCCTTCGGTCTTACACTGCTGGGTGCATCCAAAAACAGCCGGTCTGACCGGTTGGAACGCAATCCGGCTTCCTACAAACTGGATTTATGCAGCACGAAGCCGGTTACTTTGACAAGAAGCTGCCCGAGCCCAAACTTCCTCGTCCCTGTACGCAACGCTGTGCGGGGGCCCAAAGGTTACAAGAATGCTCCTTCGCTCAACTTGCGCGCGAAGACCCTTCCTGAAGCTGACTGCTCCGTGCTCTTTTCCCTTCAGTTCATCATCCTGCCTCCTTCTGATCCAACTCCACCTCCCATCACCATAAACTCACGCATTCACATTCACTCCTACAGCAAAGTCGCCAATATGCCCAAGGACGCAGCACCCGAAGTTATGCCCGAGCTTAGCGCTCAACGACTCTTCACCCTCAATGGCAAGGTCGCCCTCGTCACTGGCGGTGGTACCGGTATCGGTAAGATGATTGCTGCTACTTACATCCGCAACGGCGCTAAAGTCTACATCGCTTCCCGCAAGCTTGCAGACCTTCAGAAGGTTGCCGCTCAACTCTCCAAACTCCACCCTTCCGACCCTGAGGGCAAGCAAGGTCTTTGCGTTGCTCTCCAAGCCGATGTTGGCTCTAAGGCCGGTTGTGATGCGCTCGCTGACCAGATCAAGAAGGTTGAGTCGAGACTGGATATCTTGGTCAACAACTCGGGCTTGACTTGGGGCGCTCCCATGGTGGACTTCCCAGAGCAGAAGGGTTGGGACAAGGTATTCGACCTCAACGTCAAGAGTCAGTTCTACTTGACTGTTGCACTGCTCCCGTTGTTGGAGAAGGGAAAGAGCAACACGGATCATGCTAGTGTCTTGAACATCGCTAGTACCGCCGCTATCGTTCCTCTTGCTGAGGGTGGGCTCAGTGCGCCTGGTAATGGAACCTATTCTTGTAAGTCAACATCTCTTCTCCAGCTCGAATCCACGAGAAGCAGCTCGCTGACCCCCTCTCTCTTCTTTTTTTAATCTCATGATTCATCGATGTCGCTGCAGATCAACCCTCAAAGGCAGCCTCATTGCACCTTACCAAGGTGCTCGCCAACTCGCTCGCCGAGAAGAACATCATGGTCAACGCCATCTGCCCTGGTGTCTTCCCTTCGCGTATGACCGCCTACGGTCTCGAGGAGAACCGTGACCTGCTCGAGGGTATTCAGCCAACGGGTCGTGTCGGTACACCAGAAGACATTGGCGGTGTTGCTATGTTCTTTGCTTCTCGCGCTGGCGCTCACTGCACTGGTACCGGTATCGTTGTTGATGGTGGTCAGAGCATTCAGTTCCAGCCTCGTCTCTGAACGCTCTGTGTAAATGTACCTGACTCCTGCTTCGAATCAAAACGACGTACACTCCTTTTGTCATCGCGACAAAGCAAGAAGTTTCAAGTGTGTGAGTCTGCGCTGTGTTGGCAAAATGGTCAGTTCAGAAGCGCATTCAGACACAAAGTTTGGAGAAATTCATGTCTTGATACAAATACAAGTGCGTTATGAGGTCGGGTTGTGAAGCAAAGAGAGCTAATTAGTCTTGGACGTATCGCCGTCTCATAGTGCGATATTTCTTGAGCGAGTACAGCGTTTCCGTCTCTGCAAACACAAACAGACACAATGAAGCATCGTCAGTCTCCTCAGATCCGAAGCTGCGAGTCCAAGTACAACGATTGAGCATCGTGCTTACCTTTCTTAATGAATTCTGCAAGATCAAGTTTAGCCTTGATCTCCTTCTCGTCTGTCAAATGCGCATTCTTAGCAAACATGCCCCGAAGCTTGCCTAGGAAGTTGTAATTTGGATCGGGATACTCTCTGCCAAGTCGATGAAGCTGCATTGGAGCAAGGAACACACCCCGAGTCAGTGAGCCTCTCGGTGACGATGTCGCACAAACAACGAAGGGGGAGCTCACCTCTTTGTATAGGCCAATGGCTCTTGCTCTTAGTGGGTGGCCGAGTGGCGGCATTTTGGGCCTATCGTGTCCGAGTGGCAAACTTCGTGGCTAGCACCTAGCTTCCTGGATATGAGCGCAAACGATAGGGATTGTTCCGATCAGGTAGCTGCTGGACGGGATCGCTGGTGGTTCCAGACGGAGATGGTGGTAGGTAGGTAGGAAGACCAGGAACAAGGCAGCTGATTAAACGTCCTTTGACAGTCACACTGTGTGTGCATGATTCACGCTCGGAACTCGCTCTTATTTGCTTAACCGAAGCCGACAAAAATCAAAGCTCAAAAAAAGGGTCTCGAAAATCGACACTTTACATTTCTTCTCATCATCTTTCAACAACGCCTTCACTCACGCTCTTCACCTCCATTCAACATCCGTTCAATCACGGAATCATTCCTGGAAGGGAGACAACCTTATCGTCAAAATGGAAAGAATCAATCAAACAAACGAGCTAGACGAAGCAACAAAAGCAGAGACCGCTGAAGCTCTCACCAAATCTCGTCAATTCCTCACCACTCGTCTGCTTCCCGACCTAGATAACGCCAATCGCGAGCACCAGAGTCTCGTTGCACAAATCGAAGAATACAAGAAGCTACGCGAAACCTTGCGATCGCTTGATACAGAGGATGGTCCTGTGATAGATGGCGTGCGGAAGACGAGAGTGGGAGAAACGTTGCTTGCGGACGTAGGAGCTGGAGTTGCGATTGAAACGCAACTGTAAGTCTGCGGTACCTGCTGAGACTGTAGATGAGAAAGCTTACTGACAAGTCACTCCTGCGATGGTTGTGATCATCATGGTAGATGCGAGGAAGAGAAACCGATCATCTCAATGGGACTAGCCAACTTTTATGCTCAATTGACAAACAGAGAAGCAAGAGCCTTCATCACAAAGAAATTGGGCTTGTTGGAAACGTAAGTGCATTCGGTACTCTTTGTACTCACATTGCCAGAGAATTTCGGGCTGACAAGAGATGACTTTCGATGCGGTGGCACCAGGAAACGTGATCGAGCGATAGACAAGTTGGCTCAAATCGAAGCACATATCCATCTTGTAAGTTTCGGCTTTGCGCCTTAGCGTAAGAATGAGGGATGATGGCTGACAAGAGTCTCGTCTTGGATCGGTGGAGAACAGACTTCAACATCAATAACGCAGCTCGACAACCTGTATCGTGGAGGGTCGATCGTCGATGACATTTGATTTGTCGCTCCAACGCCGACACACAGCATGCAAACATTTGTACCTGTATCGACTTCACAGCAATCTAATTCGAGGCATTCACGACACGTGATCACGCTCTTCGTGAGCACGCAGCACCGAGACTCGAGTAAAGATTGGAGATTGACGACTGCTCAGCGTAACATACTTCGAGCTCCGTTCAAAATCGATTCCCGGCTCTGTCGCAAGAGCGTTGAGCTCCGTCAAAAAGCGGTACGTGTCCGCCTGTGTCTTGCGAGAGCTCCGTCGACAAACGGAGTTGTCGCTTGTGCTCGGCGACGGATAATCTCGTACTCTGTCGAGAAGCGGATCGTCGGATGATCACCACACGAATCATGTTGGACTCCCGCTGATAGCTTCTGGAGTCGTGGGAGAGCATGTGCTGGATTTCGTCGAACATTGAAAGACCCCAACGGTTGCTGGGATGTGTCGGAATGAGGTCTTCTTCGTCCTTTGCCCTCGTCTTCGGTACGATCATCCTGCTAGGCCCAACGAAGATCAGGTCCGCTGACCGCCGTTTCGCGTCCTTTTTGATGTTCTTGGGAACCTACCTGGAGTTGAAGGTTTGGCTTCTGAGGTTCACTACCTTGTAGCTGGCATCAAGATTCACGAAACAATACATCCTGTCGATATATTTGGCAGCAAAGATATCGTCCATTGCTTTGAAGAGTTGTTGTCACAGCTCCCGTTCTCAACGAATGCAAAAGTGGGTCCGTCAAGGTCCGAGACAAATTGTTCTTCTGTGAAGCTTGTTGCTGTATCATCCAAATTATTTGCGTCGACAAACCTGTTGACAGGATTTGCAGGTTTGGATCTAGTACAGAGGTCCGTTCGGTGACGGAGCTACCTAAGGCTCCACAGAGGAAGCTCGTCCCGTTGATAAACGGAGAAATCACTGACACAGGCTGTCCGGAGCCTGAAGCTGTCAATTGCATTTGTTTGGTTGCTACATGACAGCTCAGTGCACTCACACGAGTCTGGGAGATTTCACATCTCGACTTGGTCCGAAGTTGATGCCAGTCTCCCTTCTCAGGGATGCAGTATGGTTCCTTCCACCGATGAAATGTTATAGTCTCTGTTCACGAGCCTCATTCGTGAATATCGCACACACAAGAAGATGTCGCACTGAAGGTGTAGGGGGTACTCAAAGGGAAAGAGATGAACTGCGTAGCAGGAGTAGCATCGCAAGAACAATCTTCGCGCTTTGTTGTCAGCAGGTAGAGAGCTAGTATTGAAGCTGCAATGACGACGAGTGATTCAGTACGATTCAGTACGTCGCATCAACGAGGCTGCTTGAACTCCGTGGAAAAGCGGAGCAAGTTTTGCCTGGGTCACGTCGACTGGCCACACCATCTCTAGCTCCGTCTCACGGCGCAGCATTAGTTTGACAGATTCACTCGACCAAGGACAGCTCCGTCACGAAGCGGAGCTGTCGTGCTCTCTGTCACAAATTTCGAACGAAGTCAACTTTTTATTTTGGAGTTTGCGACTGTCAAGCCACTTCTCTGACGGAATCGTATTTGGCATCAGAAACTGGTGTACCGAGCATCGGTGGACAAAGTAATGAGGTCTAGTCATCGTGCTTGAACATTCTGAGCAGTCCGCTTCTCTTGCTAGCAGTAGCGACAGGCTGTCTCACGAATTGCACCGTATGGTCCTTCTTCAGCTCGGCGGTGTCCAAGATAGTTCCATCCTTTGAGCCGACCATCTCAACTCTCAGAGTGCTCTTGTCGACAAACTTCAACCTCGCATAGCCATTGTGCGAATCATCGATCCAAGCATTGTAGTCGGGCTTTGTACCTGCACTGCTCAATCCCTCGATGTTTCCTGCAGCTCCTGCGACAATGTACCAGGGTGCCTTAGGGTTGTTGAGTCCTGCGGGGTCGACGTTGTTCTTGTAGACGGGGTGCTGACGTTGGAGGTTGTGGACGTGGCCGGCGACGAAGAGGTCCACGCCGTATTCGTAGAAGATATCTTTGAAAGCGGTTTGGCAAGGAGCGCAGATGTTGTCGCTGCCACCGGTGGAGTACCAAGGACGATGGCCCATGACGATGACCCAAGGTGTGATTCTGCGGTCGACGGATGCCAGATCAGCCTTCAAGAAATCAAGTTGCTGGTTTGGTGCACCATACGGGCCAGCATCAAGCTTGGAGGTGTCCGGAGCAGAGGGGAAATCAGTCTCGGTGTTGAGAGAAATAAAGTGAGCCGTTCCTTAGTCGAACGAGTACCAGAAAGGTGGGAGAGCCAACTGCTTGGCTAGAGTTGCGTTTGCTTGAGCAGCGGCGTCCTTGGTAGACGTCGGGAAAGTGGTGGGAACGTTGGACTTGAACCTGAATTGATAATCGGTGAAGTTGTATTGACCCTCCGGGCATGCTCCTTGATAGTACAGCACTTCTCGGCAAGCCGCCTCATGATCGCCTCCGGACGGCATGTAAGGCTTCTGACTCGACACGAGGGAGAGCTGGTCGAAGAAAAGCTCTGTGATGGCAGCATAAGCATCTTTGCCATCGAGCAAGTTCTGAGGGCGGAGATACCAGTCGTCAGCATAGGCAAAGTCTCCTGGATGAATAACAAAGTCGTACTCTCCGCTGCTCTCTACCAGTTGATCAATGGTTGAATGTGTGAGACTGGGAGGGATGAATGGAATGTCACGCTTCTTCGTGGTTGTGTAGCCATCAGCGCCGTAGACACCCATGTCAATGACTGCGTTGACTGTGAACGGCGCAGTCGATCCAACCGCTGGAGCTGATTTAAAGGAGAGCACCGTCGAGTTGGTCGATTCGATCTTGTAGTAGTACTGTGTAGCAGGACTAAGGCTGCTAAGGACCACGTTGTTGAGCCATGTTCGAGAGGTGGGGTAGGTGGTGGAGGATGAAGCAAGGGAGCAAGAGCGGGAGGTAAGGGAAGAAGGTGATGTGCCATACGTAACACATGGCTGTGGCAGCTGAGCGTAGGTGTTCCATGCGACTGAGATTGAGTCTGGAGAGTAGAAGGCGAGACGAGTTTGAGTAGGAGTGGTTTTATCAGCGGGGATTGGAGGGTACTCGTAGCCCGTGACCGCAGAGGCGGAGAGAAGAGCTGATGCGAAGGTCAAAGTGATCCCCTTCATGATTGGCGCTGTTTTTTGTGAGGCTGGAATGGCGATAACTTGGGACAGATGCGAAGGGATCTACAGGCTTTTATAAATGTCTCAAAGAGCTTAGCATCAATCTGATGCTAGGCAACCCGCCGCCGGAGGACGTTACGAAGCTTCTTCGTTCCAAAGCGCCGCGGCATGCACTCTAATGAAGCGGCGGCAGAAGCGACAGCCGCATTTTCAGAGAGCATGCGAGCATGAAAGCCAATAGAAGACAGTCATTTGTAATTGCTACCTCCTTCCATTTTGACGGGGCATCATCTTGATGCAAATCTGCTGTAGTGCAGCGGCACTGCTTGCAAGCACGTTTCTGCAAAGCGGCAAAGAGGCAAGCAAGTGATATTACACAGGCGAGCACGTTGCAGTATAAACCTCTCTCAGAAATAGCAGTCATGGTCGACGGGGGAAAGGTGGAAGAGAGAGCTCCGACGTTTTAGTCTAGAAGAAATGATGAGCACGTTGTCAAAATGATGCCGCTCGCTTAACTTGACAGGCACAAGAAGCAGAATTTGGCGCCGATCTCTGATTGTGACACCTCTCTATTTCGGCCACTGAGGCCTTGTTTGCTTCGGGCCGACAATGTGCTTGATGGATTCAGCCAGGCTGACGCTGTAGATCTCAATTGTCAAATGCTTCGAGATCTGTTCCATGATTGACAGGTAGGTCACAGCTAAAGAAGGGTTGCTGTTCGCACATGCCAATACTGCTTGCTTTTCAAACCTTTAATCATCCTTGTTGTACAAGCGTCTCTCGCAAGTACTCGTCGACAGCGAAGAGCCTTGGGCAGTGGCAGAGAAAGCTTTCGACGGTCTCAATCTGACTTGACGGTGGGTACGCTCTGCCAGCATTCTGGGTCATAGCATGCGTGAGAGCCAGATGCACATCGAAAACCGCCTGAATCTGGGCCTGCGATGCAGGCTTGTGACCCGGTCTACGTGGGTCGCATTTGACGCAGATTTGACCCCAAATAAGACTTTTTGGAAGCAAAAGTGATGCTCCATCTGTGAATAGGACTATGGTGGAGTCGAAACTCTGACCCCCCAGAGATGTTGACACACACACACACACACAGGCAGACACACGCTCAAAAGATCTCACTCAATCCAACTCAGGTACTCAGGTACTTACGCAAGGGCAGGCAAGGCAAGCAGGTTTGTAGGTCACATTGCGAGAATCCGAAGAAAATTGCCAATCCGGCGTCAAGAGGCCAGATTGTCGACGCAGAACATGCAGAAACGGGGTCACTGACTCTGCGTCGTTGCTGACCCAGACTGTCTCTGCCAATGCTATTCTGCATCGCATAACCCAGGACGTCACATGGCCCAGGACATGTCCTGGGTCATGCGACGCAGAATAAGGACCCCAAACCATTAGACCTGGCCTGCGACGCCAACTCAACGCGGCTGTTCCGGGTAAAAACGGCGTCGCAGGGCGCAGGATGAGGGGTCTTTCGATGTGATAGTCCCTGTAGTATTAAAAGTCCAGTCGTTGCATCACTGAAGGTAGAAACGCAACCCCTCGCGTGCATGTGTAAAGTCAGAAATGAGAAGCTGCTTGCTGCAAACAAAACAGCAGTACTGCGCATGACGAGCTACAAGGCACCTCTTGAAGACTTCGAGCAGCTTTTTGGCCTTTGCAATACCTCACCGGCTGAAATCTCTTCGGCGTGCAACGAGGAGTGGCATGACGGGCAGAGCATATGTGCCCCCTTTGTGACCCAGTCGATGATGCCAACAGCGTTCTGAAAGCGAGGGCTGTCGAAAGGGTGCTCCCGACTGAGGATCTCAGTCGCAGTAGTCTCGCTGACGAGCTTCAGAAGATGGGCTAGGGATTGCTGCAGAGGCAGGGTCATGCCGCCATTCATCTGCCTAAAGACTTCCACTACCTTGTCTGCTTCTTCGGTCGGGAAAGAGGATCCTTGTGTCTGCGAATGGCTCTGAATTGCTTCTTGCAACTCAATGACAGCTTGTCTGCCCAGGTCGAGGAGCTCCGGCAGCACATTATCCCTATTTGGCAGAGGGAGAATCGCGCCGTTACGCTGAAGAGCAGAGGCAGCGGCGGCAGGCACATCTTGATTGGCGTTACGTGTGGTCTCGATCGGTGTTCGAGACGGCACAAAATCCTTTCGCCACAAAGTCGAATCACCGCCGAAGTGTCCCATCCTCTGAGAAATCTCCCAGCCCGGAATGTCACCAGAAGCAACAACCTTGAGAGCATGCAAGCGACAGAACACTCTGGATGTCACGGGTTGTTGCAGCCCGAGGCGATTGGAGATCAAAGCAAGGGCAAGATTGAGGTGTCTCGTATCCATGGGTCTGTGGTATTGACCTACAGCGCAGCAATCTCTATCGTGAAGCTGAACAAAGCTGTTGCTGGTCTCGAAGTCAGGCTGCATGTGATGAACTCGGCCATGGACAAAGACTGGACAATTCTGATCACGATGACACCATCATCATCGTCATCATCTTGGGACCCGTTGGCGGCTAGAAGATCATGCTGAGCTCGCGATAGCTGTCGAAATGGGAAAGAGGTTGAGTCAGTCAATGCGGGGACAACTTCTAAAGGGAACCCTGTATTGCTGCAGCGAGCTACCCACTTGTTAGTTGGCGCCTTCTGCTCGAAGATTCGTGTGTGCAACAGTGTCTGGTGTGACACGCCCTCTGCCGGAAAGAGCGTACAAGTGCAAGTATGAGACCCAAAGGTGAGGATTGCTGAGGCTGGGGGGCAACGTCTTTGCTTGGATGTCCCCCTTGAAAGACCCCAACGGTGCTGACCCAGGTGATCCTGCTAGCTCCTCCTTGCGCATGTCCATGAAGATGAAGAAGTTTTCAAACGCGAGTCTTGATCTGCGTAGAATAGCGTCGCAAAAGTCAAGACACTCTTGCTGCGCACTCCAGCTTTCAACTGCAGCAATGCTACCTCCATTACTCGAAACCACTTGTCGGAACTGCTCCCTTGCGTTGGCAACATCATCATTTCCTTCCAGATATAACTCAACACGCTCAGTTGTAGGCTCTGGAGCGTGCCATAGCTTCTTATTGCTGTCAATGTTGGAATCAGTAAGTACTGGTTGTCAGTATATGCTAGGATGGGTCTTCTTGGCGATGTGATTGTATACATGTTGTATTGCAATGCGAGATATGATTGGCCCATAAAAAAGCGTCAGGGGGTAACGCAGCCAGGCTGCGTTGTGACCAGCGTCACAGGCGCTGGCAAGGCCGAATTTCGATGTGAGTAAAAGCGACAACAGACGACAGACGACAGACAGACAGACAAAAGCCGAATGCCCTTACTGTAAGCTCACGTTGTTCGGAGATCTGACGGAGCCATTGAGACCTCGAGTTGCCTCCGTTTATCGAAAATGGATAACTTTATGTTCGTCGCCTTGAAGCTCCCACGGTAAACAGACAATCAATACAGCTCCGCTCTTGAATGGAAGTCATGTCCAGATGTGTGTTCACAAACAATCGTCGAAGATGGATGTGAGCTGAGCACACACTGCTCACGTCTGCAGGGAGACAACTAGCAGTGCTTGCAACTCAAAGTACAAAAAGGGAGCTTTCAGCTCAAGCACAAACCAAAAAAACAGCTCACAACTCAAATGAAACAACGTACAAAAAATGTCGTTGACTTATGAGCATGAGCTCTGTGGTATCAGCGTTGCAGTTGGGGGCGCCTGAACCTGGGCCAAACGACGCAGATTGAGGACCCCAAGCAGTTGGACCTGGGCCTGCGACGCCGGTTCAACCCCAAAGTCCTGCGTCAAAACAGCGTTGCAGGCCCAGAATAGACCGTTTTTCGATGTGATGGGTTCATCACCGATGATGACTCTGGAACGTCTCCCGATTCCTTGTTCCTGAGATGTGAAGAAGTTGCGTGTGACTTGTTCGGATCTGATGAGTCCCCATAGCTTAAATTTTTTTCGTGCGTCTGGGCGTTTGGCCCGTGTCGTGGCTTTGCATGATTCGAGAAGACACAGACCGCTTATATGTGCGCGCGCGCGAGAGAAGAACAGCAAAATTGCACAATCCAAACCGGCATCCCAAATCCCCCACACTTTGGCACTGTTTGAACCAATGAGAATCGAGCCATGCCCGCCAACCCACCTCCCACCTCTCTACAGTACAATGCAGTACAGCACAGTCCCATGCCTCCGTTTGATTGAAAGTCTTAAGATCATGATAACGAGCATTACCCCTGAACGTTGTGCTTGAGTGTACAGTTTTTGGAAATGAAGAAGGGTGTGTGGGTTGAAGAAGCGGCTTTTGAGTTGAGCAAGTGACGGATAAAAGAAAGCTTATCTTTTGTGGAACCCTATTTTTACTGTATCCCTATTCTTATAGTATTGGGCGAAGGGTGAGAGGGCAGTGCATTGGACCCTTTTTTGTTCGGTTCAACACAGGCGAAGGCAGGCGAGAGGAACGAGAGAGCAAGAAGAGAACTGAGGTGGCTTGGCGGCGACGGCGGCGGCGACGGAGTGTACTGTACCGCAGCGAGGCCATGTGCGAGTGCCGGGGACAGAGATTCTTCTCGTGCCCATGCTCACCATCGTTGCCCTTGCTCGCCTTCAACAGGTTCGAAGGTCATCCTAGCAAAGGATCTCTTTCGAACACCTTCTCAACTATCCTAGACACGACCTTTCTGCTTTCCCTTATAACATACTGCATCATCCAGTCATAATTGGCATCTCTCTTTAGCTGAGTTCGAGCATCACCACTTGATTTCTTGTCTGCACCGCCACCGGCTCCATACTCGATGCTCTAAATCGTCTCGACCAGCATCACCTTCACCTACATCCTATCGCGCACCGGCCATAATGGCAGCTCTAGCCCCCGCTGTACCTTCATCGCTGCTTGGCTCGCTTCCGACCTCGCCACCACCTCCTCACACCACTGCGATACTTTCCACTTCGTCCGCACGTCCGCCACGTCTTCTTCTTCGCCTCCCTGAAGCCGATCCAAGTGACGCTCCACGCAACCCTCTCAAACGCAAATGGCGTTCCCTCGTCAACTTCTTCGCACTTCCGATTCGATCCTACTACCTTGAACCACCTGGTCAGACCTACCGCGCAGAATTGCGCGCAAGAAGAGCCGCAGGTCAATGGTGGGCAGAAGACGATGAACATCACCGCTGCTTCTGGCCATGTCCAGCCTACACCGATCAAGTAGGGGACGACGAAATGGTGCTATTCAAAGCTCAGGAGGAGGCCGAGGCTCTAGCTGCTCTCCAAGCTTCACAAGAAGAAGCTGCTAGGGAAGAGGAGGCAGAACAACTTACATCGACAGCATCTGAAGTTGAAGCTTCACCTGACTACGAGGCAGCAAACGCTCTCTCTGTTCCACAATTCAACGTTAACGCCTCACCGGCTTTCGACAACGGCACACCCATGTCTCGACACGTTTCGACCCCTCTTGCTTCAACGCCCACCTCTTCTTCCCTTCCAACGAGAACCCCGAGGCAACGTAGCAGAGCACAATCAAGCGCAGCCATCCGACCAAATTTCGGTGGAAGGAACATCTCGGAACCACTTAGCTGGACTTTGGTTCGTTCGCAATATTCCTATCCGAAACGAGGCCTGACCGCAGAGCAGTTGAGTTTCTTGAGCTCGGTAGAATCTCTCGGCAGGTTTGGCGTGCCTCATTCACCCAGCGCCGGCGTCCTCGCGGCATCAGCAGGCATGCCCGTTCCTTCTCCTGCTTACGAGGCGACAGTGGAGGAGAGGGGAGATTACGGCTTTCCCACTGTACAGAGTTCAGTCTAGACCATCAGTCTTTTAGGTTAACGGACTTCCAGCATAGCACATATTCAGTTCTCTTGGTTTCTTATTGTCACATTTCGCATGCATCTTTCTCTATCGCAATCATTCGCTGTATTCAATCACTTTCACTGTCCAATTTAGAATGTCAATCTCGTCTTTGGGTATATTGCGCGCTTCACAACGATTTGAGCTAGAAGATACGACCCGAACCTCTACAACGTAAACAAGTCTCGTCGCCAAACCAAAAACTTTCTGTCAAGCCTCTTCCACCGCACTCGTAACACAATCTTCCGCCGATCCTTGGGTCTCCTGGCATCACTACCAATGCTCCTGGCGGTGGAGGCCGCGCTCCATGCCACCCTGATCCCGGAGGCTGGAACGTGACGTATGGATTTGGCCCACCCGGATTGGGTCCAAAGCCGCCAACGAATCCGCCAGGCGGTCCCAATGGCGGAGGGCCGTAGCCATAGCCTCCAGGCGGAAGGTGAGGGGGATGAGGAGGCGGCGAATGGAGAGGAGGGGACTGTGGACCCTGGCCCGGTGGAGGTTGGGGCGGAGGCACATATTGCGAAGGCAATCTTTCATGTTCAGCGACGTTGCTTGCATCTTGATAGTTCGGTGGAACGTCAGACATCCTTGCTCCTTCCGTTTCTGCATCTAGTCCCGCATTAGATGGTGGTCGCTGTTGTGGTGGTGGTCGTGTCGGCGTCGGTGCGTGTGGAGGAGGAGCATGGACTGGTGCCGCATATCCTGTTCCAGCTCCATACGGACTTGGCCCTAGCGGGGGAGCACTAAATCCTCCGCCTCCAGCACCAGGATATCCACCCGGAACGTAACCATGACTCGGTCCACCTCCCCATGTTCCCGTCGCCTGAGGAGTAGGGCCGGCGAGTACTGGCAATGGCTTCTGCAAGGTTCCCGTGTTGTTGAGCCCTGCTGAATAGCTCATCGCAGAGGTGTACGTCTTTCCATACTTGTCCCAACAGCTTTTATGTGGGTTGCTCGGGTCTCCATGCTTATATCCCGTATCGTTACATTTTGGACAGCCAGGCCAGTTGCGAGGATAAACGAGCAACTTGCCTTTGCGTAGGAGTGGTTGACCTGGGGTGGGGACTGTGGTCGGTCGATAGGTGTCACTGGGTCTCGCTGGCGGTCTAGGCGGTGTAGAAGATGAGAAAGGGACGGGAGGGGGGCCAGGAGGTGGAGAGAAGGCGGAAGGGGATGGAGGGACGATCGGTGAAGTAGGGGAAGTGATGCTGGACGAATGCCTTGAGTGACGTGACTCCAGGCTTGGCCGTGTTGCTTCGACAGTGGATGGGGCCGAACCGGATGCAGCAATAGGTCGAGGCGGTATTGAAGGAGGGGTGGAGTTCGTTGCAGCTGTAGTGATTTGGGTTGAAGCTGAGGCTGTACTCGTCTGCTGAGGAGTGGCTAAGCTCAAAAACGGATTGGTGCTTAAAGTAGGGATTGGAGAAGCCGCAGAAACTCTTGTAGATGACGCTGCTGCAGCTGATGTGCTTGAGCTCCGCTCTTCTGGTGATAAGAAGGGGTTGTGCGACGCCTCATTTGAGCTTGTTCCTATGAGACTCGCAGCAGGCGTGGTTGCTGCTGCAGCGGTCGTCGTCGTCGTAGGTGCGGTGTTCGTAGCTGCACTACTCGCAGTTTGCGCAGCCGTAGTCTCGCCAGGCAAAGGCTCGTATGGAGGCGGCGGCTCATCCGGCACCGGATCGATATCTGCGTCGTTATTGCGCGACATTACCGGCTTGTCACTTGTTGTAGTCGAGCAAGAAGGGGCGGAAAGATTGCGATGATGGTGGTGATAGGTGTGAGAAGCTGAGTTGCAAAGAGAGCACAAGTTAAAGCTGTGCCCTTTGCTTTCTCTCTGTCCGTGCGAGGGTTCTTGGCGCATAATCTAGCCGGCGAGTCTTATCCGAGCACAAATTTGTGCCGTTCTGCTACCGCGTTTTTTTTTATTCTATGCCTTCGTGAAGTGGAGAAGTTGGAAAACGGAAGTCGGAATTCGATGTTCAAGCTTTCCATTTCTTCCTTCTTGTGTTTTGTTCAACTGCCCAGCTTTGGCCTCCATTCTCTTCGACTTTCACTAACTTTCCAGCACCATCCGATATCAGAAGTCGGGAAGACTATCAGTAGATCGATCGGAAGCAACAACACTGAAGTTGGGTACGTTTCGCTGGCAAAGATGTCGGTGACCCTTCACACCACTCTGGGCGACATCAAGGTAAGCTTTCGTCTCTAGTTACTTTTTGCTCATCTCTGAGGCTCCGTTTTGACTCTGGTCAGCTTCCACTCATTTGTTGATTTCAGATAGAGGTCTTCTGCGATGTCACGCCACGTGCAGCAGAGAACTTCCTCGGCCATTGCGCTGCTGGCACATACAACGACGTCAAATGGCATCGCAACATCAAGTCTTTCATGATTCAAACTGGCGATCCAACAGGCACAGGTAAAGGCGGCCAATCGATTTGGGGGAAGCCTTTCCCGGACGAAATCCGATCTCAGCTCAAATTCGATCGACGTGGCATCGTTGCATGTGCCAACGCCGGTCCGGATACCAACAAGTCACAGTTCTTTATCACCTACGCCAAGCAGCCGCACTTGGACGGAAAATACACGATTATAGGCAAGGTGATTGACGGAGCGGAGGATGGCGGCACGTTGGATGTGATGGAGAGCGTACCAGTGGATGGAAAAAATAGACCAACAAGCGAAATCAGAATGACTGGGGTCACAATACATGCCAATCCCATTGCTTTGAAGGCTGTTGGTAAATGAGCCGCACACACTCAGGAGAACTCAAAGAGCTCGATTTAAGAAAGGCGGTACAACCGAGGCTAGAGAATGATCGAAGGTGTCGAAGAATGTGCTGCCTGTCGCCAACTCATGCAGCGAGGAAATCTCAATGGTAGTCGCGGCATAGATAGGCTACTGCTTCAAACGTGTGCGGCAGTACCAGCCGTTACGCCATTGCCGAAGGTGTTTGTACCCAGACCCGAGGGAGTGCCCATGCCAGCACCCACGTTCAGCGCGGAAGGAGGGACGAAGCCAACACCGCCATCCTGAACCACTCCTCTGTTCGCAGCAACTCCTCCGGCATCAGCGCCGGTACCAGTACTGGCGCCCTCAGCCTGACCTCCAGCCGCTGCCGCCTGCTGCTGCTGCGCCTGCCTAAGCTCGCCTTGCTGTTCCAGCCAAGCCTTGTAGTCAGGCTTCAAATGCATCTGTCCCCTCTCATCGACTTCCATCCATGGATACTGGGCCAGGAATTGCGTCACCGGGATAGGCTGCGTCCAGCCTTGGGGCAAGACCCATGTTGCTACACCATTCGTCAAACCAGAGTAATGGATCAATGTCAGAACCCGTTTGAGAACGATATCGGAAGTGCCACAAGAAGAAACTTACGATTACGACAAATTCCGGTTTCAGTCTTGGCAGAATGACCTAGCTCATCGTCAAACGCCTCTACAACGCCACGGCGGCGAAGACCTTTGAACAGCATGTGTCCTGTTCGAGGGTCAACTGGGACAAGCCGACCATTGACAGTGCAAAAGTAGTTCTTGGTCATTTTGGAAAGATACCAATCTTTGAAATGTCCGCCAATGTTGCGCTTTCCAAACGCAACTGCCTTCTTGTTGATCTCTGCAGCATCGCTGATCGACAGCAAAGTGAGAGCCAAAAGAAGGGTCGAGAGAAATCGGAAAGGAGTGCCGGCCATTATGATTAGACAAACGAGTGTGAGGTGTGGAGATGGTGGTTTAGGACAGGGCAGCATGGAAACGCCGCTCTGTACTTCAGGAGATACCCACAGTAACAGAATCGCTTCATTTCAGTCGAATCGCTGCTCGAACTCTCACTTGAATGAGCATTGTGGGACTATGATATGTCGCTTGCCGTCGTTTGATGAGGTGGGTTCCCACTATCTGCCCGATTCATCCCCGATCACAAATTGATCCCGAGATGACGCAGGTGCGATGCACGATTTGGAAGAAAATATACGAGAGTGGAGGCCTTGAACGTGTTCAAGTTAGTCACCGAAGTCAACCTTCCCATCTTCTCTCGCAACCACGACATCTGTACTAAAGCTTCCCAACATCATGTCACGATAAATCCGAAGCACTGTGAGCAGGCTCGCAGAAACTTCTACTCTACCATGTCTTTGTGTCGCGCCACACTGGCCTCGAGCCGGCCTGTCACAGCGGCCTATCGCAACACAGCATCAGCAAGCGGGATGGCAATTGCAACGAGGTGTATTGCATCATCAAGTCGACTCAACGCACAGGTGCAGCAGGAGACACCGGAAGATGATCACCAACATCAGGGCTCAACGGAAGGCTCGGCAGAGGAAGGGCCACAGAAATTAGGCAAGCGCGCACGAAGAGTCATAAAGGCAAAACAGCGAAAGGAAGACATTCGGGTAGCGAAGGAGGCCAAGGGAAAAGCCCAGGCTGAAGCGCTATCAAGTGGTCCTTCTTCCAGCATGGGCGAGCTATCAGACTTGCCCAACGCCGACGCTCCCCCGATCTTAAAAGTCAAGCATGTGCTCGACGCAGCACAAGATAAATTCTCACATGGGCAATCCGAGCTGAACAGCTGGCGTAGATCACAAGCACAATCGGCTGATCAACCGAACCCTACAGCTGGGTGGAGCGGATCCTTGTTCCGCAGTCACATCTCCTCGCTGCTATCTGGGTTCGGAACTGCGCCGGACATTCGACCGGTAAATACCTCCAATACTACTACTTCTTCTGCCGACCAGAGCGCATCTTCCAAATCCTCTACATTAACTATCAAGGATGATCTGCCTCGAAAGAAAGGCATCACGTCACCCACAATGACCAAGTCCGAACGAATGGAATCGCAGGCACGAGTCATCTTTCAAGCGATTCGAGAAGCTCGAGAGCGCGGCATTGTTGATGAGGACGAGTCCTTCTTCTACCCTTATCCCGAGGGCGTGCCGCCAAAGGATATGGACGGGAAGGATGCGGTCTGGCTCAATTTAGGACCTGATCCAGAAGCGTGGGGAAGGGAACTACCGCCAGTGAAGGATAGATGGCTAGAAGTCCTTTCGCTTGGGCTGACAAAGGAGATATCTGACCGACCCAACAGAGCTGACCGACCCAACCACTCTGTTGCCAGCAAGGAGGATGAGCACAGCGAGAATGAGATCACATTTGATGATCTGGTTGAAGACTACGACTTGGAAGATCACGAGAGGCTGGAGCAACTGGGAGACAGTATTGTGAACATGTCTTCTCGATTGCTTGCTTATCTTTCGTATCCAGATGTGAACGAAGGATCCTTGACGAGGCTATCCAACTACCCGACGCAGAACAACTTTCTAGCACTCCTGTTCCAGGAATGCGGTCTGGCTGCTCGCCGAGACGAGCTCAGAAAAGAACTTCGCAGAGCTCGCGAAGAAGACGATTCCGACACAGACAGCAACGAGAAGAAGACCGAGGAAGGTGATGTAGATAAAGCCCGCCTGCCACTACTCATCAAGCGCGATGCTGACATGTTCGAAGCTTATGCAGCTGCGGTGTTCCTCTCCAACGGCAATGATTTCAACGTAGTCCATGAATGGCTTTGTGGGCTGTTCAGACCTTTCCAGGATCAGGCATATCGGTTCATGGTTCAACGTAGCGAGGCACTGGCTAGATTGCAGGCGAGCAGAGCTGCTGCTGCTGCCGCTGCTGCTGCCGCTGCTTCCTCGTCACCTTCAGCAGCAACCAACCTGGCCGCCGATGGGCTTGGGATTAAGAGTTCCTCTATGGATCCCTCGTCTGTTCCATTCTCCTCGCTGTTTCCAGACTTTGCGAGGGGTGGAGAGAAGTCTGCAACGATAACAATCCCAACCTACGTATTGAATGGCACTGGAACCGAAGCTTTCATCACCGACGAGTTCCTCACCGTAGCTGCCCGCGCACGAAGACAGAGGGAGGAGAGGATGAAAGAGCAATTGAGGAAGGAGAATAGAGAAGAGCTGATGAACATGGGCTGGTTCCGGAAAGGCTTCTTGAACCTACGACAAGGTTTCCGACAGTACGTGATGGGAAAGGATGTGGCGAAGGAGGAAGAGTTGATGATTCGAGACAAGGTCAGGGAGCAAAGAGGATTGAGTGAGAAGGAGAGGGACAGGAATAGGGCGAGGGAAAGGAGTCAAGCTGGTGTCAGCATCAGGAGTACTGGGAGTAAGAAGAAGGTGAAGCTCGACGGCGACGCCGATTGAGTATAGATAGAATGCAAATCATAGACCAACTGTATGTCATGACAAAACAGTAAGGAGTGTGATGATCTGTGATGATGGTGAAATCATGATCAGCGGTTGTCGCAGGCGAGATCGGGAAAGGTGACCGCCAAATCCGAATAGTCACGACGCCAAGTGAGATAGGGAATTCGAGCCGGTTATGTCGGGAGGAAAAAGTCAAGGCAGCACACCGCGTTTGCTTGCGTGTGTTGTTGCTTTCCCCCGCATTTTTGTCCGAAGGCGACGCCGACGATCCACATTACAGTATTCAAATGGGCCTGAGCGTCACGTATATTCACATACTGTATATTGCTTCTTCTCCGAGCTCTCAATTCCAACTCCTCACACCATCATCCTCCAGGTCCAGCTCCAGGTCCAGCTCCAGCTCGAAGGCACCACATTCAAGATGTTGCCCACATCTAGACTTCTCATTCACCAGACGCTGCGTCGATGCGCACCGCACGATCGCAGCAAAACAATTGGCTTCATCGGTCTTGGAGCCATGGGCAAAGAGATGGCCAACAATCTCCTTTCCAAGACCCTTTCTGCCAACAAAGACCCTGCTCTTACTTTTGTGGTCCACGATACTTTCGAGCAGTCCATCACGCGCTTCCTTACCGCCAATACTTCTCTTTACCCGAATCGTAACATTCTCGCTGCATCCTCGCCTGCTGGAATAGCTAAACTCTCGGGTACAATCGTGACGATGCTACCTTCCTCACCTCAAGTCAAGAGCGTATACACTGAAGAGAATGGCATTCTCGAAGGCTTGGAATCGTTCAACGGCGCGAGTAAAGGCGACAAGCAGGCACAGACACTCTGCATCGACTGCACAACTCTCGACCCCAAAGTTGCCGTAGACACCGCTACCATCATCAAGAACGCAAATGCGAACGGAGCGTTCGACATGATCGATGCTCCAGTCTCAGGCGGCGTTGTCGGCGCAAATGCTGGCACACTCAGCTTTATGGTCGGCTCTGACTCCACCGAGACTTTCGCCTCTGCTGAGCCACATCTCGCCCTCATGGGTAGCCGTGCCATCCACTGCGGAAAGAACGGAAACGGTCTCATCGCAAAGATTGCGAACAATCTCCTTCTTGGAATCAGCATGCTCGGTGTCACTGAAGCTATGCTTCTAGGAACCGCCCACGGTCTCCCCCCTGCAGTACTAGCTGGAATTATCAACACGTCTACCGGCAAATGCTGGTCGTCGGAAGTCAACAATCCCTGCCCGGGAGCTTTAGAAGGGACCAAATACAGCCCTCCGGCGGACAGAGACTATGAAGGTGGATTTGCAGCGAGATTGATGGCAAAGGATCTCAAGTTGGCCATGAACACGGCCAAACTCGAGGGCGTACCGACACCGTTGGGACAATTGACGGCTAGTATTTACGAAGCGTTGGGTGGAAACGAGGAATATGGCGGTAAGGATTTTGCTGTTGCATACAAGGCTCTCAGGGCGGCACTTGGGAGGGAAGAATTCAAAGGTGGACGTGAGAATGTCTAATACATGACAGCACTCCTGTAACCAGCTGAAGTCTGGAGGTAATAACAAAAGCATATCCTTCTTCTCATAGGCTGTGCGAGACTTGGATTTCTGTCACACAAGCAATCACGAGTAAGCGTGTGGACTGAGCAAGGCCCTAACTTTGAGGGCCCTTAAGAATGCTAAATTAGGTATGAATGGTACTAAGTGGTGTGTAATGCATAATAATGGTACAAGTACAAGTGTCAAGCTAGACTTGCTCTTTGGCTGGGTATCATATCTTCCTTGGTCCCTCGACTCAGAACCTCCTGAGGGTGAGTCCGCTCTCTGCAGCCTGGTTCAAATATGCCTGAAGCTCCCTCTGTCGGTTCTCTTCTTCCTCTTGTTCTTCTCTAGCTGTCCTTTGAACGAGCGCATCGTAGTCGCTCATCTTTGTCACCTGTCTAGAGATGGCAGGCGAGGTGTTTGCGCTGGAAGCAGCTGATGCTGGATGCAGCGAAGCAAAACCATAATGTGATGTGAACGAGGAGCGACGAGAGCTTGCTGGTGTGGAGAAGGCGGAGTCAGAAGATTTGCTCTTCTTGGAGTTATGACGCTTGGTGAACATCTTGAAAAAGTCCAGGTGAAGGTTGTGGCTCGATGAAGCGGAGGAAGAGTGCGTAGATTGGGAAGCAGTGGGAGGAGTGACATCGTCGCAATCTGTAGTGGAGGTTTGGAGGATGGCAGATTCGTTTACATCCTTCCTGCGTTGAGAATATGTGCGGGAAGGGTGGTTGCGATGTGATGAAGTCGAAGCATGACTGCTAGATGATGTGTGTGAGTGTGCGGTAGGTAGAAGGAAGACAGGCGAGAGCGAGGCTGTGGCACCCATGACTGGTGATGATGGTGCAGAAGATCGAACTTCTTCCTCGTAGAGGTCGCTGAATGTGAGGTATTGATAAGGCATGGTAGCATACGCAATAGAGTGAGATGGCATGTGGTTGTTGCTCTTGTGGGGAAGTCTGATGATAGTAGGCTTGCGGGGTAGACTATATATCCTTTGCTGAAGCTGAGTGATGGTATATGAGGTGGAGTCACTGTATGTGGAGCAGAGTGATCTTCCGCAGTGTACAGCTTAATGGTAATGGTAGGTAGAACAAGAGTGGTATTCGATTTGACGTGTCGGATATAGTTGCTATGAGTCGGTGGTAGGATAAGATGTGGAATACAAGCAAGAGAGAGCAAGAGTCAACTGTGAGTCATGAGATAATATGGAATGGTTGAATAGCTCAGCAGCACATTCTCGTGATAAAAGTTAGGCTATTTGGTGAAAGCGTGTTTGACGTGTTGGCGATCCTTTCGGTTGGACACGGCGGCGGTTAACGCAGAAGCGTTTCCCGGTTTTGCAAGTTTTTCCTTTTTCCCGGCTCAGCTCATACAGTGACTATTCTGACAAAAAAAGAAAAAAAAAAGGGTCTTTCTCCGGTGAAATTCGATACACGCACGCCATCCAATTCATTCCTCACAACTCCGTGGAAAATACAAAAAGTTCGCAACGTCCGATCGATCCTGCCACTTGTTGACTCTCCTCGCACGGATATAGTGGCTTTCACCTACAAAACAGCTGTCCGAACCGAGCCTCCCTCTTGCTCCAAGATATCTCCAAGCGAAACATCAACATCATCATCGCGAGGTGTGTTGAACAATAAAAGCACCTACGTCTCTTCAACTTGCAAGTCATTTGTACAAAGGCCTAAACGCGGGCTCCGGGAAGGAACTGTGTCATGGCAACTGACAGAAACACGCTTCCATAAACCGGTTAAGCAAATCGGACTTTTATCCGGACACATTTTTCGAGCACGCCAACCACACACAAGCTTCTCCCTCTTCCTCTCACTGTTCGCCCTCTCCGCCGGCTTCACATCCTCCCTCCCTGACTCATGCCTCGTACGATTCATGCCCTTACGTCCGGGGCCAACATGCTCACACCTTTCACTCACACCGGCAAAGTTACTTTCCATGGCAATCAATGCTGTTGAGGATAATGTTGTAGGCTCGGTATCGAAAGTTTGTTCATCGGCGCAGATCGTGAATTCGGGTTTGCCAACGTGGACACACCCGCATGCATGTCGGTCACTTGAGAGAACTTTGCACCCTTACATCAACTCTCTTTGCCAAGAGATTCCGTGCAGGCCCGAACCGGGCGGAGTCGCGTCGAGTCAAAACTAACATTTCAAAGTGCGAGAAATTTCGGATTTAGGCTGTTGCTAGCGCCGAAGGCCTCGAGCCCACCGGCTATCGGTGCCAAAGTGGGGCCGAAGACCGGTGCAAGCTATGCAAAGCCAGTGACGACCTCGGTTCGAACATTATTTGTATTGCAATGTATGGTTAAGGCATCCCCCTTATCACTGGATTCAGCGGGCCAATGATGCTGATAAGAGAAACTTGATATTCAGGTGGCTGTTAACACTGCCAAGCTTGAACACAAAAACTCGATTCTAAGAGATCTGAGATCGGGCTGTTTAATCTGTCCGATCGTTTCAGCCTGGCGGCCTTCTTGCATCACGCACAGAGGTTGATCGACCTCAATTGGGTATTAGTGCATCTCTCCTGCGGTTAAGCTCCACTTCTTGTTGAATGGTTCGAGAGCACACACATTGCACCTGTCCGCTCTTTGGAGCCTGAATCTGGCCATAAGCTCCGGTGCAGATACCAGTCAGAAATCAGGTGATCGAAGCGAGGCTCATTCTCGATAGTTTGCAGCTAGCTCAGTTCGACACACTAAGGCAGACACAAGAGCAGGTGCAGTGAACCAATGAGAAGCCTTAAATGAACCTGGGAATCGCGGCTTGTTCGGCTCTTGCCGATTGAGCTTATCTGATTAGCGCGATCGAGCTTTATCACATTCACCAGCAGCCAACCTATGACTCACTGGAGCCTATGTCCTTGAAGAGGGCAGAGCGACTCTTCTACTCTGAGGCATGGGGCTCGCTCTCTATGGCTGCCCCCGCGGAAAAAAAGCGAAGCTCGGCGCGTAGAAAAGGACGAAGAACCATCGACAGCAAAGGGAAACAGAAAAGCCGAAAAAGAGAGGTGGTGACTAAGTCAACTTCCTTCGAGAAGCGAGCGTGAAGCCAATCAGATAACTCGAATCAAAAGTGACTAGCTTTGGGCGAAGCTACTGGCGCGACAGCCACGGAGGAATCGACTGGAAGAGAATGCGTAGAAGCAAATTCTAATCTGATAACGTGAATCGACAGCCGAAGTGCCAGAACCCTCGTAGATACGCAATAAGGGCACTTGACCAGTATCCTCGGTCCAACTCAAGCACGCGAGTGGGAGGCACAGATTGCTCAGCCATCCTACTCTTTGCTTTCGATCCATCTTCGTTGTCATTGTCGTCAACGACACCTCACCACACCTCTCCAAATCATCCCAAAGCCGGTCATCATCAGATTTTCTCGCACACAACATTGTGGGCTCATTCACTGCAAAGCCTATCCATCTATCACAGCAACGTTGACACGGCGTCAGCAGAAAATAGTTGGCCTGCACTATCAATCCATCGTTTGCTCATTCGTTGATAGTAGCTCCAGTAATAACGTTCTGGTTACAAAACCAGGATTGAAACGGCTGCTTCAAAGCAATGTCTTCGCCAGCTATGGCCTCCATGCTCCCATCTCCGGGACCATCCTCTTCATCTCTGGCTGGACAACGAAACCTCACCCAACGACCCCTGGCATCTTCATCTTCTAACCTCAAGCCAGCGCCCTCTTTATCCAAACCACAATCCATGCAATTAGCACCAGCGCCATCCTCATCGAGCATATCGCCAGCACCATCCTCTCCGTCCAAGGTGAAGCCAGCACCTTTGGCACCTGTTCTCGCCGCCTCGCCCGCCCCTTCGTCTTCCGCATCTGTTTGCAAGAAGGATAGCTCTGGTCCTCTAGTTCAGCCCACCAAGGAATGGGTACTTCCTGCACGTGCCAAGCCGGGGCGCAAACCTTCCGAGACCGAGCCTCTCACTAAGCGCAAAGCGCAAAACCGTGCCTCACAACGTGCCTTCCGCGAACGCAAGCAGTCCTACCTCGCTGATCTCGAGGCTAAGGTTGCTGCCTACGAAGCCGCCGAAATCGATCGCAGTGTAGAAATCCAAAAAGTAGCCCAGAAGCTGAGATCAGAGAACGAGGTTCTTCGAAAGGAAGTGGGAACTTGGAAGGAGAAGTTTTTGCAACTGGAAAGGTTCCTTTTGCAAGCAAAGGCAAACGGTGGTAAGTTGTCGGGTACAGTTGTGACCCCCAGTGTCAAAAGTGGACCTGGATGTAAGGCTCCGGCGCACGAGAGAGTTGCGCCAAAAAGAAGTGTGTTGGTGACACCAGGCACCAAGGATGGAAAGGCGAGGGAGAAGAGCAATGGTGGGGTGAGATTTGCTGATAGTGTGCAAGGAACAAAGGTCGAGCAGACCGAGGTTCACAGCGAGTCGGTAGCGGCAGCGTCCATGCCTTTGCGTCGAAGGCCATCAACTTCGACCGCGTCCAGCACACCGGTCGAGGAGCCTGTCGCGGTCGCGGCTATTCCCGCGGAAGCCCAGCCACCAGCCTCACAGAAGGGAAACAAACCTCCGCTCTGGTCCTTCGAGACGACAAAGACACCTTCCCTTTCCGCAGCTCCCGCCTCTACCACCACTAACCCGGAACTCACTTCGGACAAGGCATCGTCCCTCCTCTCACCATCGTTACTGCCAGACGGTGGCCATCTGTCCATCGCAGGCGGATGCGGCTTCTGCACCGAAGCATCCCCTTGCGTTTGTGCAGACGATTTCCTCGATCTTCCTTCTTCCGCACCCTCCTCCCAGCCCTCTCACATCGCTGTTCCCAGCGACGTGCCCTCCGCCGTCCCTCTTCCCAAACGCGATTCTGCTGCTCCACGCTCAAGCGCATCAGAAACATCCCGCCGAATGTCGATTGGCTCCCTCACTCACGCCAACGACGTCGCTCTCTCTCATCGCAAGCGATCCACCAAGCTCTGGTACACCGTCACCCAACCCTCCCCACCCTCTCCACCTCGCACTGTTCCCCTTCCCCTCAAATCGAGAGCTCCGAGTGGCAAGAAACTCTGGTCCGTAAATGAGGCCCCACCCGCTTTCGCTGAGCCAGTTTGCACCGGAGACCCAAGCACCTGTGGCGCATGCTCCACTGATCCTGGTCTAGCTGCTTTCTGTGAAGCAGTCACCACAGCCACTTCTACAACACCCGCAGCTTCACCAACAAGACCGGTCATGACGAGGTCTGGCACTCTGCCCATTTCCTCCACCTCCGCTCACTCGTCGTCTTCACTCAAGGGTGAGACGATCCCTTCAGCATGGCGCCAGATTCGTTCACATCCTCGATTCTCTCAGTGGCAGGGCGGGCTGGATCTGCTAGCTGAAGTCGTCAGTAAGAGGAGTGGAAATGTCAAGTCTCCTATGCTTCCTCATGCCACCGTAGGTGAGAAGAGGGGTAGAGAGGCGAGTGTAGAGATCGAGCCGAGTCGCCCCATGGCTGCTGGCTTGGCGACTAGTAACGATAGGGCCACTTCGAAGCCAGTCTTGCTGCACACGGCGAGCGAGGGAACTATCCATGGCTTGCCGATGAAGCTGAAGGTCGAAGAAGAGCAGGAGGAGGAGAGGGAAGCAAAGCGAAGAAGAATCCTGATTGACAGGGAAGCAGTGCAAGAAGCACTTGCATTGCTGGATGCTGGCACAGCCGCACAGCCTCGGTCAAGCAGTACAAAGGAGGAACAACCTTGTCCTTGTCCTTGGAGACCTGGAGACAAACGATCCTCCCCGCCTTAGTTTCTCTCGAAAATGGTCATTCTGGCATTGTATTATTATTATCTTGAACATGTTTAGTATTTCACCAATATGACTCTTGTCTTCGGTTCGCTGCATTCGCTTACGTGGAAGTCTCGTACGGTGACCACGGGGAGGGTCTCCATCCTACCGGGAACCTGACTTCTTCCCTGACGTTGAAAGCTCTTCCTGTGTTTGTTGGGAAGCTGAATTCTGCGTCGTTATTGTGAGTGAAGGTAAACTTTCGCATGCTTGGACTTTCGTTTCCTCCCGTTAGCACTCTACTTTCTTCAATTTCGCCTCGTGATGTTCTCGTACTACCTGGCATGACCTCTGTTTCCTTTCCCCTTTGAATCTTGGCCGAGCCCACAGCCGAGGGCTTCTTTCTTCGAGCAGAAAGTCCAGCACCCTCGCTCGTCCTGCCTCCCAGCGAGCCAGCATCAACACTTACACCCAGAAATCTTCTCATCGTGGATGAGAGCTCAGCCTCACCGCGGGACTTTCGAGCGGCGTTAGCAGCGCTCCTAGCCTTTGTCCAGAGACCGAAATCTCTCCTCCCTCCCCTATCCATTCTCACATTTCTAGAGGACTCCAGCGGTGGGCGAGAAGACTGCGGACTATTGAAGCCCCTGTACAAGACCATTGTATCTTCTTCAGGGATCGGAAAAGCTTCGCTTCCAGCACGAGCAGTGGTGGAAGTACGAGATCCGGTCTCAGATAGAGACTGTAACACATGTTCAGATATCCGTGTTGACAAGAATTTCGAACGAAGGCGCTGAAACAAAGATTTCAGACTACGACCCCAACCGCCTGTTCGGAGAGAATGGGATGGACGAGACGTCAACTCTTCCAGGGAGCTCGCATCAAAGGAGATGGACGTGGGTGCCGGAGTACTCCATACGAAGGTGACGAGCAAGAGCACGAGTATGACGTGGATGGACCTCATTGTTCGATATAAAAGAGTCGATGATCAGAACACAAGTGTGTAGAGCGCAAGCGTATCAAGCTTATATCAGCCCGTCTCCGGTGGAGTACGACCACAGGGTTGTCTGTAGCCGGTCACGCTGTTGTCGGGTACCCGAACGACAGACGTGCCACGGCAACCAGGAGAAGTCTGTTATAAGCGAGGACTCCAAAGCGGCTGGAAAGAAGATTGCCGACATTCGATCAGTGACGGCTCATCTTGACATTATTGAGCAATGAGAGAGCTAATGTGGGCTCAACACAACCCTACCCACAGTTTGAATAAGGTTGTGTTCCTTAATGATGCGAAAGTCACCTGCTCATCTGGCCTACAACTGCTCGTGCACACAAGCTGAACATACAGTACGTCTGCTTGTACTATCATGACCTTTACTGAAGCGGCATCATTCTTTGCATTCGTGTGCACGTTCTGAACAGCACAACACATCATTGCATTTAGTCTTTATGTTAGCTAACATATACACAATAGCTAACATATACACAATAGTCTGTTGCGAAAACATGAAGCGGCCGGTTGGCCCAATGGTAAGGCGTCTGACTACGACTACGCTCTCTAAGAGCAGTAATCAGGAGATTCTGGGTTCGAGCCCCAGGCTGGTCATTTTTTGGACGTTTTGTTGTCTCAGGCTGTCAATTTGTGCAACTTTTTTGGAAAAAATTTCTTCACGGCAAGCAGTTAGACGAGAGGCAGTAGGATCTTGTCAAAATGGTGGTGCGTACTGTACGATTGATAGACAGACGCTCAGCCTATAATTGTAGAGAAGCCTGGATGCAGAGCTCAGGCAGGCGAGTCCACTCGTTGAGAATTCAGCACGCACGAACGGCTGGGACTGCGGCTTGGGATGATGCACGTGCCGGCAACACAAAACAAGTGGGAAACAAGTAAACTACTTGATTCACGACCTTTGACAAAGCTGAACTTGGGCGTCCTACGAGCCAAGGCAGGCAGGAGCACTTGTCACTTCCTGCGTCTCTGTCTCACCATTCTCCACATTGAAGCCTGAAAAGAGCTTACAAAAGGCTTGCTAAAAGAGCAACTCCATGCTTTGATGTAAAAAAAATTGGATTAGAACTTTCATCGAGAGATAAAGGTGTTCAAGATCTTATATGAGAGAGTCTGATCTGACAAAAAAGGACGCAGGATTCTGAAGCTAAAAAATCCAGAATCATTGATAGCAAAGCAGGGCGGGTGGTCTTGTTTGAAATTCGAGCTTCAACTGGTACCCCGGTAGAAGAATTGATCATCGTCATCGGGAGCCTGGACTCTCTTGGTACCTGGGAGACCGCTGCCTCTGTAGGAAGGAGGCTGACGTCGTTCAGTCCCAGCCTCACGCTGAACAGGCTGGCGAGCAGGAGGCTGGGCGCGAACATTTGCCGCAGGTTGAGTAGCACGTCGCTCGTCAGCGAGGCCGAGTAGACCTTGGAGGGCTTCTTCTAGCTCCTCAGGAGGGGGCGTAGGGGCGGAAAAGACGAAAGAAGCATTGAAGATTGCGAAGACCAGGACGAAAAGAAGAGTGGTAGAAGCTTTCATTCTGAATTGGAAAGAGGGTCAGGTCGAGGAGGTCAGGGTACCTTGTGTTCACAGGGAGACGGATGTGGTTGGATGTGATATGATCGTGCTCAGAAACTGTCCAGCTGATCCCTATAAATAGTTTTCACGGGCACAGCTGACCTTGCGATGTTGGGGCAAAGCCCAAACACTGGCGGCTATCAAAACGAGACCCCAGCTGTAAGAGAAGCCTGTCCGGTGAAGGACAATGGCTGTTCCTCAGAAGGACCATTCGAACCCACCTGGCTGCTTCAAATCACCATACTAGGCAGAGACCACGTCTTTGTATGCTCCGTCGCAGACGACTGCACTCATAGCACCAAGCAATGGAGCTCCTTGGCGTTGCGCACATCTCGCTCATCCCTTGATGGCTACTTGTGGGTGACTGAAGCACAGCAACAAGCGGATGAACTCCCGAATAAACTATGAAGGTTTTTGTTCTCTGGTGGAACGAGGGCTTGAGTCATCATATGATTGGCAGAAACACAACGAGGATCATCGCTGGCGTATAGCATGCCCGCGGTCGCAGAGGTATCGTGGGCTCGTTGAACAACAACGCACGGCGTGCATCGTTAGGTGCGTTAGTTGACCTGCTGCTGCGCGGCTCTTGTGGGTGACTCGACTTAATGCAAGGCAGTTGTTCTCGCGCTGCACATAATATAGTGTGCTGTACTGCACAGCTGAGAGAGCTGTCTGCTTGGACGCTTTGCGGCTGAGCTGTCGATCGAGCTGTCCAGCGGAAGGTCGTTGGTCCATGGACGTCGTCAAGCCGAGCCAATAATTATCAGGGCCGCCGCATAACTTGTATTCCCTCCTTTTGCAGGACCGTACACAGCAAAGAAGCCCACGAACACCATCATCGTGTTCTGACTGGTAGATTCAATCAAGAACACCTTCGAGTACGTGATCTTCCTTGTTCGGCCCTGCCTTTGCTGATGATTTACACTGCCCCATCTGTTGTTGTTGGAGCTGAACCAAGAGGTGTTCACGCAACATACAGAAGCAGACAGGTCCGCATCCATCTGCCTGGCCCTCAAAATATTAGGACATCATGCTGATCAGCACGAACGACCGCATGATGAATATCAACTGTGCCTGCATTGTATCGTCATACAGGCTCGGTCTTGGTTGTAATCTCGACGTGTCGCTTGTTGTTCTTCGGGTTCGGAAGGCTTTTTATCTAGACACCTTGCGTCTTAACGCGTGGGTTCAATCGGTAGGCAGCCGGCCAAAGTTTGGAAGAGCTCGCGCAAGGATATGCGCTGCATTTAGCCCTGCCTCTAGAGACAGGGTCAAAGCCAGGAGGTGTTGCATGGACAGCGCAGAGAAGAAAGTACGTGCGCATTCATGTTTTCACCTCTTCATATATTTCAATGTGTTAGTCTTCAGCTTGACCATTGACATCAGTCAAAGGGAAGAGGAAGCGAATAGATTGCGCGATGAGAGTGTCCGAGCACTCTTCTGGGCCGGATCTCGAGCGAGAAATTCTCAGCTGAGCTGTCGAGGTATACGGGAGGAACAAATGGTACAGCGTATGTTGCTGGAGTCAATGATGTTACGCAGCACAACACCTTTCGAAGAAGCTTACAAAGGTCGCTCGCTGTGAAGGTTCTCGTCGAGTGCCCCGTGATGCCTCCTCTATGATTCAATTCATAAGCATTACTTCAGAGGGTTCACTGGCCACAAAGCCGACCGAGCCGTCAAGTTGCAAAACACAAAGGTTGTGGAGAAGAGATGCAATTTGTAAGAAAGGGTAGAGCAAGTGCTGTACATAGGTGATAGGGGATTGCATTGTAACGGGGCGAGACCTGATCTCGGCGACCGTAACGCTTGCTCTGCCTGGCTTTTGTACATGGCGCATACAAGCTTCGAAGCATGGCGATACGCTACGTGTCATTGACGCAGGACCCTACTGGTCTTCCTGGAACTTCTTGCGAGAGCCGGATGCGGAAGGAGTTTCGGCGTAACGCCATCTCTTTCCCGAGTCAGACTTCTTGACAGGGTCTTGCATCCTCTGGGTCAAAGCGTTTCTGGAAGCTTCTCCTGTGTTTTCACGACCAGTACGGATAGGCTTAAGTTTCGCTAGCAGCTCGGTGAGATCATCGACTTCGGCTGCAGCGGAATTCGCTTTTGTGGAGGCGGTCTTCTCTATCGCTTCGCCAAAGATGTTCGGAAGGGTTGGGGCCGACTGGACAACTGTTATGGTCGCGAGAGCCAGGATGAAAAGCGATATCCATATACACTTCATGATTCGAGCTTGGGAAAGGGGGAAAGATAGCAGGGCAGTGAGGGCGACTGGTTACGATCTAAGTGAAGGGTCTCTTGGAAGGATTATATGTTTGTCCCAGACTCCTGATCTAGCCTCAAGGTGCTAATCAGATTGTTGGTCTGCTCACCGCCGGAGAATCTTGTCTTGTGCTCAACGTCGGGATCGGATCGGAAGGGCATCGAAGCCTCTGAACACATGAAGGTGGGCTATGTGACCGGCTAATGCAGCGATGGATGGGAGAGTTCAAGGTTGCAGTATGCTTCGGGACTCACTGTGAAATGATCAGCCCACTACCGTTTGTTATGGCCGCCCTTTCTTGCGATCTAGTCTCATATACTGACTGTCGAAGCCACCGGCCGAACGCTACACTACCTGGAAGATGCCCCGTTAGGAACCAGACCAAGTGCTTTTTCATCTGAACTCAAGAAGGTCTGCAAGAACACGCTTCTCCACCGGTCTGTTCAGCATAGCGCCAAGCTTCATGGACTGTGACGGAGGCGTCTCTGTGTGGGGCGAAGAAGGAGATGCATCAGTCGCTGTTCTGCAGGATCCAGATAGGCAGAAGACGCTCAAGCTTCTTCCTCAGTCCCTTAATTACTGTGAGAATGTGGAACTTCATAATTGTGGTGTGAATTTGTGGGTATGAACAATCATTGCAAAGCAGCAATCGATCGTTTGCAGCTCTCCCAATGGCTCGAGCTCTCTTTGGTGCTCATTATCTCATTGTGGCTCCCCTTTTTGATGAGCTGACCATACTGTACTGGGAACCGAAGGTGCTGGAAATCAAAGCCACCTTGATCTGCGTTGATCAAAAAGCGATGTGCGACCAGAACTGGATACGCAGCTGCATCGAGAACGCAACTTCAGGTAACTCCCCATCTGGCAGCTGAGAGTGATCTTCTGTCTGAACACCATCTAAGAACATTTGGGAGTATTTGTCGATTCAATGTAAACGGTTCTGTGCATGTCGACTCAGAATTCTCTGAGATGTTAGCTGACGGTAATAACATCCCAGAAATTTTAACGGGCGATAAGGTCGAATTCCGTCGGCAAGCACGGAACAGCCCTTCAAGACGTGTCGGACGATATAGCAAAACGGTGAGAACGCCACGAGCTGGAAATGTCGGCAACTTTTTGACAGATGCACCTTAATGCACCCCACACTCTGTGTTCGCTTTGCGTCACTCGCCATACGACACCGACCTCCCGCCCCAACCCCCGCTTGTTAGCCTGTGTACTCAGCTCGCCGACTTGGACAGAGTGTAAGATGAGTTGAACCGATGTCTCGACAAAGGTGATGTGGTTCTGTGTTGTCGCTTCCTGCCAAGAGCCTTCGTGTTGAGGACCTGTACCACCCACATTTGCCGCTCGCTCACTGCATCTCTACAGTATGTAGCTCCCACCACAAGCGTCCTACAAATCTTGCTGGCAACTAAATATATAGCTCTTATGCCATCTAGCGAGCTTCAATCTTTCCCCAAGCTCAACACCGACATAATTTTCGTTATCTCTATCGACTGTTCACCACAGCCGTGACCAGTCTCACCCATCATGACAGCAGCTTCGCTCCCTGTCAGCATAAGAGAGAGCCCCATGATCGAGAGCTCCATTATTGCACAAGTGATCCAGGCTGTCTTCACCCCAATCTCCGGTCTTTCTTTACTCGCTCAACTCTTCATCGGAACTCTCACCCTTCTTTTAGGATGGATGCTCTACAATTTCTCCATCTCGCCCCTCTCTCGTTATCCAGGCCCTCTTTCAGCCCGGTTAGGCATCCCATTCTGGCGATTCTGGCACACACTTCAGGGAAATTATGCACCTGCACTGTACGCTCTCCACAAGCATCATGGTGATGTGGTTCGCATTGGTCCCACTCATCTCTCATTCGCCGACCCCGCGGCTATGAACTCCATCTATAGCCTTACCGATGGCACTTCAAGCAAATTCCGCAAGTCGAACTTCTACCGCTCATTCCAGGTGTTCAAGTCGCACCCCTCGATCTTTAGCGAGCGTGACCCTCACCAGCACAGCAAGCGTCGCCGAGCCGTCGCAAGTGCTTACAGTATGAACAGCCTTGTCAAGCTTGAAGAGTACGTCGAGGATGTCTCCGAGCTCCTTCTCAAACGACTTGACGAGCTTGTTGAGACTCAAGCTGTCAGCACAGATGGGGAAAACACAAAGACCAAGACGATCAGATTGGATCCCTGGTTCCACTTCTTTGCGATGGATGTCGTGGGCGAGCTAGCTTTTGGGCAGTCTTTCAATCTTCTACACCGCGGAAAAGATGACGAAAGATTCTTGACAGGTGTGCTCAACCTTTCGCAGTGGGGAGCTGTTGCCGGCTGTCTTCCCCTGTTATCTTCGTGGATCCTCTGGCTCTTCCCACGAGTGACAGGACAGCCAGGTGGCAGTGTCATCGGAGATAAGACTACGTCTAGGATTCAGACCCGCTATGCTGAGGTGGAGGATAACGGAGGTGTAGCTTCTCGACCCGACATGCTCACCAAGTTCATGGAGGCTCGAGACCCCGACACGAAAGAGAAGCTGTCAATGATGCAGGTGCTCTTCACAGCATCCTCCGTCATGTCCGCTGGCTCAGACACTACTGCCACCTCTCTTACTATCTTCTTCGGTTACCTCCTAGACAACCCGCAGTGCTACGCGAGATTGCGGCATGAAATCAACGATGCCGTTGACTCTGGTCAGCTCTCTTCCCCGGTCAAGTACGCCAAAGGTGCGCAGTTGGAGTACCTCCAAGCGTGCATCAAGGAAGCTCTCCGACTCTCTCCGCCCATCTCAATGGATCTTCCCCGCTACGTCCCATCCGGAGGTGCGATTATTGGTCGCAACCCTCACCCTATCCCCGCGGGAACCACTGTTGGCATCAGCCCATACGTTCTTCATCGCAACAAAGAGGCATTCGGCGGCGATGCAGAGATTTATCGTCCCGAAAGATGGCTAGAGGGCGGAGAAGAGGGTAGGAAGGCGATGGAGCGATACAATATGACTTTCGGAGGCGGATCGAGAGCATGTATCGGCAAAAATATCAGTCTGATGGAGCTTTCTAAGATCATTCCTGAAATCCTGCTCAGGTACGATATCAGGAAACCAGCTGTCGCTCCCACTGTGCAAAGTCATGATGCAGGTGCCGCTAAGGGCAAAGGCGCCAAACAACCCTCTTTCCAGGGTAGGAGCTGCTGGTTCCTCGAAGCACATGTAAGTACAAAGACCATTGTGGATCGCTTTTGACCATTATGGATGGGATTACATACTGACGTGCTCCTAACCTCTTTTTCTATTTTCTTTGCAAATCATAACTTCAGAATCTCTACGTTGAGCTTGTACCACTCGCCACAGTCTAATTCATCCACTTGTTTTTCAGACAGCAACACAGACAAGAGGCTGGTGATTCATGTGTAAGGAAAAGGATCGATTGAGAGGAATGGTGTGGCGTTGGAGAAGAAGAGTGTCGAACGGGCCCGGCGGTGTTCTAGTCTCATCATCAGCAACATAGGTCTGCAATTGATCCACCGAAAAAAAGAGGGATGGAGAACTTGAAGCAGCTGAACAAAGCAGACCGTGAACTATGAAGCAGCTAACATACGAAGGAGCTTGTGCTTTACCTGAGATATGGCAAGACAAGATCGAGGTCACGAAATGTCAAGCCTAGATACGAATGTGACCAAAATCATGGAAGAGCACTTCGCCGGACTTGTCAAGCGCGAAGCCGTAGAGCTTTCTGCGTGCACTGTCCACTGTCGCTACGTAGTTGTGTGCATCAAGGTGTGCACGCACGCGTTGTAGGTCTGTTCCTTCAAGGTGGAACCTTGTTGCTTTTTCCTTTACCTTGTCCCAGCTTGGCTTCTTGTATTTGCCGAACAAACCTGAACCTTGACGGGGAGCAAAAGGTCGGCCATACATGAGGTACTTGGGAATCTGGCCATATTCTCCCTCAAATCGGTTGGCGCGATCCACTTGACGAGCAACCGAATCCCACCCACCCCCGTTCAACTGACCGAATTCCCTGCCCTCCCGCAAGCGAGTATATTGAAGGGGACCATTCGGCGAATAAGAGGGACGGCCGACTAGCCAAGCTTCTTGGTGATTTCGAAGTGCGTGTTGCACCTTGGACTCCGGCACTCTGTCAGTGAACAGGACCGGATAGCCCTGGTAGTGAATCTCGTTCGCAAAGTATGCGTCCATTTGAGCAGGCGTTAGAGGTACAGTGTGCTGACTGACTCGGAAGGTGGGTCCCACATAATGCTCGTAAGGCTTGACCCGGTCCGTTGAACCAGGATACATGCGCTTGGACAGTTCGGAGTACCTGGATGCATCAGCTCGCTTGATAACGGGGTGACGAGGAAGCTGCGCTGGGTCAAACTTCGACACGATCTTTGCCAGACCACTTTGATCCAGAGCTAGATTCAAAATGTTCCCAGTATCAGTATGATGGATTTCGAGGGACCCGGATCTAGCCAGAGCGTCCCGCATCTGGAACAGGTTCGGAGTTTCGTGGCCTTGTCCGGCGAAGAAAATATTTTGATCCCGCGAAGGGCTCTGAACCCTACTGATAGGACGACCGTCGACCAGTGCACGAATCTGCGGACCCCAGATTGCTTCGAAGTCACGCGAAGAAGCAACTTTTTGGAGCAGCACGCGGGAGCCCGGAGGAGAGACGATGGGTGCCTTGTGAGCAAATACCTGGATGACGGAGGCATCGCCAGCACCTTCCATGGTGCCGTAGACATAAATGTGATCGTAGTCGACAAGAGCCTGTTGAAGATCTTGCACGTCGGTCGTGTGCACATTGTAGACGGGCACGCCTCTGAAGTGCAGGATACGAGCATATTTGCGTTCCTTCCCTTCGGCTGAAGTGGGAGGTAGGAAGGTTTCGATACTGAGTCCTTGAGGATGAGCAAGGATGTACTCCATGGTCTTGAGCCGAGGGATGGAGTCGTAGTAGCTATGTGATTCCACACCCCTTTTCGTGAATGGATTGGGGATGCCATGACTTTTGTGCTGAGTTTGCCCGGATGAAACGGCATCTGAAAACAGTTCGCTACGCTTGTGAATCCTGCGGGCAAGGTCTCGGATTGACATTTCGACTTTGCCGAACGGATTGAGACGGAAGCCCAACTCCCTACCGCCCATGTAATCGACGAGTACGACGTGTCTTCGGTCCTGTAGCCTGCGCCTGATAGTTTGCCACACGCTGCTTTCCTGAGTGGGCGGCACCGCAGGATGGAATTCATTCCGACTATTCCACACTGTGCTCCAGTCAGGGGTAGGAGAGAGCAGGGATGACTCGAAAGGTCGACCGTACTTGATTGAACGGGCCTGAGATCCACTTTGCTGCTCAAGTTCTCTAGCTTTTTGTATCTTCTCGAGAATGCCATTTTGCTCCTTTGACGAAGCAGGTCTGGTCGCGGTACCTTTTTTATACAAGCTGAAGGCGGGCGGATGATTTCTATGATATGATGGCGTGACAATCCAAGCAGCACCGAAGCGATCGCGAGCTGCTTCGGCCAAGTGCGGTGGATCCGTTGCGGCATTGAAGACTGGATAGGACTTATAGTGGATCTGATTTTGCAGCCAGACATTTCCAGCTTCTGCATGTTCGTTTTTGAAATTGGAGTAGAAGTCGTCGGGACCGGCATAACTAGATGCAGCGTTGCTTCCGCCAGTGTACATCGGCGAAGCATTGCCAAGTGTGGAGACAAGGAGGAGTACCAGTGCTAATAGCAGCACTGGCCACCTTTGGAAGATACGAGAGGGTGCTCGCATCGTGAGGGGCAGGATTTAGTCAAGAAGCTTTGTTGATGGTCGAATCTAGTCAGGACCGCTTGAGTAGCGCTCCTTTTGTAGGCGCTGAGTCGCCTTGAAGACAGAAACTTGCCGAAACATCGCCACAGGTCACTAGCCAGGACAAAAGTTTTTCGCCTCTTCATGCACGCAACTTCCCCATCCTCGTGTTCTTAGGTTTAGAGCCCACGCCTTTGGGGAAGCGAAAGCAGCAACGATGACCCTTTGTTGGTGGGTTAGCTGCCCATATTGCCTCTTCCATGCGTGCCAAGATGAGAATGAGGATCGCCCCACATTCAGGCCCGCCAACGGCGAACGTGCTGTGCAGTATCACAGCGCTCAATAAGTTCCCACCAACACATCGCACGTATTTACTAACGCCCACAGGTTGGCCTATCATTTTCAATGAGTACCACCAAACGATTCCATGCTTTCGAGGTGGGTGTGTTGCTGACACATAGGCTTTCCCAGGAGGTTTCAATGGGTCATTGCAACCGCTGCAGTCGTGGGAACCAATTTTGAAAGACGGCGGACACGAGCGTTCGGCCCGAGCTACTGTAGTGTCAAGCGCAGCCGGCCTTCCCTATTGACTCCTAGTCTCACTCGGGACTGTACCGTACAGTACTGTACTGTGTATCCTCAAGCATTTGCAGAGATGAAGATTGAAGCATTGACGTGCGAGATGAGATCTAAGTTATACATTTTGATTGCGACTCAGTCTTCATTTGTCCTTTTGTCGATTACCCTGGTTGCCTTTCCTCTTTGCAAATCCTTCGAACTTCACCTTGAAGTTCCTTTCATCATTTGGATGACCTGCTGGCCACAGCCAGTAATGAGGGTATTTGGCTCTTCCGAGATTCATCCAAAGCATCGCCCAAACCTCCATGATGACACTTGAGAGCAATACTACCGGCAAGTATCTCCAGCCCAACTTGATGACCGGTGGACTTGTTCCGGCCAGCAGAGCTGTTGCACCACCAGGAGGATGCACGGTATCAGTCAGGATCATCAGACAGAGCGCTGTGCCCGTGGCTATACCTCCGGCAACCCACACAAGACTGTGCGAGTCGTCTATCAAGTTCGGGTTGTAATGACGGTTGAGTTCGAAAAGTTTTGTGATGCAAACAGCGACAAGGGCAGAGAGGAATTGACCCCCAACGAAGGCTTTTGGTTGACCTAAGGGGGATGCCGGAGTGCCGTAGAGGATGACGCTGGAAGCACCAAAAGACCCTATAATGATGGGAGTTGTCCACGGTGTGATGGGGTCGTTGGACGACATAGCAAACTGATCCCACCGAGAGAAAGTGATCATGACGAAGCCGAGACCAAGCATCGCACCGATCCATGCCCAGATCAAGGTCTCGATCTTTCGAGGCAGTTTCTCGACAGGTCGCAAAAGCGCACGGTTTTCGGTTGACTTCTTCCGGTAGCCCAAGAAATGAGCGAGTGGGTATGGGATGCGAGACAGACGCGGGACAGGCTTGGGCTTCTGCTGTGATTCGACGTCCTTCTCATTGCTCTGAGATGCTTGGTTGTTCGGAGTCGCTGCTTTGGAAGGGTTCTGCAGCTTTTCGATATCGATAGGTGCAGCGGCGGCTACAGCAGAGTTGCCAGTCAATGTGGTGGCAGTGCCTTCGGATGGCGAGGTCGAGTCTTCTTCCACTGTCGAAGACAGCTTCTTCGATGTGCTGCCCCGCTTCGTCCGGCTTGAAGTAGGTGGTCGATCACCTTCTGTCTCTTCGTCGTCGGTGAAGACGAAGCCATCGTCATCGTCTAAGCTCCCCCTCACCGTCCTTGACTCGCTCCTCCATCTTTGTGTACCCCCAAGGTCGGTTGTATTGTCGCCTTCGTAGATTTGGTAGACGCGTTGTCGAGGTCTACCGAGAAAGCTTGCTCTTGATGACGATCGATTGCTCTGCCGTGGTTGCTGTTCGGCATGGGTACCAATGAAGCCGGCACGTCCTCGAGAACGCGATCTGTTGGGACGCTCGGGAGAGTGATCGTTGGGCTGCATTGTGCCTGGGGCGCACCGTGAGCAGGGTTGTCTAGGGTGCGGTCTTCTCGGCGATGCTCTATAGGAGATGGCTATCTATCAGAGGCTATGCATTCGTCGCTTTTTGCGATGGCACGAGGTGTGTGATGGCCGTACTAGGTCTAAGTATGTGTTGGTGAGCAGAGTGGAGAGAGCATGGAGAGGTGCAATGGCCAGGAATGCTGCCTGCCGTTGGTACAAAGGCTGGATGTTTTCGGAGGTAGGCGGGTAAACCCGAACAGTTGTGAATCATGAACGCACAGCTACGCAATAATGAGGTACACTAGGCTCGACATCACTCAGTCGCTTAGCTAGCCGAGCTGAATGAAACTGTTTCTGTTGTGCGGGGAAGGGTCAAGGTTCTGTAGCGCAGATTTATTTTGTGTGTCTGGTTGCTCCTTGTAGGACAACATGCCGCGGCAAATGGCCGGCTAGCAACAGAGCTAGAGCTAAATTACTAACAGAGCTAGAATTGCCTTTATTTATCCCCGTGTCACGAGATCAAAGGCCGGGTGTTCGGCCAATTCTGCATGACCTTCCAAGATCTCTCAAGCATTCTCGATTGTACACTTTCCTTCCGCGGCCACATCGCCTCTGAACGATGAGGACAGCGGCGCTCGAGATCGTCGAATGAGCACAGACGCAGCTTCGCTCTTCGGCGGCACCGAAGACGAAGACTGGCCAAGCTTCGTCCTGCCCAACGATGCCAATCCAACCGTCGCTTCATCTTCCGTCATTCGCAATGCATCGCCCCCAGGCAACCTTACGACCCCTTCACCGGCGTCGTCATCAGCTGTTGGTGACAAAAGCAAGAGCACCAGAGTAGCAAATTTGCTGACTCTGACTGAGTTACGAAAGGCAACGTGGGCCAGAATCTTCACCAGCGGGCTGGGCACGGGAGATGCCGCCATCACGACAAGCCGTGTGCCAACATGGAAGCAGTTTGATGCGGTGATGATCAAGCGTCATCGTCTTATTGCCGTTGACCCAAAAGACAATCGAACATTAGGCTGGATCGCTTGCTTCCATCCTTACCACCAGCAAGAGCTATTCTACGGTGAAGAAGAAACAACATCAGATCTGAGCGTGGGCGAGGATGGAGATGGCAGACAGGGGCGGGTTGCCGAACTACAAGTCATGGTAGCTCAGCCCGAGAGGGGCAGAGGAGTTGGAATGTTTCTGGTCAAAGCCGTACTGTCATCGCTCGGGACAGACCATCGTTACTCGACGGTGCAAGCAAGTTTCTTTCCAGAGAACGAGGCTTGCAGGAAGCTATTCGAAAGGTGCGGATTCGAGATGGTCACAACACGGCGTAGAGCGGTCAAAATGATAGATGGCCCAAGGATAGGCGCTTGGAGGGATCTGGTCTTTTTTGAATGCAAGCTGCCACCAATACCGCCGTCCAAGCAACAGCAGCAGTCCTCTTCCCAGCATCAGCAACCACGTTCGCCCTCTTCTGCTCCAGCTATGGACATGACCGTCGATCCGAATGCTCTCTTCAAGCGACCACGGCTCGAATGACGCTCAACACACACCCATACACACTCGCACACTTCATGATGGGCTAGTTTCAAGGCCAATGACCATGCGTGTAATTGTACAATACCGAATCTCGTAACACAGTGTCCGCAATCTCAGCTCTCGATCGTCACGAATGAATAGGTCGTGAATGACCGTAGCCTTCCAGCCCAAGCTCCTCTTCCGTTCCGGCGGGTGTCCTGACCGCGATTCCATGTCTACCTTCAATCGAAGTCTTCCTCTCATCTCCCAAGCCCCTTTCACCACTGTCCTTCCTGTTTTGTCCGTCCTCATCATCATCGTCCAATCCCAGTAGGTTTCTCCTTCTATCCTCTTGGATGCCCCGCAGCGATAAGCCTCGCAAGAAGGCACCCGTTGACAGTCGTCGTTGCATCGCGCTCCTCGGTGTCGCTGCTCCTGAATCGAGGTGGGCTGGCTCGTGCTCGTCAGCAAGATGATAAGTGTTGTGCTGAGGGCCGTCTTCCAGGTCATGTGGATGATGACCATTGGGGAGGTGTGCTGCCTTGGCTGCATTCTGGGCATGCGCCGCTTCAAGAGCGGCCGCCGCTTCTTCTGCTTCTGGGTCTTCCGAGATGGACATGCTGCGAAGTTGCTGAGTCGGACTTGCTGCTCTGCGCGGTGTCTGATCTCCGCTGCCGGCAGGGGCAGAGACTTTCTGGGCTTGGTCCGACACCTCTCCCTGCGAGATTTTGGGTGTGGTATTGACAGGTTCGGAGCCGTTGGCCATCTTGAGTTCGCCGGTTTCGGGATCCGCGACAGGAGCACCTTCTTTAGGGAACGATTTCTTGGGTTTGGCTAGCAAGGCTGTCTTTGCTGCTGCAGCGTTGCCGTTGGGAGCAGATTCGGATGCGGGTGTACTGTTCTTGGAGCCATTGGAACTGTCGCTTGTGTTGCCACTTCCGCGAAGAAGTTTCCACGCTTTGGTGGCGCCCTTTTTAATTTCTTGACCCACGTCGACAACATCTTCGTGACGAGGATGTACGTGGCCTGCGTTGTTGGCGTACCATGCTTGTGAGCCATGTACGTGTTGAGGCGTATACGACGGCCTTGGAGGTGCAGCTGTACCCTGCGACTGGAGAAGATGGGATCGTGCCGCGACACCGATGGTAATCGAGTTGGCACGCTTCAGACGCCCGGATACGGGGAGAGGAGCGAATTTGATCGCAGCTGCGCTACTGCTGCTCGAGGTGGTTGATGCCATGGAGCCCTGTCTTGCTCTGCTTGGCACAGATAGAGTAGGCCTTCCTCGTTCTGACTGATCATTCATGCTGGAACCCCAGGCAGAGCTCGCTTCGGAAGTGTAAGAGCGGGACAGGTCACTTGCTTCTCCCATCTCGCTAGGGGTACCGACGCTGCTCTCCTTGTCACTGCCATATCCGGACTCGCCAGCACTATCGCGCCTATCTAATGGAGGAGGATTGGTGCAGCCGGACGGCAAGATACCATCACCTGCTGTCGCATCTTTGCCACGCGGATCATACTCTAACACTTGTCCACCTTCGAACTTGTCCGGCAGAGGATCAGTGCGCTGAAAAGTCTTGCCTAGTTTTTTGCCATTTTTGACCTTGATTTGGCGACCTGGTGTTGGTGGAGGTAAAAAGGTGGCTTTGAGAGCAGCTTTGAAACCTGACTCGCTACCTGAACGGGATGGCTTTCGCGGAAGCGCTTCGTTGGCATTTTCAAGAATGCTTTTTGGTTGGGGTTGGCTGGAAGCGTCGGAGAGGATGGCTTGACTTTTGGAAGAGTCAGAGACGAGCTCGTCTGGTGAAGAGGCTTCAGGTGATGATAAGACCGAGACGAAGGTTTGATCCTGCTTGTTTGGCGAGTCCGTCAGGATGGGACGTGATTGTGGCTCTCGCTGCTGAGGTTGGGATGTAAGCGACATATTGCATGTCAAGCCGTGATCTACTTTGTTGAGGTCGTGCGAAGAATGACGCTGATAACTGCCTACTGTAGTCGCTGGCAAGGTGAAGTGCGGGTTTTGAAGTCTTTAACGCACCAGCATCGTGTTGGTGGTGGTCGGAGAGATATAGTGGAAACTCGTAAAGGTGTGGAGAAGCAAAGCGAGACCTAGGCTGGGGTAGGAGGACAATGACGTTGAAGTCAAGGAGCGATTGTGGAGCAAACCCTGGAAAGTGACAAAAGGTGAAGCTCGGGTATTGTACTAAGGGGCTCTCCTTTCAAACCATTCACACCATAGCGCAGTGGAGCGAAACGTGTTGAAGACTTGTACGGCCACAGTCCGTTTTCTGGCGGCAATCCTGAATAGTTGCCGGCAGGCTTGGGTTTCTTGTCGTCACAGCCCTGAAGAAAATACAGAGAGAGTAGTGTTGGACAATGCGGCCTGGGTGGGAGAGAGAAATACAGTAGCGCGGGGAAAAGAACGGTGTCCGGAAATCTGGAGTACAGTAAAAAATACGTGTACACCAGAGTACTGTACTTGTACAGCACTCAAATCGATAATCGCCTTGCTTTGGTTGGTTCTGCCATCTGCAGTTGCAGTTGCAGTTGCAGTTGCAGTTGACAGCTTTTGTGGCTCCACTTTGGTCGACATTTTTCGACGAAATCGGCAATCGAGTCTGCAACAGGCGACACGCAGACGCTCTTTCTCCATCAACCCCCAACAAGCAGTAGTCCATCGAATCGAGTCGTCCTTCTACTGACCCAACCCGAAATAGCAAAGGATCACTCCCCATGTTTCCTTATCAGCTATCAAGACAATGGTCGACACAGCCATCATCAATGCTGATTCTATATTTGCCAGTACAGCATGAATTGTTCAAGGCTCGGTTGTCAAGTGTTTCCCAGAGAGTTAAGAGATCGGCAAACGCGGAAAAGCAACGTTCAGCCATTTGCGTCATATTTTTCGGCGTTGCACTTTCCCAAATCTTGTTTTGTTATATCAGCACGGTCTAACAGTATGAAAGTGAGGCTCTAACAGCCCGGAAAATTTGCACGCCAAGCAAACTGAAGGCCACGTGCAATGACCACCTTCGGACAAGGTTACAGTAGACCCTGTTCCCATGGCAGACCTTCCTGCTCTTGCGTTCGCACAAGCTTGCATAAGGTTTCGGATGTCACCAATCACTTTCTTCTTGGCGTCACCTTGGCTTTGCTCGTTCGGTATATTAACTTCCGACCGCATTACTTTCGACCTCACTGTACGCTTTCCCCGACCTCCATTGAACAATCTCGACCTAGCTTTGACCCAACGATGTCAGCAACACAAGTCCTCACTCGCTCGAAATCTCGCACTTCCCAAAATGCCCACGATGCCAATTCTGAAGGTCGCTCATCGACCCATGGCACTCCTGCAGCAGTCAACTCAACTGTCTCTGGTGCCCCCCTCCTAGAGAATGAATACCAGGATCGTCGCAATCTGAAACTCAGCGTTCGTCTCGTTGATACGATCCGTCATTTTTGGGATCTCGGCTTCACTGCATTCGGTGGTCCCGGTGTACACGTCGTCATCCTTCGCAAACGGTTCGTCGAAAAGCTCGCCTGGCTAGATGAGACCACTTTTGCCGATCTTTTCTCTCTCGGCAATGCCCTTCCTGGTCCAGGCTCAACGCAGCTCGCTTTCTCCATCGCCGTGGCCAGGAATGGTACACTTGCTGGACTGGTCGCTTTCCTCTTTTGGTCAATACCTGGTGCTGCAGGAATGGCTGCATTGGGTGCAGGTGTGCGCAGTTTTCCGGAGCGACTGCCACCCATCGTCCTGGCCTTGTTGACTGGTCTGAATGCAGCAGCCGTTGGGCTGATCGCACTGGCTGCGTTCCAGCTGAGCAACTCGTCCATCACCGACAGCGTAACCAGGCTCCTGGTTCTGGCTTCCGCATCTTTCGGCATTTGCTATCATGCTCCGTGGATGTACCCTGTGCTCGTTTTTGGCGGGGGCTTGATCACATTGCTGTACGACTTCCGGCATCGTATTGCAAAGCGGGTCTCGACAAAGCTCAACATTCGCGATCGCACAAGAGGGGCTACCAATGCAGTCGAACATCCACAAGTCCACACGACGCAGGATATTGAGCTCGAACAAGTCAACACCGCTAACCGCACGTCCCTTGATAAAGCCCAAACTTCTGCTTCAGTGCAAGAGCTTCCCTTCCAAGCGGGCTCGAGTTCGGCACAGCCGAGTCTCCGACAGAGAACTGCACAGACAGTCGACCGGACTGCAAGCAACACACAGAGCACACAAGGTGACACTTCAGCGCCAGTAGACCATCGTACGCCCATCATGGTTCTCAACCGCAAGTTCGCCATCGGGCTCGGCGCACTATTTGTTACTCTCATCGTAGCTGTCGTTGTGACCCGCTCGCAACTGAGTAACCCACCACGAACCCTTGACTTTTTCACCAACATGATGATCGCTGGTGTTATCATTTTTGGAGGTGGACCTGTAGTCATTCCTCTTCTTCGAGGTTACACAGTCGAGAACGGCTGGGTCGACTCCAGAGACTTCCTTCTCGGCTTTGCTATCTTGCAAGCCTTCCCTGGGCCCAACTTTAACTTTGCTGCCTATCTCGGCGTTCTCTCTGTCCCTTCCAATCCCGCTCTCGGCGCTTTCATCGGCTGGTTGGGCATCTTTTCTCCCGGCATTCTGCTCAAACTTTCCCTTCTTCCGATCTATAATACTTGGCGTAAGCATGAGGTGGCCAAGTCGGTGCTGAGAGGCTTGAATGCTTCGGCATCAGGACTTGTCTATACCGCCGTCTGGCAGTTGTTCCTCGGTAAGTATTTTCCCGCACATGCAGGTGAGAACAGGTGACCTGAGTACTGATCAATTTCTGTTTTTGGTGTGGTGTTCACAGTGGGTTACATCTATACACCTGCAAGGGGAGCTGTAGCTGAAGCCAGTCAGAGTGGACCCTTGACCTCAGATCCGTTCTGGGGCGTCGTGGCAAGTTCCGCCTTTGTCGCTACCCAGTGGTTCAAGAGCCCACCTGCGGTCACAATTGTCGCAGGTGCTGTGGCTGGATTGGCTTGGTTTGGAGTCGTCGGAGCTGGTGGCACTGAACGGCAGCAGGCTTTTTTCTAGGCCGGAGCCCTGACAAAAGTATGTAATTGTATTGGCCACTCGAACATGCCATCCGTGGTGTGCAACCAATCGGTGTGCCTCCTCAACAAAGATTGAGACTTTGAGCAATGATGGTTAGAGACGTTTGAGGTGATAGGATTGTTGTGTCGGAGTGAAAACCTCCACTTTTCCTGCCGGCTATGCACGCAAGCGGTTTCAAATAAAACTGGCCGGCGGTTATGATCGTGAAGAGAGAGTCACTTCGAGGTTCACTTTCACGTTTTAAGAAAAGTCACTTTGTCCGACACCACCATCAGCGCTGCCATAGACACCACCAGAGCTGACTAACTACTGCTGCAGATATGAGCGCTACCATACCAGGAGCCGCAGCTCCCGTCCCACCTCCCCTCCCAGTGTCTCGCACAAATCAATCCCCACCAACGCAGTCCGATTTCCTCCTGTCACAAATCCGATCCACCCTTCGTTACCTATCTGAGATCGGTCAGTTCGACCCGCTGATCTATCGACAGATCCACGACTTACTATCCAAAGGCGTCCATCCTGTCGCCCCTTCGGATCCTGCTGCTTCCAACACGACCAGTCGCTCTGTTGAATCGCAAGAAGAGTTGGGCAGGAAAAATGCTTGGCTTCGCAAGACGCTCTCCGGGACCTCGATTCTACCGACCACTGTGGAAACCGCTCTTTCCCTCCTTGCAGGTCCACTCTTATCAGATGAACAGAAAGAAGCGATCGTAGAACTGGTTGAATTCTCGCAGAAGGGCGTAGCTGAAAAGATCACTGACCCGAGACTGCAGAAGCGAACTCTGTCAGGCGCTAAAACCGCTCAAAGCTCAACCACCAAAGCTATATCTGGATGGACAAAAGGGCTGAAAGAGGACAGAGATAGGAAAAAGATGGAAGAAAAAGAGAGGAAAGACCAGAAGAAGAGAGAAAAGGAGGAGAGAAAGCAGATCAAAGAAGAGCTGAAGCGAGAGCGTCACGAAGTCATTCGAAGAAAACAGCAGGAGATGCTAAGAAGCGAGAGTGACGGAAACATGGGCCTCGTCACTAGTCCTTCTGCCATCCCGGGACCTGGGATCGGGCCGAGTAGAGCCGGATCCAAGTCTCTTGATCAAAGCGTCGCATCACTACAGCTGCAGTCTACAGAAAGCGACAGCAGTAGCAGCGAAGATGAGCACGAAATTCAGATCACCAACCACGCTCCGACCAACACAAGCGACTGGAACACAGGTACAAGTTGCATCGCCGACACTGCCACTCTCACGGTTCTTTCAGACCCTGTTTCTGGATTCGAAAGCAATATGGGGGCTACGAATACGATGTTTTTGGTCGAGCCTGGACTAGCGATCTCCTGCTCGCTTGTAGTGGTGAGAGGTGCGGAAGGAGCTGGAGAGCAGCAGCAGCAGGTGAGAGAGCGATACGGCAGCGTTTCAAAAGGCATCGATGGCGATAGAATACCGCCACCACCGTCCCATCCTGAGATAGCTGCCGTTAGGAGAGAGAGCAGCGGTACAGCAGCGCCAGCGCTAACACAACCTTCGATCGCGGAGTACGCCTCAAGTCAACCGCCAATCCCTCCTCGTCCAAATTCATACAGACACAGCTAGATGGATTCCATGTCCGAATGACAACCTCATTATGGCTTCGTCTGCTCAAAACATGATGAGCTAAGAGTGTGAAGCCCAAGAGGACCCATTGACTGAGACAAGGCACGACGCAAATAATTCGGAAGCCGGAAATTTGAGCCTGTTTTCTTCTGAACCCTGAAAGCTTTCTCGCCTTCGCTTCCTCTTAACTTCCTCTCCAACTTCTCCTCCATTTCTATGCGGACCTTCATCACTCTTGACACTACGTTCCCCTTCAAGTCTTCATCACCACATAAAAGCTTTTCGGCCTGTATTCGATACGTCTCCGTTCGGCGCCGAAACGCATCTCGCTGAAACAATGTCGGCTTCAGTAACGCTCCGCAAACGACGTGCCGTCGCATCACGGCCCATCACCAATCGACCACAGACGATTACGGGTCAGCAGAACAAGCTTCTTAACGAGGAGCAAGAGCGTGAACGTCAAGCAAAAGAAGTCGACGCTCGGCGACGGCGTGCACGACGTCGACTTGACGAGCTCGAACGAATCAACTACCGCGATGCGCCCACTGCCTCTTCTTCCATCACTTCATCCACTGATGCTGCTACATTGAGCGCGACCGAGCCAGTGGCTGCGACTTCGACCGAGTCAGATAGCACCACAGTACAAGCTGCGGCAACAGGTGTCAGTCTAGCACAGCGAAGAAGAAATCAAGCAGAAGTGAAGCGAATCTTTGTCAGTGGGAGACGTAACCTGCACTCGATAGTAGAAGAATTGGTGGATCAGGGAAGGCTCCCCTTGCGAGGCGGAAAGCCGAACTGGAGGACTGCGAGATCAGGACCATCAGAAAAACCTGGTAGAAAGTACTGTAGTATATGCGGATATCATGGCGATCTCTCATGCATCCGATGCGGACACAGATACTGCTCACGCAAGTGCAGAGATGTTCACGACGAAACACGATGCGAGCGACCCCTTCGCTAGACTCACTTCTCATCACGTACGCGACAATATACCCAAAGATACCCACAGGCAAATTTGTTCATGCATCGCATCTATGATCTATTTCGATGAAGAGGGCTTTTTAGAGACCAGCAATGACATTCTTACTTTTCTGCAAAGTCGCTTCCTTGGGCTCCATCTTTCCACCTGGAGTTTCTATTCCTCCTTTGAAAGTCTCTCCCACGCCAGCGACCCTTGTTTCGGGCCCAAGCTCGCAAAAGCCGACCTCGGGATGCTCAGCATCGGTGTACATGGTGAGCTTGACTTTCTCCCATCCGAGCTTCTTTCGTTCCTCGGGGGGTGCGGTTGCTGAAGGCTCTTGATAAGGGGCGTACGAAGCTTGCCTAGGATGCACGAGTGGAGCATCTTTGAGGATGTGAGTGAGCAGCCACGGCATCCGGAGGGTGGAGTGCTCAACGGCATCATTGATCTCGGACGACGTGGGGGGCGGTGAGTTGGCAGAGAAACCAGTGTCGGAGGGGTTGAGGAGGCTATCTTCCGCTCCGGTCTTGTTGAATTGAAGATCACGGTCCAGATCGGCAACTCGAGAGGGAGAGTCTGTGCCGCTGAGGGCTGCATTGCTCGCTTGATCAGAAGAAGGCGATGATGGCGATGATGGTGAATCTGACCAGCGAGAAGGCCTTCCGTCTTCACCGGGAAGCGTATACACGGGCAGAGCTTCTTTGGGAATCAACTCTATCTCCACCTCCTTCAATTCTACTTTTTCTAGACCCCACCTGCTCTTCGCACGAATTCTAGCCTTCTGTTCGTCAGTAGTCTTCTCGAACAGGGCTTTGATGAACTCGGATGTTGGCCTGTAGAGCCACCTTCGCGGTCGCAGACCCTCGAACCAGCCCAAGTGTCCGCCGCCTTTTGTCCATGCCAGCACTACATTCTCATTGTACTCTCCCTTCTTGGCCTCGTCTACCGGCGTTCCATCCGCCTCACGACCAATAGCAGCACGGATTTTGGCCCAGATCTTGCTTGGTACGATCGGATCATCTTCCGCCGACAAACATAGTAACGGCCTCTCCACCTGACCGATCACGTTGGCAGAGCCTCCGTAGTTGTAGTAGTCGTCCGCACTGTCGAATGGGAACTCTCCGTATGGTTTGGGCAGACCACCGACGAATCGCGTCATGCTCTGATCAGCCGCTTTGAGTGTGTTGTTCTTGATAATTGCTCGTTCGCCAGGTGCAGGTCCTCCATTTCTGGCCTGTTGCTTGTAGAGATCAAGTTCGGCTTTTGGTTGCGGTGCTGGATCGTACACGTCATCGAGAGGGGCGCGGAAGGGAGGATGGAGTGCAAGGGTATCTTTGTGTTTGCGGGCCATTCTTTGCAAGTTGTGACCCATCGCGACGGAGTATTTCTGCGAGAGAAATCCTCCGTAATCGAGCTCGTCGGCGCCAGCTTTGAGGTCGAACGGCGTTCCGACGATGATTCCACCGAGAAGAGGGGTCGAATCTTCTTCCTCGCCCAAGTAGCGTCCGAGAACATTGGCGCCAAGTGAAAAGCCAATACCAACGAGCGGCGAGTTGGGGTACAGCTTGGTGATGAGCAGCAGAGCTGAACGAACGTCGGCGATCTTAAGCGCAGAGTAGAGCTGCGGAGATGTGACGGGCACGTTGGCACAGCCTCGGAAATTGACCACGATACCGCGGTAGCCTAGACCTCCCTGATCCGTGGACTTGGTGAGGTGAGTGAAGCAATTTCGAACGTAACTTTCGTGTGAGCCGCCTGTCAAGCCATGCAAGCAAACCACTGTGGGGAGCCCGTCCGCAGCGGGATGCTGCTGTGCCTTGAGCTGCTCCTCGCTGTCTGCGAGAGAGGGTGGAGAAATGTCGAGGCCGACTGTGCCACCATCGGGAGTAACAAAGACTCGACGCTTATACTCGACTGGATCAATCTGACTGAAGTTTCCAACGGCTGAATAGATGGTCTGGAGATGTCCAGTGGATAACCAAGGTGTAGGTTTGAAGGTTGGATTGTTGGCCGGGTTGAGGGTTTCCGTTGCGGAGAGAAGAGTCTCGATGCTAGGTGTATTCTCGCTGGAAGAAGCGGCGGCGGGTGTAGGTGGTTTGTAATACTCGACGTTGACTGCAAAGAGCGAGTGGGGTGCGACGGGTGATAGGATTGTACGACCCAGCAGCGTTGCTGTAGAAGACAGGAAGCCCGACATGATGTTTCCAGATCCTTTCGAGAGCTCGGTCCACTTCATCTAAGTCTATGGTGGTGAATGGGAATGAGAACTGGGAGATCTGATGAAGTCTCTACTTTTGTACGATAGCAAGAAGATTACAGGAAGGCGGCTATGCCACCAACACCGAGCAAGCAAGAATGGCAAAGAACCCACAATGCAGGAGCAAAGTTGTACGAGTGGAGGCTTCGGCATGAAAAATTCCAAAAGTTCCGTCCAGTAAGCAACAAGCAGCGTAACGCTGTGAGCACAAGCAACCGGGCCGGTAACTAATTCAATTAACTTGCATACAGTAGAATCTTTTGCAGCTGCACGCCAAGGCAGATTTGTGTGTGCGAATCGTCGATCCGCTTCGAAAATTGTCATGCCTCCTGACCATCTTCATTCACAGCCGATTCCCGACTGCCATTTTCCGAGCCAATTTAAGCAGCCCACACGAAGGGTGGACTTCAGGGTCCACGACACCTCCAACTCAGCTTTCTTCGCACGATCAACACTCGACCTTCAAACCTCGCATTCTTGACCGCTTCCTGATAGCACCTCAGTTCAATATGTCAAGCGATCTCAACGTCGATATTCACAACACTTCCTCATCCGCCGACGATGTCGATATCAGTTCCGCGCTTTCGCAACCTTTACCGACCGAGCCAGCGCCGGCGCGGACAGAAGCCATGAACTTGCTCGGACTGCAAAAGCAACTCGACGTTGACATCTCGCGACACATGGCGGTTCTCACATCGAATGGCGTTAACATGGCTACACCTTTGATAGATGCACATGGATTTCCGCTCGCAAACAAGGACCTGATGGCAATCAGATCGGCCAGGCAACGCATCAATGTGCTGCGTAACGACTCGAAAGCTCTGCGTGATCGTGTCTCCAAGCTCCTAGAATTGGCGATCAACGGCGATGCTGTTCCTCAAATAGCACCCTCAGCAGCATCATCAACCTCAGCAAGTAACCGCGCAAGAACACAGCAAGAACTCAAGCCATTCGCCAGGGTGAATAGCGTAGCAGAGAGCAGTCCAGCACAAGCGGCAGGATTGGAACAGGGCGATCAAATCCTGAAATTCGGATCAGTGACAGCTGAGGATCCCAAGGGGCTGGGGGCATTGGCTGCGCCAGGAATTGTGGTGGATGGCGCGACCATTGAGCTGCTGGTACAGAGGCAGGGTGTGGCGGATACTGTTGTAGTGACTCTCGTGCCAAGATCAGGGTGGGGCGGAAGAGGTTTGCTCGGTTGTCACTTGCTTCCATTGTAGGCGAAATCACAACAATGTTCATCGTAACGGCGGCGTGTGATTGTACTTGCGCATCAAATTTGATGAGAGTGGAATTGAGAGCGCGATTGGCATTTTACATTGCTTCGTCATTTTCGGTATTAATGGTGGCTCATTGTGCCATACGATCCGCCTTGACCACTTGCACTACTTTGACCTTGCTCCAGCAAGCTCTGCTGATCTTCACCAGTTGTACTTGCTCCACGCTGACCCCGACTTCTGCTTCTTATGTCCCCTCTTCCTCTCCTTCTTGTGTGCGTGTGGCACGGCACGCCATGCTCTACGGTGTACATCCTCGGATCGAGCTCTAACTGACCCGTCTCTTCGTTTCTTCTCAACTGGTGATGTGGACCCAATTTGTGTCCGGTTGACATACGCCACGATGCACGGTCATCCCAGGACCCATCGCAGTGATAAGCGCCACCGGAATCAAGCTCGTCTCGATGACTAGCACGACGACGCTTGTTCTCTGGACGGTGGACAGTGGAATGGCGATAGGATTCGGACTGCTCGCTGTCTTCACCGGCACGAGAGCTGCGTCGAGAATCTGATGATTGGTGCGACCAGCGACGGTCGTGATGTCCGCCTTGCTCGTAATCATTTTCCACCGATTCTTCTTCTTGACGGCTGCGTATTGGTCGCGCGTAGTCGCGTGCTCTATATGTTTCATTTCTTTCTGCACCTTCCCGCTGCTCTTCGTGCTCGTCATCGTCATAGTCGTCTTCATCCGCCTGTTTGTTATCTTCGTCATCGCTGGCATCAGATTCGCCTTCCAGCTTGATGGACGTGACGTTAAAGTACTCGAATGCTGTCTTGACCAGTGGGATGGCAAGAGAGTGACCGATGATAGAGGAGAGGATGAGTGCGTATGTAATGGGCTTAGCTAGCACTCGAATGCGTTTAGCGACTGGTGACGGATCGTCTGGCTTGAACTCGTCCAGAATGACGCCAAGGTAGAAGAGTGCCCCAGCGCCGATAGGAGCAAAGTATCCAATAAAGCAAGCTTCTGATATGTCGTGTAAGGTCGGTACGAAACGATAGAGTGCCAACATTGCCGGCAGTCGACGGAAGAGGAGAACGAGCATGCACATCAACACCAACTTGCCTGGAGTGATACCATTCTCAGGGTCATTGAAAGAGTCCCATGGAATCGTAGCACCAAGGAAACTGAAGAAGACGAGGTTGAGTATCAGATCGAGACAATTGTCGACTTCGGATTCTTCGCATTGCTCGCGATAGAAGTCAGTCCAAGAGAGCGCGTTGCCGGCAACGAAAGCGGCAAGGAGGTCATCGATTTGCATAACACCACCAGATCCAATGATGAAGACACCCATGGCTGCTCCGTAGAGCAGGAAGCTCTCCTTGTCGATGAGATTGTGGTTGGTAGAGAACTCAATGAAGCGGCGACAGAGGTAGCCAACAACGATACCGTAGATGACAGCTCCTCCGACTGTATAGAGGCATGTTTCGAGGACCCAGGCTGTTAGTGCTTGAGTAGTTGTCTCCATTTTGAGGAGATGTACGGCGAGAAAGAGGAAGGGGTAGCCGAAGCCATCATTGGCTCCACTCTCTCCCGAGATAAGATTGCGAATGCGAGGCGAGACGTATTGATCGGCAAAAGCTCCTTTGACGATAGCGTTGGACAAGACTGGATCAGTTGGTGTAGCTGATGTGGCAATGACAAGCCCTGCTAGTACTGGCAATGATGGGATAACAAGCCAAATACAGAAGGTAGTCGAAAGCCACATGATGGTCATGATCGGCAGGAGCAACATGGCCAAGCTACGAATCTCGATCCATGGGTACTTGTATGGCAGCTGCACGCCGACGAGCGTGAGCTGGATGCCAATGACTACGCGACATAGTCCCAAAGAGATCTCATCGATGTCGACTTCCTTGGAGGCCCAGTTGAAGATACCTCCGAGACCATAAGGGCCGAGACCGATGCCGATGAGGACGGCGAGAGGTGCTTCGCCAAGAAAGAGCCTTTCTTTGATTAGGTAGGAGAAGGTGCCATATGCTATGAAGAAGAGACCGAATGATGTGCAGAGTAGATTGAGGGTCGTGATCTCTAGATCGAGCCCCATGTTGCTGGGAGGACAAAGTCTAGCCCGTTGAACAAGATGAAGCGGTGAGATTCTTTGTATGCGACAAGATCATTCGCTGTCTGCCTTGTCAGCTCGTCTGCTGATATGTCTGGTCGTATACCTTCGAAGTCGCTTCAGGTCGCTCTGAATGTGGAAACAAGATCAGAAGAGGGAAGCAGTGGAAGGCGGAGAGGGGTTTGCTCTGGAGGAAAGGTGATTGCTGCCAAGGAAAGCTTGTACCCTTGTCAGTCAGCTTTGACAGAAGTGGCGTGTGCGTTGCTTGCATGCATGTGGAGCTGCGAAGAAGAAAGAGGGTTCAGGGTCTTGTGTCTAAAATTTGATGTTGGAGCGCGTCATAAAAAATATCGCATCAGCTCAAAAACCGGAAAGAGTACTGTATCATCTAAGAAAGGGAGTGAAAATAAAGAGAAAAAATGAGCCCCAAAATTGAGGCCGAGAAATTCTTCGAAAGACAAGTTGACGAACGGTCTTCCATCAACAGACAAATCCCACTCTTTTGTCTTGGAAGAAGCGTGAAATGTTGCTTCGGATCGGTTGTATCCAAAGACACCTCACTTTTCACTGTTCTCTGCCTGGGTGAAAGCGACAAAGTGATGATTGATTGAGGGAGAGCGTTCAGAGTGGTTCGACGTGACGGCTCGGCTTCGATACAGCGAGCGACATCCTGAGGCTAAACATCCACACCAGAAGGGGAGCTCCTGTCGACAAGTCTTCAATAGAAACCAGCTCGGCCAGCCTCGGTTTACACCATGTGCCCAAGAGACGTTCCTAATCGTTCCTGTCTATGACTAGCACGGTTCACCCGCATCGTATCGCCCTTCCTGATACGTGCACACACCCAACCTGACTCAGATGCCAAGCGCAAAGGTACATAGGGTCAGCTGATGCATGTTTACTGCAGATGGACGCTTCCCCATCATGACTGTAGCTCAGGTTTTGCATTGCAAGGACGAGTCAGTGTGGGGAAGAGCGGTACCGGTCAACTCCAGGAATTAGCGACCACCGAACTCCGACCAAAACCGTCCAACCACCTTGCAACTCGCTTAGCAACAGCAAGACAGAGAAGAAAACCACTTTCTTAACCGAGCCCAGGTTGTGCGTTCAGAAGCCTTCCAAACACAGAAAAAAAGAAGCAAGCTGTTGGAATGTCACGGCAATCATATGCAACTGCTCATCACCATACACTTTGGCACTGTTCGATGCTAAGCGATCCATCCAATATCACCGCGGCTGTCGGAGTTCGGAAATCTCTTCCCTCTCTTTCTCCGCCTGGTCACCGTAGCCTGCCTTGCTCAACCCCACGGTTGGAAGCATTCAACCGGACTCAAAAATCGTCCCCCCACCCTGGCTTTGCCTTCCGAGTTCACCACTGTGGTCGGCCAATTTCCTTCCGGCTCAACAAAGACCGAGATCTCCAGATTCTCTTCTACCCCTTTGACCATCCGCCAAATGCGGGGTCGCCCTTCTCCTCATTCGCCCGTTCACAACGCTCGACTTCGGCAGAAAGACAATGACCAGCCCCGTTTCGCTCACAGCGTGCGATCATAGGGAGGCTTGACAAGGTTGGCCACCAGGTTGACAGAGCTAAGCTGAGCAAGCATATATAATCCCTTGAGCTAAGAAAAGCGTTAGTGTCCACCCGCAACCTCACCTTCTGTCTCTCCTCTAGCTCGTGCCTCTCTCGACTCCACACTGCGATTCAAGGATGTTGGCCGGTAACTGGACAAAGCTTGCCTCCTTTGTGGCTCTCATTCCTAGTCTCTCTCTCGCCTTCCCTAGCTCGCGCGACTTTGATCTTGACTCTTACTCCCTCTTTTCTCGAGACTACATCCAGCCCGATGTAGACAATTCCAAAGAATACCCCTTCTCACCCAGCCCAAAGCCCAACTCTTCGCGATGGCCGCAGGGTCTCCATTTTGCCGTCGACTACTACCCATCACAATGGCCCGAGTTCCTTTGGGAAGATGATGCTGCCAAGATGGCCAACGCTACCCTCTCGTACGCTCGAATCAGTGAATTCGACTGGGCCATTCTTGAACCGACTGATGGCAACTACGACTGGTCGCTTTTGGATCGTTCCATCGAGGCACTTCATAACCAGGGTGTCAAGGTCATCCTTGGCACACCTACTGCCACTCCACCTATCTGGGCTGTCAAGGACTACGACATTCTCGGCGCCGATGCTCAGGGTCGCCAACGCAGATTCGGCTCTCGTCGTCACTATTCCACTTCGTCCCCAGATTACCGCATGCTCTCCAAGCGCTTTGTAGAAGCCATGGCCAAGCGGTACGGTAGCCACGAGGCTGTTGTCGGCTGGCAGATCGACAACGAGCTCGGATGCCACGGTACTGTCCGCACTTACGACCAGAATGCTCGAAAGCGATACCAGGGCTGGCTCGCCGACAAGTACAACAATAACATTACCCTCTACAACCAAATGGAGGGTCGAGTCTTCTGGTCCTCGACTTACCAATCTTTCGACCAGATCGACTTGCCCATGCTCGAGGTGACTGAGAGCAGCCCTGCCGGTCGTCTCGACTTCTTCCGTTTCTCTTCGGACATGACCATCGAATACGCCAAGGACCAGGTCAACACGATCCGCAAGTACTCGGACAAGGCAATCACAACCAACTTCATGGGTGCTTTCCTTGACTTTGATCACTTCAAGCTGGCCCGTGAGACCGGCCTTGATCTCGCAACGTGGGATTCATACCCACTCGGTAACACCGAGCAATTCGCATGGATCTCCGATGCGAACAAGATCAAGTACGGTCGTACAGGTACCCCTGACTTCCAGGCACTTCATCACGACCTTTACCGTGGTGTTGCTGGTGCCGCTTACAACAAGACCTCTGGACCTTTCGGTATCATGGAGCAGCAACCAGGGCCGGTCAACTGGGCGCCGTACAACCCCAGTCCAAAGCTCGGAATGGTTCGACTTTGGCAGCACGAAACATTCGCGCACGGAGGAAGCATGTCCAACATCTTCCGTTGGCGAGAAGTTCCTTTCGCACAAGAGCAGATGCATGCTGCCATGCTTCGTCGCGACAATGTTCCTGACCACGCCTACCTCGAGCAACAGCAGGTCGTCAACGAAGACTTGCCCAAGTTGAAGAGTCTGTTCAAGTCCGGCGGTGACAACCAGAAGAGGAATGTCGCAGATAGCGCGCCCATCCTGAACAAGTCTGAAGGTCAGGCTGAAGTTGCACTTGTCTTCGATTATGCCGCACAGTGGTTGATGGAGGCTGAGCCTCAGTCCGGTACATGGGACACTGACATGGGAGGCTTCTCGGACCCTTCGATGCAATACTTCCCTCTTGTCTTCAACTGGTACACGGCGCTTCGCAGGTTAGGTCTCAACATCGACGTCGTTGGTCCTACAACCAACCTCGATGGTTACAAGATGGTCGTCGTTCCTTCGATGCCTATCATCAGCAAAGAGTTTGTCGAGACATGGTCCAACTACCAAGGTGTCACCGTCTTTGGTCCTCGTTCCGCCTCCAAGGTTGCTGCTCTTTCGATCCCTGATGGTCTTCCACCTAGCAACGGTCCCGTTCGCGACGTTCTTCCAATGACGGTCACTCGTGTTGAGACGATCAAGGAAGGCTTCGGTGACATGATCTCATACGCGGGTCAGCAGTACAACGTCTCCGGCTGGGTCGAGTGGATCGAGTGCGATCGCGATGGCAAGAACTCTTCGGTCTCGATCGACCAATCCGCAACTTACTACGGCTACCGAAACGGCTCACCCGCTACCTGCGGCAACAAGAGTGGTGATAAGGAAACTCACTACGTCTCTGCTTACACACCCGTCGAGTTCCTGATCTCGTACCTTGGCGACATCGCTGGAAAGGCTGACGTCAAGACGCTCTTTGGTGAGACACCCCAGGGAAGCAAAACTGATCTTGGTACTGATCTTCGATTCAGGAGGAACGGCAATGCTTTGTGGGCTTTCAACTACGGTCCAGATGAGATTGAGCTTCCAGCCGCTCCTCAGGGTGCCAAGTTGCTGCTCGGTGGGGAAAATGGCAAGATCGGCCCAACTGGTGTTGCTGTTTGGAGCCTTGAGTAGATACGCAGTCCTCACAAATCATCCATGTATTTTGTACTAAAAAGACGTAATTGCGAAAAGACCATCTGGTCACTCAGAACATCCGTTTGTGTGTGTTGAAGTTATGTACAAGTTTGCGAATCTTAGTTGCGACGGAAGATGAACAAGTCAGTTCGGTATGGATACTCCCAGATGCCTTGCTCCTTGTCGATCCATTTCTTGCCTAGCTGTTCATCTGGAGTGTTGTTGAGGTAGTCCGAGATGTCTTTTACCAACTTTTCCTGCTTGTCCTGAGGCAAGACCGAGATGTACGATTTGGAGAGGACACGGTCGATGACAGCTTGCAGCGTGGTTGGAATGGTGCGGTGGTAGTGTCTAGGCTCATCGGCTTTAAAGTGGTTTGAGAAGGTGGAAGTCTTGTACATGGCATGCCAGTACATGTGTCTGTACTGAGGTGTGCCGTCTTCGTACTGCTCGTACAGATCGCGGATCTGAGCGACCCATGGTGCTGCTTCCCTGTCTTCTAGATTCCAGATCAAGGCGAGGATGCCGTTGGGTCGCAAAGCTTTGGCAACCTGCTGCAAAGCAGCGTCCCAATTCTGACACCAATGCCAAGCTTGAGCGACCACAACAGCATCGTTGTTCTCACCAGCGTCAAAGGATTCGAAGGCGCCGTCTTCGACCGAGATGCTAGCCGAGGGCGAGAGAAGACCCTTGTCCTGCATCTGCTGCTTGAGCGAGTCGGAGCCAGAGGCGATGGCAGATTCAAAGTGCGAGCGCATACCGGCCGAAGGCTCGATAGCAGTAAGCGATGCAATGCCGGGCGGAGGTGTGCCATCAGCAGATGTCGAGGTGGCAGTTGCGAGTAGCATGCGTGTGGCAATACCGGTGCCAGCGCCTAGCTCGACGATACGAAGAGGTGCAGGAGAGTCGGCATTGGTCGCTTCGGTAATGATGGTTGAGATCGCTGCGGGTGGATACGAGGGTCGCGCCCGGTCGTACAATCCAGACCCACCGGAAGAGTCGAAGCCGTTACGAGCGATCTTGTGCATCGCTGACCCCACGCTAGGGGTCTGGGATTGAGTAGCGCTGGACATGTTTGCGCGATGTGCGAAGTTGACGTTGAACGCCTTGACGGTTGAAGCTCGTGCGCAAAAGAGTCTCGCGGAGGCCAAAGTTGGAGGAGCTCGGAAAATTTGTCGTATGGCTGTCGTTGTTGTTGTCGTCGTCATATGGTGTCGTTCGTGTTGCAGTATATATAGCTTCGACACAATCTTGTGTGGACGGAGAAGGCGGTCGTTGACGAGAGTTGGCCGAACGTGTCAAACGATGGTGAGATGGTATGATGTGAGACATATGTCCACGTATTGCCTTCGATTCAGTTGAAGCAGTACCAACGGAATTGCAAAAGAGGGTCCGTGTGCCGGCGGAGATCAAGGAAAGTACTGTACTGTACTGTACAGTAGTATTTGACCGACCAACACTTTGCGTGTGTGTGTGTGTGTGTGTGTGTGTTGCTCTCATTTTTTTGTTGAGTGCGAGAAGCTTCGAAGCAAATGTTCCCCCACCTTGTGCTGTCGAGAACGGCAAGCTCAAGTCAGTGTGGGGAACGAGGAAAATCCGGTAATGCCTTGGACGGTTTATTCGGAGTTGAGTTTTGAAACTGAATAGTGTTACACCGACTAAAATTGCACATAGCAAAGAAGAAATTGGAAGAAGCAGGGTCCAAGAGTGTGATGACGTACTCCAACGCCAACAGTGGCAACATGGCGTAGCCAAGACGTCAAAGAACGTGGACTTGTTCACCGCATCCACAGCTATGTCGCAGTCCAACACAGCCTTTGCACAGCTCAGCTTCTCCTCAATTTGAGGGCAGCAAGCCAAGCCGTCACATGCACTCACAGACCGGTGATTGAGACTCCGACATCATGCCTGTCGCATTTTAGAGTGTGTCGACATGCCTTATGCTTCTCATGCAGTTTGACTTTTAGTTCTGGACTCTGTACTGTAGCAGACTCCTGTTGCAGACTCTGATGCTATTTCCAATTATGACGACTGAGACATCCAATCCCGTCTTGACACGGAGTAGCCTTGCCATACATTCGGACCCACAGAAAGCTTTCATAAAAGGTCACAATCAACGATCTTCATTCAAACACACCATCGTCCATCTTCGGCACTTGTCACAACCCTACCCCAGCCATACCATAACCATCTCACTTCGTCGTCAAAGCAGTTTATTCAAGATGCCAAGCGTTCACATCAACCACCGTATGCACCAGTACACAATCATCCCTCGCGTGCTCTACCTTCGAAGATGGGGGATGAAGAGGTGGTCCTTTGCTCTCGGCAGGAGCGGTCGCGTTAGCGTCAATCCCTAAGCATCCAATCCTTTCCAAACGCTACCAAGTCGATTGCCCAACGAACACGCTTTTTTGTTTCCGTGTAGGAGCTACAGTTACATATGCACACCACTCTGTAATTGAAGGTAACCGAAGCCGCTTGCGCTTGCAGGTCCAAATTTCTTACACACAAAACTTGTGTTCGTCACTCACGTCCTAAAGTCTTGTTCCGTCTGATTACGGAGTACACAATCAGCTCTTGCAACGCCAATCTTTGATACCCAATCGAATCGCACCACTGCATTTCCCCCACATATGGACTGTGTTGGTCTGCGGGACTGTGATGTGAAATTTGTGCACGGGACTCGCGATCGCTATGAGCATGGGAGCTCTTCAGCAAGTCGAGAAAGGAACCTAGCATGAGCTTTGCCTCCGCTCTTCCACGGATTCGTCACCATCGCTCTCATACGCGCTGAGCTGTCACAGAAGAAGTCAACGTACACAAACGAGATCGAAAGATTCGTGTCCAATTTAGCATTGTCGTGCGTCAAAAGCCGGTCTGCAAACATCTGTCGTTGTCTAGCGATAGTTCCGTTCGTGAACGGATGTGTGGAGAGGCGTACGCGAGAATCCCAGACGGGTACCGTGAACGCAGTTGTACTGCCGGGTCGGAACCGAATGAAGCGACGACAGACAGACAGACGACAAAAACCGAATGAGGCGACAGCGAACAGACGAAAACCGAATGAAGAAGCGGCCATCAGCTCACGTCGTTCCGAGATTCGACGGAGCCATTGAGACCTCGAATGGCTTCCGTTATCGAAAATGAATAACTTCACGTTCGTCGCCTTGAAGCTGGCACGGCAAACTGACAATCGATACAGCTCCGCTCTCGAACGGAAGTCATCTCCAGACGTGTGAATCGTCGAAGACGGATGTGAGTTGAGCACACGCTGCTTGCGTCTGCAGGGAGACAACTAGCATTGCTCACAAGTATGAAAAGTGAGCTTTGAGCTCAAGCACAAACAAAAAAAGGCAGCTCACAACTCAAGCGAAACAATGTACTAAAAATGTCGTTGACTTGTGAGCATGAGCTCTGTGGTATCAGCGTTGCAGTTGTGACAGTAAAGTACATAGAGATAGGAAGGAACACTTAAGCCTTAACGACACGATCCTCAATAGACCTATCGAGACCACGCTCCTTGACCCACTTGGATGACTTCCAAGGAGCAATGTGCTGAGCGTAGAGGAGCTCGACATCCTCGAGTGCAAGACCCTTGGTCTCGGGAATCATAAAGTAGACGTAGACAAAGGCGAAGCAGAGTACACCGCCGAAGATGAGCATGATGAAAGGACCCATCTGCGAAGCGATTTGGTTCGAAAAGTAGGAGAGCAAGAAGTTCCAAATCCAGTTACTTGCCGATCCGAGCGAGATGGCCTTGGCACGGGTGGGTGAGTTGAAGGATTCGGACAAGTACAACCAAGGACCGGGACCCCAACAGCAACTGTAAAAGAGGAGGTGGATGATGGCGAAGGTGATGAAGACAGATCCGGCTTGGGTTTGAGAATCAGTGATGAGTTCTGCGGGGGTTCCCTTGGGAGCGGTCTTGTAGTGTCCAACAAATGCGACGATGAACGCGCAAGCAGCTTCTGCGGCAGCGCCGATAAGGAGCAAGGGCCTACGACCGAGCTTTTCGATGGCGATCAGGGCGGGAACAGTTGCAACGAGGGATGCGGAGCCAAGGATGAATTGAATCTGGAACGGGTTGAGAGGTAGGGCGAGGGTGGAGCTGAGGAGAGGAAGGTAGTAGTAGTAGAAGTTCTGACCGTTGAGTTGTTGCAGGGTCTGAAGCATCATGCCGTTGAAAGTACGCTTCCACATCTGGTTCTTGGGTGAGAAGCAGACAAGGTACGAGCCGAGGTAGCTGCGGCCAGCGAAGAGGCGGTTCTCCTCGTCAATACCCTGCTTCATCTCGAGAAGCTCGGCCTCCATCCACTTGTCACCACGAGGCTCGCCGTTGACGTCCTGCATGGTGACGTTGCGCATCTCGGCCATGATCTTACGAGCACGAGTAACCTCAGAGTTCTTGAGGAGCCATCGAGGCGACTCGGGCAAGGTGAACATGAGCGAAAGCATCACAACACCCCATAGAAGCTGAAGACCGACAGGAATTTTCCAGGATGCGTCCGAGGTCTTGAAGTTCTGGGTAGCCCACGAGATACCGTAGGAGATGAAGATACCGAAGATGATGAGGAGCTGGTAACCAGTGACCATTGCACCACGAATGTGCTTGGGGGCAGTTTCACCGAGATAGAGAGGGCAGAGTCCTGAAAGAGCACCGACACCAAGACCGGCAAAGGCACGGCCGACACAAAACTGTTGCCAAGAGTTGATCGTGGCGGTCTGAATGACCGCACCAATGGTGAACATGGTAGCCCAGGTGATCATGGACGGTTTACGACCGAAGAAGTCAGAAACAGGAGCCTGAAGAAGAGCGCCGACGAAGGTACCGATGGAGAGAGACGAGTTGATAAGCGAAGTTCGCTCATCAGGAAGTGCACAGCCGGTAGGGCCGCAGTCTTCAGGACTACCAAAGGCAAGAACGAAAGGCTTCATGATAAAGCATCCCGAGATCACACCGATATCGTAACCAAACAGAAAACCGCCGATGCAAATGGTCAGAGCAAGCAGCTGCGCCTTCCGGGTCATCTTGGAAGGAGCAGGGGCATCGTAGCCCTGGACCTGGGTCATGTCAACGTCACCGGCGTGGACGACTTTGAGCTCGCTCTTCTCATTCTTGTAGATGTCCTCATTGGACGAGTTAGATGGGGTGCTCTGCATGTTTGCGACAGCACTTGTGTGCACCGTGTTAGGAAAGGGCAAGTGTCTCCGTCGAGGGTGAGGTTGGCACTTGTCGAAGATCTAGGCGACTGATTGCGATAACGAAGTAGGGAGGTAGAGACCGGATCGATGCGCAGGGAAGAGAGTCCTGATGAAGGGGTACGTCGGGGCATGGGGGACCGTGGGGGTGTACGTTCATATATAGTTCACCTCAAGTCTGAGCAGATCACGTAGGGAGCAGATAGACCAAGTGTCGTCAGTCACAAGGCAATGTGAGTGTGGGGATGAAGACGCGGAGATCGATGCAGCTATTGCCGCGATGCAGTACGGGGTGCAGCTGTCTCATCTGAGTGCGTGCGACTGTGTGGATGCGCGAACGAGAGAAAGCCGGATAGAATGAGACAATGGCTGTACTGAGTTTGGTACGTCGATGAAGCACGGCGCCGAACAGGGTTAGTTTTCCGAAGATGGACAGCGGCTTCGGTGGAGTCGAGCATCAGCATGCTTCATTCGACATTGGGTTACCATTGCGCAGCTGCGCTCAAGTGAAGAAAGTCTACCTGAGCAAACCCTATGACCGTCGGTGAACTCTATCGCGGCCGCAAGCTTACGGTTTTGACACACACACGTCTACACACAAAGAACAGTTTGGGTTGTGTTTGCTGCTGCGACGCCATAGCAAAGCCACTCCCTACCATTATTCCCCACACATTCGCGAGCTCTTGCTGCTGAGTATTGCGAGTCAATGCCAGTTGAGTTGTAAGAAACGGGCACAATCACTCTCTCGGGAATCTCATTGAGTCGTACAGGGCGGCTTCAGCATTGAGCTGCGCTTGACCGGTGTCCAGCATGGGGCGAATCAAGGCAGCTCTAAGCGACGTCGGCTAGCTCGACAAAAGTTGCGACTCGCGCACTGCGGTCAAACAACAGCGTCAAGAATATGACGCTCTGCCGCCTTGCTTTGCATTGTTTAGAAAAGTTGAGAACTGCGTTGCTTCTTTAGCTGCTGCCTTTGTTCATGCCAGAGATTCGTTGCGCTAAGCGGTTTGATGCGTTTGAGAGCGTTACGGAAATCTCTGGTCCGCCACGCCGCCTCTCCTCCCGCACCCAGCTGCAGCGACAACAGCGCTTCTTCTCATCTTCAGCAGCAAGCTCAACCTTTTGACCGCAACCAGCTCTCTTGCGCTTGTGCGACCCGGTCCAAAGTAGGAAAGTTTCTGCCTTTGTGATGGTTGCTGACGAGGTGTTTGGAGGCGAGCTCGCTTGCCCTGATTCAGCTCTTGATCCCACCTTCCAGGACCCCTTGTTAGGCTTTAGTGCGGTTCAGCTTCTTACCATGTGGGTTCAACTCTCCTTCTGAGGCTGATCCAAATGTGCGCAAAGCGCTCCTTTCACCTGTACGCCGCGGTTGTTCCCTCGGACAAATGAACCTACAAAGGGTTTGGACTCTCATTTCGCATAAGGCGGAGTTTCAATAGTGCTCATCACCACACAGTACGGCCATGACCAGAGGACGCATTGGATGAGATGTGCACAGCGGACTTCGAAACGAAACGTAAATCTGCATCACCGCCGTCTTTCAAGGACGAAGCGGGCTTCCATCGGGCCTTTTCTCATTGTCTTTGAGGTTCTTTTCCTTTGGCAAAGCAAAGAAGCTCTCACTTTTCTACCCTAATTCTCCTACACTCCGCTCTGCCGGCCAAAAGAAGTCAGATGGCCTTGATCCGTCTGTAACCGTTTTCCAACTGCCTTTTGAGGATATCAAAATTCGACTCCATGTTTGGCATAGAATATAATGTGAGCATACTGAGTAAACAAAATTCGGACGTAGCAAGCGACGTTTGGACAGCGAAAAGGTGCTGCGAAAGTCGGACAATGCAGCAAGAGCGAACTGACGTTGAGTCGTGGCTCACCGGCGATGTTCGATCTCACTTCGGCAACTTCCACTGCCCCTGCCCTGTCCGCCTCGAACCGGTCACGAGTTAGCTTCAGCGCCAACCAACTCCAGCATTGGAGCCCCGCTTTCTTTGAGCTCCGCTTTGACGCTAACAGACACACACTTGCACATGGTCCAAGCCGCCAAAACGTGGGGAAAGTAATGCCGGTCAGAAGGAATGTGTCCATCCCCATCTACCTGTATCACCTCAGAGTACTGCAATGGGAGTGAGAGTGGAGAGAGGGTAAAAGTGAACATGCGTTCTGTTGTACGTCAGGGTCGTGACACAAGAGGACACGCGGTGCGAAGCTGACCTGTGACTCGGTACCATCGCAGCAAAGGGGCCGTCCACAGGTAGACGAAGGCCAAGCAGCTTGGTTTCGGCTCCTTCGCCGGTCCCTCTTCGCTCATCTCGTGCTTTGCTTTCGCCCTTTACTCGGTCATTTCATCCCAGCTCGATCTTTCGAGTCGTCCCGATGATTGAAGGTATAGGCTTTCCGTCAAAGCCGATATCTGACCGAACCTGCCCAAGAGGATCTCTGTCCTGTATTATGATGCAATGCAGCAAAAAGACAAGATGTCAAGCGTACGTGAGATCGTGTGCAGAAGATCGCACAACTGGCTCTCGAGTCGGTCATCTCATCTCATGACACCGCCTTACTACTGTTGAGGAAAGCATTGCTCTGGTGCTTTCGATCTCTTGCAAAGAGAATACCGAAACGAGTAATGGAGTCAGGCGGAGATTACTTGGCAACCGACGAGCTGGGATGAGAGCATCTGAGATTTCCGGAAGAATACCGGCCACCCATGATCTTGGCTTCTTGAAGTCAGCGACGAAGTCCGAAGTGCTTCTACTGGACCAGTGACTTTCGACTCCGCTCTGACAGCGGGTTCTGCCGCTTCTCTGTGCGTGCTTTGATATGCTGTTTGTGTAGCCGTGTATGCCGTGGAACCACTCCACGAGAGCATCTAGCAGTGCAGACATCTGCGGTGCCCCGCCTTTCGGCTTATATCTCATGTGTGGGGAGAACATTTCCCTGTTCTCTTGTGTTACTTTGCCTTCCATGATAGAAACTTTACCTCCGTGCCGAAGCTGACAGCTCTCTCAGTAGTGTGCCCATTGTCGAAGCGGCAATCTCACATATCTCAGAAGTAGGAACAAGCAAATCTGTGGCATTGTGCCTTCTTTCCGTCAAAAGTCAAGTAAGCCGTCATGCCTCTCGCCATATCGCAGTGAACAGCTTTGGCTCGTCGCTCTCGGCACCAGCTCCATCCTGGACCCTGTCACTGACAAGAATCAGGAACCTCGGATCGCCATACTCGAACCAAGTCTAAGCCTGTAGCATGAGCTCGCCGATGTTCGGCCCCTTTCTGGAGACACAAGATCGGTATCGCGATTGGGACATGATTAGAGCCGATGTTACTCGCCTGCTCGTCGGCCACGAAGTCGCAAGCTATCTTTGAAGGCGTGTAGCTTGTATTCAGTACTATAAAGCGTCTCTGATTCCGGAGTTCTTTACTGTCATCGTCAAGAACTTCCCCTTGCAAGTGACAAAGCACTGAGATTGATGTACATTTCGACACATGAAAAACGGATTGCGGCAAGAGGTGTGAGCGTCTCAATTCGGTGCTTGGAGAGGCGAACAGTGGTTTCGGGCTCGATTTGTACTGTGTATGAACGAACAAAGCTCGGGACTTCATTCTGATTCTTCACAGGTTCCCTGCAAACGTTGCTGCGCTGTTCAGTGATCCTGAGCCTCTGTCGCGACGTTGAGATTGAGGAGGCGAATCTGTAAATGACAGCACATCGAACGGCGTTGGCCTCAACCATCACCAGACTGACAGAGCGTTGGGAAGGGATCCCGTCCCACCAGCCTCATCTCAATAATGTCCAGGTTGTCCATGGTCCGTCCCACAGCGGGATCACTTCATTTCGGTTGTGTGGGAGCGGCGAGCTTTTTGAAGACGACAGGGGTCCAACAGAGAAGTTCCAAGTCACATCCGTCCGCAGACGGACGGTAGGGTGAAGCATTCTTCTCGACGACATCATCTGCCCTATCCAAAACCTTGACCTTGGAAGTAGAATCCAGTAGCTCTGTCGACCATGAACGACCTTCGCGCTTCGCCACATGTCACGATTTCATACAGGGACGATGAGGATGAAGAAAAAGAAGTTCAGCCTCACACACATCTACTTGGAGCCAGCTCAACACCCAGTGCTACTACAGCAGCAAGGAGTCGTTCATGCTGGCGACGAATCCTTCTGTTGGTCGCTATCATCGCCATGGCGGTAGGCATGTTCGAGCTCGCGTTTCACGGCAAAGAAGCCGAATCGCTGCAGGCGGCAAAAGAAAAGATCGTGGAGCTTCAGCAGGAACTCGGCCAGCGAGTCAAAAGCGGCTATGGTAGAGTCATGGCCAGCATAGCTCAGCCGACAACTGCATCCGTCAAAGATGGCAAAGACGACACCCAAGCTCCGGCAGCCATTTCAGAATTAGACAAGATCAAGAGCAGGTCGGTCATTGTTCTCAAGACTGGCACGTCGGTGCTATTCGACCGCCTCCCAATTCAGCTTTTGCAAGCCCAAAACACAATTCATCCCCAAGTTCATCTTACTGGACAGGAAAGCTACAATGGACCTACATACCTGGTTTACTCGGACGCGGGCATGCAAATTGGCCCTTTTGCTGTTCGCGATGCTTTGACAAACGTGTCGTCATTCGTCCGCAATGACGCGGACTTCTCAAAACAGTACAAGGAGCTACACACAGCCTTATCGACCGGACAAGATCTTCGGGCCGTTTCATTCAGGGACGGCTGGACGTTGGACAAGTGGAAATTCCTGTACATGTGGGAAGATGCTTTCCGTCGTAATCCGCATGCAGACTGGTACATTGGTTACGAAGCAGACACCTACGTGCTCTGGGACTCCATGTTCAAGTTTCTCTCAACACAAGATGCTAGCAAAGAGCAACTCTTTGGCTGTGCAAACATACTTGTACGGAATCAGGAGCTCTTTGCGAATGGCGGATGTTCTTATGTGATTTCTGGCGCTCTGATGCGGGCTACATACGGCAAGAATCCAAACTTCGCCTCCAAGTTCGATAGCGAGGTCAAAGCCTCTTGCTGTGGCGATGCCGAGCTGAGCATTGCACTACGTCATTCTGGCTCCGCCCTCATCCAGAGTTTGGGTGATGCTGGTCCAAGGTTTCAAGGAGAACGTCCTCGCGAGATCCACTTCGATCGCGACAATTGGTGTCAGCCCATTCTCAACTTCCACCATCTCAAGAACGAAGAAGTGTATTGGCTTTCTAAGATCGAGCATGACATTCGCAAGAACAAGTCTGCCGATCAAACTGTTCTATATTCCGATATATTCGATCACATTCTCCCTCACAGTCTCAGTGTCGCTATGCAAAGTCTAGCAAGCCACAGCAACGATAGCACGTCGGTGGAGCTCAATCCGACGCAGGAAGACTGGGAGGCATTTGGGAGCGCCGACGGAGGAGTCGTGAAGGGACGCAGAACAGAGGACGTGAAGGATTGCAAACAGCAGTGTCTTGACAGCAAAGGATGTACTTCGTGGTTTTGGATCAAAGTCACAGAACAAGATCCAGATGGGGATTGCTATCTGATGCATGACGCTGTGAAGATCGGTAAGACGTACGAAGGTACCGGCATAAGAACGAGCGGTTGGATCGCGAACCGAATCGCAAGCTTCAAAGCACACAACCATTGCAAGAATCCCCCTGCAGCCTAAAACATCGGGTCTGCTCGTCAAACGTCGCATACATTCCTTTTTTTTCTAGTAAGCTCAGTAATTCACACTCTTTGAAACAGCAGCGTTGCGCGATGCATTTCATTCAACCCACTACAAGCAGAGAGACTCGTGAACAATCTATTTCCAAGAGAGAGTGAGAACAGGAACAAAACATGCAGGATCGTAACAAAAGATGCACAATGTGAAAGTCGTCAAGAATGCAATGGTGTCAAAGGTGGAGAAGGCAGCGGCGGAGCGTGAGAGGAAGGATGAATCAGTCCATTATCAAACGAGACTGACTCGCCTCCTTCCATCATCGGCTCTGTCTGCTGCCTGAATCGTGATGCACGTAACAATCTATCTTGCAAGAAAGGGAAAGGGGTTGAGCTCAAAGAAGCGTCAAGAGAAGGGATGCAGAAGCGATGGCTACGATCGCGAGCATAGGTGCTGAGAATGAGGACGGAGCTGCATTGGCTGCGCTTTCAGGTGTACTGATACGAACGACGTCCCTGTTCTGATAATCGCGTTTAGCCGCATTCATGAGCATCATAAAGGCGAGCGACTCGGATGAGGTTTCACCCTGACGAACAAAGGCGAGGACGTCGACGACGGGGTAACCTTCCCGGAATTGACCAATGGGGTTCAATGACGTTGCAAGGGAACGGTAGACCGTGTCGGCTTGAGAGATCCACTTGTTGTTCTTGGGAGACATGGAAGCCAATCGATATGTCGCGTACGTGATCAAGGCGGTACCAGCAGCGTCATAGAAGGTGGAAGTGTCGTTCATGTAGTTGTGGAACAGCAAAGCGCGGTCATCAAGCAAAGGCCAAGCAGCATCCAGGATCTCCTGCATCCAGTTGACAAGGTCGTTCTTCTGCTGCATCATCTGCATTGACGCTTGACTCTGCTCGATGGTAGCCAACGTCCTCGCCATACCAGCAAGAACCCATCCGTTACCTGTGGCCCAAGCTCCACCGTCTGTCCAGGTCCTGTTGTCGGGAAGCACAATGTGACCCCAAAGATTTGTGGAGGCGCCGGTTGTCAAGCGCATGCCATCGCGATACAGACGGATCTGGTCATAAGCCAGCTGAAGCAAGGTGTTGTTGCGAGTGATCATGCCGTAATACGAAAGGAAGGGAGGCATCATGTAGATGGCATCGCTCCAGAGCGCAACAGAGGTGTAACGGTGACTAATAGCTCCAGCGCGGGACCTGGGAGTGCGGCGGGCGACCATGTTGAGCGTGCTACGGGCGGCATTGCTGTAGAATCCGTCGCCCATCGCACCGGTGTTGCGGTCGATCTCACCATCGAGCCATGCAGCGAGAAGGACCTCAGTACCTGGAGAAGCGCCGTCGAGCGAGCTACCTACACCCATCTGCTCGTCGCCAGTAATACGGAAGGCGAGGCGACCAATGTTGTCCTGACGCGAAGCCGAGTGGTAGGCCATAGAAACGACATCATTGGGAGGGCTAGAAGCGCTTCTTTCATGTCCAGGACGGAAGGGCGGACCGCCGCCAGAGGAGGAGAAAACGGACCAACCAGGATAATCGAGTTCGAGAAGAGCAGTCTGAGAGACACCTTGTTCCCAAGAAGCGCGCTGTCCAGCGTACATTCCTTGTCTTGCCAAGTCGCTCATAGTATTGTTGATGGAGCTGCCACGCTTGTGAAGCGTTCTAGCGGTTGCGGTGGGCGCAACAGTCGCAGCCATAAAAAGCGCGGCTGCAAGTACGGTCTTGGCCGAAGCAGAAGCATAAGTGCGTTTGCGACTCTGTCGCAGAACTGGCTTGCGGGCACTGAGGGTTGGGACTGCAGCGACCTCAGACTCGTCAGCGTCTCGCAGGACCACAAGGGTGCCGTTTGAACGAAAGGCGGCGAGGTCGCCTGTTGCAGCCCACTCCTGTTCATTCTCAGCGCTGTGCGCTACAATGCTGCCGCGAACCTGAACTTCGCCCATGGGATCACCGCTGTGACCTTCATCTCGGTCCCCAGCGATGGTGAAACCAGCATCGACTGCAAACTTGGACTGAACAAGCTTCACCTCAACAGACACGGAAGGAGGACCAACGTGAGCTGGCACCTGCATACCGCCAGTCTCGTGCTCGGCAAATGCTTGAAGGTCGAAAGCATGCGTGGCACTGATGGGTGCGGTGACAGCGGCGGATTCGAGGTTTGGGAGATAGGTGTTGAGCACAGCACAACCAAGATGGGAGCGCAGAGAGTCGAGCAGAGCCTGGGGGACGGTATCGCCACGACCTGCAATGAGAAGATTGCGAACGCGGTTCGATCCGGTAGCTTCACGGGCATGTTTGTAGACGAGGCTATCTGCAAGACCCTTCCGGGAGAAGGTGCCGTTGCGAAGAGTAAAGAGCTTGTTCCTGGCCGCCCATGAGGCGAGGGGAGTTCGGCGACTGTACGTAGCCAGAGCACAGGCGAGAGAGGAAGCGCCCTCAGCGGAGGCGTAGACGAGCGTGGGTTTGCTGTGAGCAAATGCAGTGGAAGCGGCAGGGTTGGGATCGTCATAGCTCGAAGTAAGGAGGTCGGCGGTGATTGCGGCACCGGTATAGAGCGCTGTCAAGGCAAGTGCAAATCCAAAGGGGGTATGTGTGGCCATGAGCGAAGATGCTGGCGAGTCACATGCCGCATTGGCCTCGACAAAGAAGTGGTCGGCCGTAGTAGGGATCTTGTCGGCTGGGAAGCTAGCGAGTTGAGATGTGACGCCGGCAACGAGGTTGGCATGCTTAACAGCGATCCACTGCGACGAAGCGGCAGTCCAGAAGTAGGACTGAATCTGGTTGATGAGCTCGCGGTCGGTTGTTTCAGGACCATACAAAGAGCCACGACTGCCTGCCTCGAGAACAGTGTCATAACCGTAGATGCGAAGGCGGTGAGATCCGCCAAAATGGCTGTCGGCACGCTTCTTGGCTTCATCGAGGTCTGAAGAAGGCACAACGATGAGGGCGGATGAGTCTAGGAAAGGGATATGCAAGACGGTGGTCATGCTCTTGGCGGTAGTGTAAACGCCGATGACTGAGCGGGCTCCGCTGCTGGAAAGCGCAACGGGCACCGAGTCTGCACCCTTCTTTTGGAGCTGTTCGGGCGACAATACAAGAGTGTGGAAGCGAGAGCTGACCGAGGTGTGTGAGTTGGCGAGTAAAGCTACGAGGCTCTCGTATGTGTCGCATTCTGAAACGATTGCAAAGACGGTCTGAGTGACGGGAGCCGATGAAAGCTTCATGAAACCTGTGGCAAAGGCGGTAGCGTCGCCAGCGACGTCCTCATTGGACTTTGTGTTACCGTAGATAGACCTCTTTGCATTGCGTTCAGAGCCATTGGCGCCGTGCTTGACGAGATCTGAGATGTCATTGACTTCCTTGCGTGGGCGTAAGGCAAGGTCGAAGCCTGCGGGGGAATTGGCGTTGCGGTAGATGGCCGACTCGTTGGGCTGCCGTGTCTGCGAGACGTCAGCCTGACGTGTGAGGATGAGTGGGTGAATGAGAGGCTGGTATGAACGCGAAACATAAATCGAGACTGATAGTGCTGCGACCAGAACGAGAAGGAGCACCAATGAGGTATCGTCGATGACCAGGGAGAGCACCATCTTGGCTAGAGCTCTTCGAACACGATGATGGGCGAGAAGAGAGATTGCTCCGGCCCAGATGGACGCCAAAGTGAGATGGGGAAGAGGTCGAGATTAGGTGGACGGCATTCAGGAATTGCTCTGGTGGCCAGCTGTCGTCTGTTACCGGAGGGTGGAGGCGCGAACAAGGTGATGATGGTGAGAAGAAGAACAGATCGAAGCGTGGGGATGAAGGTAACGAGGACGAGAGGAGAGCGGTGAGAGGGTCCTTTTGTTCGAACAAGCCGATGGCGAGCGTCGAAAGTCAAAGATTAGGATCCACGGCGATCTGGAAGACGTTTCAAGCGAACGGCTCACGATACAGAACTGTGCAGTAGCAGGAATGGATCGTAACCGAGAGAGAGAAGGAGAGAGAGAGAGTGACAGCTCAGGAATCTTGGTCAAGGCGCAGGGTCAAAGCTGTATGAGCAGAGTAATCATTCAGGGTCAGAGACGGCAGCAACGTTGGCTAGCAGAGTAAGAGAAGCGACACGTCGGAGAGACATTGCCATATCGTCACTTTTGTCGCCGTTAGAAGAATAGACAGTATACTGTACAGAGTGCGAGGCTGCAGACTCGAGTCTATGCTTTCATATTCGGATATCCTGCCTCGGGCACAGAAGAACGGCACGAGCAGCTGCTGCAACTCAATTTCAGATTTTGTTTTAACTAACTTTAACTTAATTACTTTTTGGTCGCATTTCAGCTGCTGCGTCATGCATGATCTCGAATGCTGTTTGCTGACTTCACGCATTCCCTTTACTTCGAACAATTTACTCATGCCTCTTCTTTCGGCATTGCCGATGGCCTTGATCCCTTCCTATAGCGCAGAAAAGAAGATAGGAGACAGAAGGCTTGTGTGTATAGAAACTTCTTCGCAAGCGCTTTGATAGCTTTATTTGGAGATGAAAATGAGATGAGAAAAAAGAGGGGAATGAGCGTCAAACGTGCGTTCCATGCCTGTCCACGAAATCAAGGTGCGTCTTGCTCCGAGGCCACACCCGAGCTGCAGGTCGACTCTAAAATATTTCCTCTTGGGACCTGCCCAATCCGAACAAAAAAAAAGGCTCCTGTCGGACTCCTCTTTCGCCATTCAGCACAAAGAAGTTGGCCTCCCCCACTATGCATCGACGCAGACGACGCCCGTCGCCGATCAGCAAGCTGATTCCTAGCAGCCTGGTGTTGGCAGAGATGGTCAGTCATGCTATAGGGTTATGATGGCCGTTACTGCCTTGCACGCCGCTTCGAGCCAAATGGTAATGAACTGCTGTCATTCGAGACAGAAAGGACAGGACATTTCCCCACCTGTGTGTGGGTGACTGCTGTGTAGAAGCTGGCGATCTGATACCCATTTTCCCGCTTTCCTGATTCCCGCCTCGCGTGTGGAAAAGGAGATACACTGTGAATGAAGTCATCCTTCTCAAGTGACGGGTCTCACACAGGCCCACCACACGTCGGTCACCTTAATTTCCTTTCGTATTCTACTGACTGCGTTTTCCTTGTGTTTGGCGAGAACACGTTCTGCAGATACATTCCATCGCGTGCCGTTGTGTGCCGTTTGTGACGTCGAACACCTTCGTTTCAACGCGGCATCACACAATCAAAAAGGTGTTCGACTTTCGATAGTATGACTTTTGTTTGTAAACCGATCGGATACTCACCGAACTCCTTTTTTTTGGAGAGCTGCGAGTCGGATCAAGTAGTGGCAGCAGCAGCACAAGCACGCGCGACGTGTCTACCAAGCACTGCCTCGTTTGGCTTGGCTGCAGCTCAACATGCATTCGCCAAGACCGTACAGAAAATGCGCACTTCCTGCGCTGCTGCACATTGCCAAGGCATCGTCCGTCCACGCTCTTCCTTGACTCTGTTCATCGAATTGCTCGGCGTTCTTCTTACCTCGCCCACAGTAGGCGATTTTCTGTATCAACGCGGACTGTACAATACAGAGGGGAGAAGCATCTCGGGCATTCCGCACCCCTGATTCCATGCCAAGCCATTACATTTCCCTCACCATGAACTCAACGCCTCTTTCTCACACAGTCTCGAAATGCACAGCTTGACAGTCACATCCATGGGTTCGGTTGCTCTCATTGTCCTTTCTAAGCCAGGCTGGCAAGCCTTGGCAATCAGGATCAAGGTCCTCTGCCAAGCTTCGGGTGCCTGAAGGTTCGATCAGATGAGTTTACAATATCCTGGACCCTTTCGCTCCCTTGACGTTTCGTGCCACGAGCAGCAATCTCAAAAGCTCTTTAGAAGAAGCAGCGTCCAGCTTGCCCGATGTAGATTCGGTCTGCACGCGAGCTTCAACTCCGATGAGAAAGGTGATATCATTCATAGCGGTGCTTGGGCTTTTGTTACATGAATTCCGATTTTTTTCCGTATCATAACATGAATAGAGCGTCTATTCCAAGGAAAGGGTCATATCTGTCGTCATCTACCTCCTGGAGCCGGTCCTGCTCCAGCGGCCGCAGTCGCCGCTTGTACCAGAGCATGGCTCTGAGGCACCGACATGCTCGCTCCAGTCACCGGGATCGGAACAGGTGCTGGACTGTTCGATGGCAACGGCTCTTCTAGACTTGCCACGTACTGATCTAGACTATTGATGAACGACGCAGTAAACGGACTCAATGGCGCAACTGGATATCCGTAACTTGCATCCTGTCGTCCGATCGCAGCTTCAGCTCGAGCAAGGTCATTGAAGCTCGCATCGGGTCCAAAGAAGCTCGCGCAGATGTACGGACAATCCGGGTTGTTGCTGGCACCGTCACTGCTTGCTGCTGCTGGTGCATTCGTCAAGTTGGACACAGCTGCGTTTGACGATTGTCGGTTCTGGCTCGCCTTGCCATTTGGCGCAGGGAAATAGCTTCCGTTGTTAGCAGATGATGGGTTCAGCGAAGAGCTACCAACCATCGAAGCTCCACGACCCCTTCCTGGTCCCGGGAACGCGTTGTTTGGCGAGACTGACGGTGAAGTTCCCATACGAAGCGACGCTGTCTGCCATGGTTGTTTCTGCCAGAGCGCTTCAATGTCATCAAACGAGTTGGCGTTGGCCGGCGCCACTTGTCCGTCGAAGGGAAGCTTGGGACGAGCCATCTCAGAAGCAGATGCAGAATGCGCCAGGCTGTGCGAACTGGCGCTGCTTGAGCCGGGCGAATTGTACGCAGGCGGAGTACGATGCGTGCCTGTCAATGCTGGCGTCGATCCGTTCGAGTAGCCGGACGAGTTCGAGTACCAGCTCGGGTTGCGAATCGGAAGACTGTCCATCGACCGACTGTGAAGTGGACCACCGCCGCGCGTGGAGCCAGGTCCAAGGCTGGAGCCAGTCAGGGCATCGTCTGCCTTGCGCTTGTTTCGGTTCGACTCGGGAGGCTGGATCGCTCTTGCACCATCCATTGCTAGCTTCGACTTGCTCGATAGAGCCTGCAGCAACAGACGCACAAACTTGAGATCATCAGTGATCTGTGCACGCAGCTCGGAGCTATCCCAGTCACATGACTCTTGTGGATGTGTGTCGAGCATCGAGACAAAGTGGATAAGCACAAGCGAAGCGATGATCGACATCTGTGCAAAGAACCACAGTCTCGAGACCGATTTGTGCTGTGTGCGCATCCCTTCGCCGATCATGGCTCGCTGCTCGTCCAGTGTAGCAGTCTCACTTGGCGTAAACCACTTGAATGCGTTGCGGAAGACCTTGATGATGAGCATCGAGGCGGCGAAGCTGATATCCCTCGATTCCTTGTATTTGGGGTTGGTCCAGGACTGAACATAAAAGCGCTTGTGCAGTGTCAACAACTGCATTTGCACTGCAAGTGCCATGGCGGATCGATGCCATCTTTCTGGGCTGTCCGAGTCGTCCGAGTCAATGAGCGAATCGTCGAAGCGCAGATGCTCAGGGATCGCGGCTTCAATAGCGACGACCTCTTGGTGGAGTTGCTTGGTGAACTCGTAAGCCTCATCTTCGCTCATTCGGATACGGTGACTGGCTCGACGAGCGACGTCGCTGAGCTTGAGCTTATACCGCATGTGCACTGATACCAATTCATTGTTGTGAGCATCGGGACCAAATAGTGACGGGAGACTGGTGTTGGCGGGATCGATGATGTAGCTGCGCTTGACGTTACCTGCCGAGAACCAGTCTTGCACGCAAAGCGTTGCGAAGAGACCGAGGCGATCTTTTCGCTCTTCCAGAGGCAGCGATTCAGAGGGCTCGACGTCAAGCTGAAGAGCGTAGGCCATGAAGCAGATGTTGGCCATCATGGCAGATCCGACGGCGGGACCTTTGAGTGCACTCATACAAGAGCTGAGAAGGACCATGGTGCGAACGTTGTCGAGGTGAAGCTCTTCGTAGATGTCGAGTACCGAGAGTGCGTGTTGAGCGGCGTCGAGGAAGACAGTGAAAGCTTGCTTGCCGTATTTCTCGAAGAGGTGCTCGCCTTCGATCGGCTCACCGAAGACGAGGGCAGCACCGCAAAGAGCGTGGATGGTGGCAACGAGACGCAGATGATCGCGCATCTCATCATAACGGAAAGAATCGGGACGACCGTCCCAAAAGATGCGCGTTTCTTCGACAGTGCGCTGCCTCTTCCTGAAAGGCTCTTCGGGGATTAGATGCGCCATCCAGGAAAGCTCACGGAAGTAGAAGTCGGTTAGACTGCGAACGATGCTGTTGTCTGGGAGGAGGTTGAGAAGTTCGAAGAGAGTTCGACGTGTGACTTCTTCAGACGATACCTGGTTCATTTGCGAAAAGCCAAATCCGAAGCCCCAAGACACCGAGCCCGAAGCGTAGGAGGGGCGAAGGGTATCGGTCTTGCCGGCAGCTGCGGCCTTGTTGGCTTCAGAGGCTCCGAGCTCGGCAAGGGTTGAGAGCTTGGATGTGGAAGGTCCATTTGTCGAGGTTGTGCTAGTAGACGACAACTTTCTTTGAGCGGCGTTGGAAGGAGTTGTAGATTTGGCACCGGGCAGTTCGACGCCAAGAGAGCCAGCGATTGCACCCATCATAGCTTCGAGACGGTCAAGACGCTCATTGACTTGAGAGGAGTCGCCGCTATCGCGGCCGGTGGTCTGAGGTCTGACACCTTCGGCCCATTCGCACTTGCTGGATTCGCCGCGATCTCGGCAGGCACCGCATGGCCAACCTCGATCACACTTGAGTTTACGTCGACGACAGGGTTCGCAGGAGACAGCCTTCTTTGTGGATTTCTTCTTGGATGTGTCGTTGCCCTGATTGGAGGAGTCAGCTGCGGTGTTGGACCCTGCCGTCCTATCTTCTGAATTGGAAGTCATGCTGGCAGATCTGCGATTCTCAGCCAGCGGCGGTGGAGGTTGTTGGGGTGTGATTGGAGCTGTTACGCGGCCGCCGTGAATAATGTTGGTCGGACTGACGAACGGTTTATAGGAAGATGAAGACGAAGGTCGGTTGTGGGTATAGCTAGATGACTCGGATCGTTGGGCAGACGAAGTAGGTGGAAGAAGAGGAGGTGGAAGAGCAGAGCCTGTGGGGAGAGGTGCGCCAGAAGCCAAGGCAGTGCGAAGAGGCGGTAGGACAACGTCAGACGAAGGCGAAGGTCGGCGAGGTCTGACGTTGTAGTCGTTGTTGTTGCTGATGGAGGAAGAAGTGATAGGGTTGCCGGTGTTTCGGGAAGCCCTGAGGTTGTGGTTGTTGTTGTGATTGTTGGTGTTGCTCTGTGGGACGGATGAAGAGGTCTGAGAGGGTTGCTGCGCTGCAGCCGGACGCTTTGGCATGACCAAAGACGAAGGGAAACGATCCAAGACGAAAGAAAGAGATGGACGAGGAGGATAGGTGAACTGAACGGAAAAAGTAGGCTCCGTGGAGCTATGCAGGCACCGGATCGAAGGTGGATACAGCAGGGAGATGGTAGACGAGGCTGTGAAGGGATGTCGAGCTGAGCTCGATTGGATCAGCTGCAGAACGGCGTGGGGGAAGCAGACGAGCTTTTTTCCGATGGGACGGAAAAGACCAGAAGCCGAGCAGGAATGAAGAAGCGAGAAGAGAAAGGCACCGAGCAGCCGACGACAAGGAGGAGGAGGAGGAGGAGTAGGAAAGGTAGAGGACGAGTCAGACAGCGGTGTCGAGAGAGCGACAAAAGGTACCGATGGAGACAAAAGCAAACGAGGCTTGCTGCAGCTGGCAGAAACCATGAATTGATGCGCCTCGAACGAATGACTTCGTATGCGAGAGCGCGAAGAGAGATTGAACAGCACTATGCGACAGCAGCGGTACCCAAACGTCAAAGTGCAAGTGAAAGTACAAGCATGTCGGATCGGCAGTTCGGGCTTTATTACAGTATGAACGTGCGACAAGTGTGGATGGTGAATCCATGCGACGTTCGGGTTCTGAAACCTTTCTTCTCTCTTTCCTCGCACTTTGACTTGCAAACCTATCTTACTCGTTCTAATGGATGCCAGTCGCCGTTCGATTATGATTGTACAATACTCACTTTGGCAATAGCTTGTCTTGATGAGGAGATAATGCTTTGATCAGCTGTCCACGTCCGCAAAGATTTGTGTGCGCGTATATCCCTTAGCACGGAGATAGCCCAACTTGAAGATGACGATGAACGACGATGGCTTGAAGAGGCTTAGTTAGATACTGGCTGTGCTGCAGAGAGCGCATTGGAAGCAAGGCGGGGTTGCGATTGCGTGCCTGGAACAGCGTGGCTGACTGGGATTCGAGTCGAGTTGAGTTGGACAGGTGTTGAATGGAGAATTTGGTCCGAGGAGTTGGCCGGAGATGGATTTTCGCTTTTTGCTGCTATCTCTCTAGCGTGGGCACCACAGGCGAGATAGCTTGGAAAAAGGAAAAGGAAAAATACAGTAAAATAACGCTAGTCCAGCCGACTGAGCCATTCATGATTCTTTTCCTGCCTCGCTTTTTTCGGCGAAGACGCGTGTCACGAGCCAGAGAGACTCAGCTCCACCGGAAACTTGTCTGTAACTGTTATATCGGAACACATGTCGTGCGAGTACGGTATCTCAGAGAAATTGATCTTGAATCTTAACTTCCCGATTTACCACATCAAAGTCTGAATGATAGCTGTACGAGAGAGTAGCCCTAACATGCATATTTTTTCCTCTGATTTTGCATTTCCGGCAAAGTAGATCGACGTTGAGCCGATTGTTTTGTGTTTGATTGGTTGTCATGCTTTCTGCCGGCGTGTTTGAATCGCAAGTAACCGGTCTCACTTTTGGCTGGTGTTACCTCATCGTTCTTTTTTTCTTTCTGTGTTCAACTTGCGGGGTCCCATCCCGTGGCTGCCGGTTCGACCCTTTTCTTTCCTTCTTTCTTTCTTGTGTGGGGTGACCGCACAAGCTTGCCTGACTCTTTACCTGGCCATGCTTTTCTACTGTTCCCAATGCGAGCACCATTACAGCTGGAGAACAACTTCAGAAACAATGTACAGACCAGTGAAGATAGAGGAAGGAGTTCCGTCACGTTGCTACCCTGAGTCCAAGATTCGAAATCAGTGTCTTGGGAGCACACAGTTGTGACAGTCACTGGCCAAGGGAGATTTTGAAGACAAAGACACAGGGAGAGGTTTTTAGGTGTGTGTCAGGGGACCGGTTAAGTTTCGTCAAGAGGACCGATTCTGATTTGTTTGCTTCCACACTCCCGACTCGTCCAACACTGCGCCTCAGAGCCCTCAACTCACCGCTCCTCGAAAATCCACTATTACCGGCACAGACTCGCCAATTGCTCTTACTTTTGCCGGTTCATTCGGTCAGCTTTTGGATACTGCTCCGATCTTCGCATCCCCCGCAGTGGCAAGCGGTTCTGATATATACTCTGCTCAATCCTCGACATTCCCCACACGCTTCATCCACCCCACATCGTCTGGCTCTCACCCTATCTTTCGCTTTCATTCATTTGCAGAGCTTGAGCGGTTCACTATCTTCCTTCTTCTTCTTCACAGCCACACGTGCACACACACACACGCTCACACACATCGCCCTGTCCAGAAGAAATACAACATGGCGCCGCCACGTTATATTGAGCTTCCCGCGGGTCTCAAGCCAGCTGGCGTACCCGGTAGCGAGCTTCTTGCCTACGAACGATCTAAGGCCTCCTTCGACACCAAGGCCATGGCTGAGTACATCCATGGCAAGGAATTCCTCGAACTTCAGGAACGTCTCGTAGAGATTCTCAGTTCTGACCCCGTCTTCGACAAGACCTCCGATCACTATTATGGGCGTGCTGACAAGTTCCGTCGTGCCATGCTCAAGGACAAACGTCTTGCACAGCTCGCAGCAGAGCACAACTGGGGTCAGACCGAGATCTCCATGGCCGAGAAGCTTGCTGATCTCCCCGGTCCCATGGGTCTCCACAAGAGCATGTTCTTGACCACCCTCTACAACCAAGGCAACGACGAGCAGCGCAAGGTCTTCTACGAACCTGCTTCTAGGTACGAAATCATCGGCTGCTATGCTCAGACTGAGCTTGGCCACGGTTCCAACGTCCAGGGTATCGAAACCACCGCCACCTGGATCCCTGAATCTCAGGAATGGGAGATTCACAGTCCTACTCTCACCGCAAGCAAGTGGTGGATCGGTGGTCTAGGTAGGACTGCCGACCACGCCGTGGTGATGGCACAGCTCATCATCAAGGGCAAGAGCTACGGCCCTCACCCGCTTGTTGTTCCTATTCGCGATGTCAAGACCCGTGAGATGCTTCCCGGCCGCACTATTGGTGACATTGGTCCCAAGGCTGGTTACAACACTACCGATAACGGTTTCATGCTCTTCGAGCACGTTCGCGTCCCTCACTTCAACCTCCTCGCCCGTTTCTCCAAGGTCGAACCAGAGACCGGCAAGTACCTCCCACCACCCAACGCTAAGCTTGCTTACGGTACCCTCACATGGGTTCGTGCAAACATTGTCCGTGACGCATCGACTGTGCTCATGCGCGCCGTCACTGTCGCCATTCGCTACTGTGCCGTTCGAAGACAATTTGCCGATCGCGATGCTCCCAAGTTTGGCCAGGACGGCAAGCCTCTCGAAACCCAGGTTCTCGACTACACCATGGTCCAGATTCGTCTCTTCCCCATCCTTGCACAGGCTTTCGCCTTCCACTACACATCGCGCTTCATGTTTGAGCTCTACGAGCAGAACCAGGCCAACATTGAGTCAGGCGATCTTTCGCTGCTCGCCGATACCCACGCCTCCAGTTCCGGTCTCAAGTCGCTCACCACCCTCTACGCCAGTGATGCCATCGAGGTGTGCCGAAAGGCCTGCGGTGGTCACGGTTACAGCATGGCTTCCGGTCTCCCCGATTTCTATGCCAACTACCTCCCCAACGCCACCTGGGAGGGCGACTCGTACATGCTTTCGCAGCAGTGCACCCGCTACCTCTTCAAAACCATGCGCGCCATCAAGAGTGGTCGCGGCAAGGTAGACAAGAACATCACTACCGACTACATGATCCGCTATCTCGACAACAAGAACGAGAAGGCTCAGATCCAGTTCTCTGGTGACCTTTACGACCCTCTCTTCTTCATGCGCGCTTTCGGTCACCGTGCTGCTTACCTCACTGAGCAGACTTTGGCCCTCCGTGACGATGCCAAGCGTTCGTGGAACTCGTTGCTCGTGGAGCTCTACCGATGCTCTAAAGCACACTCGCAGTACTTGCTCGTCCGCAACTTCGGTATGGCCATTCTCAAGGACGACAAGCTCAACTCGCAGCCCGCTCTCCGCCAGATTGTTCAGAAGATCTTCCTTCTGTGGGCTTGCCACACCATGGAGCAGGAGTCGGCCGATTTCCTTGCTTCCGGCTACATTGACGGCAAGCAGTTCCACCTCTTGGGCAGCAAGGTGCAGGAAATCATGGCTGAGCTCCGACCCAACGCTGTTGCACTTGTCGACGCCTTCGCCGTGCCAGACTACCTCCTCAACTCGGCGCTTGGTCGATCGGACGGCAATGTCTACGAGGCTCTCTTCGACTTTGCCCTTCGTGAGCCCCTCAACTCGGCAAAGTGGAATGTTGATGTTCACGACATGAACACCACCGACTTTGACTCGGACTTGCCTCGTGCCAAGCTCTAAGAGGCTACATCAAAGTAGAAAGCATCAAATTGTAAATAAGCTTAGACTCCTTCGTTACTAGAACAGTGTCATAGATATGTACTATTCAAGCCTTCGCCGATGTTTCGGAGTGTGTGTGTGTGCCTGTGTGGTCCTGTATGTTGAGCTCAATGAAAGCGTAGATATACCGAACGAGCAAACCGGCTCAAATGAGCTAGCCGTTCTTCTGTACCGTACACATTTGACGGGCAACGGCAGTCCCTCGAAGGCTAGCTGTGGAAAGTTTGCATTGCCGGCAGTCGATTGCAAGGCAAAGATGGCGGCTTAGAAATTTGCGGATGTAACCGAGAGGCTCTGTTTTTGGCCGGCTTGTTCGCCGAAAAAGCCCGGGCCACGTTTACTGTACTCTCTTCTCACAAATAGCAGCACGGCGCTATCTTCCCCGCATCTGAATCTGCTCCTCACTTCATCTTGCCCCACGCACAGAGCATTACCGCTGACCTTCTACCTTCCTTGACTCAGATAGTAGCCGAACATTTTGTGCGTTTACTCCCGTCTTGCCCGAACGTAGATCTCTCTCAAAAGGGTTCTTCGAGCTTCATCTCTACACAGTCCTCATTCCTCACCTCCACCAACCTCAGATCATCCATCTTCCTCCAGCTTGCTTTTGACGATGACGACCTCACGCTCCCCTTTCGACTGGTCCGTCACGGATCCTCACCATAACAATGAGTATATGCGATTCGCATCTCGTCGATCTACCGTGCTATCCACTAAAGGTGTTGTTGCATCTTCGCAGCCGCTTGCCTCGTCTGCCGGTATCGAGATTCTAAATGCTGGCGGCAATGCAGCGGATGCTGCTGTAGCCGTGGCTGCTGCACTCAACGTCACCGAGCCATGCAACACTGGTATTGGCGGTGACGCATTCTGTCTTTTCTACGATGCCGAGAAGCGTCAAGTTCGCGCATTCAACGGATCAGGCCGTGCGCCTCAAGCCATGACTCTTGATGTTCTCCGCCAGAAAGGTGTCGATGGCGTTGAGATCCCCGGTAACAGCATTCACAGTGTCACAGTACCTGGTGCTGCCGCAACTTGGATCGACACTGTGGAGAAGCTCGGTAGCGGAAAGCTCACCATGCAAGAGATCCTGGCTCCTGCCATTCGACTCGCTGAGCAAGGATACCCAGTGCACGAAAACACCGCTTACCTCTGGGGTCGCAGCGAGAAGCTCATCAAGAACGCATCGCCCAATGCTGATGAGATGCTGTTCGAGGGCCGAGCGCCAAGGACTGGCGAGCTGATGCGTATGCCTACTCTCGCTCGTACTTTCCGCGAAATCGCGACCAAGGGCAAGGAAGGCTTCTACACTGGCCGCATCGCCGAAGCTATTGTCGATCTGATCAAGTCGCAGGGCGGTGTTCTCGAGCTCGAAGACTTGAAAGACCACCTCGACCGCGGTACAGAAGAGGTCACTCCTATCCAATACACTTACAACCATCCTGCTGAAGCTGGAGACTTGAAGGGAAAGGAGGGTGTCACCATGTACGAGTGTCCACCCAACGGTCAGGGGCTCACCACATTGGTTGCTCTAGGTATTCTGGATGAGCTGCAGAACCAGGGTAAGGTAGGCGACCTTGCCAAGCTCAAGCACAACAGCGTTGAGTACCTCCACGCACTCATTGAAGCACTCCGTCTCGCATTCGCCGATACTAGGTACCACGTGTCTGACCCCGCTCACTCCGAGCAGGACGTCGCTGCACTCCTCCTAAACAAATCTTACCTTGCTGAGCGAGCCAAGCTCTTTGATCCCACGAAAGCCTCCGTCGACCTTGAGAAGGGCAGTCCCGCCAACACATGCGATACCGTCTACTTTTCCGTCAGTGACCAGTACGGCAACGCTTGTAGTTTCATCAACTCCAACTATGCTGGTTTCGGTACTGGTGCCGTTCCTGCAGGCTGCGGCTTTACTCTACAGAACCGCGGTGCTGGTTTCACCCTATCCGAGGGTCATTACAACTGCGTCGCTCCACGCAAGCGTCCTTACCACACCATTATCCCCGCTATGGCTACTCGCGGTGACGAGCTCTTCCTCAGCTTTGGTGTCATGGGCGGTTTCATGCAACCTCAGGGACAAGTGCAGGTGTTGATGAACATTCTTCATCACGGCTTTTCAGTCCAGGATGCTCTCGATGCTCCTAGATTCTGCATCGGTGCGGGTATGGCCGGACCAGAGGGCGCCACTTCCGAAGTCTACTTCGAGCATGGTGTCGATCAGGAGGTGGTCGATCAGCTGGAAAAGATGGGTCACAAGGTCAAAGTGGTGGATGGTTGGGGACGGTTCCAATTTGGAAGGGGACAAGTGATTCAAAAGGTCGAGAACAAAGCAGGAAGGTTGGTTTGGGCTGCTGGATCTGACCCTCGTGCTGATGGTCAGGCCATTGCTCAGATCTGAGCACCTAGGTTCACTCAAACAATTGACTTGGGATAACGAAGACACATCATGTTAATAGCTAGTGAGACCACGGCTGAATGTTGCGTGCAGAGCATGATCTTCAGCTCGATTACGATTACGAAACGTCCATGAGAATACAGGCCACGTTCAATGATAATACATCTTGTACTTCTTTTTCAACTCCTCGTCACCGCTCCAGCCCCATTTGACTCTGATCACTTTCGCATCGAAGCCTTCCTCCTGCTTTGGCGGTTGTCTATCCTTAAACCAGCTCTCGATCGCAGTGAATGGTAATATTGTCCTTTTGCTCTCGCTCTCATTCGTCGGTCCATAATGTGCCCTGAAGTGGTTGTTGTGGACGCAAACGTGCTTGGGCACGTCAAAGTAGATGCAGCGAATACGCGCACCAATGTTGCGAGCGAGGTCAATGTAATGCTTTCTTGTGGCCCGGTCGCGATTCGTATTGTCAACAACACAGGATTGGGATGAAGCTATGGTGTCCGTGACAACACGGAGGCACTTGTCGCGGGTGCGCAAAGTGTCTTGGTTGACATGGACATAATTCTTTGGTGCAAAGATCCGGTTGAAGAGATAAGTTTTCCCCGAGGCTGGGGCGCCAACGAAGAGCACGATCTCTGGCTCAAGGCTGGTTGCTTCACCGAGGATCGTGCGAGCTGCAGCTTCGTCGTTGTCGATGGCACTAAGCTCCACAGTGTCCATCTCGTCTTCTGGCTCAGCCACGAGTCCCTTGAGCATTACATTTGGTGGCGGCAGAGCAGAGGGGCTCCATGGTCTCGTTGGCGTCTCATACTCCTTGTTTCTGCCCAAAAAGTACTCTTCTGGAGTAAAGAAGCCTATCCCTGCATTCAGGGCCCATTTCAGGTCGGTGTCTTGGTGATCTCTATATTTCTTCCTGCCAGCCGCATCGCCTACGAAGAAACTCTCCTTCAGGTCCACCTCAACTCCACCATTCCACTTTGCCACAAACTCTTCCCACATTCCCAGTCTAGGCTTGCGATAAACATCATCGCCCAGCGCAGCAAAGACTCGCATCGGCACATCGATCGCTGCAGCAATGTGAGCCATCTTCTTCTTCCATGTCGCAAGGCCAGATTTGGCAGAATATGCTGTCTGCTTCTGATTTGTGATGATGACGATAGCGAAGCCGTCCTCGAGATGCTGCTTCCGAATGCGCGAGATGACGGAAAGTGTCCCAGATCCGGCCGGCTGGGCAGAGAAAAGGAACTCAAAGTCATACTCGTCCGTCTTGCTGGGGAACGTCTTGCCACCTTTGGGACGAACGATCGTGCCGTCAAGGTCGTAAAAAGCTACCTTCGAGTTTGGTTGGGGGTTGCCATAAACGCCATGCAAGCAAGTCTTGGACGAACCGATAAAATCTAGCCATTTCAGCGCTATCGAAGAGGGAGCGGCGCCGTTCGCCGCCGTCGAAGCCGAGCGAGGCTGGAAGATAGAAGCAAGCTTTGGTGTTGCCTTGATCGCGGGCTTGCCGTTCGGTAAGCCATTCGAAGCTGCTGACTTGATCGCCGAAGATGTAGAGGTAGGCGCCTTTGTTGGTAGCACCGGTTCTTCCTCGTCCGACTCGTCCTTAGATTTCTTAAGCCTCGCAGGACTCGTCTCTGATGCGAAAGCCCGCTTCATCGCTTGCGTAGGCCCAAAGAAGGTAGGCAATCTGACTCCGCTTCCGGTCCGCGCTGCGCTCCGAGCGCTTGCTGAAAGAGATCTTTGTAGCAGCCACAACGTCAAAGCAATTTTGTGACCTGGGGATGACTTCTCTCCTCACAGCCTAGTCAGTCGATAAATGTCGTAAATGCGAGAAGGCGGCGACAAAGGTGGTGAAATGGTGGTGAGAAAGAAGTCTGTAAGAAGACTTGAGATGTTGAGTTGGTCCGTGTCCGGACCCTGAACTGAGCTTTTTCTGTGCAAAATAATGAAGGTCTGCAATAATCCATTGCCAAAATTGTGTCACAGAAACAACATCATAAAATCAGACTTTTATGATTGCCTTGATGGTGTTGGCTCTCAAGTAGCTCACTAACATCTTGTCTCGGTCTGACTTCAATACGGATCAGCTCAAGATGGGAACGGCTAGAGCCAGCTTAGTTGATCATCCATATCTATTGCGACGGCGAATGTATACAGTATCACTTGTCCTCGTCTACTCTTCCGCCATCGACATTTCGGTGACAACAACAGGAGGACATTCTGGCCTGGTCAAGTTGGCTCCAAGCTGTCCACCAAGCCAGATTGCTACACCATTAGACCAACCGAATCCGGTCTGGACTGTGTATTCACCGCCTCCGCCCGCAGCATTGATATCGGAAGCGTTGAACTTCTCAAACATGTTGCCAATGGCGGTGGAAGCGTTGAGGCCGTTGGCGGTCAAGATGTCGTCAGGGACGGGCTGGAAGTTGGGGTCAGTGGTGTTTAGTTTTCCACCAGTGGCTCTCCAGGAGCAGAGGGCAGACGCGACATAACGGTTGGCGAGTTCGCGAACCAACTCGTCACGCCAGCTCTCTCCGCTCGTGTTGTTTCCGACGTTGAGAGCGGGGTTGACCTCCGTCGAAGGGTCGTTGGGATCAGTGGCGCCTGCAAGAGTCTCGTTGATCATGCTTCCTGGCTCGTTCTCCAAAGGCTGAATGGGAAGAGTGTCAAGCGATTGACCGAGCTGGTTGGTGCCGTTGACCATTGGGATGAGGGTGAAAGTGCCATTCTCTGCAGGCAATTGCGGTCCAGCAGCGAGCATGTCGGGGAGGTTACGAAGAGCCTCAAGAGCAATGTAGGTGTGAGGTGGCCAAGCATTGGCAAAATCCCACTGCTGACCCGTTGTAACGAGGGATGCAGGGATAGTGCCATTGAAGCGGTCGATCAAGTATCGGAGACCGGAGAAGACGCCCTGCATGTTCTGCCTGCGCTGGTCAATGCTGATCGACTCGTTGACAAACTCTTGTGGCAAGATCTGAGCCCAAAGAGGGAAGTAGCCTGCCGGTGTGAAGAAAGGTGCTCGGTCACCCAGAGTGGTGTTGAAGTCATAGAAGAACTTCTTGCTGGGGTCCCAGAAGACGTCAAGCACCGCCTCCTTGCGAGCCTGTGCTTGCTGTGCCCAGTAGTTAGCTCGGGTGGCGTTCGCCTGCGTTCCGTTACCAGAGATTTTGTAGAACGCAGAAAGCTTCTGTTCACAAGCAAAGAGGATGGCGTTAAGGTCGACAGGAAGCTGGGCAGCAGTATTTAGGAAACGTTGAGCAGGGATAGTGTCCGTTAGGTTGATCGTGGGGCGCTTAGACCAGCGAGCAGCCGAGTAATCGGAACCGCTCTCGGCACCAGCAGCGAGGTCCGAGTAGAGCTGCGCCTTCTGTGTGTCGTTGAGCTCGAGACCAGACTGCGAAGCTTCTTCAACGGTCTCGTAGTCCTCGCGGTAACTCTCGGGGCGTGGTGCCGATGTGTCAACAGCGTAGTGAGTGATGTTGTGAGTCTTGTTGGTGAAAGGAGAAGTGAACTCAATGGTTCTGTTGTTCTTCCAGTACGACATCTCTCGCTCGAGCAAAGGCAGGAAGCGCTGGAGAACCGAAGTGTCGTTGTACGCCTCGATGTACTTGTCGATCATGAGGGTAAAGAAAGGAGGCTGCGATCGGTTCTCGTAGTAGATACGGTTGCCGTTGGGAATGAATCCGAGGCGGTCGATCAAATCACCGAAGTTTTCGAGGATTGCCTTGACAACCGACTGAAGTTGCGAGGTAATCAAGCCTTCAATGACAAAGAAAGTGTCCCAGTAGTACAGCTCGCGGAAGCGACCGCCTGGAACGACAAAGACTCTGCTCTCGTTGAAAGGGATAAAAGAGCTGACGCAGCCGTCGCACTGAACACCAGAGGGACTGGACGAGTTGGTGGTACGAGCGAGCAGCTCCCAGTAGCTGTGGACCTGCTTTAGCCAGTCGCGTACGACCTCATCCTCGACGCCGCTGAGGAACTCAGGGTCTTCAACAAACTCGGAACCAAGGTCAGCGGGGACGAGCTCGACGCCTTCTGCCACAAAGTTGTCGTCGACGAATTGAACGATCTCCTCGTAGGTGATGTTGCTAGCGTTGCCACCACCAAGTTTGTTGAAGTTGTCAAGAACCTCGGATTCGGGACGGGAGGTAGCCTTGTCAACAAAGGTTTTGCTATCCTCAAAGATGCCTGCGAGCTGCACGGCCTGGAGCAGAGGGCCAGGACAGTAGATTGGCGAGGTGCAAAGCTCCTGCTGAGGAGGCAAGGGTCCCGATGGAATGACGGCAGAGGGAGCACCAGTTGCTGAAGGGACAGCTGCAGGGGGCTTCTCGGTGAGCGGGTTTACGGAGGAGCTGGAAGCAGCGCCGCTCGATGTGGCAGAGCCTGTAGCGCTGGAGATGGCGGAAGAAGCGGCGCTGCTTGCACTCGAGACAGTGCTGCTTGCCATCGAAGTGGCGGAACTCACAGAACTAGCAGCACTTGCAGAGCCAGTCATCGATCCAGAGGCAGAAGAAGAAGCATCTTGAGCTGCCACTGCTGCCATGGCTGGCAGCAGCGCGACCAGCGTTCGGATGGCTGGGAGACGCATGTTGATGGAGATACGCTATCGCAGCAACGAAAGCAGCTCGAAGGCGATGAGACGGATTTGCGATGGACATTGAGGAGATTCACACTGTTCCAGGCAGGGGTTTATATGAGTCTTCGCCTCGTTGGACCACGAGGCAGGCTGGCGTCACTCAGAAGCATCAAGCGAAGAGAAGGAGGAGGCGGCACCTGCACTATGATGGAGGCCAAAAGCATGTTCGCTTTACGTGCCGAACGCAACAGGGAAAGGCCAGACCATGCCAAGTGCAAGTGGGAAACAAGGTGGTATGCCAAGCAAGCTTACAAGCCAAACCAACGTCACTTTTGGTGTGGAGTGCACAGTTTGATGTCTCAGAACTCTTATTTTTTCGTTTATTTTTATTTAGAGAGCAAATTTCATGGCTGTCTGGTACCGCAGACGTCGACCCCACCATGTGCCTCCGCATTAGAGCGATCTCGGTCACGTTGATCTGATCACACGGGCGACAACAGTGAGCATAGCCTCTGAACCGCAGTATACCTTCCTCACATCCCTTTGCAAAGGCGATCGGCGTTCATCAAGCTCCGTTGCGCCGTTTTGACCCGCCAAAGTTCAACAACCAGGAACGCTCGAGATCAACGGCACGCGGGCCAACCGAGCAGATCTCGCTTGCCCACGTCTCATGCGCATCCGACCATGAGTTACTTCAAAGGTGTGAAGAGTCATAATTTGCAGCTTACGGCCAAGCTTGTCCTACAGACCTGCTCCAACGTTGTACTCTGTCTGCTTGCATCTCGCCTCTTGTGCATGGCCAATTTCTCCGAAGATCTCCCTTTGGAATTGAGATACAAGCTAAATCAGCTCGCCTGTTCTGTTCTAGCGAATTGCAAGGCAAGTTTGCTCCGATCAGAATGTGGTCTGCTCCAGAAAAGCAGAAGTAATTGAGGAGAAACACTCGCTTTGCTGGCTTTGCATTGCCGTTCAAGAGCCCGGACCAGGCGCAGAACTCTGTCACAGCGGAGGCCCGCATTGATGCTGGATGGAAGGCTGTTTCTCTATGTTCACCCCATACTTCATTCAGTTGCAACGAATTGACGCCGCTGCCAAACGGAGTCACTAACAGGCACTTACTGCATGTAGGTGGACAGAGAACCAGGCACTTGAAACACGAACGGTAGATGACGAAGTGCTCACATTGATGGCTCAGTGCATGATCTCGCCTACTGAGCAGCTGCCCCGCCCCGCATTGGCTTGACTTGCTAGAGCACGGCTATCAACCTTGAGTTTTGCAAGTCCGCGACCACCTGTCGCAACGTCGCCTCATGTGTTCCGATTTAGAGCTACGTTTGCTGCTGCTGTCTCCAGCGACATTGTACAGCTTCTTTTCTCTAGAATAGTGCATGCCGAGCATCAAAACTCAACTCTAATTCATCACCACTCCCAGCGAATCAGAAGGCATTCATCCATGTTGAAGATTCAATTCAAGCAGCAAGGCAATGGAAGAAAAATCGGGGCCCCAATTTTAGCGAGGCCGCGTCGCAAACTTTCGGGTCAAGTGCACACCGGCATCGATTAGCAGAAGAGTTGCGACATGAACGGCCAATTCGGCAGGTAAGACGCTTCTACAGCCCTGTTGAGTGCGGTGAAGAAGAGGCAACTTGGGAAGCAGAAGCCGGATGCAAATCACAAACGCAAACGAGTCAAGCTCTGACGTCGACGTGCTTTTCCGATATCCGAAGATGAAGGTATCTGATCGCCGATCAAGCCGCGAATCGTTCCACTCGACTTGATTGCGATATTCTTCACCGTGTAAGATCTGCAGAATCCTCTGAATTTCTTTTCTTTGCCGATGTTTCCGATCCGCGGATTTCATTCTCGGTTGATGAAGCCAACATTGTGCTTGCTCTTACGACATCTCCACGGTCTTACGGTTTGCTGGAAGCATAGTTCCGATGGTGACGAGCTCGCAGCATGACGACGAGACAGCATGAGTGGCGTTAATCGGCAGTCGCAGTGGAAGTGAGACGGCCTCGATCGTCGCTCCCACCTCCCCCCCACTTGAGCTTGATGCAGATTCTCGCACGCGACTCATCCACTACCTGGCGGTCCGATCATTGCCATCTCTTGTACCTGTGCCTCAAAGCACAGCAACCTTGGACGTGCTCGAAGCTCTCCATGGGGATGTATTGCTTCCGCCGTGGAGATACGCATGACTATCATGCCAATGGAAACAATGAGACTCAACAAGAAGCATAAGCTCAATCTTATGTCGTATGCAGAGTTTGGCTTGTTGAGTCTTCCCCCTGTCTTGACCGGCACAGAGTTGCCGTGCGTGGTTTCGCGCAACGCGGAAGATCAACCTTAGGCGCATGTTAGGGTCAGGATCTCAATTTGGAATTCGAGGCGAGAAAAAGCACACGGGAAAGGGTCTCTGAGTAGCCGAGCTTTGTTCATGCTTTCTTCTCTCCATATGACACATACCTTGTGACGAGACGACCCTCTTTTGGGTTTTCTTGGGCCCTCTGTTCCGCCTCAGCTGTACGTTTTTCATGCACAATGTGACGATTCCTCTCAATGACACCCTCACACACGCTTCCGTTCGATGGAGGTGACACCCCCACTTGGAGCCGGTCGGACTTTTTCCCACTGGAAACATACTCTCTCTGTGGCATCCATGATCATCATGATGGTGACGATGGTCGCGCCCACCGCCGCCGCGCAAGTTGAGTTTCCGATGGAGTCTAGCTTACTGTAGTTGGTGAGCGGGGAAGATCATCTCACAGACATGTGACAACCAATCGTAAAAACACGATGAAGGTCCAGAAGCCATTCCGATGGCTTTGACCCCCTCCTCGTCCTTTCTCTGACCTATTGCCGCTCTCCCATCTTGTTACCAACTCGTGGACGGGAGTCTCCTCGGAGAACTCCTTGCTCTCCTGAGTTCTGGTCCGGAAGCAGGTTCCGAGCCATCTGGACGCAGCATTCCGAGCAGCCGGCCCTGTTATATTTGCTCTTGTTCTCTGTTGGATGAAGATTGCATCGCGGCCTCTCGGTTTAACTTGTGTGCGTTTGTCTCTTGACAGGCAAGAACGAGTCGCAATTTGCGCGAATCCACGCAAATAGGAGACTGGGGCCGGTTTAGCCTATCGGGAATTGAGCCGTGCTATGCCGAGACAATGAGGATACCACGTACACCGGCTTCCGCGCTCTTGGCATCTCATCGCCACATCACCAGCCGCGGATACGGGCAGACCATTGTTCCACTCAAGTGACATGCTGTGAGACGCCGATGTGTGATGGTGATGAACTGCAAAGTAACGATAACTAATGAGCAAGAAAAGGGGGCCACACAGCTACAAGGCACTTCAAGACCGGCTAATATCCGATGGTATGTCCAGACAGTTTTCCCTCGCCAAATTCCGTCGGTCAATATAGTCGGCGATGCCGTGTTGCCAGCCCCTTTGCCTAGATTGAATTTATCTCGCGAACAGGCATGGAGCCATTTCGTTTTCCGGAGCCATCATTTGTTGCATCCCGACGGAACGTTATCCACAGCAACATCTGCCTTCAAAACAAGTGGATTGGCGATGGCAAATGATCATTTTGCAGCATGAAGAGGTAAAGTTCAGCGCCGAGTAAAATGAGTGAGTCTCTCGAACGGCAGGGAGGATGCTTGAAGATGAGCTTACATTCAGATGCAGCGAAACCGAAGGTCGGAACGATTCAGCCTCATCGGGCCGGCTATGCGCAAAGAAGTGTGGGATGCGAACTTTATCTGTTCTTGATCAGACAGACAGACTGTGTTTACATCCGGACTTGGACATGGAAATGAAGCGGAGAGATGGACCAGCCAGAACTCTGATTGCGCCAAAGTGACGATGAAAGATGGAATGATGAAACTCAGCTGGCTGCCCCGTCATTGACTTGTGAACCGGCCAGACTCCATCGCTTGGCCTGTACGCTATCGGATCCACTCCGCTCCTCCTCGCCCACTCCCACATCCTGTCTCTCTCTCTCTCTCTCTCTCTCTCTCACTGCGTCTGGGCCAACTCAAGTTCTAGTGACCTCTATGAAGACTCCCTTTTCTCCGTCCCTTCTTGTCCTCGCCCCCTCCTCGGCCCACAGCCGAAAGTCGTGTTCAGCAACGGTCACTCAATCCCGCCTCTTCATCTTTCCAAGCCGTTTTGGTGGTTTCGGGCCCTCCTCCTAACTCCTTACTCTCCTCCGTTTCTCCGTCCGTCACACGAGTCAATTCGTTTTTCCCGGTGCCTCTCTTACGAATCACTGTGTCGATTCAATCCCTCTTCGCAAGCCCATTGACATCGACCTCCAATTCACATCCGGCGCTTTCGTGGGTTCGGTCACTTCACTTCGAGTCTTCAATTCATCCTGGTTGTCGACAGCCCTGAGTCGTCGCATCTAGTCACTTTCTGCCCTCGTTCCATCAACCTCACGACGTACCTTCAGATCGTCGTCTTCCTTCGAGCTACTTCTACACCTCATCTCAACAACACCGGCACCTCTTTCTATATCGGTCATGTTCAACCTCTGATCTCTGCGACTGCAACCAGATCCAGCTCAACAATATGTCCACTGGTTCTCGTGGCATGGCTCGAAAGCGCTCTTGCGCTGATCCATGCTCGTCATCACAGACCATCTCGAAGCATCCAAGGATAGCTCCTTCACCCTCGCCTTCTCCTGACGTGTCACCACCAACGTCGTCGACTCATTCCATTTCTGAGCAATGCAGCAACACCTTTGCTTCTACTAAAGCACGTAGCGATAGCTTCAGCTCGCAAGCCTCTACTCTCTCAAACTCATCTCGCGCCTCGACCACCAGTACTCGTAGCACATCCTCAGATCCATTCCCTCGCTACTCACTTGGCATACCCCATCTCGATGTCTTGCTTCCAACTCGAGATGGCCTGGATCTGCTGCATGCCTATCATCAAGGCATCGGCTGGATCCTTAGCCCCGTAGATCGCACCATGCTACTAGAGACTCTCGAGGAAGCTGAGCGTCATGGTGCTGACTCAATTCACCCACATCGCCTGGCATGTCTTTTGGCTGCTCTTGCTCTTGGAGATCTCTTTTCGCCTTGCTTCCCATCATCCTCCACCTCGAACCAGTCCTCTCAATCTCCTAAGCGCGGCAAGATTTGGTTCGGTGTTGCATCCGCCTGCCTCGCTGGCTCACGCACTGACAACGAGTTCGTGCTTCATCCCACCCCAGACGCTTGCTCTGCTCTCTATTTGATGTCCACCTACCTCCTTTGTGCCAACGATGAGGATCTTTTCCACCGATCACAAGGCCTCACTGGCCTTGCACTCATGCTTGCAAAGTCGGCCCTCTTTCCACCTTGCAATGCTTCAACTACGTCATCAGCTGCACAAGGCCAGCAGACAGCCTCTCAACTCCCACCGAACGCCTCCTCGCCCCCTGCATCGCCTTCGCAGTCGGCTTCGTCCCTCGTGTCGGCCAGCGCAGCCAACACCAATCAAGATCGGCTCCACTGCAACAGGCTTCTCAGCGACATCATCTTCCATCTTCGCTCTCAAGTCCTCACCTTCGCCTTGCCCTGCACTATCGATCAGAGCGCTTCACCAATCATGCCTCCGTTGCTCACCAACTTCTCCGATGTGCCAACCATACAGGCTATCTGGACTGCTTTCGGCACCCCACTGTACACCAGTCTTGATCCTTTTGGCAACCGGTACAGTCCCAATGTGTTTCACAATTGGAAGCTGGGCTTGGCCGATCTCATGCATCAAGTTTCTTGTCTTACCAACCAATCTGTCTCTATTGAGAACCCTGCTCCACCCGTCTCCTCGTCACGAAGCTCGAATTTCGACCCAAACATGAGCGAAGGAGACATTCGCAAGGGAAAGGGCAGGATTCTGCTTCCCGACCATAGTCGGATCGTCAAGCTGGACGAACGTATTCGACGCTACCACGCCAGTCTCCCCGACTTCCTTCTGCTTCACCGACCACTACCTAGCGACATTGCTGTTAAGGTCGATACCGACGAGATGGATCAGATCATCTGTCAGCGTCATATGGCTTGCTCTATGGTCCATCGCATGTTGATGGCTCTTCATCGTCCGTGGTTCCTTGCTGCGCTCGCCTGCCGATCGCGATCTACGCAAGCAAGCACCACAAGCAAGCAAGAAGGTGATGAGACAGCAGCGCAGACTTCAACGTCATTCATCAGTCCATCTTCACAGACGCAATCGGTGCCGCAATGTACAGATTCCACGCCTGTCGAGCAGCCCTCGGCACCTGCCATGTTCTCCCTGTCCGCGGTGCTGCGCTCCGCGACGTGGCAGACGGAAACTTTCGCCAGCGCGACAGCCGGCGCTCCGCCACAAGCGCTGGCATGGTGGCAGTTCACCAATAATGCACTAGCTGCTGCCGTTGTGCAGGCTACTGCTCTGCTCCGTCTATCGTGCCCATCCAGGTCGTCTTCAGTAGCATCGACTACTTCGTCAGCATCCACTGAACGAACAGGGTCATCATCGCAATTCCACAGTCAAGTGCGCACTGATCTAGATAAGAACATTTGTTCTTTCCAGAACGTAGCCAAGCGCTGCAAGCTTGCTGCCAAGGCTTTGCCCTTCCTTCAGCGAGTTGGCAAAGCGATCGACTTGGGTCTGTGCAAGCCGCCCCCTTCTCAGACACCTCGGCCGCGATCTCAACCAGAATTGCCATCAACTTCTTCTTCTGCTTCTTCTCCTTCCTCTTCTTCTTCATCATCATCTTCAACATCTTCAGCGTCATCAAAGGATTCTTCGGCTCCGTTGCAGCTCAATCAGAGTAGCTCGGAGCCCTTCATCTGTAACAACACTCTCCGCACCAGCAACAGCATTAGTCACAGCACCAGCAACAGCACCAGTAATAGCAATAGCAACGAACACAGTAACATTCGCATCATAGACCACCCGAACAGCAATAATAGCACCAGCAACAGCACCAGCACCGGTAGTAGCAGCAAAGGGCTCCATCACCTCACGTCAGAGCTGGCACCACTGCAACAGCCACTCAACGCTGAGATCTCCAGCAACTCCTCCAGCACTGGACCTAGGAGGGCGTCAAGCGCAAAGTCGGAGCTCGAGTCCATCTTCGGTCCTCTCGCTTCCGGCCTCGAGCTTCCTCCAGGGTCTGAAGCGCAAATCTCTTCCGGATTGTCAGTGAAGCCGCTTTACAAGCAGAACCTTGACCCGCTCCCCGTGCCACCGCAAGTGACGCGCGATGGAGACGAGCATAGCTCTCAGCCTTCCTTCAGCGATGATGCTGGCTCGTCGAACTCGTCATGCATGTTTCCCGGCACGCCGAGTTCAAGGTCGCCTCTCATAAGTGCTCGCAACACGCCATCGCCAGAGGCAAAGCAGGCTGGACCCCAGAAGAGCACTGTCGACGAAGCGACTGGGCCAAACATGTCGAATCAGGCATCTGATCTTGTGCTTCAATGCATTCGATTCTGGCAGCCAGACATGCTTTCGACTCCAACGCCTGCTGCTCACCATGGTCGACGCATCTAGACCTACAGTCATCGCAATTTTACACCTCTAGGAACCTCAATCTCAATCTGTATTTCTACATATCTTCGACCCGGACTGTGTAGTGTGAATTGTGCGTGTTTGATTGGGCGTTTGACATTGCAATGCGCAGATAGAACGAGACTTGACTTGATCAATCCAACATAACGAGACTAGTCGAGCTTAGGAGCATCCTCACCAGCCTTCCAAGTGAATTTGCTTGCATAGTGATCTTTTCTGAACTTCTTCTGTCCAACACCGTACAGTTTCTCTCTCGAAGTAATACCAACCTTTTCACCTACACCGAAACCATGCTTTGGTCCATCCTTGACATCTTCCTTCTCAGGCTGGGGCACCTGGAGATAGTCAGCCCAAACAACGCCTCTCTGCTTCAAAATGGGTACAACCAAATCGACAAAGTCCTGGAAAGTTCCAGGAGCAAGAGTGTAAGCCAAGTTGAAACCGTCAACACCGCTCTTGTCTACCCACTCCTGTAACTGGTCAGCGATGGAGGTGGGTGAACCAACGATGGTAGGGCCGAGACCTCCGAGTTTGATCTTGTTGGCGACGGCTTTTTTGTTCCATTTGGGAACGGTGGGGTCTTGGGTGGCAAAATTTTCGACGGCGGATTTGATAGCGTTACTTTCGGTGGCACGGAGTTCTTCATCTTCGCCATAAGTGGAGAGATCGATTCCGGTCCAGCCGCCAAAGAGGGCAAGGGCACCGTCGTCAGATCCATGCTCCAAGTGGTCCTTGTATTTCTGCTGGGCTTCTTCATCCGTCTTGCCGATGATGGGACAGAGAAGTGCGAGAACTTTGAGCGATGCAGGATCACGACCGGCTTCAGCAGCACCTGATCGGGCAGCGTCAACACGTTTCTTGGCTACATCAGGCTTGTGGGCTGCGATAAAGATCACTTCGGCATGCTTAGCAGCAAAAGCCATGCCCGGACCAGAAGATCCGGCCTGGTAGATGACGGGAGATCGTTGTGGAGAAGGCTCGCAGATATGAGGGCCTGGAACAGATTCGTAGTATTTGCCCTTGTGGTTAATCTGACGAACTCGCTCTGGTCTAGTATAGACAGGCTTGCTGGGATCGTGTACAACAGCGTCATCGGCCCACGAACTCTCCCAAAGCTTGTACACCACGTCCATGTACTCATCCGCTACTTCGTATCGTTTTGAGTGCAAGTCTTGGTTTTTGGCGCCAAACTGGCGTGCAGCTGAATCCAAGTAGCCGGTGACAACATTCCACCCAACACGTCCGTTAGTCAGGTGGTCAAGGGTAGAGAATCGTCGTGCGAGCTCGTAAGGGTGGACATAGGAGGTGGTAGCTGTGATACCAAAGGAGAGATTGGTAGTGGCTGCAGACATAGCAGAGATGAGAAGTAGTGGGTCGATGACAGGGAATTGAGCACCGGAAGAGAGAGCGGCGTCAAGGTTTCCTGCATAGACGTCGTAGCCACCGAGTACATCGGCAAGGAAAAGACCGTCAAAATGTGCCGATTCGAGCAATTTGGCATGATCAGTCCAGTACGAGAGCTTGTTGTGGTGACGAGATCGGTCAGCAGGGTGCGTCCAGAGTCCTGGCGATTGGTGACCTGAACAGCCCATCATGAAGGCGTAGAGGATCATACGCTTCTGAGCGCTGTTACCATTGCCGTTGAGGCTGAGCTGGTCCACACCAGTGGTGGCGTCGCTGATTGCTGTGGGAGGCGACATCTTTGTTGACGACACTGGATGCGAAGATGAGAGTACGGCGCCAAGAAGAACTGTCAGAAGGCTCGTAGATACTTATATTACGCCGGCGTCGGCGCTCAATTGGGCTGCAAGAAAGTCTTCAAGCGCACAGATCTTCTTTCAGAAGACTCCAACAAAGACAGGAGCCTTCTTTCAACCGAACTGTCCGCGCTAGTGACATCAAGATCTCGGTGTCCGATAAATTCTTACTGATCCTCGAGGTAGCTCATGGCCGGTCGACGTCGGGATGGCGCCATCTGGACTTGGATGCCACCAGTGGGGAGAATCCATGGTACAACACTCTTCCACTCTCACGCGCTGCACTGTCTGATTTGCAGTGCCCTATGCACCGAGCCTTTGGTGTGTGTGCGGGGAAAGCAAAGCACTCTTCGACACAAGCGAAGGACGCTAACAGGCGGCGGCGATGGCGTGCTAAACCGGTGGACGAGGCAATGTTTGACAGCTTCCAAAGAAGGGGCAGACGCACGTCATCTCAAGCATATTCGCACACAATTTTGTTTGAATCAAAGATCGGTCGAGATGAATGCCCGATGGAGAGAAAGGGTCCTTGAACTACACTTTCATGCGAGTCGACTTCGCGACAGAAACGTTGCGGGGTACAACAGCAATCTGGATTATACTCAATCTGTACTGGAGGACTTCGACCATCATCACATCTGGATTGTAGTCTGTCATTCGTGACCACAAAGGTTACGCAAAGGTCATGGCATCGGAGGCGGCAACAGCAGCTGCTGCTGCTGCTCAGGGCTCGCCCTCTGCGATGGTCGACTTCATAGCTGGTACCGCGGGCGGTATCGCTTCTCTGCTCGCAGGTCATCCTTTCGATACTGTCAAGACTCGACTTCAAGCACAATCAACCACTATCCCTCATTCTGTCCCATCAATATCGTCCTCTACAGCATCTGTATCTCGTGCTCCATCATCGTCTCCCCAATTGCTCAAGTCTTCTGCAGCGAATTTAGACTACCTTTCAACGCAGACACCGACGCGTTACGCAGCTGCATCGTCAACAACCCTCACTTTCCCCCACCCATCATCCACCCCTAGCGCAGCGATCCGAGTATCTGTACCAATATATCGCTCGGCCACCGAAGCATTTCGCATCATCATCAAAGAAGAACGCATCTGGGGTCTCTATAAAGGCGTAACCTCCCCTATGCTCGGTGTAGCCGTCATGAACGCATCCATCTTTGGCCTCTACAACATCTCTCTTCGCTACCAGCAATCCAATCATCATTTCTCCGACTATCCCATTACTCAAGTTTTCATCGCTGGCATGCTCAGTGGCTTGGGAAGCTCGCTGATCACCTCACCAATAGACTTGGTCAAAATTCGCGAACAGATGAACACCAGCACACTCAAACCTTCCACCTGGACCGTTTTCAAAGACGTCATTCGCACAGAAGGAGTCTTCAGAGGCCTGTACAGGGGCTGGTGTACCACTGCAGTCCGAGATCTGGGCTACGGACCTTACTTTGCGAGCTACGAACTGCTCAATGCACAGATCAGGGGTTGGACAGGCAAGCCGTTGACGAATGTGGATATGGCATTCAGTGGCGCCGTAGCGGGAGTGGTGGCTTGGGTCAGCACTTTTTGGGCAGATGTGATTAAGACAAAGATTCAAGCAAGCTCGAAGATAGATGACAAGAGGGCAGGTAGAAGAGGGAGTCTCTTTTGGACCACAGCGAGGGAAACATACTTTCAGGGAGGTTGGAGAGCATTCTTTGTGGGAGTGGGACCGACCGTTTTAAGAGCACTACCGGTGAATGCAGTGCTGTTTGTAACGTATGAAGTGACAAAGGACTTTCTCATCAATAAAGGCTACTAGACTAGGACACACGTGTATTTGTATCAACCCATCAATCGCAATGATAGACAAAGAAACCAGTTCTGAATCACCTTTCGCATTGCTTTGAGATCTGTTCAGCAAACTCGCTGGCATAGGATGTAGAAGACTTAATGGTGGTGTCGAAGATGGCGAGCAAGACCTTCAATATGGCTAGTCAATCTCTTCGCCTCATCCTCCAGACCTGCACCGTTGTCGAGCGTGATAGCCTCCGTCACACCAGGGAAGGTCGTAGCGCCATAACCAAGCCATCTTCCAGGAGCAGTGCCCAGATGCTTATACCACTCTCGACCCTTCAGACCTTGCTCGGAGATCAACCCTTGTTCAAAAGTCTGCAACTTCTTGTTCAAGCCTCTGATCTCTCCAAGAACCTTCCAGATTTCCTTTTCGACCTTTTTACCACCCTTTCTCTGATGCTTTTCCGCCAAACGAACCAGCTTTCTCCTCAAATGCTCTTTCTGGTGTTCAAAGTGTTTAGCAGACAAATCCAGCTTGTGAATTGCCAGTCGCAATCTCTGCAACCAGTGTGGGTGTCTTGCACCAGCCCCCTTCACAGGGATTCCCAGCTTCTTAGCAGCAAGTCTCTCGATCTTGCCGAGATACTTGCCGAGCTCGTTGGAATAGTCTTGCACGTTGATAGGGGGGAACAGCTCGGTTGAAGTCTCGATAGCCATAAGACCGATGACTTTGGCTGCGGCTTCGTGACGGTGGAATCCGGGATCGCCGAAGTTGTCCATCCAGTAGAAACTGTCGTAGTTCGAGTGGTACATGTAAACCGGATCCTTAGCGGAACGCTTGAAGCCAAGATCAGTGGAAGCAATGCCGAGATGTTGAAGGAAAACAGTGTAGTCTGAGCCTGAGCCGAGCGGGTTGAATGCGTCCAGGGAAATCTTTTCGGTGGAGATGGAGGAGTTGCGCTTGCTGTTGGGATCATCGACTTTAGCAGCTGCTCTTTCGACAAAGCGAGAGAGCGAGGGAGAAGAGCTGGCTTGAATGATGCTGCCAGAGACTGAAACATCGACGTTGTGGTATGCAACGACATGGTTGCGGATCCATTCAGCGTAGTCTTCGCCGAACTCGGTCGATCCGACAAGACCATACTCTTCAGCATCCCACGAGGCGAAAACGATGGTACGCATGGGTTTCCAACCCTTACGGTAGAGCTCGCCTAGACCTTTGATGGCTTCGTGGAAAGCAGCGGTACCAGAGTTGGGATCAGCAGCACCGAAAGTCCATGCATCACGATGATTGCCGAGCACAACGACTTCATCCTTGATATGGCCGGGGAGGACAGCGTAGGTGTTCCAGATGTCACGCACTTGGAGATCAACAAAATTCTCGAGATGAACAATGTCCTCGGAAGGTCCAGTCCAGTATTCGACACCGTCGATGGCACCAGCGAGTCGGTCATTGACATCCGTCGCTTTGAGACCTTTGCCCTTCATCGACTCGAGCAGCACCTTGGCCTCAGAGTACGACAGGGGCAAGGATGGAATCCTAGGAAGCGAGTCAGCATCCTCAGGTTCGAGACGAGTAGCGTTACGGTAAGAAGGCTTGCCAGGAGTGGAAGGATCACCGGGGTAGAACGAGAGACCTTGCACCGATCCACGCTGAACAGCGGAAGGGTCTCGAGCAGGTCCATCAGGGTAAGCCTTGTGTCCATTTGCCTCTGTGATTTCACCATCTTCGATAGTGTCAGTGTAGATGATCACTCCAACAGCACCAGCTTCCTGAGCTGCACGAACCTTGAGACCACGGAAGTTGCTACCGTAGTCAACGAGAACGATCTTTCCCTTGACGTCGATACCCTTAGCAGCGAGATCAGCAAAGTCCTGCTTCCTGCCCATACCTGCGAATACAATCTGGCCCGAAACGCTGCCTGAGGCTGAGTAGCCATGGAAAAGAGGCACACCGCGGGAGCTGGTTGGGTCGGCATCGAGAACGTCCTCTTTAAGAGAGGCGGTCCAGTAAGGCTTGTCGAGCTGATCAGGTTTAGCCAGGGTGAGGGAAGAGTTGATGGGGTAGTTGAGCCAGACAGCATAGGTGTCGGTCCACGCACGAACACCATCCTTACCCTGAGTACCCTGGATGTAAGCCTGGCTTTCGGCTGAGCCAGCATCAAAGACGAGGTCCTTGAGATTCTCGGTAAGAGGAGCACCGACGAGGTTGCCCCATTCTTCGAGGATCTGGAGGGCAGAGTTGTAGTCACCGTCGGTGCCGGCATAATGAGAGACATTGGTGTAGCGCTGCAAAGCGTCGCGTGCGCTATCAGCAGCAGGCACGGCGAGGAAATCAGATTCAAGTTTGGCGAACCACTTCTTCCATCTTGCCTCAGGGGTCTCCTTCTGGGTAGCGACAGCAGAGGAAGAAGGAGCAAGGAAGCCGGCATTGGCCAGGTGCTGACTGTAGCCCTTGACTGACTGAACATGCTGTGCATGGTGAGGGCAAGGCTTGCGACCTGTGATGTTGATACTGGACCACGAAGCCCGGTCATGGGGAAGGACGAACCATGCACAAATGGTAGCGAACAGGAGATAAAAGCGCCATCCTGAAATGCGCAGAATTACGTTTCCGGTAGCAGGATTAGGAATGTCGACACGGCTACCGTTGCGGGCCTTGGGCTCTGCTTGAGCATAAGATGCCTTTTCATCGATGTATTTGTTGTCAATTTTGAGAGGGGTCGAAGCCAAAGCCTCCTCTTCAAGAGGCTTGGAACGAACCATGTTGTGTGTCGAGCACCGCATGGTTGATTGCATGGGTGGGGCGGTCGGGAAGAAGAGGGGATGGTGGTGGTAGTAGTGATGGCATCCACTGAAAGTTGGACAAAACCGGATACGTCGAGAGGAGCGTGCGAGGACACTTGGGAGCTCAGGATCGGTTCAAGCTGCTCACACGAAGATTGCCGCACAAAACGCCGTCAATGCGCCTTTCCGGCTTTGCATTTTCTCATCACCGAGGACGGCGTACTCATCGTTCCTTGCTGCATTTCTGTGAAGGCTCGCTGACTACACGGTAATGAAGCATGTGGTGATGGCGATGGCCAGAGAGGGCCGTGTAATGCCGAAGCTCGGCTATGCTTTTGATCAAGATGGCATACGGAAGTGTGTTCTCCGATGTGTGTGTCGAGTGTCCCATGCGGAAGTGATATGCATAAGCCGTTTCTCAAGCTTCTGATGACATTGCAGAAAATTACCTTTCCCTTGTTAAACCGAGGGTAATCTCCCGATGGTCCAAGATCCTTTAAAGATCACCTCGTAGGTGGAGGAAAACCGGACCCTTTTCTTCGCTTGGACAAACGACACATCTAACTTGCTTGCTATCCACTCCTCACCAACACTATTCTCATAGAATCGCACCGGCTTCGAGGCAGGCAGAAGCAAGATGTCGAACTTCGGCACGAGGGTAGCCTCCTCCTCCTCTTCATCCGCCATCGCATCCTCCTCATCCTCCAAACTAGCTCAGATCCCCGGATGGACCATCATCTCGCGCTACTCCCGCTCCCACCGTAAATCTACCTTCCTGATCGGCGTATTCACCGGACTGGTACTCGGTCTTGGCTCCATCACATCCGTCTTCTTCTTTGCGGAGCGTCGCGAACGTAGACGCCGTCGGCGCAAGCTCCGATCTTACGGCCTTGACGATGAAGATGAGGAAGAGCGTCGCCGAAGAGAGCTTCGCGGACGTGACCCCATCCAGATTCGTTCCGGTCAGGTCGTACGCGGTGTTGAAGGGTTGATCGGCAATACACCACTCATGCGCATCAACAGTCTCTCGGATGCGACGGGATGTGAGATCCTTGGCAAAGCGGAATTTCTCAATCCTGCGGGATCACCCAAAGATAGAGTAGCACTTCAGATCCTGAAAGACGCAGAGGAGGAAGGCTTGTTGTACCCTCACACGGGAAGCTGCATCTTTGAAGGTACAGTGGGAAGTACAGGTATCTCACTAGCCACCTTGGCAAGAGCGAAAGGATATCGCTGCTCGATCGTCATCCCTGACGATGTAGCAAGAGAGAAGACAGAGATTCTTGAGAAGCTCGGCGCAGAGATCCAAGCCGTTCGACCGCGAGGTATCGTCGATCCAAGGCATTTTGTCAATGAGGCTCGCGCTCGAGCAGAAGCTTTCGGTGATGTAGAACTGGTCGGTCCTCATCCTACTGCTTTTGGTAGCTCTGGCTACGCTGGCTCAGACGGTGGTCAAGGGGAAGAGGACTACACACAACGCGATGATCTAGTCGTTTCTACACAACGCTCTACATCTCGTGATGGCGGATTCATATCCGAGAATCAAGCAAGAGGCTTCTTCGCAGACCAATTCGAGAATCCTAGCAACTTTTGGGCGCACTACAATGGCACCGGACCTGAAATTTGGCGTCAAACAGGAGGCCTCATCGATGCATTCGTTGCAGGTGCAGGTACAGGCGGCACACTCTCCGGATGCGCAGCGTATCTCAAACGCGTCTCATGCGATCCAGACGAATCATCACGCGGTGGAGGATTCATCCGTAGAGCAGGCTCAGCACAAGAAGTGCGCATCGTTCTCGCAGACCCACAAGGCAGTGGACTATACAACAAGGTCAAATACGGTGTCATGTACAGCCCCACAGAAGCAGAGGGTAAGAGAAGACGCCATCAAGTCGATTCTGTCGTAGAAGGCATCGGTATCAACCGAATCACAAGAAACCTCCAGATGGGATTACAATGCATCGACGATGCAGAGAGAGTGACGGATGACGAAGCTGCAAGGATGGGAAGGTATTTGATTCTGAACGATGGATTGTTTTTGGGCTCTTCTTCGGCAGTGAATTGCGTTGCTGCTGTGCGGACGGCGCTGAAGCTTAAGCGTGAAAGAGGAGATGATCCGCCACCTGTTGTTGTAACGGTGCTTTGCGATTCGGGTTCTCGCCATCTTTCCAAGTTTCATGACAATTCGGCGTTGACTCGACTTGGAGTTCCGGATGCTGGAAGCAGTGATATTTCAGACATTCTCAATTCTGTGGACTAGACATATCAGCACTTTAGATCATACAAATACAGTACATCATACTGGATTGCTTGCGACCGTGTGAATGTTTCATGACGAAGGAATAGCAACACGATACTGATCGAACAGATATTGCGCTAAACTCGAGTGTTCCTTCCATTGCCACTCCTTTGCAGCAGTCACGTCTCTTTGTGCTGCGCATGCTGTGGTCGCACCCTTTGACGTTACTCTTTCGACCATATCCACAAATTTCTTCGCTCCTGTTCTTCCGTCCAGCTTGCGCTCCTCATAAAAGGTGTTCAGGAAAGGATGTGTGAATTGATTCAACCACCATTTTGAGTTCCAGAAATCTCCCTCCCTCCGATGCAACAGCGAGTGGATCAGGTTCGAGTCTCGATTTCCATCGTCATCCTGCACTAGTGTATGTGCCGCATCAAGGTCGTCGTTGAGCAGATGAAGGATTCCCACCACCGGGACTGGCAGGGAAGATTTGAGAGAAGAGATCGTAGACTTGAGCTGAGGTGAGAATGGTTTTTGTGGCCGAAGAGGTGGTAGCGAGTCGCTTTGATCGCGGTGTAGCAGCGAGCTCAGCTCTGAAGGCAGAGTGTGAGCTTGAGATGTCATGGCTGCATTAAAGAGATCCTGTGTAGGAATGACGAAGAGTGTCTTGATGCTGGCGAGAGGGAAAAGTTAGAAGAGGAAGCCTAAGATGCAGGGTCCATCTTCGACTCAGCATGAGAAAACCTCCACTTTGGCGAAAGCTTTTTTAACCGCTGTTAGGCCTCGACATTTCCGCGGCTTCTTTTTGATGACCTTGCCAGTTCCGATACAGCATTGCGGCTATGCCCATTCAACTACGCTAAAGGTTGAATGCCGGACTCTCTCATATACATCAGCGAGATCAAGCTTGACAATACTGAGATATAGAATCACGAATCGTGTTGAGATTCCAAAGGGTCCCAATGTTGCGAGTCGCCTCAACTGCGTTCTAGAAGCGCAAAATCAACAGTCTGTTCCTGACAGCCGAAACCGGCGGATCGCGGCAAAGCGGCTGTAAATTGGCAGCTTCACCTCGACCAAAGCGCAAATCCTGCTTAGCGTGGGAGAGATTCATGCTTGACACACAGCCCTGCACCAATCAGCTTCAATTCCTTCCTCAACTCCCTTTCCCTTTCGATGATAGGATGGCAATCCCCTCAGCCCTATCTCACATTCTTCACTACCATCAGCAAAGATGTCCACCCAAACAATCTCACGAATCCTCGTCACTACTTCACCCTTCTTCCTTCTCTACACCATTGCCCGTAATCCACGATCCGTCATCCACATTTCAGCAGAAACTCTGATCCTCCTCACTGCCTCTTCTCTCTACTTTGCCCTACCTCAACTTTTCTCATTCAATGAAGTTTTACTCAAGATCCAGATCTTAGCGCTTGCAGTCGCTTCTTACTACACCGTCTTATTCCAAAGTCGACTACATATTCCTGCATCAGCCGAATCACTTCTCCCTCTCCATTCTCACACTCCATCACCAGAAGGAGAGGAGGATGAAGAAAGACCAGTTCAAGTGCCAAAGTTCTTCAAACTCAACCCCTCAGCTATCCTCTTCTTCCTCCTTAATTCCTTCTTAATGTCTCTGGTGTCTGGGGATCACTCGCTCGTTGTTCGTCTCATCAACTGGTATCGTTCCAAACCAAACCCTGACTTCTGGAAAGTCGATATGCCTCATATCGTCTTTTGGTTCTTTACAACGATCATTGGCAACTCAATCGTGTTTCAGTATATTAAAATTGCAACGTTCCATCGAATCGCCTCTCAACACACCGGGGAAGGAATCGCAAAGAAGCTCAAGACTCCAAGACCGATTTGGGCATTCGTAATAGCGCTTCAGATAGGTCAAACGCTGATGCTACCTGTATTAATCGAAGGACTGCGTGGAATTCAAGATGACCAGGCTGACAGGGGCGACATGATGATTCAGATAGTCACCGCTGCTTTACAGCCAGTGTATCTATTCGGGTTCATGTTGTTCCTCAAGTTCGTACCCAAGCCGAAGAAACAAGATAACGTCGAGGCTGGAGAAGAGACAGCACAAGTTGATCACAATCTTGCTTCTACTTCGTAAAGATACCCATAGAACAATAGCCTCGTCTTCTGCAATATTAAGTGCGTTCTGTCCCGTTGACACAGATCAGGCCTATCAGCTGAAGCTTGATTTGCACTGGTATCGTTGGATTGTATGTGTATATGGTGTACATAGAAGTGCGACGTGCGAGACTGAATTACTATCATCCCAGTTCCGCTCCACGAAACACTGCTCGTGCCTGAAGCTGCATCGTCTCCCGCACTCTATCTTTCGCTTGTTCCCATTCTGCCCGTGCAAACGCTGGACCTTTCTTCTCTTGCTCAGCTTCCACTCTGTCCACTAAGAACTGCATCAACGCAGTCGCAATATCCGCATCTTCTATCCTCCCTCCTTCGAAAGACGCACGAACGACATCGCCCAGATACGCACTGACTCGATCCACGTCGCCTTTCCTCGGGCCCTTCGAAGCGAACGCCGACACCCACTGCCCTATCAATCGCTCCACATCCTCATAACTTGTAAGCCCTCTGATCGAGGGTAGTGCGCAAGGGCTTGGCGGCGTGCCATTGTCTGCAGGTCCAAAGATGTGCGACTCTGCACGAGGTTTGCGGTGCTTCGGTCGAGCCAACAGATAGATCGGTGGATTACGACGTGCCTCTTCCTCCTGCTCTGCATCTTGTACAGCTCCCAGGGTAACCTTGGTCTTCGGCGCTTCACCGCCTCCACGATGTGCCCGTACTCGCTCTTGAATCTGCTTCTGAGCCAAGATCTCATTCTGTGCTCCTCGTACTGTTGCCCGCCTTCGCTGCTCAGCCAGAGTGATCTCCTCAAAATTGTTTGTCTTTCCCGCTTTGAAACGCGCTTTCTCCGACTTCTTCTGCTCAGAGTGATGCCGAAACATCTCCCGCTGCAGCTCGACTGGCAAGGCGTGAAACACCTCAGCATCAATGCCTAGCGCCTCCAGCGTCTCATTGGAGATCTTGCTCGGGTCCATTGCTAGGATCGCATCCTTGTCCACGACCGGCTGGTCAGCAGCGTTGTAGTTGCCAGCCGCTTGCAGCAGTCTATTCACCACTCGCTTTTTAGTGGGCGATTCAGACACGGATCTGAAAAGCGCTGAGCGTCGATCAAATGACTTGTTATCTTGTCGTAAGAAGGTTGCTAGAGTGGCTGTGTTGACGTTCTTCTTCCGAGCCGCGGAGGTGGGCGTGCTTTCGACGGAGGATGGGCCGGAAGACGCTTCGTAGGAGATGTAACCAACCTGTCGCTCAATCTCTTTGCGGACAGAGTCTGGCAGCTCAGCCAACACGGCAGGATCGATCTGCGACGCAGAGGGAAGCATAAGCGCTTCAGCCATGGCCGGTGAGGGGGCAGCTTTTGCTTTCTGTGGCGTTGTCGGTGTGGAGCGCGGCAAGACTCGTGGTCGACTTTGCGAGCCTTGCTGGCTCTGCGCAAGGGCTGGCGTTGCTTTTGGAGTGCGTTCCAAGCTCTCAGTAGGAGAGCTTTGTCGCTCGGGGAGCTTTTTCTCAAGCTCTGATCCAAATTTGGCCTCAATTTGACGTCGATAGGGCGAGGGCAGAGCATCGAAAACTTCAGGATCAATCTGAGACTTTGGTGGCAGCATTAGCTGTGTCGAAGGTGGAAGCTTGATCGGTGAGCCAGGCGACCGCACTGCTTGATGTTTTGGCGTCTCACCAGTGCCTGGTCGTCTCGGAGTGGCTGCGTCAGGGCCCTTCTCGAACGACTCGGGCACATTTACTCCGAGCTCATCGAGTTGCTCCATGTCACTGGTCGCTTCGCCTAGATCGTCAGTTTCTTGTTTCTCAATCGGTTTAACGAGGTCCAAGGTCGCTGGCTTGGACGATGATGATGGCGCAGCAGATCCGAACCTCAGCACCGACTGACCCCCCTTCGGCTTGCCTGGAGATAAGGCATTCCCCTCCGCTGGCTCGAGCTTGTTAAGGCTGATAGCGATGCCTCTCAGCTCCTTTGGATCTGCCTTCAGATCCCTAATCAGCGGCCATGCCGCTTGTCTGATCCTTACTTCGTCATCGATCGGCACTCCACCTGGCCCACTGACCTGAACGCTCCTATGATGTGTATCACAGACACCATGACCCAAGAACTTGGGGGCTTCCACCGGTGCGTCCTTGGCACGGATCATAACTTGCACTGAAACCTGCCTGCCTCGCAATTTGACCGCTCTGGCACGTTGCGACACTTCTTGGCACATGCCTGTAACGAAGTTCTCAGCCTCTTGTTCTGTGAGGAAGCGGATACCGTAGTTGACATGCGAGCCAACAGATTGACGGAGCTTGTTGCCCTCCAACCTGTCCGCATCGACGCCATGCATTTTCTCCCAGATCATCTTGCCTTTCTTCGGACCAAATTCGGCAATCAGCTTACTCTGACTGGTCTTGGAGAGGATCTCTCCGATGTTGATGGTCTCGAAGAGCTCTCGCATGCGGTCACGGAGACTCCATCCGATTCCGTGTAGGTCATCCACATCGAGAGCATCCAGGAAAGGCTGCTTGTCCTCATCTGTGAGATGATAAGATCCACCAGGCTTGGCTTTGCGGGTGGCGAGGCGGGCTAGGAGGATGTTTGAGCCAATGCCAATACTTGCCTCGCAGCCACAGCGTTCGCGAATCTCGTCTCGGAAAGCTTCGGCCAATTGCTTTTCTGCTGTCCACGCTTCGCCCTGAGATCCGAGATGATCGCGGTATCGATCGTACAGAGGGCCGGGAGTTGCATCACCTCCGCGCATACTCTGGAGCAGCAAGCTGACATCCACAAGGGCTTCGTCAACTGATACAGCTTGCAAAGCGTCCGAGTGCTCAAGCAGGAAAGTGTAAAAGGTAAGACTGATGGAATTGTATGCATCAAAGTCGTACGGGATGGTCTCGACGTGAGGACAAAGCCGTTTGGCTTGCCCAAGGCTCATGCCATTGCGGATGCTAAACTCGCGAGCCTTGTAGCTGCAAGAGGCAATCTCGGACGTACTCGAAGATTGATTATCCGCTGGCCGATTCTCGTCGCCTGCCTTCTGTGCGGGAAGACCAATCCCTGTGCCATGACATACGACCACAGGTTTATCTTGCAAGTCGGGACGCTTCTTGAGGCCGACAGCGACAAAGAAGCTGTCAAAGTCGATGTGCATGATCACGCGGCGAACGCCTTTGGGCAAGTCGGAGCTGCCGAGTGGACGACCGCCTTCGCGGAGAGCTGAGCTAACCATATCTTGCAAGCTTGTCTTCCAGGTGCTGAGATGATGAAGTCGCGACTTGGCAAAGTAGCCGGCGAGAAAGCCTTCGCTTGTGGCGGTGTTTCGTTCTCTCCAGCTTGGGCTTGCGAGAAGTCTAGCAGCGTGAGTGTTGGATGGTCGCGATGCATAATGGCTTCTACTGGCTACGACTGCAGCTTTTTTGGAGGCGGGGTCAGTGCCGATGCTGTAATCGATTTTTTCAGTTGGTTTTGTCGGTGTGACTGGCATTTCGGGAAGTATGGGGGTATCGTTAGTTTCTGGGCTGGCATCAGCGTTACTGTGTTCGGGCAGCTGCTCAGAGTTGCTGTGTCGCTCCGTGGAATGCGCGTTGCTCGCTACTCCGGGATCCCCTGAGACTTGACTTCCATTCGCTGGTGTGGCTGGCTGAATGACTTCCTCGTCGCCAAATCGAACGCCCTTTTCCTTCACATGTTCCTTGTGCGGCCCTACTGACTTGCTTTGAGGAGGAGCTGTTAGTGCTTTGGCCGAGGAAAGAGGTCGTTCCGTTGCTCGCCCAGTCGATGGCGATGGACCATGTGTGCGTGTGAAGCGATCGAGCAGATTGGTCTGATTGGTAGGCTTGCCCCACGGACTCTCGTCTTCGTCGCCAATGCGAGGCAGTTGTCGAGGCATTTTTGCCGTCCTGTCGAGGTTGCGCCAGTCTCCGAGACCTGATGTAGTAGAGCCGGCTGGACCATCTTCTCCGAGCTTGCCTACCATGCTGTTGGATGTGTGCCCATTCGAACCTGTTATGGCGTCACAGCGCCACTTACGCCAGTCGGCCTTCCTACCGAGTTGAATGCTTTCGAGAATCCATCCTGGGAGAACGACCTTGTAGTCCTTGAACTCGATCCGCTTCTTTGGTGTGAGGTTCGAAGCAACGATGTGGGTGACGGGGGTCTTTTGGTCGAGATATGCCATTAGATCGCCGCCATGAAGCACAAGGAGACGACGTAGCTCGCTGTATGGTGGATGGGTCTGGCCATTGATGTAGACACAGCACCCCTTGAGAGCATCTGAGCGCTTGCCTCCGTTGGCCTCGATCTCGGCTGCGAGACTGTCGTGTTTGACGGAAGAGCTGTCTCGGGGATCTTTGACTCGAAGTAGAGCTTCTTCTTCTTGCAGCAATGAAGCTTCTTGGACCTTGAGCTTGGCACGTTTGGCTGCCATGTAGGAGCGAAAGTCGCCATATTCGATAGGGTTGTAGATGGCTGAGCTGAGATACTGTTTGGACGCAGCTTTGCTTGTGCTGGTTTCTGCATCAGCTGGATCGTATTTAATGCCTCCTTCTGTTGGATGAGAGGATACGTGCATGCCATGCTCATCTACATGCGGGCTTGACAGATCTTCTTCCCGTTCTTGCTCTTTCAGATCAGAGACAGCATGTGTTACCAGTGTCTTGGAGTCGTCGTCGTCGTCATCAGCCCACTGAACCTTGCGCTTGCGCGAAGGACGCTGCTCGTCACCCCCATCTTCTTGTTTTAGACTGGGTTTCTGCATCTTCTTGGAGCAGCTCGGCGCTTTCAATGCTATGCTTTCGTGCTCATGCAGACGATAAAGTGTCGTCCACGTAGTATGTCCCCGACCATGGCGTGAGAATCTAGCCAAATAGCGAGGAGTCGAAGGAAGGAAAGCTCTAATGACGGGAAAGGATGTGGTGAAGAGAAGAAGGCTCAGTCATGCACAATTTGCTGCGTTGTGCATATTCGCGGCTACATTTCTCCACAAAAGCCGAAAATTTGGTAGTGTTAGGCCCTTTACAACAACATCTCACTATATCGGCCAAATTGCCGGGAACGGGATCGGCAGATTTTGAGTTTGGTTTAGGCACAGAAACACACACAAACACAAACTCAGACGCAGCGCCACGCATTTCTCAGTTCTATTTCCAACACCTTACTACAACCCTTGTCCCACTCTCTTCACCATATCTACCACCTCACCTATCATCTCAAAGACGATACAGTAGTGGCGCCATCTGCATCGCTTCAGACTCGCAGCAGAAGGTGCGCCACTTCGATCTTCGTCGTCACACAATTCGGCACATTGTACCGTCGGCAATCACTGCTCTTATCTATAACTAACCGCGACAACTAGCGTTGCGGAGTCATGGTCACCCTCACCTACGCCCAAGATGAGGCAAGGCGGCCACCAGTACCTTCCCACCTCCGGAATTCTAACATTCGCAATGCATCTCGTCGGAGTCAACGTGTCGTGTCTACAGCCTCCATAGAACGTCAGGGTTCAGCCAGTCTAGTCTCCAGCATCAGCAATCTTACCAACACTATCATCGGTACTGGTATGCTTGCCACCCCTGGCGCATTCAAGTATACCGGATTGCTTCTCGGTATCTTTCTCATCTTCTTTTGTGGCTTCACTGCTGCATTGGGACTGTACCTTCTCACAAGATGCGCAGCGAGGGTAGGAGGCAGAAAGAACAGCTTCTTCACAATCGCATCACAAACCTTGCCTGCAGGAGCATGGTACTTTGACTTGGCCATCGCGTTGAAGTGCTACGGTGTCAGCATCTCTTATCTCATCATTTGCGGTCAACTGATGCCCCAAGTCATCGTGAGCTTCTTCAGAGCCTTTCACCGGGATGTACACGAGATTCCAACAATCTTCCTCGATAGAAGCTTTTGGATCCTCGCTCTCATCATCCTTTTGATCCCTCTCTGCTTCTTGCGAAGGCTCGACTCACTGAGACACACCAGCTACCTCAGCTTGCTAGCAGTCTTCTATCTCGTCATCATCGTGCTGCACTACAGCTTCAGCTCCGAAGCCAAAGCCTCTCTCCCGCCCAAAGGTGACGTCGAAATGATCGCCATCTCCTATCACACCATCAGCATTTTCCCCGTCTTTGTCTTTGCCTTCACATGCGCACAGAACATGCTTCCAGTCTATAACGAGCTCTTCCACAATGTAGAGGGTCGAGTCAATACTGCCATTGGGTCTTCGATTGGAACTGGTGGAGTGGTGTACCTCATCGTCGGTGTGTTGGGCTACTTAAGCTTTGGTAGTAACGTAGGGGACAACATTATTGCCATGTACCCAAGTACAAGCCTCTTCGTCTGCTTTGGTAGGGTCAGCATCATCATCCTCACCATCTTCAGTTACCCGCTTCAGGTGCATCCTTGCAGAGCCAGCTTGGATAAGGTCTTTTCGAAAGCAAGCAGGAGGCAACAGATCTTGGACGATGCAGCAGCAAGTGCCAGCTTACTTGCTAGCGAGCAAGAAGCAGGTGAAGAGGCAGAAGACGCGATAGAGCCGTATCGCGATGACGAGGACGCACCACCTCAACCTCTCCAGCCTACAATGCAGCAACAACCGCACCAAGATTTGACAGAGTCTGACGAAGAAATCCCATTGGGCAAGTGGTGCCTTATGACTGCAGGCATTCTTAGCACCACCTTTATTATCAGTCTTCTCGTCGACGATCTTTCCATCATCCTCGGCTTTGTCGGCTCCGTTGGTAGCACGACCATCAGCTTCATCTTACCAGGCGTTCTGTATGCATCGCTTTTCGCCGATCAGCCCAACTCGAGGCTCCGAAAAGCGGCCATTGCCCTTGCCGCATGGGGATGCTTGGTTCTCGTTGTGGCATTGTCGGCCAACATTCTCAAATTGATCAATGCTCAGGTTCCTAACTCGCTCATTGTTACCAAAGTCATCACCAAGTCGTAGAGATGGTAGCATTTCATAGATTTAAATGCACACGTTCGCTTCATTGTCTTAGAGTAGGTCGATCATCGATACCAGGAAAGTCTAAACAGCAATAGAACACTCTTTTCAGCATCAACATCTCCAACAGCAGAGCTTGGAAGCATCGTGTTTGATTTCCATGTGGTTCGAACGAATTGAAAGAAGGAACGGAGACATATCAAGATAATCGGAGAAGAATTTAATGAGTGTGTAAGATCACGAAACAGGGAGCGGCTTCACTCGCTGCTGCGTTTCGCCTTTCTGGCGAGGAAAGTATAAGGGGATGTAGTGTGGGTAGGAGAACCGTTGGGATTGTGGGGGTCTGGGTACATCGGGATCGAGTCTGCATCCAACAAATTCATCTCAAGGTCGGTATGATGAACTGTGATCGTTTGTTCAGTAGTGACTCTAAGCTTGTTACGATCGGCAGGAGAAGTACTTCTAAGCCCGTCAAAGGGCGCTTCTTCCTTTTCGTTCTCCGAGCCGATCGATGAAGGAGCGAAGCTTGGCATCGATCGAAGAAGGCCGCTCGATTTCGTAGATGTCGAGCTTTGAGCTGACTTGGAGAGAGGGAGCAAAGGTGACGGGAGAATGAGACTTGCACCCGGGAACTTGCGCAAAATGCCCCGACTCTGGCGTGGTGCCGATGCGGCTGGATTCGAGCTCGTTGTTTCATCCGAGATATGACCATTGCCGAGTCCGGCAACAGCTTTGAAAATATCATCGTAGGTCAGAGTAGCCGAGAGACCAATAATCCAACCAGCTGTCAGGAAGGCGGCTGAGATCGTATACGCTACGATGAACATTACCTGATGATCGGAGCTTCTACCAGCGAAAGCATTGTTCCAAGGCACAAAGTAGAGATAATATGGTGGAACCGTGAAAGCCAACAAGCCTCCAAGCAATAGGATTGCTTGAGAATGTCCAACCATAGTCATCATCCACGTCTTCTTGAACGCCGCGTACGTCGATCCTTTCAGCTCACGTGGAAGTCCGAGCCTCCAAAGCATACAAATATTCTTCCAAGAACTCCATTTTGCTCCGTATACTTCAGCAGGCGCATCAGGGAAGATGCGACATAGATGATTCATGAGGAAGAGCTGGTTAGGGATCGAGTAGGTGACGAGCAAAACGATCGTCATGGTCACCAGCACCATATACGATGCTAGCGCCGAGCAGCAAATGCGGAACACGTTCATCAGGTCGCACCACCCAACCTTGACGAGGCCTAGCATCGCTTCGGTGGGAACTGCGTTGAGCCACTCCTCCGAATGAACTAACGGATGTTCAAATATTTCGGCGGCTATGTCGAAGCCGCTTCCGTGCTTGGATCTGAAATTCTGGCCCGCAATCGCTGTGATCCAGATGTTGTAGACGAACATCGCCACCGTGACGCTGATAAGAAAAGTGTTCATCAACAGCGCCGAGTGCGGGATAGGCAGATGCATCCAGCTTCCCTTTTCAGATGTTTTTGCTCTTTTACCAGCAAGATTGGAGATTGGCGACCGAGGACTGCATGTGAGCACAAATCCATAAGCTGTTGAATGAGTTCGGGTGAGGATTGAAGTCAGCATCGGCGCTACGTCAAGCACCTCATGTCTGAGAGTGATGCCTCCTCTGAACAAGAGTTAATAGAGATCCTCTCATCGATCTTGAGTGGAACTTACCTGCGGCGAAAGTTGAGTAAGCTAAGGGTAGCCTACGTCCGCGAAATGCGACACAATGTTGACGTTAAAGCGGTATGACAGAGCCGAGATGGAGCCGCGTGCAGAAAGCAAACGAGCATGTCAATCAGTAAGAAGTTATCCTACTCGAAATGGTTGTATCATACGACATCACTTACCAAGGGAAAGGAATAAACCACAGCCAAGCAACAAGAGGTTTGTCTGTCATTTGAACATACACAATCCAGCTGCAGAAGCAGCACCAAGTGACAAGGTACATGCAGACACCAAGCAGTAGCGTCCAAACGGCATTGGGGACGATGAATGTACCGTATGGGCTCTTGCGCAAGGTCACAAAGCGTACATCTCGCATGCGACCTTTTTTCACCATGACATTGGCACATGCAATGAACGTGACGACGCACTGAATGATGTCGCAGATCATGAAAATCTCGACCGCCTTGCTTGGTGCTGGACGGATCATCGTGTTCGCGAAGGCTAGAAGTTCGCGATTAGTCTTCATCTCGTAGGGGTAATGTAGCTGTTCGACCGTTATGGTCTTGAACATGGATGGGGCGTGCGACATGTTGCCTGAAGCTCGGCACCTGGTCTGCCAGGCGTCCCGAAGAGGTGATACAAGTTAGCTGGTCGAGAATAGGATAGGTTGATGCAGCTGACATCCACGGAGTCGAGGGGAGAAGAGAGGATGCTGGGACCAAGGCTCCTCAGTCGAAGACGAGTAGGGAGGCTCCCTATATAGGACTTCGACTGACTGACTCTATCCCTTACTGGACGAGATCGTAACACTGGCAATTCAGGAAGCCTCTGTGTTGCCCTACGTAGTGCAGCGCAATGCACAAGATGGAGTTCTTCAACGCGTTCGGCTACTACAAAGAACATTCGCAATAGGCATCCTCCTAAGCCCCTCTGAAAGCAGCCGTTAGCACGGATGTAGCTAGGTTGCGATTCTAAGCTACCTGCTTGTAGCTCCGGCTTCTCATCCTCGGCGGCAAACATAAGCGCCACCATATCGCGACATGGTTCTGCTCGGGCCTCGGATCGGCAAGCGCCAAGCGAGCTTTGTGGGAATGTGCACCGTCTGGAAGGGACCAAGCGTGCAGAATCCGAGAAGCCAAGAAGCGTGCACGGTTCTTATGGCTTGCACGCATATGGCGAGCTCGGATCGGTCGACATGAATCGCTGTATTTGCTCGGACATGCCCGTCAAGAGTTAGAATCGGTCTCGATCGACGGGGTTTTACCCGCTTTTAAAGGCTTTTGATGCACGGGAAGGTGCTTTTGAGAAGCAACAAGGCTGTACCTTGTGCGTTTGCGGAGCTTCCGATGCGAGTACAGGGAAGGCCGCAGATCAGCACGTTGGAGGTCCCTGCTTCTATCGAGCCGTGCCTCTGCGATCAAATACCTCCCTGGGAAGGGTCGAGGACTGTGCTAAGCGCAGTGCAGCCCGCTCAAGATCCGAGAATCCATCATTCAATTTCCCCGCCCTCTGCACAAAGGGATAGCCGCCCTCGCATAGCTCGGAAATCAGCTAGAACGATCAAATCTGTTACCGGTCGGACAAAAACGAAGTACAAGGGAATGAAAACGCATATGAAAGAGACGAAAGGAGTGTGTGAACGAGTTTTACTAGCTGGATCGTCTCGTAAGGAACTGATACGGGGCCGTGGCACGAGTCGGAGAGCCACCAGAGTTGTACGGGTGTGGATGAGGGTACATGGGGATCGATTCAGGAGTTGAGAAATTTTCCTCCAGGTCATCGCAGTGCACCGTGACCACAGTCTCGGTAACAATGGTCACTTTATTCGCACTGCTAGGCGTTTCATCACCTTCGAAGTGGATGACAGCCTCTTTACCGACTTGCGAGTCGTCCGAGGGTGCGAAGCTTGGCATGGGTCGAAGCAAGCTGGGCGAGCGTACCGATGTTGGGCTTGAGAGCGACTTGGACCGCGTTGGAGATGGTGGTAGCAGAATGAGGTTGGCGCCTGAGAACTTGCGCAAGATGCTTCGGCTTCGAGTTTGAGCTGTCATTGATGAGGTCTGATTAGCACTCGACAATTCGTCCGTGATGTGTCCATTACCGAGTCCAGCTACTGCCTTGAAGATATCATCATACGTCAGTGTAGCCGAAAGACCTGTGATCCAACCAGCGGTCAAGAACGCCACCGTGATAATGTAGGCGACGATGAACATGACCTGATGATCCGAGCTTCGTCCAGCGTACGCATTGGACCAGGGAACGAAGAAGAGGTACCACTGCGGAACCGTGAACGAAGCTACTCCTCCGAGCAGCAAGACTGCCTGTGAATGTCCAATCATGGTCATCATCCATGTCTTTTTAAACGCCGAGTAAGAATGACCTTTGAGCTTTCGCGGTGATCCGATCTTCCAAAGCATCTTAATGGTCCCCCAAGCACTCCTTGGACCCGTCATTTTCTCTGCGGGAGCATCGGGAAAGGTCCGACAAAGGTGGTCCATCAAGAAGAGCTGGTTTGGGACCGAATACAAGATCGCGACCACGATAGATAAGGCGGTCAAGACCATGTAAGAGCCCAGTGCAACGCAGCAGATGCGATAGACATTCATCGTATCGACCCAGCTGACCCTGACCAAGTGCAAGTGAGCTTCCGTTGGTGCCGTGTTGAGCCACACTTCTGAATGCGTGAAGGGCTTGCCAAAGAATTCTGCTACAATGTTTCGGCCCTTTTCGTGTGTGCGAGCCAGATGCTTGCCAGCAAACGCTGTAACTACAATGTTGTAGCCGAACATTGCCACGGTGATGCCAACTAGAAGCGAGTTCATCAGCAAAGCCGAGTGAGGGATAGGTAGATGGTACCAACTAAGACTCTTGCCGGCGAATTCTTGTTTTCGTCTACCGACCAGATTCGAGATGGGCGATCGAGGACTGCACGTGAGCACGAAACCATAGCCTGTACCATGCGATTACGACGGAGAGAGAACAAGATGAGCGTCCATCTCAGATTCAAAACGACGTAAGCTAACTGTGGTATCAACTGACCTGCTGCAAAGGCTGCATATGCCAGCGGAAGCCTGTGTTGACAATCCGAGATGCAACAAGCGTTGACGTCAGGCGAGAAGTTGGACGCACACGAAGAGGTTCGTCGAGGAAGGAGTTTAAGTCCTGTTCTTGTCAGTGCCAAGGCTTCCACCACGTCAATACCAATTCACAAGACACGCTGCACTCACCAGGGGAATGGAATAAACCAAAGCCATTCGGCCAAAGGTCTTCCCGTCTTTTGTACAAACAGGATCCAGCTACAGAAGACGATCCACTCTACCAGGTAGAAGACCACCCCTACGAGCAAGGTCCAAACCGCATTTGGGACGATGAAAGTGCCATATGCACTCTTTCGCAATGTGATAATCCGCATGTCTCGCATGCGACCTTTCTTGATCATGACATTTGCGCAAGCAATCAAGGTGATGACACACTGAACAATGTCGCAGATCATGAAAACTTCTACTGGAGTACTTGGAGGAGGTCGGATCATCAGGTTGGCAAACTCCAACAACTCCCGGTTGGTTTTCATTTCGTAAGGGTATCGAATATCGTCCAGCGTGATGGTTCGCATCATCATTGGTATGTTCGACATGTTGATGGATGTTCCGACACCAGCCGGAGGGCTGGAGTGGTGCAGCAGAAAGTCTAGCTAGCGGATGTAAAAGGGGGAAAGGACTTTATGGAGAACAAATGATGAGTTGGTTGCCGGTACGGAGCGCTGAGGCGATTAAAGTACGAATACCTTGGTTATAAAGCCTTGCGAGCCAATCTAAGCGGCTATGTTCAGAGCAGAGTGACCATACACGCCACCAGGCCCTTTCGACAGATATTGGGTTTGCCACATAGTCGGCATGCTTGGTACTTACACGTTTTCCGGACTGCCAAGGTCTGAGCCTACTCAAGCGACACAAGCCAAGCATGTTCAGATCCCTCACTCTATCGATCACTAGCATGACAGAAGGCATGCAAAGCTTGGTCCTTCAGTATGCAGAGTATCTCGAATCGGCATGCAAGCTATGGACGAGAGGTCGGCTGTATGTAGAAGCCTGCAGCTCGAAGGGGCTTGAGCTCTGCAGATGGTGGTCGACCTTCTTCTTCCGATGGAGAATAGAGACTGTATAATAGTAGTCTAGATCCCTTTGACCTAAATGCTTGGAGCGGCGATATCCGTGAAGGACTCTGCAGGCTTGACGCGGCAAGGCGATCGACATGGAGTGGGGCTACACGCACCCAATGAAGAAGCAGCGTAGCTCACCTCAAGGACTTTCTGGCGTATCTGAATGGTGGCGTAGCTGGACACAAAGCGAACTGAGACGTTCAAACGCTGCATCCATCACTGCAAAGATGGGCAGATTTGACGGAGCAACAGTCGCCGCCTGCACATGCACGAAACAAAAGACTCCGCAATCGGCTGATGTGATTGAGAGTAGCGTGACAATGGAGAACAGAAGAGCGAAAGCCGATGTAAAGACAGACAAAGGGGGAGCTAGTTATTTTGATGTATGCTGCATCGCGGTCCGAGCGTGCATCACATAGAAGCGATTCTGATTTTGGTGGCAACACGAGAAGACATCTGAAGAAAGAAGCCAAAAAGATGGTGTGGGAAAAGGTCGAGGACCGTGCTGAGCCAAGCGAGAGAACGTGGTGGCGTAGTTGGGAACCGCGCTTACTTTCCAAGGACACACTTGGAGTAGATGTCTGAAGGAACGCGAGAGTTGAAGTAGTTGATGACCTTGTCGATAGGGGTCCAAGAGATAGTTCCCTGATCATCGGCAATGTCCTTAACAACAGTCTGCATAGGTTTGCCGTCCTTAAGCACACGCACGAAGTGCTCGTTCTTCTGCTTGTAAACCTCGATCACAACCTCGGATCCCATAGCAGGCCACTTGAACTGACCAGCAAGACCCAACGACTTGTAGAGTCTGACCATGGTACCATCGTGACCGACGTACCACTTGAGCTTGTACTTGTCCTCACCACTCTTGAACCTCTGCAAGTTTCGGCTCAACTCCTGCATAAAGACGCCGAAACCGTACTTGACGTAGTTATCGGCACCGGAACCCGAGTTCCAGATGTAGTCGTATTCCCAGTGACCCTCGTTGTATGCCTGGTTGGCGAGGTCTTGCGAGATGCTAGCGCCGGTAGCTGGGTTCTTGGGCAAGTCGTGACCGTGACATTGACGCGAAGCCATAGCGTCAAAGTGGTGGTCGATCCAGCTGTTCCAACCGCCCTGACCAGCAGTGCCGACAACATTGTTGAGAGCGTTGAAGAGGCTAGACTTGGAAGCAAGGTGATCGTTCCAAGCAGGAAGAGACTGCTCTGCATTACGGAAGCCATTGGCATAGCTGCAACTGTAGTTGGGAACAATGTCGTCCATGTTACTTGGCATAGTGTGGACTGGGAAGTTGCCGGGGATCTTCCATCCGTCCATACCGGCGATCAAACCACCTGAAACCTGATACGTTCGGTCACTGTTACTCGTCCTGAAGTAGACATCCTTAGTGTTGATACCACCATGGAGAAGAGCATTCTTACCCCAAGGACCGTAGACAGACCAAAAGTCACGACCGTGCTGAATGCTATCCCGGAGACCATCAGCAGTAAGCATACCCTGATCACAGGTACCGTTCCAAATCAAGCTGTTCAGAGGATGCCACGATGGGTTCTCAATCTTGCGGTAGATACCATGACCCTGGAGGTTTGCATCCTGCTTGGCACCAACACTGTACGAGATCTGCTGGTAGTTGGAGCAATCCCAGCCAGAGGGAGGGTTGAAGACGTTCTCGTTGGGGTAAAGGTTGTCCGGAGTACGCTTGTGGTGGCGCTGAACGACGTTGACAAAGACGAGCTTGGCATCTTTCTTGGCCTGAGGAGGAAGGTCGTAGTGTTTGGAGCTGACATGAGGAGCATTGCAGTAGTCTAGCGAAAGAAGAGAGTCGAAGATGCGGATCAATGTTAGTTAGCTTAGAGAGGGTGGAGCTATTCAATGAAGGCAATGCTTACTGTAAGTGTCCCAAGGAAGGTGAGAAGGGGTGGTGCTCGATGTGAACACACCAGGGAAAGGTGTGACAGCGGTAGTGTTGCTCATCTTGACGTAGGCTGCTTCGTTGTAGAAGATGATGAAGAGGTGTTGGATGATGTTTGGTATCATCGACATCTTTTCATCCGATATAGCTCGATATTTATTCTCTTTGACCTTGCTTCAGCATGAGCATACGCATTCCACTCCACCTACAGCATACAGACTGTCCTGATACTGTGTACCTGCAGCATATGCACAACGCAGCCTATCCCAAGTCGAGTGAGATGGGAAGCATAAACGTGTCTCTCCAAAAATCCGCTATCAAACGGCTGCTTTGCAAGAAGTGCTAAGCGAGGTCACTCTTTTCTCATCTGTTGCATAATCGTGTCGAACCGTTGTCGGTCGGCGACGTCGATCCCGTCGATCTTCTCATGAGTCCGACTCGAAGAAGAAACAACGTTGCTTCCACCACCACCGGTCATCTCAGCACCATCATTATCTGAGTCCAACCCAAATATGCAGGGTCCTTTCAATCTTCGAAAGGAGGGGGAACAAAAGGTGCTGAACTGGGAGGTGTGTGGAGCTGCAATGTTGAACGTGGACAGATGGCAGCGGAGTTGACCGGTCTCCGCGGCGAATTGAAGAAGCTTTTTTATGCATGATCAACAGAACGTGCGCCCTCCCTCTCGCTCCTATGATTGCAACACCGGGCCGCCTTGTCCGATACCGAACCTCAAGCTCTCCGCTTCCATCGCTCCACCTTTCCAGCTTTTCACGACTGTGAGCTCAAAACGGTATTAGTGGGAGCCGGCGAGGGTTGGAAATCGGACCGATCTCGGCGCAACGGGAGGCCATCTTCCGTCCGCTTGCAATTGACCGATCCACGCGGTCGTTCCTGATCCCATTCTATGAACTACACTCGCATGCCAGATAGAACACCAATGGTATTAGGGTATACAGAGTATCAAAACACAAGGATGCAAAGATTGCATGCTGTGAAACGTGAAGCATATGTTGCTGTTTCGGTGTGGGTCTTACGACGAAGCTGCTGGTTTTTGGCTCGCCTTTTTTGCAGGCGTGGCGGCAGCTTCGTAATGGTCGTCCTCAAACTCTTCATCAGTAAGCTGTTCCTGTAATTCAATGCCTGCATGCTTTCCGCTGAGCCCGCGACGCTTTGCAAAATGCCAACCGTCCGAGTACGGCGGCACACGGATGGGCAAAAGGATCGTGTGCCAGCCACTGTCGATAACAAGAACAAGAAGAAACCAATATCGACAAGTCAGTTGACCAGAACGAATCGCAACCTTCCATAACAGCTGGATGCAACGACTTACTAAGGTGATCCAGACCCGACATTGAAGAAAAGCTCTAGATTACGACGCCAGCCGATGTCGTACACGTTGATGAACTCTTGGCCTCGTTTCTTGGCCAAATCTCGGTAGTGTGCTGTCAGAACGTGTCGAACGCAATGCAAAGAAGATCAAAATGCAAGGGCACAAAGGTTAGCATCTCCGCAACATCCGCTATCCCGAGCTGCATAAACGAGAATGCTTCGCTGTCACTTACCATTGTCTTGAGACTCGACGCTCGTCTCTCCTCTTGCGACCAAGATCACCTGCCAGCCAGCCATCACACCCAATGCCAGTCCCATCACGAGAGCCAGAATGAAGAGCAGCATCACCAGCACCCTCGGCGTATACGGATACGGCCAATCGGCACTCCAACTCAGCGACCGCATCATAACTCCGCAACCGGAGTAGACAACGATGGCGCATCCAAAGCTCAACCAAGACATGAAGAGCACAAAGTACCTCTCGTTGCCCAACCCCACGCACTGGTTGATCCAAGGACAATGATGGTCGAATTTGAGCGTGCACGTTTTGCAAGCCCTACAATGATGGGCACGCTCGGGTTTCGGAGGTGCTACTAGTTTTTCGGCCGCACTGTCACCTAGCCAAGCTCGCACTTCTGCTTCTCCTTCATCCATATCATCCGGTGAGAGTTTGGAGGTGAAGGTCTGCGACGGCGCGTTGTTGCGGATCTGTTTCTCGATCTTGCGAAGCTCAGGTGGCAGCACGGTTAGAGCTTTGGAGAGCGGGATGGTAGGACACTTGCGACACATGCCAGCAAGAGGGAACAGGTCTTCGTCGTCTTCATCGATCTCGCTCTCATCATGAAGCGTGTCTTCGTCGGCGGCGGCTGATGATGAAGCTAGGTTTGGAGCATGGATACTGTCATGGCTACGACGTCCTGTGCTACGAGGTGGGAAAAGAGGGTTGCTGGATGGTTCCGATTCGATTGGCATGGGCGAGGCGATGACGGGATTGACATCGTGAATCGAGAGCGGAAGATCGCTCTTGGGTATCATTCGTGGGGTGCCACATTCGCTGCTGGATGACGATCGATGCGACGGAGCAAGCGATGGGTTGACAGTAGGAGGCATACGATCTGAAGACGACCTTGATGCTGTTACGGATGCTGACCTTGCTCTGTTGCTGTCTAAGCCATCTAAGGCCTTGTTGAGCTTCTTGAGATCTGCAACTGAAGATACTCGCACAGGTGCTGCAGCCTCAGGTGGCTCATGAGTCAACACATGGCCCTTTGCGCTGTGTAGGTCGTGCATTTTAGGTCCTGATGCTTTTGCTGCTCTTGTCCTGTATCTGGCCCACCAAATGTTGCTTCCGGGTCCACTCCTCCTTTCGGGCACTGCATCTCCAAGGCCCTCGCAAACTGAGCCTGGAGAGACCGTGCATGCCATGTAGTAGTGCCAGCCAATACTGTATACGGTGAATATGCACAGCAGCGACCAAAAGAAGAAGCGTAACGTCGCGATGGGATCCTTTGTGGTCGAGTCAAACAACGTTGGGATGAGGCCGAGAGCGATATGTGCTGGAGAGTAGGTGTGGAAGAGGTTGGCAAGCTCGGTGGGAACTGGAGCAATCTCGAGAAACATGGAGCTGAAGAAGGTCCATACGCCTCCAACGACGAGAACGATGCAGATTGCAACAAAGACCGGTCCTGCAGAGCCAGTGAGCCAGTCAGCGGCTCGCTCGACTCTGCGGAAAGAAGAGTGAACGATCTTTGCTATAGCACGCATGATGAACGATCCAGACCAAAGAGTGAAGATTGTTCAGGTCTGGATTATGCTGAGACGTGGTTGAAAAGAGATCAGTCCTGATGTACCGCAGTGTCGATCGGTGTTTAGTGGTATGTTGTACAGCGACCGGAAGGAAGAGATTGAGAGCGCGGACGATGACGTTTCAGAATAATGAAGCACTACGCTATTTTGTCAGAGTAGCTGAGTGGGACCAAGAGCGGCTGATGATGATGATGGTGGGTGGTGGTCAAGACGGGACAACGAGGTGGGTTAGGTGTGAGAAGGGCCAAGGGACTGTGGTGATTCAGTAGGATGCAGAGTACGCTTGTATGATGCTGAGAGCGGGGTATCAATCGAGAGACAGAATACAGGTGATGCCGAGATAAGAGACCGGAGGAGATATGAACGAGAGAAGGAGATAGAGACGGGATGATGGTAATGACAATGAAGGGGATGATGGAGTAACAGGGACAGATGTGCTCAAAATTGCTGAGCGCTTACATTTTCAGTGTCTCAATTTCTCTTTCCCTTTTTCGCCCTTCTTTTTTTTTTCCTAATTAATAGAAGATAATCAGCTCATTCCTTCCTTTTTCAGCGCCCAAATGCGTCCAAACCAAAATCCTCTCGTGCCATACCCGACTCATAAGGGTTCACCATTATTGCCGCACTATCACCGGCGGTCGTCCCAATTCCCTTCCAAAGCGCACACAATGAGATGAAGAGGAGAGGTGCGAGAATCTAGAGTGTGGGCATAGAGCATCTTATGAATCTGACTGGTTGAAAGGATTCTTCTCTGGAAACAGAGAATTGGATAGCCGAGCTTTTGTCAAGAGATCGACGCCAGAAAAAGGCTGCTGCAGTATATTTCATGCTCTTTTGGCGCTTATTCCCGTGTTGCTGACTACTCATCGATGGTGAAAGAGAGAGAGAGAGAGAAGGCTGAAATATCATGCGACTTTTTATCTTTTTCATGAAGAGTCTTGCTGACAGCTGACAGGGTCTTGGTTCGACTTTTGTTCGTGACACAGCCGGCTTGGCACAGCATGGTTTCCAACTTGTTTTCTCCATGATTTCCGGCGGTAGCGCCGTTTGTGGCACGTTACCGAGCCGCTGTATGAGCGTTGCGTTCTACACACACCACTTTGTCAGCTTCTGGCAAGCCAAGCGATTCTGACACTCATTCACCTTGATCAAGACGTTTCGAACACACGCTGGTATCGTGATTGTGAAGCTCAATAAAGCATGAAGCATGCGTCGCATTGCAACAATCTACTTGACAGTCGGTGCAGATTGCAGAATGAGTTCCTTCCCAGCGATTGTCCAGCTTCGTTTTGGGATCTTACGTTCCCCTCCCTTCACCCCCTTCCCTTTCCCGATCCCATTCCGAGTTGCCTGCCGCCATCCATCATCTGCATCATTTCGCACCAACGCCGTTCCATCTAAACCCACAAATGGATCTTGCTCAACCTCTGTTTCCTCCTCTTTCTCTTCCACAGCTTTTGGCGCCTCCGCCACTTTCGGTCTGACGATCTTTGTATGTTGTTTGACTTTATGTGTCTTCATATCCAGACTGAGCACTTTGGCCGTTCTCTGCGCATCTCCTGCGATAGCTTTTGCCTTTTGTAACGCTCCATGCTTGCCCATCACCGGTCCTGTACGACCGTACGCTAGCGATGCTGAGGTAGAAGCAGAAGAAGGCTGTACGCCCAATTGAGGGAACAGAGCAGCCTCTTCTTCGCGTGCAGATCGGGTGTTGGACTTATTGAGTTTCTTCTGTTCTCGTTGCAGTTGGATCTGGAGCAGTTGCTGTTCGAACAGGATCTCGCGTTCTGCGCTGAGTTTAGCGACGAGATCAGAACGTGCAGCAGCGGAGAGAAGAGGTGAAGCGGAGCATGATGGGCATGACGAAACAGGGGAGAGGGGCGATGGGTGGATAGCAGAGCACAGAATAAGACCGCACGAGTAGCAGAGCGGTGCATGAGGCGCAAGAGCATGGCGGCGACCTTGGCAGAAGCACAGCTTGCGGTTGACTGAGGAAGATGTTGATGTAGTTGCGGAAGAGGAGGAAGTAAGTTCTTGGACAACGGCATCGATGGCAAGCATTTCCGCTGTTGGCGGTGGTGATGGCTTGGCAAGAGACATGGACGATGAAGCTTCGTCGATGGGAACAGAGTATGACGACTCGACTGGATGTGAGTCTGCGGCAGTAGTTTGCTCGACGCGAGAGGTTTCAACAACTTCCGATGATGGCGTACTCTTGGTTCCAACCTGTCTACCCTTCTTTCCCTTGGTTCCAGCAAAGAAATCTTCTTCATCCTGCTTCTTCCTATAGACCGTTCCCATTCCACCAAACGCCTCAGCTAGTTTGGCCATCTGCTCTTCTTCATCTAAACCTGCATCCTCCAACTTCCTCGGTGCTATTGTCTGTCCAATGCCTGCTCGTTCTGCTAGTGTCTTCTTCCCTCGCTTCTTCTGAGCATTGTGTCCGCTGCCACTCGGATTTGCAGACATGGGCGCAGATGACAATGTCGGTGTTGTTGAACCTGAAACAGGCGCTGATTGCTGTGGAAACCTTGATCGGGTGAAGTCACGAACAAAGGACTTTGCTAGTGGAGTATCTGTTCCTACCAAACCTTGCAGATGTGTGCGAAGCGAAGCCTCATCGTCGAAAGAATCGAGAAAGGGAAGGATCTGAGTGCCAACTGTCTCCTTGTCCAGCCCCAACAATGAGACCAGCTGATCGATCCATATTGATGAGCCTTTCGCCATACTGATAGGCTTTGAAGGAAGATTTCGAATGTTGTGATGAAGGTATTGAGCAGTGATGGAGAGCAGTGAATTCGAAGGCTGAGTCGAAAGTTTGTGCGTGCGAATGAGAGTGTGTGTGTGAGTGTTGGTGTGGAGGCGAATTCTTCTCAAATCTCATCGGGAGTCAGATTCTGTTCAGCCGTTGGAATCGGGTGATTTTGTGGAGGGAAGAAGTGCAATTCGGCCTTCTTCTTCTGATTGATTACCTTGCATGATGCTGTTCTCTTAACCTTCACGACCCCATCATACTCTCTTTGGACATACTCGAAATGGAATCATCAATAGATCAGGTAGCCGCAAAGTGCGGCAAGCAGCTCGGTAAGTCGTCGCCTTCCTGTCCCATCTGCCCACTCTTCCAAAGCATTGCGCTGATCTCTTCTTCTTCATGCTCTGTCCGACTGCAGATACATTCCAGCGCTGCATTCTCGCCAATCAGCAAAACCCTGGTGCTTGCGAACCTTACAAAACCGAACTCTCCCGCTGTGCCGCTGCAGCAGTGCCACTTCTCAACGAGATCAAGAATCGCTGCGTTGCTCAGGTCATTGCTTACGATAAATGCTTGGAGCAGTTCACATCCAAGGGCGATGCCGAGTTGGAGAAGAACTGCACACCCAAGTTGCGCGATCTTTGGTTCTGCACAGAGAAAGTCAAGCGGGAGGTTGAAGCTAAGGAGAATTCAGAACTGGCGAGGAGCAAGCAGGCTGGTAAGGAGGCATTGACAAAGTAAAGATCGAACAGCATAGAAGCAATAGAAAACATTCGACATGAACAAGATATGGGTATTGATATTGCGAGGGTATGAGATGGTATGATAAGAGAGATACAGTATTGACAGGAAATGGAGGCCGAGCGAATTGCGGAACTATGGGTCATGGGAGGCTATTGTTTGTTACTTTCGTGGTATCATTATAGTTGTTTGAGTCAGAAGGAGCTAGGCAGCGATAGCGGGCGCAGCAACGAGACCGGCACTCGGCTGTGCCTTGGTGGCATCGCTAGTACCATCTGCTTCGGCGGCGGTGGAGGTCGAATCCACAGTGTCAGGGGAGCTGTCTCCGACCTCAGCGCTTGATGGAGCCGCATTACTCTCGACAGCGGTGGCAGGCTGGTGCTTGGGAGCTGCCGAAAGCCTCCTGAGCTTTTTCCAGACGTCTGTCTTCTTCTCTATCTCCGGCTGCTGCTGCTGCTGCTGATCGATGCTGCGACGCGATGCGAGTCCAATACTGAATCGCTTAGCAAGCGAAATACGTCTTCCTCTTTGCTTCTCCTTGTCCGTATCGCCGATTTCTCCCTCGGACGCAGCTGCTACCATGCCCGTTGGCACGACATCCGCACCTTCCTCCCTGACAAGCTCCTCCTGTCCCTCTTCGTCATCATCCTCCGCTCTCTGAGCTCCTACCTGCTTCTCCTCCTTGGCGCTGAACCACCCCTTCTTATCACCCTCCAACACGGTCACGGTGAGGACCGCCGTCAAACCATCCACCGCAATATCATGATTCACCCCCTGCATACCTTGAGGCATCAATCCACCTACAAACTCCACCTCTGTCTTGTACTTGGTCCACATGAAACTCGTCACTCCGTCCTTCTTCTTTCCCAATGCCTTCTGAACCAACTGATTCCTGCCAATGTTATAGCCATTAGGAATGATCATATGGTTCTTACTTGCGTCTTTCTCCCTACTCGTTGCCAAGAACCAGGCTCCTGAACCCTGTTGTTGCCATGCTCTGATATGGTTTCCACCGACCAGACTCTCGATGCAAGTGCCGAACACATGATCGAAAGGTGTATACACTTCGCGGTAGATGAACTCTTGATTGCGCCAACCACGAGGATCAATATATGCCTTTTGATATCCACCCGCATGAAGGCCAAGACACTCTCGATCGAAGTCTAGAGCGCGACAGTAAGATTGAAAACCTTTGCGGGTGAGTATGGAAGGCGAGGAGTGGGACGAGATGATGATGTTGAGCGGTTCATGTTGACCATTCCCCACGAGATCGAACGAAGTACCGCCGTAAATGCGAGGATCGGTAAAACCATACTGGTTGACATCTTCTACTTCATTCGATGCATGATCGGGAAGCGGGAAGAGTGGGATAGAAGTTTGTGCTCCGTAAGTTACCTCTTCTACTTCAGCGAGCAACGCAGGGTCGGAGATGGAGGTGACGGGAACAACGTAAGGTCTGGCAGAAGCTCGAAGGGCTGTTTCAGGATCTTCCTTGAGAGAGGGGTCGTTGGGATCTTCGAGTCCGGGAGTACGGCCTTCGTTGTCAACTTGAGCTTGAGGATCGGGCTGAGGCTGGGTAGCAAGTAGTGCAGCACCTTGTTTGCGGGAAAGAGTGCTGGCTACATGGGCATCGACTTCAGCACCGGTAGGGCCGGAGGTGGTACCCTTGGCTTCCTTCTGTGCTGCAACCCGAGCTTTGTGGTCGGAAATATAGCGAGATACTACGGCTGTAAGTGGAGTGAAGGGAGATTTGATCGCGATTGGCATCTTTGCTTTTCTTTCTTCAATGCTGTTCGAGATCTAGAGATATGATGAGTTGCAATACAACGAGGAGAAGAGGAGAAAGAGTGAGAGCGAGCAGGCGTGTATAAGTAGGCTTACCACCTACTCAGCTACTACAGCGTAGAGATCGAGATGTACGCTATCCGCATGATTGTCCGACTCTCAGACTAGCCGCTCCTTCGTCTACTCAGCTTTTGTCCAACCCAATCGACAGAACAGAGTTATACTCAAAACCTTCTCTATCAGCCAAGGTTCCGAAACCCCCTAAAACACAACTCTACCCATCACCACGGCATCGACTACATTAGCTTCTGCTGTCCGCTCAGAACAAAAGCCACTCAGCGGCAACGGCAAGATTGAAATGCGAGCCAAGGAAACGCAGCTTGGCGGATACGCGCTGCAAGAGAAGTGTTTCCGAAGAACATCTTTGACAGCCTTCAACCCACCGCCAAAAAAGAATAATAAAAAAGATAAAAAAGTAATGGAATTCTTTTTAGTGCGGGGCGAGGAAGGGAACGTTTTCAGGGGAAGACTGGCATGCATGTTCGCTTGTGCAACACAGCAGCGGTCCGCGCGATGGCATTAACAGCCGTCGATCAAGCGAGATTCTAGAACGACAGCTGTGACGATCATAAACTACCCTTTGCTCTCATCTGTCATTAAGCTCAGGAATCCCACGCTCGATTCGACACAAGCTCTGATTTCAATATTCGGGCAAGAGATGTAAAGCATTGTGAGGTTATTTCATCTACTCAAACCCAGTTGGAAAGTTCGGCTTGAACACCGGCAAGGGATGTGCCTCCGTATTGAGAACCCACTTGTTCAACGGCAGCGTATCTCTATCGGAGAACAAGAGATACAGATACTTTAATGTTTCACTCAACCAAAATGTTTCCATCTTGTCCACTTTGCCTGGTTGCTCTGCATCTACATCGTCTATGCTCGAGTATCCGCCGCTTTCCACTTTGCAGTGCTTTTCGAAGGCCTGGAAGATTTGCCATCCCCATTCTCTGTAGATCTCATCACCTGTAAGTGAGAAAGCGATGAAGAGTGACTCGACCGTCTCAGGGCGCAGAATGTTGCGAGCGTCGATAAGTGGGTTCGGTCGACCAGAGTAAGAGGGAGGAGGCTTCTTGATGTACCAATCGACATTGCGAGGCAGAGGAGCACGGTTGGCAGCGACCATCTGCGCATCTGTGATATTGACGTCCGAAGGGGTTTTGAAAAAGGCGATTTCAGGTGAGAGACCGGTTTTGGTCTTGGTGTAGGTATCCATGCAAGTGCGAACGAGTTCGTGACCCAACCTCCAGTCTTCTCGGTCTGTTTCATCCCCTGTACCAACGTCCGAGATTGGAGGGAGAGGACGTTTGACTGCATCGCCAAAGATATCTTTGGTCGAAGTGGAGCCCAACATCATTGCACCTCCCAAGAAACACACTAAATGATCTTGTTTCGGAACCAGCTGCATGTAAGGACGTCCGTCCGGGGCTCGACGAGGTGCGAGCTCGACAGTGAACATAAGCGGAGGTTGAGAATGCACGGATGGCTTAGTGAGAAGACGCTTGATGCCGCGAAGTGCATGGTCATACATCTGACGGTACACTTTCTCCGTTCGACCTGTCTGCAACCACTGCTTGATGAGGTACTCATAGTAAGAGTCTCCACGTGAGCCCAGTCGGATCTCCCCGTTATAGAAGTGCCCGTTCATCGGATTCAAGAAGATCGGAAGTAGACCCTGGAGATGGGTGAGGCGAGCGGTGGCATTGCGTACGACTTCCATAGGTCGTTCAGCAATTCGCCAGTATTCGTGATTGCCGGTGAGATGCGCAAGATACTTGAATTCGAGCTGGACTGTAGTAGCTTCTGCGAGACTGGACGAGTTGTTGTTGTTGAGGTCTGGGAATGCCTCGCCTGTCTCAAGGTCGACTTCACGAAGCGGCACCCCTGATGGAGTATCGAAAGCTGGCTTGAGACGCTCAGCAAGCTCGACGGCACGAGCGATGAGCATTTGTGCATCTTGTTCGTTTGGCGTGAAGTTGGGGTGTGGTGGATCGCGAATCAATGCTGCAGCAGAGAGAAGACCACCGAGGGTTCGGATAGTGGTCTCGAACACATTCATTCGACCAGGAACGTCCCAGTCGAGCACGTCTTTGACCCAATCGCGAGCTTGCTCATAGTCTTGCTTGAGACCGAGTAGGATGAGTGTGTCAAGGGTATCAACGATGGTATAGCCAATACCTTGTCCATGCTTGCCACTGAGATTCGAGCCATGTTTGCTAATGGGATGATACTCATCGTAGCCCCAGGCGTCTCGCTTGTATGCAGACCAAGAATGGTTGAATGCATCGAGAATGGCAGATTGTCTGCTGAGATCTGCTTTGCGGAGAGGCTGTTCCGGAAGCGGGCGTGTGGGTGGAAGTGGGAAGGCAAGGGAAGGTTCTCGTTTGATAATTGGGAAGACGAGCTTGTCTTGACTTGCGGAGTTGCCATTGAATGTCTTTGCTCGGCCAAAGGGATGCTGATGATTGGGATGTGAATGTGTTTGTGACTTGGGTGGATTGCGTTGGAGAAGGTATGTCGGCAGCTCACCGTTGTTCTGATAGGTGAGGTATGCTAGAATGAAGAGAGAGGCAGAACATGCCCAGGAAAGCCATCGCCACGAAGAGTTTCTGTTAGTTCGGGATGACGGCTGCTCCGACTTTGTCGTTCTCTTTGTTGAGCGCTTTGATGTTGTTGCTGTCTCGGGTTTGGTGGTGCGCTTCTTGAGACCTTCGCCGTTGGCGTTTGAAGTCTTTGACATCTTGACAGGGAATGTGATTATACGGGAGCGGGCCAGCCGCTAAAAAGATGCGATGTACAGTGCAGTGTAGATGTGCTGGACGGCCTGATTGATGATGCAGAGAGGGGGGAAACAGAAATGGTCGTGTGTGAGGAGAAAGGAAGGTAAGAACAACACTGCCAACGCAGATCGCGTGTTGCGGTCAAGAAAAAGAAGAACAAGGGTCGCGGAGGCTGAATTTACGGCAACGAATGCAGAAGAACTCAAAAAGCATTGCACGCATGGCTTGACCGCGAGCTGTTTTCATGTTATTCTTCTCGGAACGGCTGCGAGACCGCGTTGCAGTAAGCAGCCTCACACTGCTCCTCGGTATCACTTGAACTGTCGCTCTACACAGCCTTCAGAACAGACCACAGATGTGAATTAAGTTGCAGAGCATCAGATGCAGGAGCGTATAGAGGACTCACACGAAAACGAAACTTAACGGGTGTGATCCGATGAGGATCGCGGGAATCATGACCGTCGTGGCTGACGTGGCAAATCGTCGGCACATTCCGACAATGTGTATACAGTACATGAGGAAGAGCGAGTCTGATGACCAGATGTGACCGTCTATAGTACAAGAGAATGAAGTCAAGAATCGAAGGAGCTGGGTGCAGAGTGAATGTTCGGCTTAGCTGGGGTTGTGTCATGGGAGCGGAGCGGCGACGACTAGCTTAGCCTCCATGCAAAGTGCTGATAAAGACAACTTCGTCGCCATCCTGGAGGACATAGTCGCCTTCACCCTCGAGCTCCCAGTCGCCGTTGTTGATGAGCACGAGAATGCCAGGTCGTCTGGAACAGGCAAAGAAGAAAGCCAGAGCTTGGTCAGCTTTCGAATGTTCTTCGAAAAGCAACACGATTCTGATCAACCAGGGAATATACTTACACCGAGTCACCATCGACAAAGAGCTCCTCTCGCTCTGTAATGAGATTCTTGCGAATGTGTTCGATCAGAGCAGTGACATTGGTCGGACTGCCCGAAGCATCGTTGCGTGGCAAAGTGATCTTGTGCTTCTTCTCGTGCGGTGGTGCCAGAAGCAATTCGGTTCCACCTCCGAACTCGACCTTGATACTGACTGTCTCGGTCGACATCTTTTGCTCACTGTCGACAGTCGAGTTGCGATGCGATCTCTGATCGAATGACACAAAATGGTGAAGCTCGTTTCCAAGCCGAGTGTATCTGATCCAATGCAGCGGTGCTAAAGGGCAAAGGGTCCAAATCCACATCACAGTTTCGGAAATCGGAACGACATCTCGAGGCTTAACATTGTGGAAATCGGACAAAATGGTCCATGTCGGGACGTTCAGCGAAAGGGTCTAAATACTGTAGTTGCGCTCTGAGACCTCATCAGGTCGATTATGGCAATTGCACTTTACAGTATCGACTCGGCTTCAATACAAAGGCCGGGTGGACCTCTTGTTCTTGTCTGGAGATAGCACACAAGCGAGCTCGTCATAGCCGGCGGCATCTCAACAACGTCATGCCAACGCTAGCATGGCTCATTACAGCTACAGACCTGCCGCACAGCATCAGCTGAACTCAACTAGAGACGGGGTTGGTTCTAATCAGAGACGTACCTTGACTTTCGGCTTTGAGATGCACTGCCTCACTCGGTTTCTTCCTTGTTGAAACACGGCTTCGAGCTCTCCTCTCCTCTCTTGGGACCGGTGATGATGCCTTCCAAGAAGGAGACTCTTCCTTTCACTTCTGCTTTTACCCGACCGGCGGCCCAAAAATGTCGTTTTTGTTCTGCTTTTGCCCTTCTTATCTCGCCCGCACACACACGCGACCGATGACGCTGGTCCACATGTCCAAATCCCTTGGAAATCGGAAGCTCGTGATCAAGTGCCTGAGATTTTTCTTTCACCCGACCCTGTCTCATGCATGTTTCAACCCCCGCGTCAATTTATCTGGTCTCACCTGTCCACGCCAAGATACTGTATCACTTAACCCTTTTCTCAATCTCATCCTTCTATTCAAACCATCATCTACGCCTTACACCGTGAATTCGCACTGGTGCTCATGCCGTCATGACGTCCTCACAAGTACGAACCGTGCCTCCCGTCGTCGAGGCAAGACAGACCTCACAAGGCGACAATCATTCTTCACGCTCTGACGAACAGCACGATACCCAGCCAGAATCTGCCACGCAACCGTCTTTGCAACAAGAGCATAAGCAGCAACAAAACGAGACTCACGAGCATGATCACAATAATGACCGTGATAAGGCGGCTGCCCTTCTGATTCAGCGCAACTATCGTGGCTATCGCACTCGCAGACAGCTCGATGGGTGCAACATCTCTGCCGACACTCGCTGGTCAGATGCAGTTCATCGTATGCGTCTAGAACAAGCCAACAAGCACTCCAACAAAGGTCAAAATGATGCCACTTCCAGATGGAAACGAGGCAAGCTTCTAGCTGGTCAGATTGCCGGCGGAGAAAAGATGGATTCTACCCCAGAGAACGAAGATGGTGATGGCCGTGCAGATGCCCCTGTTGAAGGTGGTCCATCTCTCGAAACTGCTCACAGAACGCATGGCGAGCACAACCTTGTCGAAGCCAACACCAAAGTCGGTGACGTTCCAGGAGCGCAAGAGAACGGTAAAGTCGACAACATCCGTAGTATTGCAGATCCTCACCAGAAAGGTCTCAAGCTCATCGAATGGTGGACTCGTGGAGGCAAGGCGCAAGAACTGAGCAAGATGATGGAAGAGCAATACTGGCTCGAAATGGTCGATCGTAAGCACCGTTATGGCTCCAATCTCAAATACTACCATAAAGCATGGCAGGAGGCAGATACCAGCGACAACTTCTTCAGGTGGCTTGACGAAGGTGAAGGAAAGGAGGTCAGTCTGGATGATTGTCCGCGGGAGAGGCTCGACTCGGAGTGCGTCATTTACCTCAGTTCTGAGCAGAGGAGGAATTACGTTGTGGACATCCAAGATGGCAAGCTTGTTTGGCGCAGAAATGGCAAACCCGTCGATACCAAGCGCAACAAGCATAAGGACTTGGGCAAAGGTCGAGGGATCGTTGATATTGGTGAGGAAGAGCAGCAGGAATTGCGTAAGGATCGGGAACGAAGGGCACTGCAACGCGGCGTGTCTGAGAGCTCTCTTGACTCCTACCTTGATGGTAGCAGCTCTTCTTCATCCTCCTCTTCCTCATCAAGCGATGGCGAAGAAATGTCCAAAGAAGAGAAGAACCAAGCCGCCAAGCACTATCAGTCCAAACGTCACGGCAAGTCAAAGAAACTCGATCTGCTCAATTCGGCAAACTGGTCCGATGCACTCCTTCGCAAAACCATCGGCAACAATACGTGGATCTACGTCTTTAACTCGCGTCACGAGCTCTATGTCGGTCTGAAACAAACCGGATACTTTCAGCACTCCTCTTTCCTCTACGGTGGTCGGGTGCTCTCAGCTGGCTTGTTGAAGGTAGACAACGGTAGATTAACCAGTTTGAGTCCTTTGTCGGGGCACTATCGAGCAGGCACCGCGCATTTTAGGTACTTTGTCAAGAAGCTGCAGGATTCGGGCGTTGATCTGGACAGGGTGACACTTTCCAAGAGTTTGTTGATGTTGGCTGGAATGGAGAAGTACGGCAAAATGATGAGTAAGGCCAAAGGAGGTAAGAAACAGGATCGCAAGAAGAAAGAGAAGAACAGAACCCAGCCCAAGGGGGAGAGTGAAGAGAAGGAGCAAAAAGAAAGCTTGTCTACAAGATTCAAGCAGAAGTTGGGTCTGGGGTCGAAGAATGACGGAAAGAGTGAGCAGGATGATGGGGAGGAAGCAGATACGGAAGCAAAGCCGAGTGGTTTTGCGAGGATGAAGGACAAACTCAAGTCTACGTAGGAAAGTCATACTTGATGAAATTGATACCATGTTCACAATTGTTCACGAAAAGCGGCTTGAAACAGAACGAATGTTTGATGAGCAATAATATACAGCAATAATAGTACAGAAAGAGAGCAATAGGGATCAAAAGAAAGTATAGCTCCTCTCACTCGAAGCAAAAGTCTGAATCGAACTCCTTTCCTCCACCATCAACTCTCCTCTGCAGTAAATATCGAATTCAAAAGCACCACCGACTCTTTTCAGTTCATCCTCAGTCTCGTTCGCCCAGGAGCAAGTCGAGTAAACAATTCCCATACTTTGTTCTCCTTCCACGACTTCCTCCTTTTCTGGCTTGATGTTTTCTGTGTTGCAATGCTGTGGTTGTTCTTGAGAGATAGGACGGGAGATGGAACGTTTGAACTGTTCCTTTTGCTCCTCTTGTTTGTGTTGGGTGATTGCGCCGTAGTGCTTGATTGCATTTGAAACGGGTCTGAGAGTGGGAAGGAGGGGAGATTTCTCGCTGTCCATCGAAGAAGTGCTCGCAGTAGAGGACGAAGAGGTGCGACGATGGGTGAGAGCAGGGATAGAGTGAACGATGCTGCGTGCAACAGTGACCATTGGGTCCGAAGTACGAGCGTTGGACGGAGCTGGGTATCGAGCGGCGAACATTGTGATTGTTGAGAGTATGCAGAGTGCTGTGTGTCGCAGAGTGTGGTGTGTGTTGATAGAGAACCATCGTCGAATCACCACAAGAGGTGTCTTCCTTATATCTCTTCCCCTCCCCTTCTCTGATCTCTAAAGTGCTACATGACGAAAGATGATAATTAGAGATATGACATACGATGATGACGAGGGAAGTGATGGATGAGCCAAATGACAGATGAGCTAAATGACAGATGAGCTAAATGACAGATGAGCTAGATGACAGATGAGCTGAATGAATGATTAGCAGTTTGACAGATCAGCTTTCTGACACGCGACGAGCTTTTTGGCAGAAACGACTTGCAGATGCACGCCTACAGAGCCTCGTCCACATATGCAGGTCGGGCTGACGAGGATTTTGACATTTGACGAGGTTGTGGTTGATGAAAGGGAAAAAGCCAAAACGTCGATGAGAGTTCCCTTTGTTCGTCGCGACGCGTCGACTCGTTCTTACTTGTCCGTGCTTTTTTGACGTGGAAAGCGCAATTGAGGATGGGAAGCCCCGCATAAAGGAGAACATGCACCTCAATGTGTGTTTGAGTTGCTGATTGGGGTTTGGACACTTCTTAGGGTCGAAGCACCAATGCGGGGATCGCAGGACAGTGGGAGGATCCTGCAAAGAAGAAGGCAATTTTTGTTTTTGCCATTTTTTGCTTTTGTTTTGTTTCTTTTGGGAGTGAAATTCAGAATATTTCTGGACATCCTTGTTTTCGAGACCTTCGTCATACTTTTCCAATCGTTTTACTGCTCTTACCAGCGAAAATTTGGAGCTTAGGTTGGTTCATCTGATGCAGAGGGACTCTCGAGCCCCTAATATGCACCGAATTGTGGGAGAAAGCCCCTAAGAAGCATGAAGACGGGCGAAAAGAACTTTGTTTGCAGCAAACGAAGTTCCGTTGTTGACTTTCGAAAGGCTGATTCGTGAGATCTGGTTCATATAAATAGCCGCCTTTCTCCTTCCCCCTCCTTCAAGACAAGGTTCACTTCTGCGCCTCGATCGAAGTATATTCTCTCAAAATCCCTTATATCTCCAAGTAGCTCATCATTATGACTGCAACCACAGTGGAAACACAGGCTATATCCTCCACTCCCGATGTCGTAAGTACCATACCTACCGTCAAATGTAACTCGAAGGCGGTCACAGTGCTCACTACAATCACTTGCTGTCTATACAGTCGAAAGTCAAGGGAGACAAGGCCGCACGTGTCACTCCTTCCCAAGATGAAGTGCAGAACGAAACAATAACGCCCTCGGTTAAGCGTTCTTGGATCCAACTTTGTGGTTGGGACGGGGGTCAGGATTGGACCAACTTTTTTACAGAACGAGGCATTCCCTGGTCGAAGGAAAGTGGAAAGCATGTCTTCGTTTCCGGTGCGAAAAGACCCCCTGGCAACTCCTCCCTGCAATCTTACACAGAAGAACAAAAAGACGAGATCATTCTCGCCGTGTCCGAGAAGTTCAGCAAGTTCGCACATCCAGCCCTCACTGAGCAACCGTTGATCCATTTCGAGGGCAAGCAAGTTCACGTTTCAGGACTAGATCGAAGACTTGTCAGCAATCTATCGAAGAATGCTCCTATGTTGGACTCAACCCGTATGAGACTCGTCTCCAAAGGTCTTTGGTTTGAGAAGCCTTACGTCTCTACTTTCAAAGACGGTCCGGCAATCAAGAAAGCGGAGTTCATCAAAGCATTCGAAGACCAGTACAAAGATCACATAGCTAGTTCCGATGAGGAGACAGGACTGCTGTTTGCGTTTGCTAGGTTTTTTCATGTAAGCAGTTTTCCAGGGGACCCAGTTTTTGCAGGCGAACTTCTGATGTTCAGCAACGGCATCGACTTCACCAAGACCAATAGACCTTTCTTCCTCAAGAAGGAGGAGAAAACGAAGCAAGCCTTCTCATTCAGCTTCGCTAAGTCGGTTGACGGCGGCGATGTTGCTTCGACCCAATAGTTCATCACTTTGTATCGATCACCTTGTAATCACCAACGACTTGTATCTCTCTGTTAGAAAAGGGGAGTCCATTATCAGCGTTCTAAAACAGATGTTTGTGCTGAACCGTCAGCCATGTGCCAACGTTAGTAGCTTGGCAACCATCACATGTGACATTGCAGCCGGGACGTCACACGATGACACGATTGCATCCGTTCGCGTGTCTGTATGCAAGCTCGGGCCGCGTGGGAGCCAGAGATGCAGCTCAAGCAATCATGTGCACGCTCAGACCTCTTCAACCATGCATCGTCTCGCATATGAGGCGCCGGAGAGTAAGCAAAAACGCTCATAGCTTAGATCCAAGCGATGTGCTGAGGGGATTCCCAGCTCGTTGCTGGTGCAACCGATTCGAAGTGTGGGAGAATTCAGACTTTATCAATTGTATAAAAAGAGGGCACTTTTGAAAGACCGGTCTGTCCCCGTCTTGATTAGCCCCTCTGACTTCTCCGCCCACTTCTCAGTGTCAGCCGGCCTTGCCCTCTTCAAAAACTCGTCAGCATGGCTGTTGATCATCCTGCCAGCTTGAACTCCACCGCAGCTCCAGCATCAGCTTCTTCTCAGCCTTCCTCGCCGACCTCTTCAGCTGTCTGGGTACCCCTCGAGACTGAGGACCAGCCTGACCATACAACCTCAGGAGACAGCTCTTCTACACCTGGAACTCCCACCATGGAGTCCACTACCGATCCTTCTTCGACCAAGCCAGAATCAGAGCCCAAGGTAAGCGATTCGGCCTCGGGCAATCTCACGATTTAGGAGCATCTTTCTTCCTTCCGCAACTCCCGACGACTAAGTTCGAGCAGGGAGGCTGACTTTCGAACTCTTTTCTTTCTACACAGGCTGAGGAAGTTGGCATTGCAGATCAAGCAGACAACAAGGAAGGTGCTGTCAAGCCAGCGCCGCCCTTGGCACTTCGTATCAATCGCTGGTGGGAATGCATCCATTCTCACGAGATTGACGACAGCCATCTCGAGTACATGGTGAGGCAATCAACGATTCCTTGGAACTCCATCGGCCATCAACATGTTTTCGTACCCGATCCAAGCGCTTGGACGATTGCAACCGGTGCGAAGTACACGCAGGAAGAAAGGGACGAGATCATCCTCGCTATCGCTAACGCCTTTGTGAGGGAAAGCGACCCTTATATAGCTCCTCAACCGACAGTTGACTTTGACGACAACAGAATCTCCGTATCCAGGCTTGATGCCTTCTTGCTTAAGAAACTTTTTGATGCACCCCCGATTATCAGAGGAATGCCCATGCAGATAGTCCAGAGAGGTCTTCCCATCAGCAATCCTCGCATCTATAGCTATATGGATGGCAAAGCAAGCTCAAAGAAGTTTCTCGAGCAATCCTTCAAGAGGCAGTACGAGTCTCATCTTTCTAATGGCAGTAAAAAGACCGGCATAAGAGCTGCATATGCGCGCTTCTACGAGGTTCAGGGGTTGGCGTCGAACGAACCAATCTTTTCCGGAGAAATGCTTCTGTTCACAAGCGGATTAGATCTGTCTCAGGTCAAACCTTTCTTTGCCAAACCTGACTCGAATGCAACGACCAATGAGTCCGGTGGAGACTGGGGCGGATACACAACCAACGTGCCTCCCACCCTATTCCATGGCTATTATTACCCCAAGCGACAGTCCTAATCATAGAACATTCACACGGCGCCTGCAAGGCTTGATGAAAGCTTCTACGATGTTTGGACATGCTAAGAAACCGCAGTTTGAAGCGCAGAGGAGACTGTACTCACCCACAATTTCATTCGAGATGGCGCAAATTCCAGCAGTCTATGAAACGACAGCCTGTGAAGGGTCTGAACCAATAACGAGATGATCTCTATCTTCTGCGGCGAAATGAGATTATCTTGAAGCGTCACTACTGTATTCATTCGACTGCATGTGATTTTGTGGAAGACTTCATATCGATTCTCGGGTAGAGTTTGCTCAAGGGCGCCGAGAGTGATCTAATCGAAACAAACGATCTGACTATAGAGACCGACCGTGGCCAGCTCTTCCTCCTCGTTCTTTTCCGACCCCTATCTTCTTGCACTATTCAGCACTTCCAAAAGACATTCATCACATTTCTCGACCTAGATCTACAGTACATTCAACATGGCCCCAAGTACTGTCCAGACACAAGCAGTGACTCGCCCCCCAAGAAAGGTTAGTGCCTGAAATCTTGACAGAATCATTCGCATCTCAGATTCTTGATTCTGACACCTTTGTTTTCGATTCGCAGACCAGCATCGAAGGAGAACCCGTGAAAGTCGATGGTGATAAGACCACTTCGCAGGCTTCAAGTCGCTTGATTGATCGATTTTGGGTGCAGGTCTGTGGCGCTGCTGTCCCTACCGGTCGTCAATTTATCTTCTATACCGAAAGAGACGTAGCATGGGCGAAAGAGACGGGCAAGCTCGTGTTCCTGCCTGGCGATGAAAGCCCTGCTGCGTCTTTCATCGCCCCCTCATACACGGAAAAGGAGCAGGATGAAATTGTCCTTGCTGTTCTCGACATAATTTCCGAGTCCGTAGCGGATCAGAAGGATCTAGAGCAGCCTCTTGTCCACTTTGCAGGAAAGCAAGTCCACGTCTCAGGTTTGAACGAGCGTCTTTTGGTCAGTCTTTGGGCCAACCCACCTATCTTCAAAGGAAAGCCGATGAAGGTTCAGTCCAAGGGTCTCTGGTATCAGGATCCCTACGCATCGTATTTCAGGGAAGGACCAGCGATGAAGAAGTCGGCTTTCATCGATAGGTTCAAAGCTCAGTATGCTGAAAGCATGACCAAGGACGGAAAAGGGACTGGGCTTGTGTATGCTTTTGCACAATTCTACCAGATCAGAAATGTTCCTGGCGAGCCGATTTTTGCGGGTCAGCTACTCATGTTCAGCAACGGGATCGACTTTAACAAGATCAACAGGCCATTCTTTCTCGATAAGTTCGAACCGCCAAAGAGTCTTTTCTCTTTCAACAGCGTTAAGAAGATCAATGGCGAAAACCAAGCCGCACCCAAATTCTCAAAGCTTGCTCTGACGTAGACTTCCTACTGAGAATAGAGCAACCGATGTATTTTGAATCTTATTTGTGATCGAAGAGAATGTCGAAGAAAAATTGGTGATAGAATAGATCCTTCAAGGATTCAGGTAATTGAGCATCTCTGAGCTCTTCTCAATAGTGTGCTGACGATCGATACCTTGAGTTCAAGTGATGATCAAGCCCGATACCACGTGCAGGCATTCAGGTCGTCATTGTCAGAGGAACATCGCTGAACAAACAAGAACGCGACGCGCCAAAGGTCGAATCGATCAGGAGATCGAAGAAATGGATTCGTAGCGACTAATTCTTGGAAGATGGAACTCAGCCCATGTGACAAAGGTCTCATCAGTCCCACATTTTACTGCTCTGCTTGGACAAGACGAGAGTTTCTCTTCCTCTTTCCTTTCTTTCCCCTCTCACCATCGCATTCCCCTGCTCACCCTTTCCCCAGCTTGTACTTCCCATTCGGTTTCCATCTGCGCATATTCCACTAGATCAGCCAAGGCGATTGCTCAGGCGGAGAGAAAAGATGACCCCGACCAAGCCCGCAGTTCTCAATCAGCTCACAACGGCTTCGAAAGTAGCAGGGCCACAGCCGTCGAGCTTCACTTCGGTAGGTCCTAACGGTTTCCCAACCTGAGAAACGATCGGCGGACTCTGTTGCTGACACTGTTCCTGGTGTTGCAGCCAAACACCATCGGAGCGTCGAAGTCCGACACTGACCACGCTTCGGGACCTAAAATGGAGAATGAAAACAGTGGCGAAGACCAGAAGGGAGCTTTTCATGTCCGTCGCTGGTGGGAGCCGGTCTTCTGCGCTTTGAGCGATTGTCCCATGACAGTGGCAAAAAAATATTATATGACAGAAACGTGCACAGCCTGGTCGAAAGAAGGTGGAAGACACGTCTTCTCTCTTCCCGAACAAAGCCTCACTAACTCAGATAAGACGTTGGAGGACGACGAAGTAGTGCAAGACAAGATCATTGGCAGAATCACAACGTGGATCAGCGGGCTCCCCCATAAGGACAACATGCAACAGCCTCTAATTCACTTCGAGGGTAATGAGATTCATATATCGGGTCTAGAAGCCATGGACTTGATCCGTCTATGGACGTGTCCCCGAGTCTATGGAGGCAGGCAGATGAAGTTCGTCTCAAAGGGTCTTTGGTATAACGAGCCTTACGTCAGTCATTTTAAAGGAGGGCCAGCCATGCAGAAGAGAGATTTCGTGGATGCATTCGTAGCTCAGTATACGAAACACAGGTCTGATAATGGTGGCCCGGGACTCCGCTCCGCATTCGCTTCCTTCTACCAAGTCGATGGCGTAGCTGGAGAACCTATCTTTGCCGGTCAGCTGCTCCTATTCAGTAGTGAGATTGACTTCAGCAAGGAGGACAGGCCGTTCTTTCTTCGACAGCGAGACAGAAAGAGGCCCCGAGAGCAAGACCTTCATCAAGGAAGTTCCTCCACTACGCAGCCGATCTCATCACAGCCTGCATCATCACAGACGACTCCATCTCAGTCTCAACAGCCATCAAAGAAGCTACTTTGTGTCGGCGCAAACGGTACGAACAAGTGATTCCGCAACGCAGACCCCGCCTTGTAGAAAGTCAAGAAAACCCAGATCATATAAGACGTGTCTCTCATCGACTATCTTCCATACTAAATCGTGTAAACCAGTGCATCAAAGAAAGAAGCGCAATCGAGACCATCTCCCTCAACGAGCCGACTTTTGTTCGTTGTGGTTGTGCATTGCGTCTGCTTTGCCATTGTTTCTTGTGCATTGATCGATGTAGGCCTCCAAGAGATTACGACCGTATGAACATTCGAGACAGGCGTAAGGCTAGCAATGAATAGCATTGAAGCAGCCGAGATTGTGAGACAAATGTCCGCTTGGACCCACTGACATCTGCATGCACTTAGGTGCAGTGTGGGAGCACTGCCGCAGAACAATAGGCAAGTCGACGCGCTCAGAATGTGTCAAAGGACTCATCAACCACATCATGCGTGTTGCAACACATGAAGCCGGTCGGTTTTTGCCTCTTGCCTCAGCCGTTAATACAGTATATATGCCTGCTTCAGAGACTTGCCGTTGCTCACTCTCCCGACATTCTTCTTAGCCTCCATCTCGGTCCTCAACAGACCTCAACCACTCACTTGGGTCAGCGTCTTGTGCTTATGATAATCTACGATGACGCCTAACAACCCAGCACCGACCTGGTACTCCTCGGTACCACCACTCCATACACATCCGCGTCCTCCCGCATTCAATCCACCTTCAAGCGGCTCGTTCTCAACATTCAGCTTTCCGATCGCCAAGCCAGCCCCGCAAGTTGCGAAGCCTGCGCCACCCGCCCCCAATACAGTAAGTCTAGTCGCCAAAACCATGTCTCAGACTTCTTGAGCTTCAGCTGACATTTCAATGCTCCCTGTAGCCCAATCGCGTTGTCGAAGCGCCGAGCAACAGCGCTGTGCATGTTCCAGTAAGCGATTCAAAAGAGGCAGTCCAAACCAAAGCGGCATTGTCCGTTCATCGATGGTGGGAGCAGATCTTTGCAGCCAAGACAAAGTTGCAGCCCTGCTGGACAACCTATATGACTGAGAAATGCACCTGGTCTGAAGCACCCAACACGCACGTCTTCGTTCTTCCCGATGGAATCGGTTTAAATCAAGGATAATCACTCGAATACAGCGAAAAGCTGCAAAACAAAGTCATATTGGCTCTGACGGAGACCCTGCGCGAAGTCGCTGGGAACGAAGCGATGCAGCAGCCTGTCATTCACTTTGAAGGCAACGAAATTCACGTTTCGGAGCTGCGCAGGGGGGATCTCTTCTTCCTCTGGAAATGTCCTCCTCTGTTTCAGGGCAAGCCTATGAAGCTCATCTCGAAAGGACTATGGTTCCAGGAGCTACGTATCAGCGAGTTCAAGGGTGGGCCAGGTATGCGGAAGGAAGCCTTCGTTAAAGCCTTTGAAGCTCAGTATTCCAAGCACAGGCCAGCGTCTGAGGAGGGCGGAGGAGATGGTCAGGGAAAAGGTCTACATGCAGCATATGCTCGATTTTACCGAGTCGTCGGTGTAGTCGGCGAGCCTATTTTTGCAGGTCGAGTCATTTTGTTCTGTGAAGAGACTGACTTCAGCAAGGACGAACAACCTTTCTTTGTTCAACAGCGAGAACAACGTGAAAGAAAGCGGAAGAGGGCACAGGGAGGTCAACAAGTGTTGCTGTCTGACAAAGAAGTTGTAGCATCACCGAGCGACAATTTTGTCTCGGATCTGCCAGAGCCAGCGAACAAATCCGCTCGTATTGACACCAGTACCACGGACAAGTAGCAGTCTGTAGGAACTACTCCCCTCGGTGTGTCTTGTACGTTGAACGGCATCGGACCATATCTTTGTTGCTAACGGAGACGGGTCAATCAGCTTATTCCTATCGTAAAACTCACTTCAAGAGCCACAAGTGATTTCCTTTCCCTCATGATGTCTGACTTTGACGATGTTGCGTTTCGCATTAGGTCTGCCACCGACCGAGGCCCCTTGTTTGCATTTGAGCCGTAAGACTCGCGTCGCGTGAAGAATGATGCACGATTATGCGGCCATTGTTCTGAACAATGGATGTTGACGAGCTTTGACCCCCCACTGATATGCAGAGCCCAGCCCTTTGTTCTATTGCTAAACAATGAGTTTTGGCCCTTAGCATTCATCTTCTGCAGGGACTAGAAGACTTTGCATGTGGGTGACGGCGAGACAACCAAACTCAGCCGAGGTGTCAAAAAGCTGATCACTTCGCCGGCGCGAACGTGGGAAATAAATAGGCACTTTGTACACGCTTCAGCTTTGTTCCAGCTTACCTTCATATTCTCCTCTTCCCCTCTTCTAGGCATTTGTGATCTTTATCATGTCGGTTGTACAGGCCCCTATCACGCCTGCACCTTCTCCGGAGGCTAAAAAGGTGAGCTCAATATCTGACTTCTCATACGCGGCCTTCTTGCTGACTTTATCAACTTCGTTCTTTGAAAGGTACAGGCTGTTGTCAATGGAGTGGCTTCGACTCCGCAAGCACCTGTCAAAGCGGTCACTCCTACTGCTCAACCAAGCATCAATGCTGCCTCCTCCACTCCGCATGCACCTGCCAATGGAACCTTGTCAGCTCCCAAGCCGCCTGTGATCGCTCCAGTATTCCCTGACGTAGCCAAGTCAGCCACCCCGAAGCCACTTCCTACCTTTCAAGCAGCCACAATCCGTCGATGGTACGAGCTCATCATACCCTCCAACAAACTCCTCAGCCAACAAGCCTCCAACTACCTTCAAGACGAATCCAAACCTTGGTCCTCCGTCGGTTTCCAACACGTTCTCACACCCGCTAAAGGTTGGTCCAAATGCGTCGTCGGCTCAATCTGCTTTTCCGAAGAAGCCCAAGACGAGCTCATTCTATGCATCAATTCTCGCATTCGAGAAGCTCCCGCACCAAATCCACCTAAACAACCCTTCATTCATTTTGTCGGTCACAACGTTCACGTTTCTCAGCTTACAACACAGGCGCTGTTGCACCTTTGGGAGCATCCACCTGTGTTTCGTAGTCAGCCGATGAAGTTTGTTTCAAAAGGTCTGTTTTATAAGAATCCATACGTGTCGGTCTTCACTCAGGGATCGTCTATGACGAAGGAGGATTTTGTGGAAGGATTCAGGAAGCAGTATGGACAACACGCAGCAAAGGAAGATGCTGATGCAGGGTTGCAGCTGGCTTTTGCGAGGTTTTATGAAGTAAGCGGGTTGCCAGGTGGTCCGGTGTTCTCGGGGAAGGTGCTGATGTTTAGTAATGAGGTTGATGTTGGGGTGGTACACACGCCGTTCTTTATGCGACCAGGTTTATGGGGGAATGAAAGAGAAGACAAGGAACGGCAAGCGAAGGGTAAACGTCTCTCGCCACCATGCAGTCGCGATTAGGAAGGTCTTAGGAAGTCGAAATTGAGGCTCCGCCTTTTGTCCCCAACTAATTGTTAAACAGCAAAACTGAGCTTTGATTATACTGGTAGAGCAAATGGAGCCTGCAATGCTTGTGTGTGGTCAGTGGTGAGCAACGAGAGTTCTACTCGCACTTTTGAAGTAGAAAGGCAGACTTGTGATGCTTGAGAGCAACGACGTGCGTACAGTACAGAGTTACGGTGCTTGATATAGGGAATTGACGGATACAGGATCCTACCATGAGCGAGGCACATTCAGGGCAAGTGTTTTTTTTTGGTCAGAAAGACCTCTTCATCTGACAATTACGGAGCACGCTCGGATTGCTTCGAATGAGGATCTCATTCAGCCTCGTTTGGCTGAGGCTCCTCTTCCTTGACTGCGTCCGAGATATCGATTGGGTCTGAGGGAGAAGATCCTGTCAGAGTAGAGGAATGATATTTGAGTCTGCGACAACGTTTTCCAAGTAGAGTGCGAGTGTCATACCAGCCCTCGGATGCAAGGATAATCAAGGTTCCGCAAAAGACAGGTCCACCCTCGAGCCCTTTGATCTGGTAGACTTTCGCCATTGCAGCTTTAAGATGTTCGCCAGCTTGACTCTTGAGCTGTTGAAGGAGTTCCGCTTCTGTCATTGCCGGCAGATCGAGCACTAGGTAGGCGGATATGTTTGGGTGAGGAAACCCCCTCGAAAGGAATTTCATTGGCTTGCCTCGGAGGACTGGAGGATGCCGCCAGAAGTCTTCAAGAAAATATTGATCGAGATGAGAGATGATTACTTTCTGTCCTTGAAAGCATACCATGGGCTGCGAAATGTTTGCGGTAGCTGTAGGCTGCGAGAGGTTTAGAGCGGCTTTCCTTCTAAGAAAGCGGCGTCCTATGTCTGAGAGGATCTCCAAGCCCTCGTCAACAGAGAGAGATTCTGGGCAGCGCACCACGTCGTTGACATCGGCAGCAATCAGGACATGTGTGCTGGCCTGATCTGTCCATGGAACCTGAGAAACGAAATAGTTCAGGCTGAGAGTGATATCGGATCCGTATATCTTTTCATACCAGAGCGAAACGCTAGGCGGAAGAGAGGAGGAACTTGTGCTTGTAGTGGCAGGAACAGGCGTAGCAGATGTCGAAGGACCATTCGAAGCCAATGAAATGTATGACGTAGGCCACTCCTGCTCTGCGATCCTCTGAGAAGGTATTGTTGGGTCCGCTGACTTTGTCTTCTGTGTGCAAGACCATGCAATAGAAACTTGTCAGGAATACTAATCCCTGTCGCTGGGCTGGATGTGAATCTTCTTTCACCTACTCACCTTTGACGCTTTTGTCTGTCGGACAGGCTGCAAGCGCTTTGGTGGCATCTTCCACCACTAAAACACTGGGACAAGCTTCAGGTGCTCTCCCTGATGAGAACGTGGATGTTATGCTCATGTGGTGGTCTGTAGGAATCATTCTTGATCAAGAACGCCGCGCCAAGGAGAGGTGACGAGCCGGCCACTTCGATCTTCGCTCCAAGCAGCGTGCGCAGCAACGCCGAGCCTACAAGATCGTCTTTGCGCGTCGCAATGAACCGACGCGAAGCGTTCCGGCTCCTCCTTTAAGATCACAAACGCATTCGAGAACTCTCGCTGAGATCACAGAACCTTGCGCAGCGATTCCGAGATCAGTACACATCAAATCCAGATTCGTATCACATCACACGATCGACATTGACGTTAGCCTGTAGACGAGCCAAAATGAAAGCGAAGATACAAGGCGGCTTGCACAGACAAATACAGTATATCGAGGACACAAAGAGACACATGGAGATAATCGACATGTGATACAAAGCACATCTGAGCATCCCGGCGAGTCAAGGCCTAGGCTGAGAGTGCCTGGCATCCTTCCTCGGCGTGGACTGGCATGGTCGTTGCTGTTACAGCATTGTCAACTTTAGCGATGTGCAAGTCGATAACACGGGAAGTCAAGGAATTCTTCGCCGAAGTAGTGACCCTTGCTGGTGAAGATAAGAAGATCCCCTCCAAACATTGGACCTCCTAGCATAGCAGGAAATTGATAGAGATTGGCGAGGACCAGCTTGATGCCGCTACCGTTACTACGGCCCCTTCCCCGTTCCGAGTCATCTTCAGCAATCTTGCGAACAAGTTCATCCCTCTTCATAGCCGTAGCACCTTCGACGAGGAACACCGACACGTCTGCAAAAGGAAGGCCGCGGCTGATGAACCTCATAGGCTTGCCTAGAAAAATTGGCGGATGCTTCCAAAATGCCTCGAGAAGATATCCGTCCAAAGAGGAAACATGGACCTCTTGACCAACGAAGTGAACGACAGGCTGCTCATGCCGATGCGATGGATAAGTGGCTTGGAATCTCTTGCCGATCTCGAGCAGAATATCAACACGCTCTTCGGCGTTGAAAAGATTGCCACGATTAGCCGCCGTGACATCCTGAGGTACAAGCACATGCTTGAAAGCTTCTACCGTCCAAGGTGTGCGTTGATCGAGAAGGTAGGCAGCGCTTAAGCCGATAGTGGTACCAAAGACCTCCTCCCACCACGACTTGCATGAGAGTAAATCTGTCTTAGGAACCATAGCGACACTGTCAGTGGCTGAAGAGCTTTCGACCCCATCAGTCTGTGGCTGGGGTAGCGACTTGAACACCTCAGCAACGCTCTGCATTCGCAAAGAACCTTAAAGATTAGCGTCTCTCACCTAGAAGTAGACAATCGAATGATTCGAGCTTATCTCACCCTGTTCGCAAGAGCAAGAGCCTGGTTAGAGACTTTGGTGGCCATGGTTTTCGTTGAAGGACTCTGGCAAAGGAAAAAACGACTGAAGAGCTGTGGGAAGAGGAAAGAGAATTTAGTAGCTGCTCCTCTATTATAGGCCGTTCGAGTGTTCCGAAAGATGAGCCGCAGTCTGAACGAAGTCGTTCGCTATAAGACCGCAATGTCCTATCCGGACTGCACTACAGACGGGATGATGCTCAGAAGGATTCGTCTCTACTGCGCAAGTCATCTCTCAATCGCATCGTTGCTTCGACCGTCCAGCTGAGCTATCATCGGAGGATCCTTTCCATTGTATGAGAGCTGTGGTGCATCTAAACTGCTGCGAGCCCAAAGATGGTCGTTAATTTCACCGATGAAAGACCGAGATGAAGGTGGCGCGAACCTTCTTGTGTGAAACTCACCCTGAATGGAATCGCCATGCGCGTCATGATGCTGACGAAATTTGTTCATGCCGGCTGCATTTGGTCTTCGCGAGATAGTAAAGCCGTAGAGGCTCATTCAGAGTGAGCTCACTACACATTTTGACTGTCGTAAGGAGGGTAGACATCTTCAGACTGACACAGTTGGAAGTATGCAAGAGGTCGTGTGATTCTAAAATGGGCCGTAAGAGGCGTGCCTGAGGCACAGCGTGATAGGAGGTGTATGGGAGCTATGACGTGCTGCATTGACATCTCAGGCGTTGAATGAGAGCTTCCATCGATCTCCCTGAATTTCCGAAGATATCTAGCTTTTTCAAAGGCCTGCCGAGGCATTGAGGCCCCTCACTACACCATGAGGTGTCCTTTCCAATAGCCATGATCTGACCAGCGAACATGGACTGATCTTCAAAATCACCTACCTCGTACATCCTTGCCACCACCATGAGAGGTTTAAAGCCGCGAAAAGCCGTATACTCTTCTTCAAGCTCGAGCTGCAGGTGGAATTCCGACATAGATGGCAAACCTTCGACCATGTACACTGAAGCGTCTTCTGATGGTAGGCCTCTTGAGACTGCCAACATGGGGCTGTCTCCTACAATGGGAGGCCAACTCCAAAGTGAGGCAAGTAGCTTAGGGCTGAGCAACGACAGGCATATCTGCTCGCCATTGAAAGACACTTCTGGTATCGCAAAAGAGCCCAGCTCGCGGAACCGCTTGGCAATTTGATGAAGGATGCTCAGCTTGTCCTTATCAGGAAGGGAAACGACGGGGTCGCCCTTGCGAGGGACGAAAATTAGTTCGCCGACGTTCTTTGACCAGGCAACCATTGTGTCTGTCACGTAAGACTCGGTGAATCCACTGGCGTCCATGTCTTGCCAATACATATCTACATGGAGGGGAGGAAGTCTGGCTGCCGTGCTGATCGCTGCAGTAGGAACGGGATCCAGGTCCTCCGCCACCTCTGAGTTAACTTCCTGAAAGCAGAACGAAATTGGCTTTTGAGCTACTGCTTTGCGCCCAGCGTAGTTGTTGAATGCGTACTCACGTTGTCGTCGTCGCCGTCTGAGGCGTTGTTATCGTCTCGACCTTGAGCGGCCCCATCAGTACGAGGAGCATCCAGATCAGGAGGAGCGAGTATCGATAGGATGTCAGGGTCTGTGACACCATCGACTGTCGTTATGTCGGCCATGATGACACAAACCAAATTTGAATAGAAAGAGTGTGGCAGGGAAGATCGACAAGATCTTTGGAGCTGCCTTTTAAAGGGCTTAGATGCTTCTGCGTGAGCGATAGATTTAGACAGCGTCGGAACAGGCCGTGCCGATGACACCCAATGAGGCTTTTGCAACCGCCGCGATTCATTTAAATTTCACTCTTCCTTTCAACCCTCGTTCTGTATCTAAACTTCGTGCAGATCAGCCATGCGAAAAGTGCAAGACTTCTGTTCATATGTATCCACGGAGCTAGGCAGATCGAACCTTACCGTGAACTGATGAATGGCGTTGAGCTCCGACAAAGGGATAACGCGACATGAAATGGACCAAGATGACGCATCACAGACAATCAACGGCCACCTGTGCAGCAAGATCGTGATCAGTGCAATCGGTAACACAATGAAAACACCTCGGTCAAGTCGCCGAGACAAGGAGAGGAACGGTGAAAGCTGCATGTTGAAGAGTTCTGCTGCCGCTTATCTCGAAGCTCTGCATCGTGCATTTGCCAAAGGTATTGATCCTTCAAGGAGATCTGGAAGAAGAGACGAGGTTTTTCTCAATGAATTCGCCTTCCGAGTCGAGCGGACCACGTTCATCTTACCATGCTCATAGAAAGGCCAGAGGACGATGTTTATTGCACAAGTCGCAGAATGGAAAGGAAGTCAAAGCATTCTTGATTGATTATGTACCACAATTTTGTCGAAGGCAGTCTACATGGAAGGACCATGCCGCATAAGTGGCGGACCTTTCTTTTGCGCATAGATTCATGCTGAGAAACAAGCCCATGCTATAAGATATGTCATCTTGTCAAGCTTTGCTCGATAGATTTGAGCCCTGGGCGAGTCCTGGGCACAAATCAGAGCGAATCTTTTTGTCGTGCATGGTAGTGCATTCAGCGGTACTGAATCCGATGCAGACCTAGGCTTCGCAAGCTTTCGTTAGTCACCGCTTCACCGGTGCCGAGTGCCAGGATCTCCCCCGCCAGCATAGGCTCTCCAGGCAGACCCTCGATTTGATAAAACAAGGCATATACGAGCTTGAGGCGAAACTTATTATCAATGCAAGACGAATCTTCAGGTTTGCTGGAGTCGAGGATCTCCTTCAAGCTAGAATAAGACATCGTTTTGCAATCTTTAGCCTTGAACACCGTAGTGTGTCGCCACGTCGAACCTTTCGAAACAAAGACCATCGGATGCTTGCGGAAGGTTGGGGGAGAGGCCCAGATTGCCTCAAGAAGCGGTGGTGTAAGATTCTTGATTGAGACGTTTTGTTCAGCAAAGTCGACTACAGGCTGGCTCATTTCCGAAGGAGATTGAAAGGCGGCAAAGATTTTGCCAACTTGATCGAGGATGCTGACCTTTTCCGCCAGGGTATACGGGCCGAAGCCGGTATAGTCAGAAGGTCTAAGAATATGTTCGCCGATTTCGACAGACCAGGGTACTTTGGTATCCATGAGGTACTTGTGACTCAGCGGGGGCTTCTCTCCATGAATACACATCCATTTGATGCTAGTCTTCACTTCTGGGACCTCAGAGGAGGCAGCCACACTGAAGTCGCTGATGGAAGATATGGTCTTTTCAAGATGCTGGCATAAGGTGCTCTCATGATGGTCAGATTCGGTCGCAATCCGTTGACACCACCGTATGATAAATACTTACCATCCTTTGTATGGCTGCCTGAACGGCTGTCGCTTCCGATGGAGGAGCCCGCTCTCGGTTTTGCGAAGTCTTAGAAGTGTGTAAAGAAGATGGAGGGAGAATCTTGCAATCTATCCGGCAGAGATTGATGGTGGAATTTGGTTCTTGAGAAGCTCCGTAGCGAAAAGCCATCCTTTTATTACAAACCTGGACGGCAGGCTCACTCAGTCAACCTGATTTCCTCCTCTGAGCAAGAAATTGCCACGAGCACCCTCATGGGCGAGTTTGGTGACTGTATCATTCTCCTCGAATCTTCGTCGAGGCTATCAGGCGGCCAATCATCTTCTTCCACGCTACGATACTGTCCTTGTGTATTCTCATTTACAAGATCACAATGTGCGCACCCTATCACGCGGTGATCTTATAAATAGGCTCCGATTGGCGCAAAAACAAGGTTCAAACTGCCTCTTTCTTAATATTTCGACATTTACGAGAGGAGAGGTGTGTTCACCTTTGCGCAAAAGGCGAAGCATCTTGCGCAGTCTTCCATTAGTGAATACCGATGACTTGTCGGAAAGGCTTGAGTGGCCAGTCCACACCCGTGTGAGTCAAGGCGTCAATATCGATGAGCTCTGTTCCTCGAACACCTTTCTTGAAAAGGGCGAGCGCCACTTTGTCGCCAAGGTTCATCTGCTGGCCGAGTTCATCTTCGGGTCGGATTAAAGCTGAGAAATATAATGCTTTCGTATGAGGCAGCCTTTCCTGGGTTCGACCGACGTAGAGTACTCCTCTCTGTCTTCCGAGTTCTAGCGCTTTCGATTTAAGATCTGGAATGTGACTGTAGCGAGAAAGATCGGCGTCGCTGGGCTGAAATGGTAGGTGCTGGTCTCGATGGAGGAGGAAGTACTGCGTGTAAGCGTGATGCGAAACATCCTCCTGATTCGCCCCTTCTATGATGAAGGGGGTCACGGAAGAGACGGCCGTAAGAAGTAGCAGAGCGAGCAAAATTCTAGATAGACGGTGCTGAATGGACTTCATGATGAAGCAAGTTGCTTAGGCTGGCTCAGGCAACGGCTCGAGAGACTGGTACTACTGACGTAGGTGATGGTGGTCTTGCCGTCAAAGCACTTATCAAGCCCTTCCTATCGTGTGGGATGGCAACAGACGAGAGAAAGTGAGGCTCCACTCATGCCACTCGCGGTCGATCTCCTCGAAGCCCACATGCCCTGCACATGCTCCTATCCAGTCTCGATAAACACAAACCGCCCGCCTGAGTATATACGTGGGATTTCACTTGAGTCTAATGCGGTCACGAAGTACAGTACTCGACCTGATCAGACCAGATCACACAGCGCGCACCAATATGTTCTAGCAATGCGCTAGATTTGCATGACACAAGAGCTTGCATGTGGATCTTTTTCGACCTCCGCAAGCGTCCCCAGACGGCAGAGATCTCGACAGTTGCACCATTGCTTGTGCGAGAGAGCTAGAGGAAAGAGACGAGATACAGTAGCATACGACTGAGCTAAAACCGTCGAAGAACAGCATCCAAGTTCTGCATGCCCCAATTCAGCCCACGATCAGGGAACGTCTCCATAAAAAGAGTCCTCCTGCCATTGGCATCAAGCCTCCAAAGAGCGAGCGCTACTCTGTCCTCAAGCTTGATCTTTCGACCCAACTCGTCTTCCGGATGAATCGCAGTAGCAAACCATACCGCCCGATTACGTTGTCGATGGGAGCCTCTGACACCGATCAGCATTCCTCCAGGGATCTTTCCTGCGCCTTTCGCGAGGTCAAACGCTTTGTCGTCGAAGTCAGGGTTCGTATGAAGGTAGGGTAGAATGTCAACATGCTCCGGCGCAAAATGGTCACCTTTGTGCGCTCGTTTGTACTCCTCTTGTGCTCCGAGCCACATTTCAAAGTCCCATTCGTTTGGCGGGATAGGGTCAGTAGCGGCTGCTGCAACGATCAGGAACAAGGTGACGATTAGAGTAATGATGAGTCGTTTCAGAATCAGCATGATGGGAGTTAGAGTGGTTGATGAAGAAGGTGGCGAAACGTCTGGTGAAGGCTTCACTGCGACAGCAAGGCTACCTCTCTTACACTGATTTGTCACTTAAAGACTGCAGAGCATCTCTGCGGGTACACTTGAAATAGCCGGAGACAAAGGCGACTTGTCGGAGAAGCACATATCCTCAATCATGGGGCTGTATCGATGCAACTTCCGTCCACCTTGCAGCAGAATGAAAGTGTAGCGCTGGCACGGCGGCACCTCAAGCCACAAATTCAACTGCATCGTCAGTCTGGTCGCTTCATGACATTTCCTACGAAGTGGCAACGGCACACCCAAGGTGGGGCCAACTTGCTCCTGCCCATCTACGACACGTAACTTCAACCATGCACGCGTTGCAGGTGGGAAGCTTTCACCCTAAGACGCCTTTCCAGCCAGCTTTGAGCTCGGAAAGCCAATTAGACTCACAACACATTTGAATCCACCTTCTCTATCTTGAGGAACGCTCCTTTCGAGACTCGTCGTGGAGTCTTGTAGCCACGCATCCACGACTATTTCATTGAAGGAGCTCGTGTCAGGCAGACCTCGCGGCTGATCGTCGCTGTTTGGTTGCCGCGCTGTTGGTAATTTTGGGTCCTTCTTTTTTGACCGCTTTTTGAGGTAGAAATTCGAATTTCACCGAAAAATCTAATCAACTCACGTTGTACAGTAGGCGCCATTAAGTTTTCAAGATGGATTTTCGAGTTTACAGTAGGTCGTGATCCTCATTCAGCTCAGTTTGCTCTCAACGCCACACTGCATCCGTACGATTGGTTCAAGATCTTTTGCACTTTTACGATCTGAGTGATCTTTGCTTGCCCTTGATCGTCGTGCCAGCAAAGAGAAGTGTAAAGTGGTTCATGGGAGTGAAGTTCGGGTCTGAGACCTACATCAATGTCGCGCAATGACCTCTTCCAAAGGCTTCAATGACCAATCCTTGTCAACATGGTTGAGAGTATCGATATGAAGAAGATGAGGACGGTCTCCATCATGCTTCCAGAAAGCATAGGCGTCCATGTCCTTTTGCAGATGCATGTCCTTGTGAAGGTCTTGTTCTGGTCTAATAACGCTCGAAAAGTAAGCTGTTCGTGGAGTTGTTGCAGCAGATTCAGTGGCCGGAAACGCTTCGTACTTTGCGACAGGAATGACACCGTTCTTCTGAGCATGCAGCAATGCTTTCTCTTCAAGGTTCGGAATGCCGGAAAATGTGTTTAGGTTCGTTCGATAAGAGACAAACTTGCCGTCTTTGTATGCGTTTATGTAGATATCAGTGGCTCGATGCCAATTAGCACGATCAAAGTCGGAGAGACCAGCTGCGAGACAGCAACAAGCGCCGAAGATTAGCAAGAGAAGGAAAGATGTCAAATGAATCTGCATCGTAAGGTAAAGGACATTCGGTCTGGGTGACAGGCAAAGGGTTTCAAAACCATGGACGCGGACCAAAGGGAACAGACTCCGTCCGTCCCTTATATCATTTCAACCCCATCATCAAGACATTCCTCCGTCTCGAAGCTGAGTCTTCTGACAAGCACAGAGCCTGCATAGAATGCATCGGAAGTTTTGATGTAAATATTGATAAAGCTGCCTCGCGTGCGGATTCAGGGTGGCAAATTGTGTTGAGTTGGTGGGTCTGCTGCATGTTCACACGCAAGGTTGCAAGCGACATAGTGGGCTTCTTATCGCAGTTCATCAACCTATGCTTTCAACAGCCGTCCCCTCTTCATATTGACCCACTCATACTTGAGCAGCCATGTGGGTGAAAGCTCCTTTTCAGCTGAAACGAAGACTGTCCACACCACCATTTTCGTTCCGCCAGACCCATCAGCAGCCGCGTCTGTATCCATGCAAGTCAAGCTTGCTGCACGTATGATTGCTCAGGGGTGACAATTGTATGTATCAGCGGAATGAAGGAGTTGTGGCGTTGCTATCAGAAAGATGGATTGATACCGCCGGAACCACCACTTTCTAGAGGCAACAGTATCGTAGATATCGGTTGAAACGAAGCATGGGATGTGAGCAGCTCCTTCGAAAGCTAGAGATCACAAGTATGCTGTTGCCAAGGTGACCGTTCTTGACTGCTTCAATTCATCTCCATTGACGAGGAGAAGGTGAAAGATTAAATAGGGGAAATTTCAGAGGGAGATTCAGCAAGTATACGCTTTGCATCTATCTTCGAAGTGGAACGACCTGGGGGCGAGATCTTGTCAACACTTCTTGCAGTGTTTGAAGATCGTAGTTTGCACCTTGATAATGGAGAAAGTCGACCTTAAGAGGCTTATGCTTGCCAGCTACATGCTTCCAAAAGATGGCAGCTTCCTTGTCCGCATTGCCATCTTCACCTGGCAGCTGCCGGTGCAATCCCATCTCTCGCGACAGAGCATCTCCTTTAGGTCGAACGAAGGAAGAGTAGTACGTAATCTTTCTGCCGCGCCAATCGTGAGATTGTCCGACAAAGATAGCACCGTCTCGTTCAGCTCGAATCAACCATTTGTCTCGCATTCTGCCTTTCCTCCATTTTTGCTCCGGATCAGGCTCCCAATCGTGAAGGTGGTATTGCCCTGCACCTTCATTCGCGAGCTGATAGCGTTGCAGAGCGAAATTATACATCTGTTGGTCGACAGGGTTAATTGCATGCGCCGTCAACGCGAGCGTCAGCAGCAACGCTGCAATTGAAAGGCGCCAAAGTTGCTGGGTGAAGACGACCATGGCAAGCAGGGAGGAAAGACGGTTCGGGAGGTGTAATGCCATAATGCCACGAATACCTCGAAACTTTGATGGCTTTTATACGTACCAGCCCTTCCAATGAGTACAGGATGGCGCCCACCTCCTTCGGTCAAACCTCGGATGTCACCAGACGTTGGTTTGCTGATGCCCTTGGCCTACCATTGTCATTCACCAACAACCCACTGTCACCGTTGTTTGCCAACCATTGTCATTCGCCAACAACACATTGTCACCTTTGTTTGCTAGGAACCCACACGATCAAGCTGAAAAGAGGCCAGTTTCATTGTTCGCCAGACGAAGCGACGAGACAAAAGCCATCAAAGGTAATTTGCGCACTCAGTTGTTCCGTTCGCCCTAGGCTTGATGCAGGAAGAATAGAAATCGAACACTTATTTTCACTTTGGGCTCTGCCTACAAATGCGGAAGATGTTGCCATCTTGATGTTTCGAGGTCGTCGGCTGTGACCATGGAATGATACATGGTGTAACGAAAACTTGGTTGAAGTAGTCGTCTCAGCCGTCAAGAAGTTTCTGGACAATGCTGCTGAGAGCATGAATGGCAGATTTGAGGTGTGGTGGATGATTGATTGATGGCCGAAAGAAGCGTGGGGATGAAAAGAGCCTCATTGGTGAGAAGAAAAGAACAGATGCTGGATCGATAAAACCGACCAGCAACCTCGTCAAAGATTTGGGGACCCGGTAGACATGAACTTTCTGTACTCGACCTTCTCGGGCCTCTTTTCCTCAAACTCAGGAAGCTCGCCCTCTTTGAGACGTCCGGCAAAGAACACGACAATACCAGCAAAGGCTTTCGACTCTGATCTGCCGTCATGAAATTTGAAGTACTGAGCCAGAGCAACCATGGTCTTCGTGTCGAGCAGTTCCTGAACGCTTTTTGCGTACTCGGCAAAGCTCTTCGCGAGCGTACTCGGGTGGTTAAACCATGCCCAGCGACAGATCCATGCTTCAGGCTCGTGAGCAGCAAACGGCTTGCTGACGACCAACATAGGGAATCCTTTGTGGATTGGAGGATTCCGCATCAACTCTTCAGCCATGGCATAGCTCGCAACGTAGACGTAGATCGTTGTGCCGCGAAAGAAGATCAGTGGGTTTTCTTGTCCTTCCATGATTTCACGAAACTGGTCTGTCTGCAAGTGAGCTGTGATATCGCGAATAATGTAAGACCTCTCCAGCGGCTCCAACACCTTGGACTGTCTCTCTAGACCAATGATTTCAGGAAGCTTAAAGCCCATGTCCCACTTTTCTGATGACCAGGGGATAGTCTTATCAACGAGATACCCGCTGCTCACCTCGTCATCGTCACCATTGTAAATGAAGTCCCAGACGTATTCTACTTCCGATGAGGGGACAAAGTGAGAGTCGTCACCGTTAGTGTCCTTGGCTTTAGCACCTCGAATGCAAGTCTGCAGATCAGCTGGTTCGATACTTGAGGGAACAGGTTCAGCGGGTGGAACCGGTTCGTTGACGGCCATGTTGGCTTCGTTTTCGGGCGAATCGTGCTCCTGAGACGGCTGAGTGGCATTATCCATGGCTTGAGTACCGGACGTCGTGGAGGAAGATGGTGGAGACGATATCATCTGACGAGGAAACGCTGGTGATAGAATCTTGGACGGCTTGGACTTGATTGGAGGAGCCTCCAGATGTTGTGAAAGGTGTTGTGCCGAGAGCGCAAGATCTGAAGGATGGGACGGTTGTGGATCTGATACAGGAAAGAGGAGTCAGAGCCAGCAACTAGTTCAGTTTAAATACTCATGAGAGCACCTGCGCAACAAGAATGACAGTTCTCTGCTTTGCCCTTTGAGGACCGTGCTCCCGCAGCCTGACTTCGAACGAAAAGTTTGATCAGAAGAGATCTCATCAAATCCACAGGACCCACCGGCGGTTGCAAAGTCAGTCCGGAACATCACGAAACAGCCGTGCTGATTTCATGTGACGAGCGCCAATCTTCCGGCAGCATTCATGTGGCGAGGTCATGAAGTCAAAGACATCACGTTGTGGGATTCCAAACGGAGCGTTCTCGGCAAGAGTCTTCGCATGATTCATTTGCAGATGAAGAGAAAACATTCGGTTCCGACGAGGTGGACTAATCTGCTACATCAGTGATCATGGCGACAAGTTTGGTGATTTCAGTGATGCTCGAATGCACGAGCTGACGGACGGAGAGCGGGATGGCGAAGAATGTTCACTATGTTGCAGGGCAGAATCAGTCGCAGTGGCTGGAGTGAAGTTTCTTAGCGAACCGAACGGCTTCACATTTGGGAGCGTTGTTGTCTGCTACAACGGTGTCAACAGCCTCATCAAGCGTGGGCTAAACGGGGACAATGTATCGATTTCGAAACGTGCTAGAATGCATTAGAAGAGGAAGACATTGAACAGGGCGTAGTCCACTGAAGCTACGGAATGAGAATGAACTAGATTGAGGCGCGGAAAGGTTTTTCGTTGCGAATCTTCGAGACACAGCACTACTTGAAATGAAGAGTTCGAATGAGGGGTTGCTGGGCTTGTCAACTTATCTGATAGCCAGCATGAAAGCAGCTTTGTGACAAGAGATGACAAAGGAGCGGCACAGAGAGCCATCGTCAAGAAGAAGCGTCAACAGAGCCCCAGCACTCTATGCTGAAGAGGCGGATCGATACTCGACTTTGACCGGTACAACATCCTTGAAGCTCGGAAGCTTGCCTTGCTTGTTGCGACCGGCGAAGAATACGAGAGTGCCAGCGAACACCTCCTCATCCTTAGTTCCATTACTAAACTTGTAGTACTGAGCCAGAGCGATGAGATGCTTGGTGTCCACTTGTTCTGCGATACTCGTCACGTATTCCTCGAATCTCCATTCGAGTGTGGTAGGAGCAGCGTAAGGAATCCATGACCAGCGGCAAATGTAAGCTTCAGGCTGTCTGGTGCAGAAAGGCTTGCTAACAACAGCCATGGGAAAGCCTTTGTACAAGGGAGGCTGCTGCAAAAGACGCTCTGCCATTCGATAGTTCTTACAATGGACAAAGACGATGGCTCCTCCAAACCAGATAGATGGAGTCTTTGCTTTCGAAGGGATGATCTCGTTCTTCCTTAGGTGGCAGACAATGTCGCGAATGACTTGTGCTTTTTCGAGGGGCTGAAGTACGTGATCCCTCTCTCTCCTCTCGAGACCAATGACGTCCGGTAGCTCGAGGCCCATGGTCATTCTTGCCGCGCTCCATGGAACACTCTTGTCGAGAAGGTAGTCGACGCCAACCTCGTCGTTGCTGCCATTGTATATGACATTCCAGACAATATCGATGCCAGTCGAGACGATTTGTTCATCGTCATCATCATCGTCATCTTCGACGGTCGAGGTTTCGCCTTCCTGTTCGCCAGCGCGATCCTGCTTGGGGGCTACCGTGGAGTTGCTTGTTTCGTTAGGCAGGTTAGTAGTTGAAGGTTCCGCCGCCTGATCGCTCGTGCGCTGCTCTTTGTCACCAGCATCACTAGTAGCAATAGCTGGTGACTCGACCGAGCTGGACGAGTTCGATGCCTGTGGCAGCTGCTGAGGTAGCGCTGAGGCCTTGGTTGGAGTCTGACTCATTATGAAGTTGAGCCCGTGGGATAGGTTTGGACTCCTAGACGAGGATTGTGTGCTTGAACAGCTTCGAGTCGGTGATGATCAAAGTAGAGGAAGAAGAAACACCAGATCCTCGCGTCCCTTTTTATGTCTCCTCACAGGAGCGAATTTCTCTGTAAACGATGGAGATGCGCAGGAAAATCTTTTTTCTGTTCCGCCAAGGCCCAATTCTTCAAGATTCTCAATGTGATAGGCCGGACGCCTTCATATTCCCACTCTATAGGCTGTTCAAGTCATTGCTTTCATCACGGTAAAGGCGCTGGCCTTCATTGTCAAAGTCCTCTTCTGCATCAATGCGAACCAAAGTTGCGCAGTGATTCGCTGAATCTAAATGCGATCGGAGCGCAAGGTACTTCGCACAGTCTAGTGATCAAGGCAGAGAGACAACTTTGATTTCGAAGGACCGTCATTGATCTGAAGACGATTCTGTTTATGTTCAGAGACACTACAGGACAGTAGTATGTGGAAGATGGGTTGAGGCTCGTAGGTACTTTCGTAGAAAGTGACCTTTGCTTTGGAAATCACTTAGCCAAAGCACTGCAAACTTCGTGACTCAAGTATGGGTAAGAATCAACTTCGGGCTTCACACCACGAAAAGATGGGGTCGGATCTCTGGTGGTGGTAATCGTGTCAGCATCAGTCAAGAGCAAAATACTGCCCGCGAAGCACCTCTTGGCTTCGAAGCCTGAGACTTCGTAAAACTTTGCCCAGGCAGCTTGCGTTCTACCCAAAGTCTGCCTATACCTGCTGAGATAGTTTTGGAGGTCCCTGGTTAGCTTCTCTTCATCAGGATCGCCGAGTAAGCCCCGCAACGACCAGAGCTTCGGCTCGAAGGGAAAACCGCGACTTTTGACTTTAATGGGAAAGCCTCCGAGCTTGCTTTTACCCCGCAAGAGTCGGAGGCTCTCTTCGAGGACATGATTATCACGGCAAGTAAGCTGAATCTGAGAACCGAGAAAAGAGATTCCGGGTAACTCGTCATTTCGAAGGAGCTGGGCGGAGTCCAGCATCTTGCAAATATCCGCAATGATTTCCCGTTGGCCACCGTCGTCACTGTCAAGTCGATATCCTCTGGAAAAATAGATTGAAGCCTCCAAGACATGCGTCATCTTCCGAGGGGGAACTCCATCATAACTGAAGATGAATTCTTCGCTCAGAGAGAAATCAATCGGTAAGATCCTCGCCCAAGTGTAAATGACCTCTAATGTGCGTGGCTGTGCCAGAACTGGGGCTTGGGAGGACATCTGTTCGGTGATGCCTTCAACTCCATCGTGGCTCTCTTGAGTCTCTTCAGCAGTCGTGACGTCGATGACCGTCACTTCGCCATGCCCAGTGTTGTTTGCAGCATCTTCGGAAGACATGATTAGATGGTGGAACTACTGTGAGGACGAATACAAGGCTGGGAGGAGGCGATGCGAAATGTTGGAATGTGAAAATGTGGTGGATGTGTGAGGGCAAGGAACTGCGAGCTTCCACCTCAAGACCAAGGTCCTTTTGTATGAGACCTTGAACCCAGTCCATCGACTGCTGCAGCAGCTTTGAATGTTGCGTGTGTGGCAGTGCTGACATCGAAGAACACTGCGCTTGTGCTTGACGAAGGGCCGATTCTAGCGGAATAGCACGAGTGCGGCCGTCAATGCGCAGCTACAAGGCGCGAAAGATTTCTTATGGCGCTTGTGAGCCTATCTCGGCGAAAAGTCGGAGGGAATGGTTGCGTCCCTGCAGCGCCCTTGACTAAAGGCGGCGACAAGCAGCGACGAGGTCGACAATCTTGTGGTGTGAGGTGCTTCTGCGCGCGACCTGCAGTTCCCATTGTGCCTCTGATGTGCGCCTTTGTTCCGATCTACCCGAGTTGAGTTCAATGAAGTGCAGGAACGGATGCGCATGTCGTGACGTGTAAAGACTAAAATGCGATTGCGAGAGATGGCTTTTATTGTCAAAGTCCTCTTCTGCATCAATACGTACCAAAGATGCGCAGTCATCCGCTCAGGCGGGATGTGACCGAAGCATTCTCGTCAATATTCTTTGCACAAGCCATTACCAAGAGAGGAGAGCCTATGCTTTTGACAACACACAAATGAATTTTCACTAGCTGCGTACATGAAAGACCGAAAAACGATGATGGAGATGGCAGAGCTGCTCTTATCCGATAGGGCTCATAATATGAGATCCAGGGCGGACAATGCTTTGAGCCTTCAGAGTGGAAACTCAGGCCTCACAACACGACGAGGCTTGATGCCTTGAAATGCAGGTGGACTTTTACCGCCAGACTTCAGAGTCTCAGCATCGGCAACGAGCAGAATGTTGCCGGTGAAGATGGGCTGAAATTGACTGATGCAAGAGACAGTGTAGCAGCTACCATAGACGACGCGCCACTTTCCTAAGGTCTTCTCGTTGAGAACAATGTAGCTCTGAAATTCGGCGCTGAGCCGATCCGGGTTCTGATTGGAAGGAAGCCCTTTCAGAAGCCAAAAGATTGGCAGAAATGGGAGACCTTTAGCCTTGATTGTTGCATTGTAGGAACCAAGCTTTGCCTTGGGCTCGAGATGCTTGAAGACACTGTAGAGATTGGTTTGGTTCATGCAGGTAACGAGAAGATTAGGACCATTGTTGTAGACAGCTGGGCAGAAACCGTCGACGGTCATCTCTGCTAGATCTGCGACTATGCGCTCCTTTTCGGCTGGATCAAGGTGAGCGGCGAAGACGACTTGCCCAGAAGAATTGCTGAGCGCAATCTCGTGTGTCATCTTGCGCATGCAAATAGGCTTGCCGTTGAAAATGTAAGTATCATGGAGATGGTAGTGAGACCAAAGGAGCTTCTTCCCGAATCGAAGGATCTGGCATTTCTTGACGTTAACGTGTCCTGAAGGGATCGAAATCGCAGACTGAGGTCTTTCTTCATTTGCGGTTTGAGAAGTAGTTGCGAGGTGAGTCCCGGTGTCTCTGTTGATGTTGAGCCTGTCCTGTGCATCCGTGGGCGCGATGGAGAGGCGAAGGTCGTCGCTCACAGCAGGAGTGCCATTGCTGTAAGGCTCAGATTGCTCAGTGATCCGTTCCGGTTCCTTCAATGAGCTTTCGCCACCAACGAGGTCGGCATCGACCAAAGAGTAAAAAAGATCGAAAGCTGGTCGAAAGTAATCTATGAGACCCATGGCGACTTGGAGGCTGTAGTCCGAGCGAGAGAACGGTGTAGACAACTGCAAGAACGTGATGGAGAAGGACATGGAAGGGGAGGGCAGGGCAGGGTTGTGTTCGAAAGCACTTCTTATGGCAGGATCGAATTGCGATCAACATTGACGAGCATCCGCACGAGCTATCACTCTGGTTTACTGATCAAGCATCGAGCGCTGCGGCTTTGCGCACTTCTTGGAATCCACTGGAAGCAGGGGCCTGTTCCTGAAGCTAGGGGACTCGGATGAAGCGCCAAAGTGCTCATGATTGAAAGCATTGGCGCTGCGGACCTGTCTCGGTGAAAAGTCGCGGCGCGCATGACCAAGGGCGGCGGGCAGCGACGGGCTCGACAAACTTGTGGCGTGAGGTGCTCCGCGCACGACCTGCAGTCCCCATTGTGCCTCGATTCCGACCGAAGCGAATAAATCTCGCGGGGAAAGGGACTCTAATGTGCGCCTTTGTTCCAATCTACTCGAGTTAAGTCAATGACGTGCCGGAATTGATGCGCATGCTGTGTTGTGTAGAAAGTGAAATGCGATTGCGAGGAGGCTAGAAATACAAGTTTGACTGCCGCGGTAAGATGCAATAAGGCAGAAGAAGGATTGAATCAGTCGACTTTGCGAGTGTCACTCGTGCGTGATGAAGACCGTTGCAGCTCCTCGCGATCAATCGGATCCAACCTTTCCAAGTCCTGCATCATTCTGTCTCGATTCAACGCGAGCACCTTTGCTGCTTTGCTACCGACAGTCTTTGGCTTTCCATCGACAGTGAGACTAGAGCGCTTTGATCTTGGTGAAGTAGATATTGAACTCTTCGGTGAATGTGTGTACGTGGCGTTGGGATCCGGGTATGTAGTGTAGACAGAGCCGCCTCGTGATGTTGAGCTGAACTTGCTGTTGATCTTCCACGATGAGCCTGAAGCGATGTTGGATGCACTGGTAGCAGAGTGGGATTGTGATTCGTTGAAAGCATCTAGCAGCTTCTCTTGCTCGTCTTCGCCTTGATCGTCGTCGTCGTCGTCACGATCGGCGTGACCAAAGCCGTTGGATTGCGGGAAGTCGGATGGTTGACTGAAGCTGTACATAATCCACGCGAACGCAATCACGACAAAGATGCACGGAATGATGAGAAAGGCCCAAGCGAGCGAGACTAGACCGTTGGATGCATTCTCGTGCACTTCAGCTGGAGCGGCGATGGCCGAGTCGATCCACTCGCGAGCTGAATCGAGAAAGGGCATCTTTGCGTATGAGCTTGTCGAAGTCGGTCGGCCCGCAACCTAAATGCATTAACGATCCTGTGGCTTCAACGATGTGTCGCTGCTCAATCGTGGGAAGGAACTGGCTACGCTCGAAGACAGTCGAAAACCGTAATTGTGCTGAGATGCGAAAGGTCCGTCGAAGAGCGGAGGTGCCGAAAGCGCTGATCCGAGATGAAGAAGTAGACCAACTAAGGTTTCGATTGTGCCAAGAGGATGATCAAGAAGACGAGAGAGAGCGGAACGTGAGTCGTCGTCGTCGTGGCTGACAATGTGACGAGCCAAAGTCAATCCGACGCAGATTGGATGAGGTGATGGTGATGATGAGAAGTGGAGAAAGGAGACGAGATATCACAGCGTGACGATTTTGTGCCAAGAAGAAGCGCATAAAGCGACAAGGCACGGTGCTTGCTGCTAGAGTCCCACACGCTCCGCGCGAAAGAGAAGCGGCGTGACTGACATGCAGCGCGTGGTGTGAGCAGCAGCAGAATAGCGGCATCCAACAGCCGAACACAATCGGAATGCTGGCCGAAGATTTTGGTAAGATCTCACATTCAATACCTTAAATAATTTGGCTGGCTGGCGGGCGTTGAAATCGAGTCTCAGTTCGGCGCAGCTCTTTCCCACAAAAATTGAGCTTTGTTTTTGCAAAGCAACTCTCGCAACAGCAGAAGGAGTGCGATGCCGACCAGCTTCAGTCTTCTATGATACGAATCGGCACCGTGTAAACCATATTGTGCAGCAATGTTAGCGCACCTGCGGCGGCGAGGCGATTTGAAGCTTACGATAGAATGAGTTGCAGCTACGGTACAATATGCCGATTCATCCCCGCATCTCCGGCGGATGGTGGGATGAGGGATGACACTACACTGTCGAGCGGCACTGCCGATGGTAAGAACTGTAGACAGGCTTCGGCAGCGACTCACTTCCGAGCAGACCACAAGATCTGACGACTGTGTAGGTTTTGCAAAAAGACACAAGAAGGCAAGGCCTACGTCTCGCAACGGCTGTTCTGTAACAACACGTCAAGATTGGGAAAGAGGCGCCGTCGCCAACTTTAGTAGTGTGATTCGAGGGTACTGGTGACTGATTGACAATCAAAAGGGACGATTTGCAGTTCGACGACGCCACAAAGCCCGTTAGCAATTTCTGACATCACCAACAGTTCGGATCCTTCGCTCACTTTCTGAAATCACACTAGCGCACAGACACACTTTCTCACTTCTCACCGTCAGCTCAAGTCTTCTCATTAGCTCTGACGAATCTCAAGGAAGAGCGATGATACTTCTGTAAGCAAGCATCAAACTCTCATGGTGATGAAAAGAAAGCGATCCGAACAGACCGCATTGCACAATGATATGATGTGCTTCTCGTTCCAGTCACCCTCTACATCATGTCACTATTCAGATTCTACGACATCTAATTGAGCAACAGCTGTGCTTTCCAGTCCATGACAATGACAACCAAAGCCAAGTAGAGCTGGATGATGGGTTATTGGAAGGATTGCAACGACCGTCATCAAATCCATCATCATCATGAGTTTAGTTTCGAGGTGCGAGCCTCGGTTACAGTTCGAGTGCAAACGACGTCTTCCCGCAGATTCACACCATTTAGGGGTTCGTTAACCCTGCTGCACCCCTTTTGGCGCTTCAACTGCCGAGCTCTAAGACACCGTCGCGCTGTTGCGCCGCCCACACGATCAAGGTAACAGCTGTTACTTTTTTTAAAGCACGGTTCGAAGCTTTCGAAATTTCAACTTTTCTTTTGGATTTTCTTTTCCCTTCTTCGTGCCGTTGATTCGGCTCTGTGCGAAACCATTCGGCTATAGGCGAGAACAACACACAGACAGAAACAACAGACACGACGCTCAGTTTGAAATCTTTTTGACAGGAGAGCAATGCACTTCAGCTAAGGTAGCTGCACACTGCAATGCGGCTGCAGCTCAGCGACCGAGCTCAACGCCAGCAAAAAGAACACCATTGCTTCTCACATTCTCACACAGAAGACATCAAGCTCAGTCACCCCTTTGTGGAAGCCTTGGCGAGACAAAGTCAATCCTGACACCAACCTGTTTACTTTTTCCTTCCATCCATCAGCATCAGCATCGTCCTCAACAACGACACCTCGACCACCTCCTCTATAGACCGCCTGATTGTTCCACTTCTCCTACATCACCATCTTCACGCTCTCTCTTTCTCTTTCTCTCTTCATCTCGCTCAAATTACCTCCTCTACACGCTTAGACAGAACGCGTTGAATCCTTAGGCATCTCAGCAGCAACCATGTCGGCGCCGTGGACTCGCGTGCCCGGTGGAACTGGCCCAACACCAAATCGAGCAGACAGAGCCTCTGATGATAACGCTACACTCCACACTCCCGTTCGTACCTATGATGCACCGCTGGCTGGCCACGGTGTAAGCTCCTCCACCTACTACGACAACGTCGGCGACTATCCATCCGAGAAGGAGTATGACCAGTATCCGTCCAACTACGGCGGCTCAGGTCAATGGGCTAACGACGGCGGCTCCGATCTCTCCAACACCTATCCACCAGTCCAGACCACACCTCCTCGTCATCGCCAGGAATACTCGCAGTCGACTGATATGTCCAGACGCCTCGAAGAAGCTATGGGTAAAAAGGCTGCCCCCGCTGGCAAGCGACCCGGCTTCAAACGCCAAGACAGTGACTCTTGGGAACGTCTACTCAAAGGTGCAGGCTACTCGAATGATAACGCCAACGCCAGCTTTGTCGGTCTCAACGGACGTCATGCCGAAGGACCAAAACTCGGCCATCCCTCCATCCGCCTTTTCATGTACATCCTCATCCCTACCGCTCTCTTCTGGATTCCCGGTATCCTCGCCTTGTTGGTCTACAACGCTCGACCAGCCAACCAGTTCAAAAACCCCACAGTGCTCGATGTCGGCATCTTCTGGTGGTCCGTCTGGCTCAGTTCTATCTGGATCGGATGGTGGGTCTGCCGCGTTGGTGCTATCATGATTCCACGCGTTCTTCGTTGGACCGTCGGCAACATCCACCAAAAGATGCGCCGCTACACCGAGTTCCTCATCGTCACCGAAAAGTACGTCGCCTTCTTCCTCTGGACCATCCTTCTCTTCGCACTCTGGCTCGCTATTGTCATCGGCAACTTCCAGGGCGCCGACAAGGCTGCCATCGAACAAGCCTCCTTGACGCCAACCAACTCGACCTCTTCTGCTGGCTCTTCTTCTGGACGCACAACTGTTGTGACCCAGAAGAGCGACAGCTCGTGGCCCACCACCAGTGACATTATGCTCTCGGGATACCGTCTCTGGTTCGGTGTCTGCTTGAGCGCTGCCATTCTGCTTGGTGAGAAGCTCTTCATCCAGGGCATCGCGTATAACTTCCACCGCGTCTCGTACGAGGACCGCATCCAGACGTCGAAGTTCAATATCAAGGTGCTCACTACCCTCTACGAGAACTCTAAGAACCTCAACCGTAAGGACACCTACATGGCGGCTGAACACGAGGCTAAGCGCAAGTCGACTGGTCTTCACATGGCACGCGCACGCCTTCGCAAGACGGGTCAGAAGGTGCGCGATGTAGCATTGCAGAGCACAAGTGTTCTCGGTACTGTTGCAAGCGAGATCGCTGGACAAGGTGTCTTGCAGCCAGGCAACCCTCGCTCTGTTGTTGTCTCGTCGCTCAACTCCCGCAAGCAGACTCAGGCTCTCGCAAGGAGGATTTGGTACAGCTTCTGCCCACCCGGCAAATCCGAGATGGTCGTCGACGATATCATCCACTGCTTCCCCGACGCAACCACTGCTGAGGTTGCGTTCGAAATCTTTGACCGTGACCTCAACGGCGACGTCACTAGGGAAGAGCTCGAGACTGCTTGCGTTGACATCCATCGCGAGCGATTGGCATTACAACTTTCGATGCGCGACGTCGACTCGGCTGTGGGACGACTCGACTCAATCTTCATGAGTGTCTTCATCCTCATCGCCGCCATCATCATTGCCGCCATGTTGTCGGTCGCATTCAGCACGCTCGTCACCTCCTTTGGTACACTCATTCTCGGTCTTTCTTGGCTTATCGGTTCTACCGCGCAGGAGACGCTCGGTGCCATCATCTTCCTTTTCATCAAGCACCCATACGATGTTGGTGACCGCGTTGATGTCGGCGATGATCAGTACATTGTCAAGGAGATGCGATTGCTCACTACCGTGTTCAAGACCACCAACGGCAAGAACGTCATGATCAGTCACAGCCAGCTCGCTACCAAGCCCATCGTCAACTTGCGTCGCTCTGGTGCTATCGAGGAGACGTTCAAATTCGAAGTTGCCTACAACACTTCGTTCGCACAGATCGAGGCACTGCGAACTAAGATGGTCCATTGGCTTGAGGGCGAGAAGCGTGACTTCCTGCCTGGTCTCGATATCAATGTTGTCGACTTCCAGGAGCAGGGCAGCTTGCTTCTCTCTGCTGGTATCCGATACAAGTCCAACTGGCAGCAAGGCGGACTTAAGGCCCAGCGACGTAACCGATGGTTGTGCCAGCTCAAGGTTTTCCTCGCTGAATGCAAGATCTATGGTCCTAAGGGCGATCCTAACGTTGCTGCTTTGAGCCACGTCACGATGGTACCTTACCCACCTCCTGACTCGTCGGCAACAGCTACCACTGCCGAGGCTGGTGTGCAGAACACTTTGGGAGCTGGTGAAAGACCTTACAAGTTCATGGACACTGGAGCTGCTTTCGGCGGCCATGATGTGTTTGATGAAGTTGGTGGTGAGCACGGCACAGTACCGGGCACTGCTCCTCCTTCGCGACCACTATCGCCGGCTAACGCGTTGGAGCAGGGACGATTGCGAAACCCGGGTTTGCCGCCATCGTCGTCTGGTCCGGCTCCACCTTATCCGGTTCTTCGCCGACCTGCGGGTCAAGGAGAATCTTACGAGTTGACTGATCAGCCGCGACGCATCTGAAGTCGCATCTGACTTTCTGTCGATTCTTCTGAAATGCACTTCAGTCCCAGTGTGAAAGTATTCATCCCTCTTGCTGCGCATCATTTGATGCTTTCCTTTCTCACGCATTCATTGTTCGCATTGCAATCATTCTCTCGCTAGCATACATACATCTATCTACATGGACATTCTACTCATTCATTGACTTTTTCACAATGCATCTCGTTGCCAGGATATGCCTTCCTTTATGTGCAATGGTGTGAGTTTGTGTTTTACGGTTCCAACAGAACTGACATTTTTAAAAATATGAATAATGATGTGTAAGTATATGTACGCAACACCAGTGTAATCAGCACCAACTGCAGACTAGTAGCGGAGTGGTCAAACGCGCGAGATTTAAGAAAAGAAATTCATAAATTTTGGCTGCGGAACACAAGCTCCGGACGCCGAGACACATGCTTTATGTGTGTACAACTCTATTCCTCGTCCTTCGGGTTCGTGGGTTCGAACCCCACCTAGTCTAATGAATTTTTGAGACTTTCCACTTCGACACCAACACATATCTTCTTTCTTTTTGCATTGACACTATGCCACAATTTAGGGATTGGAGGAATGGTAGTGGAAGAGGATTTGGGCGGCTTGTTGCATTCCTAGTTGATTTGGGTGGAAGGCGCCACCTTTGATGAAGTTGAAGAGGGAACCGTTGGAGACCCATGGTTGGGGAGAGCCTAGGGCGTGAGGATTGCTGGCGGAAGCGAGGGGGATGATGTGAACGTTTTTGCGATCTTTTGCAGCTTCAGCGTAGAGGTCTTGTATGAGATCTGCTTGTTTCTTGTACTCTTCCACTTTGGACTTTGGCCAAGCAACGTCCCTGCCACCAACGGTGTCTGGTCCCATCATAGCGAAATATTCGACCAGATAAATCCTTGCTTGGGGGAACTTGTCTTGCAGTCTATCCAACAACGTTGTGAATCGCTGGGAGATTTCTTGAGGCGAAGCAATGGTGGGATGATTCAATTGGTCTTTCTGCTCTTTGCTCATTGTGAAATAAGACAAGATTTTGCCCCATAAAGTATGTTGGAGAGTATAGGCGAACATGGATCCGATGTAGAACATGTCATTGCCTCCACCTGTGATGGTGATGATCGTATCTTCTCCACCATCCTCGGGTGTGGGAGGGAGAGAATCGAGTTGAGGAGGAAACGTTTTCTTGCCTGTATCTTGCGGTTCTGATATCAAGTTGAGCAAGGTGGCACCTGAAACGGTGAGATCGAGGAATTGGGAGGAATCGGAAGGATTAAGACCGAGCAAACGAGCGAAATAATTGGGATAGTTGTTCTCACTCCTTCCAGCATCAGGATCAGCTTGTGGTTTGATCCCTGGTCCAGCTGCGAAAGAGGAGCCGATCGATATAAGTTTCGTCATCCTTGTTCGTATCGGTGTTGATAGTTGTGTGGAGAAGGTTGAGGAGGAAGGTGCCGGTAGAGGGTTGGAGAAGCTGAGCCATCAAGTGTTGGACAAGAAAGGTTGTATCCGCGGACAAGTCCTGTGTTGTTCCCCACACTTTTCTTCCAAAAGAGCGGAAGGGATAGAAAATCAGAGTCTAACAGACTTCCGCAAAAAATCGGTTATTCGGAATCAAATTGCAAGCCGATTACCGAACTACAGAGAAAAGATGGGGAAACCCTTGAGATACTTGGCTTGTGCGCTGCCATGCTCATCCGGTAACCAACTCTGTATCAACCTATCTTGCGATCTGTATCAAGGTTTTGCTGTGCACTGTACAGTATCAAGACACTGGTCAATGTTTTCGTTGAGCGATGTCGCCGAGACTTTCGAGCTGAAAACACGACAATGCTGCCACTGAGCCAGCGAGATCACAAAAGCTCTTCAACGAAAGATCCTCATGAGCGTGAAACGAGAGTGCTTCAGTTGGCAAAGCGAACGAGAGGCAGTCGTCGATCAAGCAGCTTCGACATGACGAACGAGGCCGTACATGTTGGTTGTAGGGCAGTTGGCTACAGTACTAGCTGTACTGAGGGCAGCACAGCGCATCAACAGTGTTCCCCGCAGTTTTGAGAGTCTTCGGCAAAAGAAAGAAAAAGCTCTTCGGGCCAACCAAAAGGAAGAAGAGAAACAGAGCATTTGGCTGAATTCACCGTGTTGGAAGGTCATCCTTGACTGTGCTACTCTACCGCAACTTCTTGCACGGAATCTCTGCCTCCTTCTTGGCAAGCATTCCCCACTCAGACCAACTTTTCCCCACGTCTCTCGCTTCCACCCTTAGCATCAATCTGTTGATGACAGAATAGCCGGAAGACATCCCTCCTTCCTCCCTCTATCTATACAAGTGTTTATATACCCGCATTGTACTTCACTACCTCCACCCTCCTCTCGCTCCATCACCACCACTCCTCTACACCTACGAGCACAATCACAAACCATGGTCTACACACCACCTCGTTCCTCCCAACCCCCTACTGGGCGACCTTTCGAACTCTCCCTCTCCACTCATCCCAACACTCCACACTACCGCTCCTCTCTCACCCCGGTTTCATTCTTGCTCCGTGCAGCTCTCATCACACCGAACAAGCTCGCAATCGCTCATCCCGAACGCAACTACAGCTTCACCTACTCCCAGTGGGCTGCACGATGTCTCTCGTTTGCATTCGCGCTTCTCTCCACTCCCAATTTCAAGACGGGTGATCGAGTGGCGGTAATCTCGCCCAATGCACCTCTGATCGCAGATGCTCACTGGGGTATTCCTGCAGCAGGCGGTATTATCACTCCTATCAACATCCGCAACACTCCCAAAGAAGTGGCGTATGTGTTGGAGCACTCCGGATCTACCATCATCCTTTGTGATCACGAGTTCGCCCATCTTATCCCCGCCAATCCTGCTCCTGGAATCACTGTTGTGATCAGCAAAGACTCCGGTGGAGCAGAGGCAGATGATCCTTACGAGAAATTCCTCGATCGTGGTTTTTTAGCCTGGCAACGAGCCGAAGAGAAAGAGATCTTCGCCTACAAGTCTGCCCCTAAACCTCGTGCTGAACCTCGGACAGGTTGGAAACTGCTTCATGCACCACAGGATGAAGAACAACCCATCGCACTCTGCTACACCTCTGGTACAACCGGTCGACCCAAAGGTGTGCTTACCAACCACCGTGGTGCATACTTGGCTGCTGTGGCTAATGCGTTCGAAGCCAACATTACTCAGGATTCGCGCTATCTTTGGGTTCTCCCCATGTTCCATGCTTGCGGTTGGACTTTCCCTTGGGCAGTCACTGCTTCCTTGGCTACCCATCATACCATTCGTAAAGTCGACAACGCTGTTATCTGGGATGCACTTCTCAATCACGGTGTAACGCACTACTGTGGTGCCCCCACGGTTCAGATCGGTCTCACCAACCACCCCTCCGCTCGGAAACTCCCTCATCGAGTTAACGTCGCAGTCGCTGCTTCCGCTCCCACCGCAAACCTGCTTGCTAAGATGGAGTCTCTCAACCTCCATCCTGTGCATGTTTACGGTCTTACCGAGACGTATGGGCCGTTTACGAGGAGATACTTTGAACCGGAGTGGGCGAAACTCGATGTGGATTCACGCGCAAGGATGATGGCTCGTCAAGGACATAGTTATCTGACTTCGGATGAGGTTCGTGTGGTGCGTACGGATAGTTCCAATTCGAAAGATGGCGATTTGATCGATGTGGAACGTAACGGTACTGAAACGGGTGAAATTGTCATTAGGGGCAATATGACTATGATGGGTTACTACAACGATCCTGCCGCAACAAACAAAGCTGTACTTAAGGGTTGGTTCCATACGGGTGATCTTGCTGTGAGACACTCTGGAGGAGAGATTCAGATCTTGGATAGGGGCAAGGATATTATTATCTCGGGGGGTGAGAATATTTCGAGCTTGATGGTGGAACAGGAGTTGGCCGCGCATAAGGATGTGTTGGAGTGTTGTGTGATTGCGAGGCCGCATGAGAAGTGGGGGGAGAGGGGGCAGGCGTTTGTGGTGCTGACGGAACAGGTCAAGGCGAAGAAGGGGGAGAAGTGGGTTGGGGAGGTGAAGAAGGGTGGGAGTAGGGAGAATAAGGAGTTTGTAGAGCAGTTGAGGATGCATTGTAAGGAAAGGATGAGCGGGTTTGCAGTGCCGGAGTGGTTTGATGTCGTGGAGGAACTGCCGAAAACAAGTACGGGAAAGGTACAGAAGAATATCTTGCGTGCGAGGTTCGCTTCAAAGCTGTAAGGATAGCATGTTATCACGATTGGAGGAATCACACGGAAAAGAAGCTCATTGCAATATTGTGCGATGCAGAAAGTCTCGCAGTGAAGAACGTGATGAGGGCGAGAAACTTGTTTGGATTGCCTTTTTTAGCATTTGTTGTTGTGTACGAGTGATAGTGAGAAAGTGTGCGAGCTGAAGACTTCTACTATGCTGCTTCTCGAGCATCTTCCCCTCCTTTGCCCTCACTTCAACCTCGGAGCGCCCGCCAATCCACCCCTAACCCAGACACTTACGATCCACAACATTCCAAAGTTGAACACCACTGTCCTAGCAAAACTATTCCAATACGTGCTCGTCTTAAGATACAGCATTGTATACACCACTCTACTGCCCAAATACCCGAGAATGAACCTATTGATCACCTCCACATCCAGTCCGGTGTAGTTGGCCCAGATGACAGTCGCCAAAAACAGGGGTACGTTTTCAAATGCGTTACTCTGACAAGCCTGACCTCTCAGAATCAGTTGCTCCAGTGGGGTTGGATTGGGTTTTTGAGCGAGCTTTACGACGAATTGACGTGGGTTGATGTTGGACCATCCACCGTTGATTCGGTTGGACTGGGTGAGGTAGATCGTGTACCAATGGGGCCAAGCGGCGAGGAGGAGGACGGTGGGGACCGAGAGACCGGAGAGGTTGTAGAACGGGTCTTTACCGGCAGTGTAGTGGGAGATTAGATCCCGGAGGAAGGTGGGAAGGTGAGAAATGAGAGATGACATGATAGCGGGAGAAGGTGGGGATGATGGTGGAGAAGAAAGGAAAGATGAAACGAAGGAGAAAGGTTTTTGTGCGATCCTCCACACAAAGAGGAAAACGAATGCGGGTGGAAGCAGAAACCGCATTTCACGCGCCACATTTCGCTTTGGGCACACACAGACATCTGTGCGGAGAAGCGCGGCTCCACCACCACACTCTCACGCACAAGCTAGACTTGTATCACTTAGAAAGTTACCGCACAACAATACACACATCACACATTGAAACTCTATCTATATCATTCAAACACATCATTGTTGCAATTTTTTAACCCGAGACAGCAGCTGTTCAAGCCTCAAACCTACCAAAACTTAGTACGAGACTGTATAACATCCGGCAAAGAAGAGTAGAAAGAAAGTGAGTTAGTGTTGCCCGCTCAAATCGAATCTGCGTGTGTTGTGTGTGTTATAGAGGTACTTACGACTCTTCTCCAAAATCCTAGTCAAATGTTCATGACCATCCGCGCCCTTGACATCACCAATACCAGGAGCCAAATCCAACACTCTCCTCTGTGGAATCGTCCCCTTGACCAACGCTTCCACATGTTGCTTGCCATACCCAACCTTCTCCAACCCCCTCGGCACACCCAGATCCGCCAAAAACTTGGCAATCCTATCATACACCAACGCACCCACCTCTGCATCCGGCAGCCTCTCCACCTCCGCACTACTCCTCTCTCCCTCAAAAATGTTGGCCACCTCCCTATGTCTCTCCGGCGCACTCGGCGCGGTGAACTCGAACACAGCCGGTCCCGTAAGTGCAACACTAACACCGTGAGGTACGATGGGATGGTTGACTTCATATCCTGGATGTTGATATTTACCGAACTTCTTGTTCAACCCGCTGATAGGGTAGGACATACCATGGCAAAGATGGACGCCAGCGTTACCGAAACCGATACCGGCAAAAGTGGCGGCGAGAAGCATTTGACCACGAGCTTCCGTGTCGGTTCTGTCTTTCGCGACACGCGGGAGGTATTTGACGGTTTGTTTGAGAGCCCAGAGCGAAAAGACGTCCGAGATGGGGTTTCTGCCTTGATAAGCAGGACGTTGGATTGGATTAGCAGGTCGAGGCATCCTCTCGGTATAGGGGATGGCTGTGTAACTTTCCAAGGCATGGAAAAGCACGTCTAGACCAGCACTGACATGGACAGCGGTAGGACAAGTTTCGGTGTTCAAGGGATCCACAATACCCAACAAAGGGCGAAGTGCTCTGCTAGCAATACCGGTCTTGCTTTCGGTAGCGGTGTGGTCGAAGATGGCTGTACCTGTAGTTTCACTTCCCGTACCTGCCGTGGTGGGAACGCAAAGCAGAGGCCTGAGCACCTTGTCAATCGGCGTACCTCTTCCAATCGGAGCATTGACGAACTCCAACAAATCGGCTTCAGGATAACAGGTGAACAAGTTCGCCACCTTACAAGTATCCATAACACTTCCACCTCCCACAGCCAGGAAATGACTGAAATCATTCTGCCTTGCAAACTTGATCGCATCTGCCCAACTCTCCTCGTTAGGCTCCACCCTAACCCTGTCAAAGATCTCATACTTGATTCCAGCCGCTTCGAGTCCCTGAATACTCTGCTTCATCGCAGTCAAATCCCTCACGGTCGAGTCCGTAAACACACCCACCTTGCGTGCTTTCATATTGGCAAAATCCATCCCGACCTCCTTTGTCACCCCTTCACCAAACCTGACGTTGGAAGCAGCCAGTTCGAAAGCGTACTCCTTCTCAACAAGGTGGTCAACAGGAGTAGCGTAGCCACGGGAGGTGGCACCAGGTTGAGCATTATGCTTTGAAATCATGTTCAAGCCTGCACGCGCGAACGAAGCGGTGTTGGATCGAGCCGAAGCACAACCATGGCATGGACAAGCAGGGTTGTGAGCCAGACGCATCAAATTCGTGATTGTCGAACGAGAGGCTGGACCTGGTTTAGGCATCTTGACGTTTGTTTCAAGCTTGAAGATTAGAGAGCGGAGCTGTTCGGTTGGGGATGATGGTAGTTGAGATGGTATAAGGGGGGAAAGGAAAGGGGAAGGAGGGGGGAAATGGGGAGCGCACGGTGCGCGCAGTCACGCTACGGCACGGCTACTCGGAGAAGTTGGAATTACCGGCATTTGCACAGAGCACAACTGCCGAAAAGAGAAGAAAATTCGTGCGCGCCGTCTGCAAAGAGTGCGGGGTAAAGTCAGCCTTTCGCAAACACACGACACACAACACAAGACAACAACAACAACAGACTTGGTAAGCATTCTCCTCTTCTTTCCGTCAAATTGACCGATCTGAACTCCGCATCTATAAACGCCTTCGTTTATACGCAGTCATCCCTTCACACCGCAGTGCAAACGGTGGATCGAATTGGGTACAGTGTGTCCATTGCAAGATGTGCGAGACTTCTATGTACGATTGTTGTGTTCTATTGTCCATGATACAGTCTGAAGAGAATAGCACTTGGCATCTCAAAGCAAGCTCATACCAAAAGCAACAACGGCACCCAAACCGACCACGGCAGTCAATCCATTCTGTACCATCATCTTTGATGCACCACTTGCACTTCCGCTGCTACCCTGTTTAGCTGTACTCGACCCACTCTTTGCACCCGGCACCTCTTCAAACAGTCTATACAGCGAGATGTTGTACGAAAGCATCGCATAATCCTGATGCGAAGTATTAGGCATAAAGTTGGCTGTCTGTGTAGCAGGCAACTTCCCCCCACCCATTCCAGCTAACGCTTCTACAAACTTGCATCCACGTTCCAAATGGTTGGCACCTTGGTACGATGCTTCGCATGACGTGTCACCTTGACCGTTGTCGAGCAGACCGTAATTGTAGTGAATATTGCGGTTGTAGTAATTCTGAAGCAGGGTCTGTTTGTTGTTTCGAACGCGGTCTCGTGCGTAGGGAGGGACACCTGAACCGTCTAAACCGTAAGCCCAATCATCGTAAGTGGCACTGCAACTGGTGTTGGACTGGTTAGGACGATCGGATGTCAACCAGGCGTACGAACCTGGGTTACCGATCCAGAACGAAATGTTGGGATCGTGAGCAGAAGCAGTTTTGAGCGTAGCATAACGTTGAACCATTTGAGCGCCCATTGAATGACCAGCAATCACAACATTCTGCAAAGCAGGGAAGTGAATTTTGTCGAACAAGGCATCTACAAATGCATCCATCACTTGATAAGACGAGATCGAGGTGGATCCAGGACCTCGAGATGCCATACCGGATTGCCACTGTGTACCGTGCCAGTACAACTCGCCGTTCAAGATGGCACCTGCTTTGTGGTCGTCAGAGTTCATCCAACAGGGACCTACGATGAGCACCTCATCCGCAGTTGTCTTTTGTCCGTTCGAAGCAGATCCATCTGCATTCGGACTTGAAGACTGCGGGTTGGTAGTGTAGACATTAAGTGCGTTTTGAACCAACGAAGTATACTTCCAGCAATCGCGTGGTTTACCAGGCATGATCATAACAGCACGTTTCACCTTGGTAGCATCATACCCCTGAGTTTGATAGAAAGGCATAATAGCACCAGGAGCAACAGCAAAGGTTCGGTTCAAATCCATACCCTGGATATCGGGGAGTGCTTGCCACCCACCATCCATACTTCCATTCACCGCCGCTTCTGCAATAAAGGGAACGTTGGTGTTCCAAGGAAGTTGACCAGCATCGCTAGCGAGATTGTAGCGCCAAAGACTACCCGTAGCATATTGACCAGCGATGAAGGGAAGATCTTGGGCGGCTTGGGCGGCTGCAACTGGATCGGTGAATGCAGTCTGATAGATGGATTCTTGAGAAGCTGGACTACCGCTGGTGGTTGTGGTGGCTGCTTGTCGTCGATGCAAGTTGGATGGACGCAACGAAGCGTGAGATGCTGGTTCAGCTACAACGGCGGTAGAAGCCAAGAATGCCAGACTCAACGCGAGGGCTGCTGTTGATGTTATTGACTTCATCGTTCCAATCGAAGAAGTGTGAGGATGATGTTTAGGATGGTGGTGATGATGAAGAGGGAGGGATGATTGATAAGAAGGCAGCACGTACAATCAATACAGACGTAGGAACTAACGGCAGTCGAAGAAAACCCTTGTCATTGGGAGTGTGTTTGTTTCATCGTTAAGCGAATCGGAAACAAGCAGGCCAAAGGATTGTCGCTCGCTTCCTTCTGTGTGTGTGTGTGTGTGTGTGTGTTTTCTGCGCTTCTGTTGATCAATCAGAAATCGAAGCCATCGAAGCGAACACCGAGAGTTGACAGATGAGCTCGCTAAGCGACACTAAACACAAAAGTCAGGAGTCGGCAAGTCTGAGTTTCAATTTTTACTCGGTCTTGACACTCTTTACCAGAACAATCACATGGTCCTGTCGCAACGCCGAGGTGTTCTCTTTTCAAACACGATGACGAATAGTGTTCCGACAAAGAAATGTCATCTTGTCACTTTTCGGCATTTCTTTTTTCGCTCACACCTACCTTTTTCACATCACACCACAGTGACAGATGAAGAGAAGAGGCGGGAAAGCGTTTAAAGAAGCGAAAGAAAAAAAGAAGGCCTGACCGACCAATTGTTGTCTCGCTGGCAAAAGGACAATAGACAGAAATTCCTGCCATGAAAAATCAATTCCTTCCTCCGAGAAACATTCTCGCATCGACTGCGCCTCTCGGTACTCCAAACACCTCTTCTTGAAGTTTGGCTTGACTGGGCCCGAGTTTGGCTTTCAAACGAGCTGCATTTCTCAGCTGCGCATTTCTGCAAGCCGGTCTGATGTGTTTTGACACTCCGAAAACTAATTTTACCGTGGAATTCCGCTCACTCCCACAACACAGCGATGCTATCTCCCGATTCGAACCAGACACTTGAGATTTCATTTCCCATCGGGCATCGATACAAACACTTCCATTCCTTCCTTTCTGGGTCATCGTGGTGCTGATGATTAGGGGCAATCAACAACGTGAGGAGCAACGGCACCTTCAGCGCCCAAATCCTTTGCATCCAATTTGGCCATATCTTCATCATCCAATTCAAATCCAAAGATATCGGCGTTCGAAGCGATGCGCGAAGGAGTGTCCGACTTGGGAAGAGGAACAAATCCCTTCTGCAACGACCAACGAAGCAACACCTTGGACCAATCTACACCGTGCTTCTTGGCAATTTCAAGCAGCTCGGCATCATCAGCATGTTCTCCTCGCACAATAGGCTGTCACCCGCACAAAAAAACCACGTTAGCATAAGAACCAAACTAGTGAGAAAAGCAAGGCGGGGGATACGTACGCAATAAGCCTGGAGAACAATGTTGTGCTTCTTACAAAGCTCAACAGTAGCTCGTTGCTGACACCAAGGGTGTAGTTCAATCTGGTTGACAGCAGGTGTTTCGTTACGATCGATCAATTCTTGAAGATGTTTGACACCGTAGTTGCTTACGCCGATAGTGACTACTTTGCCTTCGGATTGAAGTTGCTTCAATGCTTCCCAAAGATGCTTACGACCATCAGGACCAGAAGTAGGCGTGTGGATCAGGAAGCAGTCCACATAACCTGATTCATAACCCCACAACAATGTCAATTTCAGTCAGTACTTCTCTTCAGATCAGAGGAGGAGGGGGGTTTAGACTTACCATCGAGGTTGATCTTGTCAACAGACTCTCGCAACGACTCGAGTGTCTTCTCCTTAGTTTCGGCAGGAGAAATGATCTTGGTGGTAACAAACACTTCCCTTCGCGAAGTGTTTGTCTCTTGACACCAAGCACGCACTGCATCACCAACCCTATATCGGCGAAACAACGTCGTTAGCTCTCCTCTCTTCTCTGTTCACTTGGGTTATCGAGGATGATGCACTTACTCCTTCTCATTCTCGTAATACTGAGCAGAGTCGATGTGACGATATCCTGCCTTGAGCGCCGCAGTCACCGATCGTTGCGTAACCTCCGGAGGTGACTTGTAAACGCCAAATCCAAGCACCGGCATATCAGCCCCTTCACCAACAGGATACTTGGATTGCAAAGTCAATTTGGTCGTCATGATCGATTGTACTTGGCGGTGTAGAGTGGAAGTGAGTCGTAGAATGGTGGGGATGATGGTTGATGAGGATGAGCAAGGGATTTTATGATAAGCGAATGGGGAAAAGATGGACAGTGCGCAATAATTACTGTATGTGAAATGCTTCTAAGGATCGAAGCAACAAATCGGACCCTGAATCCTGACAAAAGGTGTTTCTACGCGTTGATAATCATGATTACAGCTGCCAAGAACCGATGCCGTCTTCCAACGGAGACTTGACCCAAAGATGATGACGCCAAGGCTTCGATCGTGGAACGTGGTGATAGCATACCCACTCAAGCTCACATCCGTGAAGCGTATGCTAAGATACGGATCGAGTGAGCAGCAAACAACCAACAGAAAAAAAGGAAGAAGAAGAAGGAAAAAAGGGCACCCGATGATTGATAAATAATATTCAACTTTTATTGAATTACCGCCAAAAAAGGAGTCGCAAAAAAGAATGTCAAAAATCTATGGTGCATCAAAACCACTGCCAGCAACAAGATCGTCATCATCACCATGTCGACAGGCACTCCAATCTCACTCTTCTCCCTATTATGCCTTCTGCTGCTGGGGCTGGACTGGACTCTGATCATCAGGGAATGGTACGATCGGATCATCTGGATCCGTCTTCCCATTCCTACTTCCTCCTCCACCAGAATTACCGCGATTACCACTGGTGCCTACAGTGTCCCCGCCTCCTTTCACCCCTCCCCTCAACCTCCCATTCTCTGCTCCACCTTCAATATGTAAAGTATGTCCATCACCGCCCATCAACGACATGCAAAATCTATGCAGATCAAACGGTGGTTCATCCGTCCACCCTTTCACCAGATGAAAAGGGCAATCCGCTCTCACCGCCAACGTCAGTTTATTCTCGCAGTAGTCTTGAAACTCCGCAATAGCTGGTTCCAGTTCCGGATCATACGCATAATCATCCACCCTTCCAAACGCCCTCCCCGTCAAACCGCTCTCTGCGGTGATGGAAGGATCCGTTTTGCCTCCTCTTTGTGCTTTGGGTTGTATCGGAGTTTTTCTTCCGCCTAGCCTTGAACTTGGAGCCTTACTCCCCGCTTTACTCTCCAAGTACGAAGTGCGGGAGGAGGAGGAACGTACAGCATCGCAACGCTGACAAGTCGGTAGAGCAACGTGACACTTTACGTTTTTCCCACTTTGCATTGCAACCAGTGTGTTACACCAAGCAATAGCCCTGTTCGTCTGCTCAGGATGATACAGCACCACTACACTATCTCCCATTCCCGTCAATCTTTTCGTCTGTGCGTCGGAATCAGAAAGCGACGAGATCGTATTGAGTTTGGGTTGAATGCCACGCGGTTTGTTGGGTGGATCGGGATGGTCGGAGAGACAGTAGGTGAAGTTGCGGATAGCAAGCCAACCGAACGAGTTCGCAGAGACTTGCATTGGGTCTTCCACTACTGTGCTTGTCTTGATCGGGTTGGGAAGGAGGAGAAGGAGGGGGAGGAGAAGGATGATTCTCCGAGGTATTAGCGAGATCATGGTTGAAGACGAAGGCAAGGGTGTGGTAGGAAGGAAAGAGAGCTCAAAGAACGAGTAGATGGATTAAGGCAACCGGTAGGATTTAGGAGAAGAACAAAATGAAACCATCAAACCGCCCACTTCGGTCGCCACCAACATCAAACCCCCCCCCCCCACTCACACACACAAACAGCACACTCGGCGAAAATCCCATCACTCCCACATCTCTCATTCTGAAAAGAAATACAAATCAACCAGAATACCCCTCAGGCCCACCCTCTTCTTCCATCCGCATTCGTTCCATTTCCATCCGTTCCAACCTGATCCTCTCCAACGTCAGGACTCGCAACCGTTGCTTTTCGTTGTTCAATCGGTTGCGTTCGATATCATCGCGAATAGTTTCGGCGGTGATGTTTTTCTGATCGGCAACATCGTGCATTTTTTCTTGAGCGTCGTGCAGACGTGCATGATCGAACAGTTCGACAGATTCTTCAGCCGCGTTGACGACTTCTTCCTCGATTTGACGCTTCCGGTTCGTTTTGTGTGCAAGCGAATGGTTTGGTGGTAAAGCGAGCGTGAGGGTGAAGAGGAGAGTGGGAAGGAGGAGGAGGAGGGGTGTGACTTTCATCTTGAGGTTTGACGAGATGCGGTAGAAGATAGTTCAGGGGAGGGGAAGTGGTGGATTTATGCTTTTGATCCATGGTATACCAACCGCCGGCAAGCAGCAAGATCAAAGCAAATGATGATGTGGAGCAAACAAGAACCACCAAATTGCGAGTTTGATGATGTTGCAGGAGAGGGAGAATATCGGCTGGCTGTGCTGGAACGTGGGCGCAAGGCGGCGGTGGGCAACACTGACATGATGGGATGAAAGGTATTCAGGCTCAGGGGTATACGCTTACAACGCCGGCTTATTCGGCTGTGCTACCACTGTTCGGTCCATAGTCACCGCATGGGTTTCTTCTAGCATCGTCTCCATTCAGAGAGGCGATCCAGAATGGCGGGGACCTAACGTCAGATAGTATCACTCAACTCAACCTGGTGAAGTCTCTCCTCGTGTTGATGATCGAAAGATGATTTTGATCTACTTTCCATCTGCCTGCAAACCCACAAGATCCCTTCGAGGCGATGATGTCGACAATGCGACACATACTTGTCCTTGATCGACGACAACAAAAAGCCACTGTCTTGCATGTTTGATCTGCGTAAAGAAACAAAGTCTGGAAAGGGTTGGGAGCCGCCGAAGTATCGGCGAATCTGAGGCAAAAATAATCACGATACGAAATTTTGGACCGGAGCGACGGTCCGGCGCGTCCGGTTTTCCTCTCAGCGCACAGACTTTTGTGAGTCTTCCCCCTCGCACCAAACAGCCCTCTTTTGCCTTTGCAACAAAAAGAAGTAGAAGAAGCGACTTCCTCTATAAGAGCAAGCCAACACCAGACAGGACTTCTCCACCACCACCACCCCTACCATCATCCGCAAACAGACACATTCTTTCATAATGTCGACCTCCACCGTAGCCTGCGAAAAGACATCCTCCACTGCCTCGCTTGGTCTCTTTGATCTTTCTGGCAAGACGGCTCTTCTCACCGGTGGAACCCGTGGTATCGGACAGGCCTGTGCTGTTGCACTCGTCGAAGCAGGTGCATCTGTCATCCTTGCAGTTCGACCCGGAAACACTTCCTCCCCCCACCCTGCACTCCAAGCTCTCACCAGTGTTACCAATCAATCCTCATCCCAAAAGCATTCCACCGTCGAAGCTGACTTGGCCGACCTTTCTTCCGTCAAATCCCTATTCGACCGTTCGCTCCCCCTCTCCCCCACCGGTGCGATCGATATTCTGGTAAACTGTGGTGGTATTCAACGCCGTCATCCATCCACCGATTTCCCTGAGGAGGATTGGGATGAAGTTCTCAACGTCAACCTTAAATCCGTCTGGCTACTTTCCCAAGCAGCTGGAAGACACATGATCCCACGTCGTAGCGGTAAAATCATCAACTTTGGCTCCCTCCTCACATTCCAAGGTGGCCTCACTGTCCCTGCCTATGCTTCTGCTAAAGGTGCAGTGGGCCAACTCACAAAGGCACTTAGTAACGAATGGGCTAAACACAACGTTCAAGTCAACGGTATCGCTCCAGGTTACATTGCAACCGATATGAACGAAAAGCTACTCGCCGACGAAACAAGGTTGAGACAGATCAGCGAAAGAATCCCCGCAGGAAGATGGGGTGAACCGGCGGATTTTAAGGGTCCACTGTTGTTCTTGGCAAGTGGTGCAAGTCAGTATGTTAGTGGTGAGATGTTGGTCGTCGATGGTGGTTGGATGGGTCGTTGAAAGCTATGGCTAGCATGAACACTGTGGTTTGTAATAGAATTCAAAGCAATCGCATTTGAAGTAGGCATTCGATGCTTCCGATGAAGCTTGCAAGTTTGAGTGCGTCATTGAGAAAGCTAAGGCTGATGGTGGTTGTGGAAGAGTTGCAAATGGTGATAGCCGGTGCGGGCCAAAAACAGAAAAATCATTTGTGAAAATTGTGAGATTTCAGTCGATTTTCGCCTTCCTTTTTGCCGGTTATAACATTCTTATGAAACGCATAGACCACCTCTGCCCCCACCATCATCCCTCCCTACTCTCATCACGACCATCACCATTCCACCGCTGTCTCACCAACAATGACCAGCCTAACAAGAACAACGATGCGGAACCTGCGTCTAACACCCACCACAACTCGTCTCACTCTCCGTTCCTTCTCCTCCACCTCTTCCACCAGCAGCAACGATACCCAAATGCGAATGCTCATCGTCGGCTCTCCAGGTTCCGGCAAAGGCACCCAATCCACGCGACTCCTCAAACATCACTCGTTCACAGTCCTCTCCGCAGGCGATGTTCTTCGATCCCACATCTCCCGTCGCACCGATATCGGCCAACGAGCTGAATCCGTCATTAAACAAGGCGGACTTATGCCAGATTCAGTAATGATGGACCTTATCGGTTCCGAAGTTTCTTCACTCGGCTCCAAAGATTGGCTACTCGACGGATTTCCACGAACCCTCGGACAGGCTGAAATGCTCGACCAAATGCTCGAATCCCAAGGAAAGCCTTTGAAACTCGTAGTCAACCTTGACGTCCCCGAAAGCGTAATTCTGGATCGAATCCTTCAACGTTGGACACACCTTCCTTCAGGACGTGTCTACAACCTCTCCTACAACCCACCCAAAGTCCCAGGCAAAGACGATATCACCGGAGAACCCCTCAGCAAAAGAGAAGACGATAATGTCGAAACCTTCGGTAAACGTCTTAAATCCTTCCACGCTCAAACCGAACCCATGCTTCAACACTATCGTCAGAAATCAGCCTCCATCATAGACATCGACTGTCGTACTACCAACAACCCTTCCTCCGCCCTCTCCAGCAGTAAGGGCGATGAGCTCTTTGTCAATCTGAGAGGAGACGAATCAAATCAAATCTGGCCACACTTGTTCCACATTGTCCGCTCAAGATTCCCTTCGCTAAAATCATCTTAGAATACAAATTTTCATCCTTCCATCTGCATATGATGCTTAAACCCTTCCACTCTATCCTTCAAGCCCTGGAACTCTCCCAGGAGCACTTTGAGATGATGTTCGAACTCGAGATTTGCGACGATGAGCTTAGACACTTTCTCGTACTCCGGTTTGCCACTCTGCTTGATCGCGTTTTCTAGTGCCAGTAGTGCTCTTTCGTTTTCCTCCAGTGACGGTGGGGTTGGGGTTTGATGGGAATTGTAGTAGTGTCGGAGGGCGGGGATGTCACACATGGCTTGAGAGATGGTTTGGTCGTGGAGTTGGAGGATTCGAACAGAGTGTTGGAAGGTTTGGAGCGCGGCGAGCGCGAGCTTTTGAGGATTGGAAACGAGCGTTTCTTCTACATGGGCGGCTGTTGCTGGAAGATGGGGAACAATGGGATTGATAGGGTTTGAAACAAAGACGGGTTTGTCTCCATTCAGATGTAGGGGGGCAGGCGAGGTAGAACGAGGAAGGTTTTCAATACATCCATCCATACTCTTCCTCTCTCCCACCTTCCTTACCGCTGAAGTGCCGAGTTGATGTCGAGGCAAATCACCCTCACTCTTTCTTCCTTCCCTCCTCCTCCTACTTCTCCTTCCTCCCCTTCCCATCGCCCTCAATCCCAAACCCTCCTCCTCTACCCTCTTCCCAATTCTTCTCCTCCCGGCCTTCTTCACTCCCCTACTGAACAATCTCTGAGCACTATTCGTCAACACCCTCGCAAATATACTTCCAAACGCATCCTGCACCACCGCCAACAAAATCGTCAACACCGCCACCCCCATCAACCCCCAAATCACAAAGATCGCCCTGCCCAACTGCGTCGAAGGATGATAATCCCCATACCCGATCGTAATCATCGCAATAAAACAAAACCACATCGCTCCTCCATAACTCCATTTCTCCGCATACGTAAACGCCACCGCCCCGAGTAGCCAAAATGCAAGCGTGACAGAGGCGGCGAGTACGAGTTTGAGACGAGCTGCGATGAGTGCTTCGTGGCGCGCGTGGGCTTCGTAGGTGCGGAAATCGGATTCGGTGCGTGCTTTGGATAGCAAAAGTTGATGTGAGAGAGTGTTGATTTGTGATTGAAGATCGCCAGTATCGGCGGAAGAGGTGAGAGAAGAGTTGGGGTGGGAAGCATCGTGTTCCATTCTTTCGAGTGCTTCAGCGAAGCTGTGATCGGCTTCAGTGTCGAAGGTGAAATTTCTAGGCAAGACTTTTTTCAATGCTCTTTCCTCTCGTTTCTCCTCCTTCAATCGTTCTCTTCTCTCCCTCACCCTCCTCCTCCTCTCCCTCGTTCTTTCCATCAGTGCTGCTTGGAACGTCTCCAACATCGCACTCCTCGCCGCACTCACTACCAAGGCAACCAACACTATCCCCGTCGGTGCATACAACACCACCAACACCTTCCCGCCCGCCCCCGTCGGCACTACATCTCCAAACCCCACGGTCAACACCGTCGCAGTACTAAAATACAACGCGGTAATAAAATCAACCCCCACCACAAACACAAAGATCAAACTCCCCAAACTTAAATACAACAACAATCCCATCCCTGCCAGCACCAATCCTTTCTGTAGTTGTGTCAAACCCGACCCTGCATGTCGAAAATCCTTCGTCCTCACATAATCCGCCACCAAACTTATCGTTACCAACGTCGAAGTAATAGTCGACGCACACACCATCCAATAACTTGCACTCAAACTCAACCCATCATCCTTCGGCCCATAAATCCCTCCAAACACGGCAAGGGCGACAACGTTGATCAAATCGTGCAGGGCAAAACCAACGATGGCTAGTGCAATGGATTGCCGCGGACGTAGAATTTCCAGGAAACGTAGGATTATTGCGAGATTGGCGACGACTGCACACGCGAGAGAGATGGATAACCCCACCGTGAGGATAGGCGGGTTGGGGATGAAGCGGATCACGAGACCTTCGGGTGAGATTTTAGCATACCATGGTGAGGTAAGACCAGGTATTTCGAGCACGATCGAAAACGGTGCTAGGATGCCGGAGAAGATGGGGGTTTTGCGAACACGTAATGCATGCTGCGTATGGGTATCGGTGGTGGTGAGGAAGGTTTGAATCGTAGTTGTTCTTTCTAGTGCTTTGGAACGCTTCTCGCCAATAACGGTATCGTTCGTCATGGCGGTTGCAGTTGCATCGAGCGGTGGTCATTGTACGGTATGCATTGTGATTGTTGATGTGCGTAAAGATGGAGGTTGGACACGTTTATCTGACCAAATGCAGGGTTCAGCCATCGGGAATCGGACACGCGTGCATCTGCAGATGCATAAACCGGCGGCACATTTTCTCCCCCAAACACCGTCAACTTACATCAACTTTTATTCTCGAAATACGTATAGAATAAGAAGGGGAATGACAAAAACTAATGAACCCTGACCACCTCCTCAAACGCAGGTTTCACCACTTTCGCATCACTCAACTGCCCCATCGCATCCTTTGGCAAAAACATTCCTCCCAACATCGCAAACTTCATCGCACCCCACTTCCCCCTCATTGCCTCACTAAACACCCAAAAATCCCTCCCCTCTCCCGCCTTCCCACCTTCCACAAGCATCTCCGCATTCGCCCTTATCATCATAATATGCCTTTCTCCCGCTCTCGTCGGTATAGTCAAATGCCAAACCTGCGGGTTATCCCCTCTATGCTCTGCAAGCGAGCTCAGCGTTTGATGCCGCAAATACCTCCTTACATCCAGCGCTACATCCAACGCTGCTTCATTATTCCTCGGCTTGACTGGAGGCCAGAACCATTCTCCCACCCCTCCCCCTTCCGCTTTCCAACCATTGAACCTCAACGGAGCATGCACAGCCCGCTGGATCTGACTAAGCAACTTGGGTTCAGGTCGAAAGATGCTCTCTCCAGCGAGAAAGTTCTTACCATCGGTGAGATGTTCGAAGTTGATCGGGGTCAGTTGACCACGTGTATACATGTTCTCGAAAAAAGGAATGGTGAGAGGGTACAGAGCAGGGTGGAACTTGGTGGAACCGAGAGGGAAAGGACCGTATGAATGACCATTGGACATGGTGAACCGGTTGATTATCCACTGTTTCTCACGAGAAAGCGGGTTTGGATTCGGATGCAGCACCCAAGGCGGATTAGAGGCCGACCAGGGATAGCGTGATGGAGTGGAGAGAGAGTGTTGGAAATCCTCATCGGAGGGGAGAAGGGAAATGCGATGCGTGTCCGAGATCAGGTTGGCAGTTGCAGCTTTCGGATCGGTTTCGTCCGGTGCTGCACGAGTTGTGGAGAGGAGAGTCAGGAGGAAAAAGGAGCGTGAGATTCTCATCGTAGAGTAAGTGAGCGACAGAGCTCATAAACGTAGATAGAGGCATGGGGAGCAGATCTTCGTGGGAAACAGGATTCGGCCATTATATCCTTAGTCCAAGACGGAGCGGTATCTCCAAATCGCTAGAGAGGTCGTCATTGTGCGGATCACTCCGAGCCCACATCAAGGCTTCATAACGGAGACTATTGTGCGCATCAGCGGCGTATCGATGCACATTAGTGGTGTCTGAAAGCCACCAACCATCTCCCACTTCTTCAAGCTTAAGTTGACGTGGCGACTCACACACAAAGGCACCTTCCATGAAGTTGGTTCCACCACTGTTTTGCAATCAAAGTCATCTGCCGCACTGCCTCAATCTCATCGCTTCATGCGATGGTATCCATCGGGGACTAACTCAACCTCATCCTTGCATTCAAGTCCCTGCTGCACGCTGCTTCTCACAAGTATTTGACACTCTCGGCTCAGGGCTTCCTTTTTGCGGTTCCTGGATGGCATTGAGTTACTGCACAGATGAGGTTGAGTTGCTGCAATCACGGATGAAATCATCAAGTGGATCAGAATGAGTTAGTGCGGTGGATGACTTTGATTGCAAAACAGACGAGTTTCGGTCACCAAAATACCAACGTTTTGCTGCTCTGGTTCAAAGTAGGGCTCAACATGCGTTGCTTAGCTGCATTGAACCATGACAAAGTAACACATTGCATCGTTTCTAGCTTTCAACCACCTTGCTCAACAAGGCAACTTTGTAAGTGACTACATACGACCAGCCATCACGTCAGGAAACGCCGTCTTCAACACGCCCACCCACTGCAAATAACCTCTAGAGTTCTTTGGCAAAAACGTCGCACCCAAGAACGCGAACCTTTGCGGATGTACCTGCCATTCAAAACTCGTCACCATCCCCTCATATAACAACCAAAGAGTCGAATCTTCCGACGCCAATCCCTCTTCCACATGACTCCCACCTCTCGCTGGTAACATCAACACATGTCTCACCTCCCCATTCACACTCGTCTCCAGATGAAACATACCTCCCTGCTCCGAACTACCCCTTCTCAATCGTCTTGAAATCGCAGTTCTAAACCTCCCCGACAAGATCCACTGTGGAACAACCAACCGTCCTCCCTCATCTTCCTCTGCCACATGAACGGGTGGCCAGAGATAATCTCCTTCCCAAACATCGGTTTCGCCTTTAACCGCATTCCATAATTTCACCCTCCTCGGCTGGAATCCTGCCGATGTAAGATGTTCCCAAATCGTATTGCGTATTGCAGTCAACACTTGCGGGTCGGGTCTAAAATGGATTCCAACAGCAGTTATCCTCTTTGCGCCCGGGGTTGGAATTTTGGCTCCGGTGTAGTCGTAGCGATGCAAGAATGGCTTGTCAGAGATAAACGTTTCAAAGTTGGCAGGATGTAGACGATCATCCCGATAGAAATGTTCGAACAGCGGCAGGTCGAGAGGATAAGTTTTCACTGTGAAGCGATCTTGGCCAAGCGGGAAGGGTCCCCATTGTCGACCTGTGGAACGTTGATGAAATTGGGGGATTTGATGAAGAGGTTCGGAACTGCTTGCTTCGGATTGGATGGGAACCCAGGTAAGAGGCTTGCCTTCGGATGTTAGGTACTCTGGTATACCGCTGACCGGAGCGGTAGGCTGTGAAGGAGCGAGGCTGGGCGGCTGCCAGGTTGGAACGTAGATAGATCTACCATGTTCAGCTAGGTAGCGTTGAGGCACAGGAAGGGCTTGTTCCATTGGGACTTTGACCCAGCCCAAGGGTGCATCGTCGGTCGCAACCACTGCTGCGGCGAGACCAGTAATGACCAGAACGAAGATTGAAAACATTGAGGCGAATCAAGTCACAAAGAAGTGGTTGAGGGAATACCCTGCTTCAAGTTCCAGTGCAAGAGAAGTGTATATATCGATAAGAAGTCGAAAAAGGCAACTGATCTTCCACTGTGAGAATGAGGACCAAGCTATGAAACTCAATCGGGTTTAGAATCGAAGGCCGAACTACTTCATTTTGACGTCTCCGGCTCGAATGACCGGATTCCACACCGGCATTGATCACCATCGAGCTTTCATTACGCCATTCTTATACAGTGCTCAAGCTGCCAGAATGGGTAGATGCAAGGTTTCAGAGCACAGACTGGAAGCATTGAATTTGCAGCAAATCTCACATACCGGTATCGCTATGATGATATTGTCGCCAGCTCCTACGTGTGACGCAACCACTCAAAAGCAGGCCGAATAACTCCAGTTGCCAAAAGGTCGCTCTTGGCCACCTTAGGCAAAAACGTTGCACCAAGAAAAGCCACCTTCTGTTTCCCATCATGCCTGACTCCTTCATAAAATAGCCAAAGCTCCGAATCGTCCAACATAACCGGATTCGTAACATACTCTTTCGAACGTCCAACAACCATCAACACCTTCCTCTCCCTCTCACTCATCGGTACACTCAAGCCAAACATCTTAGCCCCCTCCTTCCCATAATGGTACCTAAATCTCGCTTGAACGACCTTCCGAAGACGTATACCCAATATCGAAGGCGGCATTTTCAACCCCTTTCCATCCTGCGCTACCTCCACGGGTGGCCACATCCATTCTCCCTCTCGCAGTCCATTTGCACCGGTCTCTGGATGTAATCCACTCGAATGGAGTGCGGTCCAGATCCTTTGTTGGATTGCTTGCAGTAGGTGGGGCTGTGGGATGAACAGGTTGCCGTATGTTCTGAGCATTCTCCAATTATTCGCATTACCGCCACGATAGAGGGCTTCGAAGTCAAGTGGCTCGTATTGAGACAATTGATGTAAAGGCCTAAGAAGGGGCAGCTCGAGCGGGTAAGGTTGGGGATCGAACCTTGAAGAACCGATGGGATAAGGACCCCAGATTTTGCCGTTGTGGAGAAACTTGGGTATCTGATACTGAACCTCTTCATCCGGACCAGTAGCAGCCAATGTGTCGACTGCTATCCAGGGACGAGTACCAAGTTCGGGCATGCCTTCTTGGAGGCGTGCAGGGAGAGGATGCGAGCTTGATGAAGGTTGCAGCGTGCCCAGGGAGAGAGTCGGAGAAGAGGCGACAGACTCCCTTAGTGAAGCAAGGTCTTCGTGTTGACGGGACAGATGGCCGTATTGGCTTGTCTCGTGACTTGGTATCGAACCTGCATTGAGCAGCGGAATTATTGTTCGTTCTGCATCGTCTTGAGCATCGTCGTTAGCAGCCCAAGCCGAGCACGTTACACATACGGCGAAGAACACGAGCTGCGTCAATCTCATGCTGCGTCTCTAGACCTAAACTCACGTTGTTGTTGCTTCTACCATTCTGCTTGCAAGAAAGTAGATGGAAAGCTGAGATCTTATACCGCAATCTGTTTGCTCCGCCTCCAACATGACATCCTCACTAAGGGCGTTCAAGCTCGATCGACGCCTCAAAGTGGCTTGCTTGACCGTCACACGTCCCACAAGCCTCTCGGGAAAAAAAGGTGTATACGTTTGTCGGTCTCGCTATCCGAGTTCTGCACACCGGAATGAACAATTACGGAAATGGTGCCGGAAGAGCTGAAATGCGGGTCAATAATTCTTCGACGTTCGAGGGCGATGATTGTCCCACTCCAGGGAGTTCACACACATGGCGCCAGACTCTGTACGCCCACTAACTCCCACGATGTACCTCTACTGCGAGATACGAATAAGACAAAGATGTTCGTGTCACTCTTGGTGCAATTTCGTCTGTAGTAACTCATCTGGGAGTGGCGTGTAAGCGTTCTGAACAAAGGCATTCATACCGTCCAAGCCAAGAATGAGCAGGTAAAACGGGTGGTCTTCAGCTCATAAGCCTGCTACAACGTCTAAGCTTACATCGTCTAAGAGCCATGGTTGCGAAGCAGATCTTCAAAAGCAGGCTTGATATCACCCGAAGCAAACAGCACTTTCTCCGCCGAAGTTGGCAAAAACAATCCTCCCAAAAATGCCAACTTTGGCATCCCTCCTGGTGGCCTCAACCCCTCAAAGAACAACCAGAACCTCGAACCCGCCGTAGACGGCATTGCCACATGAAACGTATTCTTCGCCGGCTCCATCAAATAATATCTCACTCCACCCTCGCTCCTTGGCACCGCAATCTGATATAAAGTAGGACCAGGAACCATATGACTGCCCATACGTGAATCCAAACCCCTACGGATCCGTCGGAGCAGTATAGATCGCGGTACTTGCAGATTATTCGAGTACCCGGAAAGAATTGTTGGAGGCCACAACCACTGAAGATGGTGCAACGAAGTTTCTGCTCTAACCAACCCTGGTGAGATTCCCTCCTTGCGTAGGTTGGACCAGAGAGCCATCTGGATCTCTTCCAATCGCTGGGGTTCAGGGAAGAAGATTGTTCCGCCTGGACTGGAAATGGTTCTTTTACGTGACAGCAATTCGTTCGGGTGCATGTTGGAAAGTACAGATGAGTCGTAGAGATGTTTGAATAGGGGGATTCGGATAGGATACGGTTTCGGCTCAAAGTAGTTTGCGCCAATCTTGTAGGGTCCCCATATGTGTCCACTTGAGACGGGATGTTCGAATGCAGGGATCTCGTATTGCTGCTCGTTTGAACTTGTACCAATCTGGACTGGGGTCCAAGGACGTTGCATCCACGGTAGTACTACAGAGCGAGGCGGTGCAGGATGATTGGGATTGATCGAGGATTGCGGACGGAGCTCTGGCTTCGTGGAACTTTGCGACTCTTCCTGGGGACGAGAGGAAGATGAAGCAATATCGGGCGCAATTAATACGTTGCCTCTGGGCTCGACCCGGGCTTCAGAAGGTCCAATGTTGTTGATGTCGGAATCGGGATCTGCTGCGAGGGAGCTGATCGGGAACAGAGTGCTGGAGAGACCTAAGCAGGTCAATAAACGCGAAACTCGCATGCTGAAACAGCACTATTCGGGCACGCTGCTTGCAAACAAAGTTGGACGTATGACGATGAGAATTCCTTTCTCAGGTGGCGACTATTTTAACCAATCCGTTGTGGTGGTCCGTCAGAGAGAACTTCATCTACGGTAGGCGTCATTGCTCAATGAGCGCTTGCTACTACGCAGAGTCCTTCACTTGCCGAGACGATGCCGCATCAAGCTCAACCTTCCGTCCTGACTACGAATGCAATGACAACGCCGTATGAAAGTTGCGGAAATTGACTTGATTGCGTGTCTGCAGTCACCGCGATCGTCCCACCACATCTTACCAACACCGGATAACCTGGCAAACGTAGTGTAACTTACAAAAACAAGGGTTCGTGTCAATTCGGACGTCGCCAAAAGCTTTTCATCACAGCTTACGCCATGAGGAGAAAGCTCAAATGAGCCTTGAACTCCACTATGCCTTCCGCAACAAACCCCCGGAAGTGTTGCACCTCGCTCCCCAGCCAGAAAGTCCCCAAGCTCTTAACGGTGGTAGGAACGAGTTGGTCGATTCACTTGGCTCCGCGGTCCACGAAAAACTACGCTTCCACATAGACGCAACCTCTCTCAATTTCTGCTCTCCATCCTCCTTGACTTCCCCTCAACCACGACGTTACCTGTACTTCATCTCAAGTCTCTCCACCATGAGACATACTTGGATATTCCTGCTGATATCCTTGGTGCTATTCACCACTCAAGTAGTGTCCATTCCCGAACCTCAGCTCAACCAGATGCAAGTGGCTCACTACGAATCCTTAAAGGACTTTCTCAAGTTAAGACACGCAGGTATACCTGGCGCCCAGGGCATACCTTCCTATTCCCACATCCTGTCCGGGCATCCAACCGCCGAAGCAGATGCATGGAAGCATGCCGAGACTGAAGGCCACATCCCTGTGTTTGTAACTTCGGATGGTCATGACAACAACTTTTTCATCACCACCCGCATCCCCAGTCGCAGTCGACTAGGTTCGAAATGGAATCTGAGGTTCACATATCATCCTGAACGGACCGTTTCTCGCGACGCCTACGCCTTTTGGCATGTTAGCAAAGGGAAGATCAATCTACTTCGTCTCGATACATGGCCGGAAGGTGCACAGTTCGAAGGAGAAAGATCGATAGAGGAGCTACTACAGCACGTCAACGGAGCTCACTAGGTTGAAGTCTGTTCAGGCTTTGCAGGTGACTAACGAGTCGATTGTGGTCTTCGTAGGACTTCCAAATGTAATCAGCAGCACTTTTGAAGCCCCTTGTGAACAGATGTCTCCAATCTCAGCGTGAGATTTTTCAACTTAGAGCCCTAAGGTGGATGCTTTCACGATGATGGAAGGATTAGCTCGGGGCTAAATCAAGTTTCATACAATTAGAGTTGATGCCCACCAACGAGAGCAGTCGTTGTTCGGCAACACTGCTTCAAGCTGCAGAGTCGGAGCTGGCTTTGTAAGGTCTGCGAAGTATACGTTCTTCTGACATCTCGACCCTGCCCTCAGCGTGGGTGACGATTCTGTTTCATGTTGGTGGGTATAAGTTTCTAAACTTGCATCTAGTTGTGCTTTTGCTGATCGCACTGCAGTTTCGATCGTGCAGACCATCGACAAACATTGATACTGATCCCCACTTGTTTGCTTCCAAAACGCCGTTAGTGCATCACGATACAAGCAAAGCAGTTCGTCTCCCAGCAATTGCCGTCGGTCTAAGTTTTCTTTCCCAATCGGTCTAGCCCAGACTTGATAATGTCACACCATCTTCGTTTTGCTGCTCGATGCAGAACATGCCTCAGGTCAGCCTGTGTCTTTTGCATATATTAGTAGGTTATCATCAGAACGCAGCTGAAGTCTCCCCTTTACCTCACCTCCATCCAGCCACTCCCTTCACTTCAACAAGATGGTTTCCATCCTAAGACTCCTCATCATCAGCTCCGTCCTTCTCATCTCCATCGTTTCCGCTGGGCTCAACAGCAAGCAAAGCGCTGTATGGCTCGCTGCACAGGACTTCCTCGAAGATGCCCACAAGCAGCTCTCGCAGCCCTTCCGTCAACCATACGCCATCAACATCAAGCCTACAAAGAATCAGATCGAGGCAGCTTGGAGTTATGCGCAAACGGAAGGCGCAGGGTCAATTTACAAGAACTATCACGATGGAAGCAGGAAATCGGTCTATATCCTCACTAAGATCCCACACGCTAGCAATCTAGGACGAGAGTGGGGCTTGAACGATGCAGTTGCTCCCAAGAATGCCTTTTTGTTCTGGCAGGTCAAGAAGAACAAGCACAAGCTACTCTCTGTTCAGGTCTGGCCTGTCGGAGGTGTGGTGGAACAAAGGCACAGTCTCCGCTCCATTTTGGACGAAGTGAGACGACTATAAATCTCATTTGCGTAGTAGAATATCCTTGTTGTGAAGGTCAGAACATCGAGCAGTAAGACGATCTTTTCAAAGGCCGAACAACCATCAACCTTGTCAGTTTAATTGTCATGTAGATCCTTGCCTAGTATGTCGAAGAGCCGCTCAAAGCACCTTTGTTTCCCGTTTTCCGTGATGGCGTTCGGCTCATAGCTCGCTGCGAGACATTGCAGCACAGATGTGATTCATCATTCAAAATTGAAGCCGTCTTACTGCTGGCAAGATGAGAACCTTTTCAACATCGTGGCTTTGCGACAAGTACACTCTCCGATGTTGTCTCCTAGCACTTCAATCTTTTCAGTTCCAGATTGACAAGCTCGTCAGAAAGTGAGCATGCAGCTCTGACATTGATCAAGTCAACGACCCACAGAACGAGCTCGTTCTTCACAATGCCTGTATACGCAAGGATCCGATGGCAGCACTTGCCTCTTGAACACCGCTGCTGGCTGAATGATCGATCCTGAAGTGGAGCAACAATCGGTTGCAATGCACAAACGAGCTTTATCTGCAACGGTGCGGGAAGTGTCATGGGCTCGCAACCAAAACGCCACCGCATCTGAACATGCAATTTTCGACCTTCGAAGTGCTGTTCGCGACAGTTACTCCGTTAACAAAGTGAACGACAACAATTCCCGAGATGTGAAAGATCCGACCAGACGCTGCTGTGACATCATGGAAGACATTGGCCAACGGTACGATGCTGAAGTTGACATCTTGGCAAGCCGAAACTGGAAAAGGAAATGTACACCCTACTACATTTCCTGCAATCCCACAACCTCACGAAAATGAAAGCAACCCGTTTCGCGGTGCTGTCTTGACAACCTGCATAGCAGACAGGTCAACGACACGTCTTTCCAACCATCCTCGCTGTACATCGGCTTGACTGTGGTCTGGTTGTCCTCCCTAGATAGAGACGGGCAGATCTCTCTCTGAGGTCCTCCTTCTACTACTGTATCGAAGGTTGCGCATGGGTCTCATGCTTCCGAGAAGCTTCTCAGTAAAAGGTATTAAAAGAAGCGCTCCCGCCTCAAACCAAAATCCTTCATCCACCAATCCTTCAAACTTCCCTTGACCACGAAGCACAACCTATCATACCTGCTACAGCTCTTCTACATGCTTTTTTTCATTCGAATCGCAGGTGTTAGCCTTCTCGTCTTCGCCGCCATCGCCTATGCTGTCCGACAGCCTGATATGAGCAGAGAGGCCACCGAGCACTACGAAACCCTTCATCACCCGTACATCCAGTCCACTTACCCCGGACCTGCTCCTCGTCCGAGCTCACGGATCGAGTACTATTCGCACCTCCTTTCCACCCATTCCGATGGAGAAAAAGAAGCCTGGCGCTTCTCTCAGGAGCATGAAAATGGGCCGGCCCATGTCAGCTGGGGTCACAGAGGTCGCAACGCCTACGTGACAACCAGGATTCCAGGAGACAGTGCGCTCGGTCGTGAATTCGGATTGCACCATCCTTTGATTGGTCCTACAGGTGAAAGAGACTATAAAGATCTTTATGCTTACTGGCATGTCAATCCCGACCGTGTCAAATTGTTGCGTCTTGACGCTTGGAGAGCCGGCGGACAGGCGCCACAGATTATGACCTGGAGGTATCTCCTTAATCATTTCCGTTGAACAAACCGGCATGCTGTTCTCTACAGCCTTTCAACGCTGCACTACCATCTGTTGTGCCTGTTGTGGTGTTAGGCCGGTGCTGCTGAATTTCTCATGCATGGACATTGTCCTTAAAGACTTGAGTCGCTGCTCGTCTTTCTGTCTCAACCCGCACAGTAAGCAGGCCGCAATGGGTAATCTTTCTAATCATTATAGAGGTCGGATGTGTTCATTTTACCGATCAGGCAAAAGTGTGCCGACACATCAGTGCTGAGCATTCTTTGCTATTTCTAACAGAATGTTATTGCCTCCCTCAGTCCTTGGCTATAGTTAAGTATGAAAAGGTTGTGACAGAAAGCGTGAGATTTGATACCACGTTCCGGCTCTCGGACCGGCCAGCTTCCATTTTCTCTCACGTCAGATAGCGCGCGACCACGTGTCCAACAAAAAATTAGAGTCGATTGCGGCGATTAATCTTCAGCAAAGCGCCCAGTCACGAGGACACTCTCGCGGTCTCACCCTTCAGGAGCGCACTATCGCCCACGAGCAGAGGTTTAGGTCAGTATTGTGCGCAGATGAGGTGCAATCTCTTCGTGGGTAAGATGTTGCAATGAAAGTGGGTTCCCAGTTGCACAGGAAGACTTTTCTTCTTTGTGCATCACGACGTGGGTCAGTTTGCCCACTGCTGCTGCAACAAAGGGCCACTCTATAGTTGACAATGAAGCTTGAAACTGGGATTTCCTCGTATGGTTGCCTAATCTCTCGAGAGGAAAAAGCTGAAACATGCCAATGATCCACATCTCGCAGCGAGGATGAGGCAATCATTCAATGAAAGAGCGTCCTTTGTGCTTCTTGCACCTAAATAGCAAGGAGCTGCAAGGCTTGCGCATCGCAAGCTGCTTGTGTTCGCGCTGAAGGCGCTCGCTGTACCGAATGAAGCGCAAAGGGTAGAGCTATTTCATACTTCGAGCACAGTGAAGAGACAATTAAACGAAACTTACTGTAGAAGACGTCGAACAGTGAGGTGTTGAGGATACTAGTGGTGCTGAGCGGAACAAAGCTTTTCGTGGGTTGATCGCCGTGGTAAAAGTAGACAATGGCCTCTCCCCACAGCCTCAAGCCACCAACGAGGAGACTCAAAGGATCTTGTTCCACCCCCATCTTGATGGAGATACCACCATTTTGCACGGGTAACTCTAAGGTTGCTTTGACGCACCATTCATTCTTTGTCGTATGATTCGATCAATTACGCACCCGAGGAAGGATCGAGCGCAAAAATGCAGGGATGGAAGAACGTGGGAAGAACGTGGGAATGAATTTTCTCGCTACATGAATCTCAGTGGCAACTTCCCACCTTGAAGAGCCCACAACGACAATCTCCGCAGGCTCTCGGTGATTCTCGTTGCTACCTTGGCATCTACCGTATCGAGTGACGATTGACTTAGCCTTAGCTAGTGGGACCTCAAGACGATGGATAGCAGGAAGGGGTGTCCCATCTATGCAGCAGTGCAAGTCACCACGTTGATAGCGAAGGTATGACTCAGACTCAAAGGTTCGCTAAGGTATAAGAACTCTGCCCTCCCAAGAGATTGCTTCTTCACACACCCATAGCATTCCTCTCAGAAAACATCCCTTCCAAGCAAACGACAAGATGGTCGCAAGTCACCGAAACATCTTCTCGCTCTTCTTCGTCCTTGCTGCCCTGGTCATCACCGTCCTGGCCGCTGGCAGTTCGCGTCCCCGAGATGGTCTCTCCCCGGTCGATCGCGAAATGGTGGAGAAGGGAATGGACGATTTTATGGGCAGATTTGCCGATGCAGGTCAGCGAGATTGGTCTGCACGAATCATTCAGACCCACTCGCTCCCAGATGCTGCTGGCTTTATAGACCGAGCTTACGGGGTCGCACAGAGCCGCGGTGTGACATTCATTGGCTCACACAGGCCTACGAACTTTTTGGGAAGTAAAGGGAGCCCACGAGTGTACTACTACAGCATCGTTAAACCAGGAGATAATGTCGCACGGGACCTCGGACTCCAGCGACACGAGGTTGGCACCATTGTCTGGAAAGCCCATCCAGCCCACGGCAGCGTAATTCAGAAGATCATTGTGACCAATGATCATCCAAACGTTCAGTTCAACTTCGAGGATCTCAGCACTGTACTTGGTCGCCACTTCCGCGTTCGCTGAGCATCTTGCGTCGATCAAGCTGCGGCGTTTTCTTCTAGCTTTCGTCCGTCTCCACTCTTGCACCTCGCATCAGCTATGGCTTTTGCGATGGGTTCTTTCGCTCCTGTTCTTCCTTCAATATCATGAGCTCTGCTCATTCACGGCCAGAGCCTCAGTCAGTCACAGACGAGGCTGCTTTTCTCATGTTCTTCACGTTATACGACCCTCTTCTCAACTCTCAATGTCATTTAATTTTTCTAAAACAGATCCCGTGAAAAGGGGTCTCTGAGATCCTTCTGTTGCTTAAAACCTGAGGTTGAGATGCAAACTCTGAGAGTGATGGCGACCTTGGTGCATGTACTGGATTTGAGATGCAGCGTTGACATTGAAGCCTCTTTGGCGCATTCTGACAGAGGTCTGCGGGACCGAGGGCGATGCATAGCACGTGTATGCAGTCTTCCCGGTTCCTCCACCAGGAGGTCCAGTAGCTACGAACTCAAAGTGACATGCAATCTCTTCCCCTTAGTGTAGTCTTTACGTCGCCAAGAACTGGGCTTGATCACTTGAGGTGTTGAGATGTAAGCTGTCTGTGACGCCCGAGTGCTGGCAAGCTCTTCCTGTGCTTCTCTAGAACCACCGATCTTGGACAAAGCCGAACATTCCCTTGTACTGACGACAAGCTTCATTGGTGGAGCACTTATCTTCTGCCCACCTGATTGGTACTCGAGTCATATCGTTTCGCAATGATGGTGGGAGATTAGTCGTCGTGTGGGCCTGAGTCAAGTACGAAGGACAGTGGGTCGCAGTGATGATGAAAATACTGCGTAATAGCCCACATGATTCCATCAAACAAGAATGGGACTCAACTTTTCTCACTGTTCTTTTCAACAAAAAGCGCCGAGATGGCGGGGCAGGAACCGCAGTTCTGGTGTCATTGCGAAGTGGATGCTTGTAAAAGTTGTCACATTTGCAGCCATGAACCTCGGTCTTGATACGGCCACGCTTGCTCCTTGCTTCATCAATGGTGAAGCTTCGGCCCACTAGTGGAAAGAAGGTGCCACCAGATTCGCGAACAATTGTCCTTCTACATCAATGCTTGGAAAGTCCCATCGCCGCTCGGATGTTGATCACCGACTCGACTCTTTACACGTGTCATCCCAGTTTGAACCTTGCTCGATCCGAACGTGTGCACGTTCTGAAAATGCAAGACACTACAATACGATCAATGAAGAATGAGAAGAGGAGCTTTCTTCGACACAAATGAGAGTTAAAAAAAGTTTTGCAAGCCAGCTTTGACTTGAAGCCTCACTGAAGCCGAGATGCCATAAATATCACTTCCACTTCCTGCCCTTCAACTCAATCTTCATTCGCATTCAACTTCAGCACCCCTTCGTTCAAGCCTCCGCAAGATGTTCCTCGTACCCTCGCGTGTTCTGTCTATCCTTCTTGCCTTTGCCCTTCTATCAGTGGGGGTCCTGTCCGCTCCCGCACGCCCCTCATCCAATGAAGCTCCTCCACATGCAGTGATGCTTGAACGAGCGCGATCCTTGCAGGCGGCTGAACATCGCAGCGCTGGGTTGGAATATAGACCGGATGGAATCAAGGATTTTGTCAACGTTCCTGGTATCACCGATCGAGCCTGGGACATGGCGAAGGTAGATGGAGTCAGGCACTTGGGTCATACTGGACAGGACGAATGGTTTTACAGTGTCATCAGACCCGACACCGACCTCGGTCGTGATATGGGCCTTCGTAGAAGCCAGGGTACGAACAGAGTCGCCAGTGTTCTGTGGAAGGTTGCCAGCAGGGATCCGGCTCCATCGATCATTCACATCGAGACGATTAAGGATACTGGGTTGCGTTGGAATGTAGAGCCCATGCAAGACCTGGTTCGCAGGCTCATCCAGTCCGGGAGGTTGGTTTAAATGCCCGCTTTCCACACACACACTGCCGACACGAGACCGCATTCCAACCGATGTTGTGCACTCATGCTACTTCCTTGACGAGCACCACTCAGTTCTTGATGACGATCGATCTTCAATTTCCTTCCTTTCAAGTCTTCCTCTCTTCAAAGGCTCCTCCGAATCCTTCTTCACACTCGCTGCCTGTGATTATCCAGGCAGCTGTTCATTAATTTTGTTCTTTGTTAATGAAGGCAATTCTCATTCCATTTCATTATTGTTGCGTTGTAGATGTGGACGTGAAGTCATGTCTTCTGATTCAAAAAGGGAGCGCAGCTTGCAAGGCTGTGTGTAAGTCCGTGCGTAAGGTCTCACCCCGTAAGGCGAATCGAGCACTGTATCTGCATGCTAATGACTCCCTCATCAGCTTCTGTGGGCGAGATTTTCACGTCCAGGTCGTGTGAACGATCGAGGACTTCGTTGAAAGTGTTCCGGCTAATTGAGCCCACCGTTGGCGAGTCCCACAGTATCCTGCATCCGTCCTCAGAACTCTCACTTGGCGAAGGGTTAAAGTGACGGACATAGGATTGCAGGTGGAGCCCGCTGTGTGAGCTCCTGCGCTCTGAGGCTTCGGCCCGCCGTGAGAGGGCCGGATGAGCGCAGAATGAGCTAATGGACATACATAAATACATGGGCATGTGGGCATAAGAGCAAAGACAAGAGAGGGAAAGGGTGGGAAATGCGAGTATTTGCCTTCGTCAGCACGAAGAGGAGATGATGGTCAGAAGGAAAAAGGAGAAGTGGATGACGTGTGAGCCCTCATCTACGGATCCAGTCACGAACCCACATGACCATCATGTCTTTGTTCTGCTCGTGCTTCAAGGGCCCACAACTTCAAGTGATCACGATTAAGCCGCTTCGATCGGCCCACATTGCTTGAATGTGGAAACACAAAAGCCTGCTCATTGTCCCTTTTCTGTTTGTGGACTCCTGTCTCACTGCCATGTTGACCAGCCTTCGTAAAGGTGCGGTCTTGTGCCCACTGGCAACTCTCCCACATGTACACGTTCCGCTTGCTCTTCGATGGACAAGGTCCTGATAGCGCGATACAAGATGTTTCAAGTGGGTGGTCGTGCGAATGTGCTCGAAGGTAGACCAACGAAGGTCTTTTGATCGAAAGCGACTTTGCAGCGAGGGCTCAAAAGCATAAATAGCAACCATCCCTTCCTTCTCATATTCCCTTCTTCAAGCACGTCAAGAACCTCAACCAAAGCAACTCCCAAAATGGTTCACTTCTCCTCCCGTATCTTGCCCCTCTTCCTTCTGCTCGCCTTCCTTGTCGTAGGTGTATTGTCGACCGGAGGTGACGGGTCGAGCAATTATGTGAACCCGGCGCATTACGAGATGCTTGAACAGATGAGAAATCAGCAATTGATCGATCTTGCCAATGCAGAGGTGTACTATCGTTCGGACGGCCTCCGAGACTTCACTCGTGTTCCCAACTTTGTCGAACGTGCCTATCGACTGGCCCTACAAGACGGTGTCAAGAAAGTGGGTACCCATGCACAAGAGCACTACTATTATAGCATCATCAAGCCTCATACCGAGCTGGGACAAGAAATAGGCCTTATGAGACCCGGACACACCCCCAGAGTTGCAAGCGTTCTGTGGGAATACAATCCACGATGGCCTGCGCCTCAAATCGTAGGTGTCGACACACTCAAGGATTTTGGTTACAACTGGCGGTTGGAGCCCGTGCAAGACGCCCTTCGACGCTTGCGAGGATGAACCTCGCTTCACACTCGAAGATTCCTTTGTTCGCTCGATGCCCTTCTCGCGTGCAACTTGTGCAAGAGACCGCGGACGTCTGAGCGGGCATATACGTTCACTTCTGTGTCACTCCCACCGTATGAGACGATGCTAGGCTATGTCTCTATCTTTCACACAGTCATCTTCATCATCCAATGTTGTAGCGTGTCCCTACTTTGCTTTCCCCCCTTTCTTCGTAGCCCCTCACCCTTGCGCTCAATTGGGCTTCTCTATGTCGGGCAGGGGCGCTCAATGAGCTTCAGGCCTTACAATCCTATCCGCTAATGAATTCATCACAGTGTCACTATGCGCGCATGCTAGGCTGTGACTTTACGAAGTCTGTGTTCGTTCGTCAGCTGTTCTGCTCGGTTTCGTATCCTCCAATGACCGTCTGTGAGATTCAAATCGTTATGTTCGAAGCCGAAGTAGTTCTTTTTCATTCAGAGCAGTATTGGTTGGATCGTCCTGGGATGAGAAGACAGATTCATCATCCTTCTGACGAAATGCTGAACGTAGCCTCACTATTAGTTCTTACTTGTTTTTGGTCTGTGATCCCATTCGCTCAGCATGGTTTCAGCCGTTGCCGTCCTAACGATTAGGTTTCAGTTCATCTTGCAACAGTCCACATCTGTTAGCTTCAAGTTCGTGCTGTGCTGAACGACATATAGCCCCGTCGTTTTGACGTGAGGAACTGAGAAGCGTTTCCAAGTGGGCTATTGAGCGGATGAGCTGGCTGAGGAACCTCTGGGGCGAATGGTTTAGATACGGTATCACGCCAACTGAGCAATGACGAATGGCGACACGGAATGAACTGAAGCTTTTGATTTTGCGTGCAATTGTGATGTCAAATGCGCAATTAGACACAATCCGATTCGTAAAATACTGTATGTTCCGTTTGTAACAGCAACGAGAAACTCACAGACACCACAGGAGCCCAGTGGGCATGCAGTCACGACCAAGAACGTGGTGGCAAGAATGCAAAGATCAGAAGCGACAGAAATTGGCACAATAGCACTCTGTGGGATGAACTTCAAGTGGGACGCAACGCCATCTCATAATCGTTAACCCTGTTTGTGGTACTCTGTAACGCATCTGTGGGGCCGATCTCCCAGCTGCACTTGAAAGAGATCGAAGCCCACCCTCTGTGGGCGATGGTGTCAACTAGCCCGCATCGTGTTGCCAATTTTTCGGATTTGTGCGCCCACTAGGTCGAGTCATTGGCAATGGAAGTTGCTAGAGAAACCAGCTTGATGAGCCGGTAATGCTGATTGTGTTCACAGCGCAAGGCGATACACTCTTTGTCAATCGAACTCGAGCCTTACACCATCTCAATTTCGCTGTGGGTTGATTCGGCGACTTCTTTGCACCAGATCAATTTCGCAAGTGCACCATGTCAACTTCGCTCTTTTATGAGACCACACTACCAAAGTCCCAATCTTTACACTTTGCAGCAATCTTTAACGCTGAGACCGTTTAACGCTGAAACCGTTTAGAAACGACGTCTTGAGCCGCTAAAAAGGCCGAGGCTTTCCTGATTGAGTGGAATGATGTTTCTGCTTGGATTTGGAGCGAGCTCAGCATGGAAATTTGAGGAAGATTTGCAGCCTGACCTCTACAGTGAGCGTTGGACACGAGCTGAGAAACAACAAAATGAAGTGACAGCATCATTTGCAGCAGCGAAGTTGATGTGGTGCCAGGGCGAAGTTGACTTGGTGCAATTGAAAACATCAGGATATGAAGCTCGAAATTGAGAAGGTGCAAGCTCGAGTTCGATTAACAAAGACGGTCCAAGCTCGAGTTCAATTTTGACAAAGACGGGTACGTGTTCGGGATGGACTGAAGATTCTTTCAGGGGAGGTAACTATGCTCAAACGTGCCTAAAGCACCACAGACCCCCATCTGAAAGCGATATATACAGCAACTTGCTTGTTTCCTCCAACGATCTCTTCCCATCCATCCGTTCATCCATCCATCCATCCGTCCATTCACCCATCCATCCATCCATCCATCCACCAATCCATCCATCCTCACAATAATCTGCTTTCGATCTCTTCCCGTCCACTTCTTCTGCTTGCTTGCTCTTATTGCAGCCAGTGTCTTGGCTGACAATTCCGGTTTCACACTAAGCGAAGCCGATCTTTCAACGATACAGGCCCAACGAACTCATCTCGAGTCAGTTCACCGAAATGCTCGAGTTCAGCTCACTCCCCAATCACGAGACCCAGGGACATACTTTCACAAGACGCTGGGGGTTCTGGACTCACCGTTCGAAGCCAAACTCATTTATTGTCCCAGGAATGAGGTCGAATCGATTATAGTGTGGGTAGACGTTGTCACCTGCTGTGCCAAGGTAGTGGACATCACTTTCTTTTGCCGCTTCCTTGGCTCGATACCCAATGTTGTACACTTGAGCGTAGAGTGCACAATACTGGGTATCGAACCAAGGAAGCAGCAAAAGAAAGTGGTGTACACAGCCCCCGCACAGCAGGTGGCAACGTCTACGCCCGCAACATCATCGCTTCGCAGTAGTGGTGTGCATGTCAAAAGCTTCAGCGAGTTTTCGAAGCTTTGTTGGAGGACACGAAGTTGATGATTTTGTTACCATCGTCGCCCTTCTATGTTCTCGGTTGTGGTGACCGTTATCACCTCGCGCCTTGTCCAACGTTCTGTTTGCTGAACAAAAGCGGGACCTAGTCAGGTTGTCAGCTTCATTGTCGTCTTTGTCGCCTTCTCCATTTCCGTAATGCAGAATTACATCTTTCATGTCCACACACCTCGTGCCTGGTGAAAGTGCATCGTGTGATGCGAGTAGGTCTGAGACGACACCAGCGACGTAGTTCCGGGAATGCAACTCGTGCGAAAGGACAAAAGCATCTGACCCCACTTCAACGAGCTATCTGAGCCCACTTCAACGAGCTTCAAGCCCCATACAAATCTAGCTGCAATCCCATTACAGTATCGCCATGAGTCAATGCTAGGCTGGAATGACTAGTCTCTGCAGCCCACCATTGCGTCAGGTGGGACTTGAAGCTTTGCTTTGAGATTCTGATGCGGCAACGAAATGAAGTTCCACCACCCACAAACATCACCGACTCAGCCTGAAGGAAATGTCAATTCTTAGACCTGCCAAAGGCATATAATCTCCTTCCTCCTCGTCGGACAGATAAATCCTTGACCACCTCCCTACTTTCTCAGCGACCCTGTCATTCATCATGAGGCTCCTGAATCTCCTCTTTGTCTTTTTCCTCTTCCTCGCCATCCAATCTGCCCCTACCTTCGCCGTCAACCCACGAACCTCATCCAACGTCGACATGGACATGTGGCTCAAAATGACCATAGATCAAGACCGAATCCACTACCGTGCCGACGTTCCACTCTCAACGTACACGCACAACTTTCCCATCCCCACCCACATCCCCAACTTCACCCCTCAAGCTTTCAACCTTGCTCAAGGTGCCTCACGCCTTGTTGGGACCCATACACCGTTGATCAATGTCTGGGGTGACAATCCAAAACATGTTTATTTCTACAGTCTGATCCATCCAGAGGATCCATTGGGTAGGAGGATGCAGTTGGATGATGGGTTATTGGCGACTGTGTTGTGGAAGAAAGAGGGGGGAAGGCCGGCGGAGATTATTCATATGGATTTGTTGGAGAGAATGTGGGGGCTCGAGTGGAACATGCAGCCTTTAGCTGATATTTTGAGACGTCATGGATGAGCGATTGAAGCTGGGGAGGGGTGTGTTAATGAAGATGATTGGGTGCACAATGATATGTTGTCTGGCTGATCGAATAGGTGAGGTATAGTGATTGACTTGAGCTTCATTGTAGGTGGGAAGTGATGGGTGGGCATTGCTTTAGAGTGCAGTAGAACGACCTGGCAGCTCAACTCGACATTTGCTAAGTTGACTTTGGCTCGATATCACTACGACGCTGGTCCTTCCATGCTACGCCCTGGTCGTTTTGATCTTAGCAATCACTGCGATCCTCTTTTAGAGAAATAAAACAGGGTAGGTGCATATCTATCACTTGAGATGTCGTGAAGGAGTGGGGGGTTATTCTTGGTGACTGCGCATGGCTAATTCAACAGTTGTGTGGGTGCTCCTTTGTATCCGAGAAACTGTCGCTCGGAGGGCTGTGGTGTACTTCGTGATTCGCATGATCAGTGAAAGGGATTAGACGCCGCAACATTCGAAAGGCAGAGTGGGTTTGAGGGTGGTTAGTAACATCAACACAACCATCCCTGTTGCGACACTGCGAGGTAGTGGGACTAGGACCATCTTGCGAGAGCATTGAGCTAGCATTGTCACACACTTTATTGTGTCCTCCCACCATATGTCATCATTGTTGTCTCCCTTCTCACCATCATCAACATCATCTTGTTCACCTTTCGTTTTTTGTAGCTTTTCTCACCCTGTACTCCCTGCCTCTGCGGACCTGCTCACCCTTGCGATCGAAAGGCCCCCTTACGGTGGGTCGGGAGTTCAGACCTCACAGATCTTGCTGCAATCAATGGTTCACAGTCAAAATGCTTCGAGGTGCCATGCAAAGCTGGGAAAGCCTTTGTCGTCTTGTCACTCAGGACTGATCTCGATTTGCTCGCTTCCAAACATGGCATAGAGATACATAAATCCATCCTTCCGTCTCCAACTCTCCCTCTCATACTTACTCCACTCACCATATCCACTGTGTTGTCAAAATGCGTTTCCTCATTCCCCTCCTCCTCCTCCTCATTTCCTCTGTCTTTGCCCTCCCACCTCTCGACGAGATCGACGAGCAGATGCGTCTCAAAACCCAAGTTCACCAAGCCAATCTCCACATCCGCTCAGGCCATGGCTACTTCCCTCACCATCCTCCACCCGATTACTCGCACATTCCCAACTTCGAACTCCGGGCTCTCGAAATGGCGCACGACGGAGTGGTCAAAGTCGACGTCTATCGCAATCCTCATATCGAAACTACCACCACCGGCGTCAGGACGTATTTCTACAGCCTTATCCAACCCCATACTCGTCTTGGACGCGAAATGGGCTTAAACCACGAAGTCGCAACTCTGTTGTGGAGACATGAGTTGGATAGGTTCGGTAGAGATCATGCGAAGTTGATCCATGTCGATACAGCCAACCATGTGCCGGGGATTGAATGGCCGATGGAAACTCTACAGAGAGCGTTGCACTATCATTGATCAGTCCGCAAGTGGTTGAATTCTAGCATATACAAATACAGACAAAAAAATGCAGAGAAAGAAGATTGTGACAGGATGACCAAAGTGAGAGAAGCCTGAAATCCATTTGAGTGCTTAGTTAGACTTGTGAATACTCGATCCAAGCTCCGACTCTTCACCCAGCCCTTCGGAAGCAGCCGCAAGAGCCGCGGACAAGTCAAGGTGGAAGAAAGGAGTCAAATCGTTATTCCAAATCACTGGAATCGAAATACTCGAAGGATGCGATCCCCTTCGTTCACCCTCCTCAACACTCTTCTCAATACTATCCCGAGAAGGAGTGTTGTCACTCGACGCCTTATCCTGATCCAAAGTGTGAACATCATACAGAGCCTCACCGATCTTAACCCTTCGTGTAATACGGTCAGGATCAGTCTCATCCTCCTCATGAAGATCAACACGGCTCCTACTAGCAGCAGCTCCATCACCGGCAAGACCAGCTTCGAGCTCGGTCATTTGTTTTCTGGGACGACCAGAGAAGGGATAGGCAGGACCGTCGTTGTTGCTCTTGTGGCTCATACGCTCGATAGCCTTTGCACGACGATCAGCTTCAGCCTGCTCACGAGCTTGCAACTCGCTTGCAGACAAAGTGACGTTCTGAGGCTGCGAGACAACGGGAGCAATCTCGGTGATTCGCTTGGAAGGGAAACCAAGACCGAATCCACCAGCGAGCAAACCACGTCGAATCCAAGGAGACAAGAGGTTGGCAAAGTGGAACTCGACCTTGGCATCAGCATACCTTTCGACGGCGGTACGAACGTCAACAAGAGTCTGAACGGAGGTGGTGTCGACATGGGCGACGGAGCTGAAGTCGAAGATCATAGCGCGGAGGATAGGTCGACGATCGACACTGGAGCCATCGAGGAGACCATCGCCAACAACGTTCTTGCGACCACGGCAGGTAAGGGCACGGGCAGCCTTGACGAGACGAGGGTTGGGCGGGCCAGGATCGTTCCAAGGACGATCACCAAGCTTGTCCGAGGTAGGCTTGCCGGGACGAGTCTCCTGCTTGACCTTCTCGATGAGCAAGTCAGCAATACCGGAAGCGTTGGGGTAGGTGAAGGCCTCTTCGAATCGGTAGATGAGAACACCAGGCGGGGGAGGTTCGACGTGGATGGAAGGGTCGCGCATGCCATCCTTGTTCTCTAGAGGCACAAAGACATCACGATGCGAAAGGGTGATGGTAGACTCGTTAGGACCCGCGCTGTTGCCGTGGTGGATGCGAACCAGACCGAGCCATCGACCACGAGGACGAGCGATGCGAATGAGCAAGAGAACCAACGAAGCAGCGACCGAGACGTAGACACCATTCTCTGTGTTGGAGAAGACGGTCGCAAAAACGGCACCAAGGAAGATGAAGAGCTCGAAGGGGCTGATCTGCCAGAACTTGTACGAGACGGAGAACGGAACCACCAAGTCGGTAACGGCATGAATGATGACAGCCGAAAGAACAGCGTTGGGGATCCAGTAGAAAGTACCACTAAGCGCGTAGATGGCAATCAGCACAAGGATACCAGTGAACCAACCAGCCAAAGGAGTGCGTACACCCGACTTAGACTTGATGGCAGTTCGCGAGAAGGAACCAGTGGCAGCATACGCACCAAAGCAAGGGCCAATCAAGTTGGTAACACCGATGGCAACAAGCTCCTGGTTAGGGTTGATTTTGTAGTTGTTGAGACGACCAAACGACTTGGCGATGGCGATGTGCTCGAGAAGCAAAATGACGACCGAGACAGGAAGCTGAGGAGCCAAGTCTGAGAGGAGCCTGGTGCTGAGGTTGGGTTGACCGATGTGCTTGAAGCCGCGAGGAACGGTGAGAAGGACGCTGATGGGGTACTTCTTAGGGTTGCTGTATTGGCCAAGCCAGACTCGAGAGGCGACGGTGAAGACGATGATGACAAAGGCGTTACGAAGCACCGAAACGAAGAACATGGTTCGGGCAGTGCGAGGGTAACGCTTGGGAAGCCAGCCACAGAACCACTTGATCCAGTAAAGGAAGACCAGTGCAGGCAGACCGAAAGCTGCATTGATGTTGGTCTTGGGCAACGCCTTGAGGGTGTCGATGATGACACGGTAGGCAGGGTTACCGTTGGTGTTGACAGAGTTGAGACCAAGTAGCTTGGGTACCTGACCGGCGGCGATCTGGATAGCGGAACCAGTCATGAAACCAGCAACGGCAGGGGCAGGAATGAACTCGATGATGAAACCAAGACGAAGGAGACCGATACCGAGACAAATGACACCGCACAGGAAAGCAAGGGCGATGGCAATGGTCTCAGGGGCCCACTCCTTGGTCTCGCGCATGACGTGCTGGATAACGTTGAAGGTCTGAAGGGACATGACAGCGACGGGACCAATGGTGACATCCTTGGATGTGGCGAAAATGGCGTAGATCATGACACCGACGAACGAAGAGTAAAGACCGAATTCTGGCTTGAGACCGGCGAGCTTGGCATAAGACATGGACTGAGGAACGACGACCAGAGCAACAGTGATACCAGCAATGATATCACCAATGAGCCATTGAGTGTTGTAAGAGCCAATCCACTTGCGGAAGGGGAAGAGGCCATCAAAGTAGTCGTAAGCCTTGCTGCCAGGGTGACCGAAGATGTTATGGAGCCAATCACGACTGCTGACCATCGGAATGCCAAGACGGTTGGCTTCCGTGTTGTCATAGCCAACAGCCCACTTGAGAGCATTGGTGCCTCGTTGGCGGAGGGAGGGTTTCTCCTCCTCAGCACGAGGTTGAGAGGCCATGATGTCGACCTTCGAGATGATGTGGCGAGAAAGGAAGATGTGCCACAGAAGTCAAGGTCGGGAAGGGGGAAGGTAGGGAAGGTGGGTAAGATAGAAAGGCTGGAAACGATGGGATCGGAAGCAGGTCTATATAGACTTTTGCCAGAAAGGTTTGGCAGCTTTCAAAGTCGATCCGAGTCAGGCCAGATGGAGCCGATGAAGCGGAGCGCGAAAAGTGAGTTTGAGGAGTTTGGTAAGGTGGTAACGGTGTGGCAAGCTGCAGAGCGGATCGCGTGCCAAGGCCCAGAAGGAAGAAACTTTGGCAAACAAGCGAGAAGAGTGCCGGCGTCTGGCGGCGGAAGTACGGCTTTGGTTGCGGGAAGGGAATGAGGAGGAGCCGGTGGATAGAGGCTACTTCTCTTCTGGCAGAGACTTGGCAGCTGCAATCGGATGTAGTGAGCGATGAGTCGAATACGAATGCTTGAAGCAGGATTGTAGCCACGCGGCAATTGACGGCGAGACTGGAAGTTGACAACTGAGGTTTGAGGCCGCTTGGAGAGTTGAAGTGAAAAGAAAGCGAGAAGCCTCGTGCGTAGATGCTGTGGAAGCGAGGTGCTGAGAAGGAGAAGTACGGAGGCCAAGCAAGCGAGATGAGACTGGTACCGTATAGAGTATGGCGAGGATGGAAAGAAGGATTGCGTCGAGAGTCTGGGCTCGAAGCGGCTGTTCGACCAGACACTTAGCGTGGTTCCTGGATCGTGAGAATGGAGAAGATGAAGTTGAAGGCGCAAGACACAGTACGGGAAGCGCCGAAGCTATTGTTCTACTGTATTTGGGATGGAGAGGAGGAGGCGAGAAAGGAAGGATGGCGTGCTGAGTCGGAGACTAAGAAGGAAGCAGGTGTCCAGGTTGTCGACGGACGATGCAATCCGGCCAAAAGAGCAAGAGGAAGTTGCTTGGCAGCAGAATCCAAGAAGAGGGACTGTTAACTTCTCGAAGTTGCGTTTGCCTGTGGTATGGCAGCTCGGTATGTGTCACAATGGTGAAAGCAAGCGGGGAATGAACCAGCAGGAAGCAGTGAGGGAATCAGTGGCGGGGATGGTAGCCGCTATGAGTAGAAGAGAGACCTTGTGGGACCAGGAGAGCGGATAGCGTGCTTGTGGTTGTGCTTGTGCTTGTGGTTGTGTTTGCTCTTGCAGTTTGTGTCTGTTCAGCCATGCGGATGCTTGTTCGAGCGTTCACTTGGTTGAAGAGCAGTGACATCCACGGCGAAACAAGAAGAAACCATATTGTGTGATTGCGTCTTGCGGAGGCGATGCTGGAGAAAGGGCTTGGTAGAGTAAGTAAAGTGGGCCCAAAGGTGGATTGCCGCCACTGCCGGTGTTGCAAGAAGAAATGCAAGTCTGACTGAAGACAAGCATAGAATTGCGACATCGAACCGGACACGGAGAATCAAACACAGCTGTCAGTCAATGCAGGGCACCGCAAATAGCTGCAGCGACACTGCACTCCAGCTCCGGAGAGTTTTGTTCTTTCATACAGTACTTGGCTTTGTCCTCCGAGCCTTTCCCATCATGTAACAAGATCCCTGCTTCATTTCGTGTCCTCCCACTTCCCCCCCTGACAGCGAACGGAAAGGACAAGGGTTTGCATCATGAATCACCACGTTCGTTTTGGAAACGAGACGAGACGATGAGCGTAGATGCGGCTGTCATTACTGTGCCAAAAAGGCGGCGGCGGAAACCGACGTGAGGGTTTTGGCTTTCGGCTTCGTTCCAAGAACGCTGTGGGACCTCTGGAACGAGAAAGTTAACAATCACGAAATCGTCATTTTTTTACAATTTAGTCGACAAGAAAATTAAAAAGTTAACAACCATCGTCTGCCAAGGACCAACTCCCATGTCTTCTCAAGGCGGAAGGCACTTGACCAGTGAAGGGGAAAACTTGAGAAAAAGTTAACAATGGTGAATCATCACAGAAACAATACAGTACAGTGGAAAGGCGGCTGACGCGTCCCGCTCTCTCGTCAACTTCACCCAGAGACCGACGTTGCTCCACGTTCCAGGCGCCTTGACGACGCAATGCAGCGGCAGGGGCCTAGAGTTTCTTGTGTCCAGCCCTTTGGTGAAAGCAAAGAGAGAGAGAGAAAGAGAGTTAGCCCGCCTTCCAGTGAAATCGAAGCAAGTCAAAGGATCAACCAGACATCAAGATCAACCGGCTTTCCTTGTCCTTGAAGAGCTGATATCAGATGTCGTGCTCATTGCAAACGTGCATGAAGCCAACTGTCCGCTGCTCTCTTGGCATCCAGCACCCACAACAGAAGCGTAACGGATCTACTGTGTATCTTTTTCTTCCCGCCTTCTTCTGAACAATCGAAAGGCGAGACCCGCGTTTAGTACCGGACAGGACCCGCGATCCGGAATCGAATGTTAGTCCTGACACAGATCGACGTCCCTGCCCTGTGCCACTGCTTATGCTAAGGCTGCACGGGTGGGGAAGATGAGAGGTTGGTACCGGCAACGTTTCTTCGTGAAGTGAGCTCGTACCGTAGGAAACGCACAGCATTCCCTGCTCAGAGACACACGACCAGCGTTGAGACTGTGGAGAGCCAAATCGACGACTGGAGTCGAGTGCGAGGGCGGTTGAATTGCTTTCCCGACCAAAGGGCGGAGCACGCAATTCGATTTCGAATTTGACGACACCGCGTGGCTCAGTAGCCTCGAGATCGGCTTCCCTCACTTCTGATACAGGAGAGATTTGACGCATATGTTAGGCTTGTTAACGGCAACATGCTTCCAAGCTGCGGGATCGTGCGAAAGAAGCCTGCGTTCGAGATCGTGTTATCTTGATGTGCCATGGCGACATGCTCTTTTCATTCTCAGCTACGCCTCTTCGCTTGGGCTAGCGCCTCTCTCTCTTCCCACTCCCACGTTACTGTGCAGGTTGAAAACCTGTCGTGAAAGTCGTTTACGGGGGCGTAGGCAAGTCTGGAATTCGAGCTGTCAAAACAACTTCGAATGATTGCAAATGCAATCGTTTGCGGCAAAGACAACACAGATGGATGCATGAATCATTGGTCAGGCTGCTGAGCTGGATGGGGTATCTTTTAGAGATTTGGCAGACTCATTGAGTCATTTGTGGTACAGTTTACAGTTTGTGTATGTCAGTGCAAGCCACGATTGCGCTATCGCCGTTCCGAATGTGGACTTCCAGACGGTGAGCTAGATGCAGGCGAGGCTGTAGGCGAAGCCAACGCCTCCAGTGACTTTGCGAGGCTGCCCATCGAAAGCGTAGTCGAGTCGGTTGCAACGGAAGCAACGGGTCTCGCATACCGAGATTTGGAAGCCTCATCAGCGGGAATCAACGGCGACCGCACACGTTCGGGAGGAGCGGCCAGGACAAAGTAAGACGCGTTCGCCGACTGTCCATCGGCGGCTTGTCGTTCCTGCGGCGTCGAAGTGTTCGAGACCGACTCTGGAGTGGATGGCAAGGATGGCGACATGGTCGGAGACGCAGGTGATGAGCGTCCAGACCCTGATGCGCTGCCATGCGCGCTTGCACATGATAGATGTAGCTCGCGACTGACAGAACGTTTGCGTGCTGCTTCCTTCTCAACTCGTTCCGCCTCTTCAATCTGCCGCATCATACTACGGGCACCGTGTCGAAGCACGGGACTCTGTCTGGCCATCCTCTGTCGACGTGCCTGGATCTCCCTTCGCAAAGTATCGTCCCCTTCTTCAAGTCCTGTTGGATTGGGTGGCTTGGTGGTAACTGCGGCCGATCCAATCACTCCCATTGGAGAGGCCAGCTGCGCCTCACCGTGCTCTGTGATGGGCGAAGTTGGCTCTGCCGCCAACTCGGCCGCCGTCATAGGATGAACTGTCTCGTTGTGCAGTTGGGCAACTTCGTCCGCTTGAATTGCCGTACGACTTGTGGACCGTGGAATGCCCGATGCTGCACTGGACGATCCCGCACGAGACGGTGCTGCTGTATCTTCTTGGGCTTCAAGCCAACGAATGCGTGCCGCTCGTGTCCATTTGGGTTCATAGTCGGGTAACAACCCCACTTCAATCTTGGCTTGACAGTTCTTGCAACTGCATTCGACATTCAGTGGAGCTTCAAACGGCCATCTGCCAGCTTGAATCTCACGTCTGATGGCTGCCTCGTCCATGCGTGGGTCGATCAAGCTCGATCGAGAGCTGCTTGGCTCGGCGTGGTGGGCTTCTTCGGATGCAGCGCGACGGAATCGCCTCCACCGTGAGAGCTTGGATTGCTTTGCAGTTGGTGCCACGGCGGCAGGTTTTCGACTCTTTGCGGTATTGTCTTGGCCATAAACCTCATTGCCCCAATCGCTTGGACCTCGCTCATTTTCCGGTGAGCTGAGTGGAGATGGACAGATGACGGGAACACCTTCAGCCCTTCTGCGTCGCATAAAGCAGACATCTCGATCGTTGGAGCGTGTTGCTCGAAGCGAGGTCATGCCGTCGCCTGTCAAAGGCGGTGGTCCCGGTGCTTGTGGCGTCTTTGATCGGACGACCAGGCAGCTCTTGGGTCGATTGCACGGATTTGGGCGTCGATCTCCAACATCGTTGATGTTGTTGCGCGGAACAAAAGGACTCGGTGATCGAGATGGTGGGAAAGCAGGACTGGAGGATTGCAGCGTTTCGACTTGGAGGTGATGTTGGTTCATGGCGACTCGGAAAGCGGCATTTTGGAACTCGGCATTGATATCATCAAAATCGACGCTTTCGTTGGAGGGCGAGGCTTCGACCGAGTCATCTCCATCGTTACTGTATGTCATCATGGGAGCTGCTGCGCCTCTGGCGGGAACGGGTGCGACCAAGCGAGGACCAGCACCAGTATTGCTGCTGCTAGGCTGAGATGATGGACCTGCCGCAGCTGAAGCGGAAGCAGATACGCTGCTAAGGTGGGAGCTGGTGTCGGTGTTGCTGCCCCAACTGGCTAAGCGCGTTCTCCATGAAGTGGATGCGTTGCTCGGCGGAACGCTGCCGAGACCCGTTCCTTTCTTGAGAAGCTGTGGTGACTTGGATCGCCCTAGCTGCGGAGAAATGGCGCGAGCGATCAAATTCCCTGGTCGTGCTGAAGATCCTGTAATAGGCGGGCTCTGTGCGCGAGTTGGGCAGAGGTTGAGCAATTTGCGCAGCTCGGCGCAGTCACCTTCGGGGATGACCTGACATTTGTGGTCGAAAGCAACTTGCTTGGCACCGTTGGCTGGTGAGCCGATCCGAGCGATGTGGAAAGGGAACTCTGACATGGCCGCTGAGTCGGGGCTGTGCTTACTGGGCTTGCAATTGGGCACCGCCGCTCGAGAGATTTGAGGGTTTGAGGATGAGTCCACTTGTCGGACGTCCCGACGCGTTGCTATAAGGATCCGCTCGAGTGTATCATGGATTGTACTTTCCAATCTTGTGGGTGTCTAGTGAGAGTGTGATCTAGCGCTGTTGTATCTTGTCGTACCAACTTCGGATGCGGTCGGTCTATGTACTGTAGTATCTATAAGCAGAAGCAGCAGTAGTAACGTTCGGAAGTTCTAGGTGAGGCCTGCCTGCTCTTCGTGATGGATGGTGATGGTAGCATGGAAGGATGTGTTGTTCTAGGACTCGACGAGATTAGAGTAGGCGCCAAGGCTCGAAGGGAGCAGAGCAAAGATGCAACTGCAACTGCAACTGCAACTGCAACTGCTGCAGGCAATACAGTAGAAGCATGACGAGAGGTGCAGTGAGTTACAGTAAGTTTGTTGAGCGGATCAGGCCATCTCTCCACCTCAAGTTGCAGAGAGAGAGACAGCCTCTCGCGAGTGTTGTTTCCGTAGAAATTCAAGTTGAGCGGGTCCAGTGCCAAGTTTTGGTCTTATGCCTGTTGTGTTGGATTGCAAAGAGTGTGCAGGGACATGCATGATTTTTCAAGGTCAAAAAAGACGCGAAATGGGCCCGAAAAGCGACCGCGGGCGATAGGACGGGCAGAAGCGCGGTCTAGAAGCCAGTCAAGTTGGTGTGAGAGATTTCTCGGAGACAGAACGGGCATCCAAAGTGAAGATTCTTTTGGCTTGGCCGTCATTGCATCGCGGTCTTGCATAGATTTGTGTGTGTGTGTGTGTGTGTGTGTACTGTATGAGCAGTCTCGGCTCTCTGCAACAAGTACAGGTCGCTCACTCGTTGACCGTTGTGCACCAAGGTAGAAAGCGGAATACAACAACCACAATATATCACACTGTACTAGACTGTACTGTACGGTATCCGCATCATTGATGGATGGCCCTTTTGAGACAAAGAGAAGTCGTAAAAAGAAGGAACGTCAGTCAAGATGCAGTAATTGTAACTGAATTCAGATGCGGCGGCGCAATTGCACTCCGACCCTGCGTAAGAATCATTGCGTGTGAACAGAACAACACCCTTCTTTTTTCCATGCTTTGCCTTGCCTTGATTCTGCCCACCTCTTGGAGCTCCCTCATTTTTGGTCTTCTTTGTTCCTGTTCACTTTTGAATGCGGATCTGCCTAATCTTTGTGACGTCGTTATGCCATCCCAGGCGGTGTAGGCACACTTTCTCAGCAAGCACTGATTCGCAAGCGAGATCGCAAAAGGGTCCACTATCCAACCATCGCAGATCTTGCTCACACGACTCAGCTCCATTGCCCGATCTGCCCCTCACGATGTTCCCTCGACTGAGACCTTGTCCGGCCAACAGAGGTTGACCGCCAGCTACAGTATCAACAACAGCTCCGTCCCTCCTACGAATGTGGTCCAGCTGATAGAATCTGACAGCTGCACATTGATATTTGTCGTCGACTGCAAAGTATCCTACCTCGTCGAGCAAACCTCTTGCGTTGTCGAGATCTAGAATGGACTGCATATCGAACCATTTGTGCGGAAGTGACGCTCAAGTGCGCAGCTATGTGACAGCGCCACAATCGGGTTGCCGTCTTTGTTGGCACCACAGTTTCACGAATTGATGTAACCTTGTCGGATTCGGCCCGAGATTCATATCCATTTGCTCAAAAGTGCGTCCGGAACGATCAATGCGAAAGTCAGTCTCAACTTTATGAAGGCCATACTGAAGCAATAAGAGATGCTAAAAAAGTGAGATGCTCTTTGAGATGGATATCGAAACAAGCGAGCTGCGTGTGATAGAATTGGTGAGCTTTCAGGATCACAAAGGCTGGATCTTTAATCGCTTGGGCTGCATGAGTTACTGTGCAGCTCGTATTCGCCGATCCGACTCTTTTCATTTTAACCGGTGAGGGCCTCTGCGCCTCCACAGCGAATAATTGATGTGAAATGTGACTTTGCAGACGAGTCACATATCTCAACCCTTTCTCCTCGTTGCTGATTGTATGCATCGGCTTCTCCGCATGGTTAGCAGCGCTTCGTCCTCCTTCTCCCTCTCCTCATCATCACAATCAGCTCCATTCTATTCATATCCCATCATCACAAGTACTGCACCTACTACACCCACTGCATATTTTGCTCAAATCCACCATTCTATCACAACAAACCCACATCTGATCGCGCATCTCGATCTCACCATGGACTAACCCTGCAACAATTGATAGTCATGGCGAAGCCTTCGCCTCAATTACCGTCACAATTGGCGTTCTGCGCACTCCAACTGAGCATCAGCTAGCTAATCTCCAAATCATCCACACATAGACAGCTGGTCACCGCCATCTCGATTTCCTCTGAACATCGCAATGTCGTTCTACAGCGCCTTCCCGAGCAGCCCGCTCAGTCGCTCAGCGCTGGCCTCTGAGCAAGATGTTGGGCCCAAGATCGAATCTCGACCGTCGCCCAAGTCGACCAAGCCTTACGGCAACGTCGCTTCCAACCTGTCCTCTAACACATCAAGTCCTGGTCGAGTCCACCATCACGATGAACACGATACTGATGGTCAACCAACAAGTCCTCTGAGCCACCTTCCCTCCACCTTTTCTGCAGCTCCAACCTCTCGCCATGTCAGCGGTCCAGCTCGCCTGATGCGAAGTCCATTCGGTCCAGCGTGGTCGCCCGTAGCACCCAACACACCCTGTGAAGACGGCTATGCAATCTCACCTCCCATGCCTTCCTCCAGCTTTACGAGATCCGTCAACTCACGCCGTCGTTCCTCTGGCTACGGCGTCTCTGCCTCTAGTCCGACGCCGAACTTTGGCAGTCTCGTCGGCTCCTTCCAAGAGTCTCTCCTGCGTGGTCGCATGTCGATGCCTGCCTCCAAGCCGCTCATCTTCGACGCAGAGATCGGTGTGCTGGGAATGGGTCGTTGCAAGCCATCTCTGCGCTGTCCACCTCATCTTCACGTCAAGTTTCCTGCTCACTTTTACGACTTTCACGCCATCGATGCGCCTCCCTCGACGACCAGTCTTGGCTCTACAGCAGCGCTCGGTAGTCCTTATGTAGGCACGATCGATCTCGAGGCGCACTATCACAATTTGCTTCTGACACGGCGGCTATCTTCGCTCAGCACCGATTCATACGCCTCCGCAAGTTTGTCTACGTCAAGCGAGACCGATTCCGTTGACGCGCCATCGTTTCCCGGCTACGCTGTTCCACCCAAAGGTCAGATCCAATTGATCGTCAAGTACCCTGATCTCAACGCCGTCAAGCTCTTCCTTGTTCCTTATGATCTCACTGACATGCAGCCTGGCACCAAGACCTTTGTCCGTCAAAAGACCATGGTACGCCAAGACGCCAGGGCCATGAACGGAGCAGCATCGAATGACGAAGGGTCCTCGGTTAAATCCTCACCCAGCACCGCTCGCGCTCCCGCAAAGGAGGCCCTCCGCTTTGCCATCCATCTTCAATTCTGCTGTCCTCCTTCGAAGCCACAGCACGACGATCGTCAAGCCGGCTTTGATGGCTCAAACACTCGTCGGCACTCGAATAGACCCAGCAAGTCAACCAAATTTCCTCGAATCTACCTTCACAAGACCATTCGACTCGTGTTCGGAGCTCGCGCACTCGACTCCGGCGAGAAGCTCATCGATCAGGTCGAAACACCAGGACAAGGAGCCCAGCGGTTCTCTTCCTACAATGGCCCTGAGGAGGACTGGTTGCAACTGCAACACGAGGTCAAGTCTGCGCGCAACTCGACGTCCGGTCCTCACAGTGCGGAAGCGTTCACGGATCGTTCCGCGTGCAACGGGCTGGGCATCGACATCCAAGGTGTCGCTTCTCAAACAGGTCGTGCTGTTGCTGGTGACGAAGATGATGGTGTGGTCCCGATTATCCCGCTTAACTCGGATCCAAATGGAGAGCGTTGGCAGGGCAGTGATTCCTTATCGCAGCGATCAGAAGGCAAGCGCAGTCAATACGCCGGTCCTTTGTCCACTAGCAATTGGAGCATAAGCAGTCAAGAGAGCACTGCGGGCCAATCACTTGTCGGTTGGCAAAGTTCTCGCATTGGCGAAAGTCTTTCGTCTACTTCCGCCCCGCCGCTGATGCCAACCGGCCTGTCGCAATCAGTTGAGACATCGATGAGCTGGACCGCCGACCGAAGACCAAGTGCATCTGCCGATGCAGCCGTCATGTCGACTACTCAACTACGTGGCCCTGCGACGCCCTTGTCCGATCTCACTAGTCCAATTCCATCGCAGGTAGCTCGTGTCGAAACGTCGACGCAGCCTGCACCACGGAGTCACTCGCCTCTACCTCCACCTCTGCGCCCCTCTCGTATCCGCTCAGCTTCTACAGCCGGTCTGTCCGAAGCTCGCGTCCAAAGCGTCTCTGCTCTCGGCCGTCTCGAAGAGCGCATTCCTTCTTCGCAAGAAGAAAGTGCTTCCGCAGATTCGCCTTTCACCTTGCGTCGTGCCCGAGGCAACGCTGCCACTCTCAAAAAGGCAGGCTCTGACCGTCCCAGCTTACTCAGAAAGCTGTCGGAGCAGTTTGCAAGAAGTCATACACCTTCTCCCACCAGCAGTCCAAGTTTGAAACCAACTTGGCGTCAGACTGAGCCAGATATGGAGGAGGGTCTGGCTGAGATGGTCATTGATGATCACAATGCCGATCAAGGTGGTTCAGATCGAGTCAGATCCATTCGCTAGATACTGAACCCTTTCTCGTTTTTTTTTCATAGATCTCTTTCGCATTGCATAGTTTCGGTTTTTCTGTTCGCATGTTTGTTTCCAATAGCATAGCATTCTTGTAATTGCAATTCCGTACAACGTTGATGGAGTTGAGTGTGATGTCCGACAAAGCCATGTTGAAGTATCGGAATTGAAAGGCAATATCACAGGTGCAAATTTCGACTGTGGGGCAGATTTCGAGTTGGCCGCTCGAGCCGATGCGAAAAGGCTTTTTCCGGCGGTAAAGGAAATCGGCACTAATTGGCCGACAGAGGTCGGCGCACAGACGCGGCTTTCTTCTCTCCCCCGCGTTGAGCGAAGGCTTCATCCATCACGAGGATATAAGTAGAGCTTAGCTCTCACTTAGCATCGACACAAGACAAGCATCAAGCGCTTTTCGACACAGCCAGAACAGCATCCCGACTTGTTGTTTGCTCTTATCACTCTATACAGGCTCTCTACGTTGGCTTTGCAACCATGGCCACGTTTTCAAGAACCACATTTGATGCAGCAGCATACCTTGCGTTTCGTCCATCTTATCCCAAATGGGTCTCTGACAAGGTTCTAACCTATCATTTTGGTTCTCGCCACCCCTCTGCTGGAGTTGGTTCTTCTCTTGCCATAGATCTTGGATGTGGTCCTGGTATTAGCACACTTTCGCTTCTTCCGCATTTCGATCGAGTCATTGGTTTAGATCCATCATCCAAAATGGTCGATGCAGCTATCACACCCACCACACCTGATCTTCCCTCCCATCTCATCCCCTCTGCTTCGGACGGAGTTAAGGGTAGACTAGGACAGGTGGAATACAAGCAAGGTTATTCTGAACAACTCGATTTCTTGGAAGATTCCAGTGTGGATTTGGTAACGAGTGGACAGGCAGCACATTGGTTTGATTATCCCAAATTCTGGAAGGAGCTCACCAGAGTAGTTAGACCGGGTGGAAGTGTATGTTTGTATGGCTACCCTGATTTCTTCCTCCCAGACTTTCCGTCCACCCGAAACCTCCTGAACAGGTTTGCGCTCAAGGACGGTCATGGTCCCGGGAGCCCTAAACTCCAACCCCTCTCAAACCAAGACAGGATCGATTCGATTGGTGATTATTGGGAACAACCGGGTAGAAGTATAGTGAATCAAGGTCTACAACCCATACCTTTCCCCCATACCTATCCGGATATCGCCGGTCAATGGGACGCCTCAACTGCGTTCAAACGCACTTTCTCCACGGAAGGTTTGACAAAGGAGCAGATTTGGTCCTCTTGGCCACCCCTAACAACCTCTCCCCTACCAGCAGAGGGGTTGACGGAAGAGGTGAGAGGGGAATTTGTGGGGGAGCAAAGGGATGCAACGATGGATAAACATTTGAATTGGAATCAATTGGCAAGTTATTTAAGAACTTGGTCTGCTACTCATACATATTTGACGGAACACAAGGAGGATAAAGAGCGGAATGGAGGGAAAGATGTGGTTGATAGATTTGTCGAGAGACTGAGGAAGGAAGTGACGAATGCAAATGGTGGAAAAGAGGTTGAGGAATTGCATTTGAGATGGCCACTTTGCTTTGTTATGATTAAGAAGAAGGCTTAAGTTCATTTGGATTGCAGACATTCGATACATCGTGTGTGGATCGGGGTCAGCTAGCGTTGAGCGAAGCCAGCGTGATGAGATGTACAGCCTCCGTGATGGAGCGGAAGACGATTGTGAGATGAAGACTCCGTGTCGGAACGGAAACATGTGATGCGAGACTCGACGTTATCATCAGTCTGGGATCAGGGCACGTCGTTCAATTCAAGCTCTTGTGAGATTTGGTTTTAGAGACGAATAAAGCCTCTAGCGAAGCTGGGATGCTCATAGAGGTTACCACACCAACGTGACTCCAGCCCGGACGTCCTTCGTCTGCTGTTGTCAGGTGTGAGGATCCACATCAACCCGAGAATCGCACAGTACCGTTACTGTCAACGTTCGGCTCCTAATCGGACCAAGCTTTTCCGACATGAGCCACAAATTGGATGAAGCAGGGACTGAGGCGTGCATGTGTATCACATGTTCGCTGCGTGACCCAAGTCCGGCGGCAATTGCATGTTTCCCTCATGTATGACAGCGCTATGAGCCGAGCTCAACTCCGTCTTGAAGCTCTCGCTTCCGTCGACAAACGGAGCATCGCAGCTGGTAAGTCGGCTCGCGTGGGACATTCTTAGATTATTGGTCCTCCATGCGGCAACGATACAATCACCACATCCGATACGGCAGATCCTGTATGGCTTGCAGAAACCTTACATCCGATCTGCGAACAACAGCCCTTTCGCAACGTCGACGTGGTTCTCGATGCCGTAGATTGCGGACCGCCGGTTGACGCGTTTGCCGACATGCAATGCAGCGTCCCGTGTGGCTTGTCAATTTTCGTGACACCCTTACTCCCACTTGAGACGTTTGTGACTCACAAAACAGATCAACAACGACGACAAGGAATGTAGCACATAGTGATGCACTGCTCCAAATGACCAGTAGTACCTTATTGTATTGCAGTTGTGAAACTACGAAGTGAAAGCTGAGTGCGGTTATCTTTGAGACAGAAGCAAATTACCATCGTCGCCGTCTGAGATGATATTTTGCAGTCTAGGGCATAGGAGGATTGGGACGACTCTCTCGCTTGCTCTTGGCCAAGTCTAGCGTCGAGCTCACCCGAATGCGATGCTGAAGGCTGTGCGGAAGGACTCGGATCCACGGCAAATTGCCGATCCAACCTGGAATGTAGAGACTTCCGCCCTGGCCACTAAGCAGCTGTCCACTCATCAACTCTCCGACATGAGATGGTCGAATCATCTTCTTCAGCATCGACTCAACGAATAGGATTTCCGTAAGTGGTGTCCTGATCCAGTATGGGTGAACGATGCTGCATAGGACGCCCGTTCGGTTTTGATATAGCACCTCGAGCTCGATCTGAAGCGTTTCGTGCAGAGCGACAAGACCAGCCTTGGTCGCGCCATAATCAGCGCCTCCGGCGGGCATAAGGAAGGATCCGGCACTAGCAACGCTCATGATATGTCCGTGATTGTATTTGACCATGTTTCGACCGAAGATCTTGATGGTGTAGAAGTGCGAAAGAAGGTTGACATCGATGGTGAGCCTTGTCTTCTTTGGGTCGAATTCAAGAATGCTAGGACCCGGGTTGGCGACACCGGCATTGTTCACGAGAATGGTGACACGTCCGAGTTCCTTCTCGATGGACTGAGAGGCAGCGAGAATGCTGTCATAATCGGTGATGTCGGTCTTGTAGAAGCGGACGGTGTTCGAAAGAATGCCGGCTTTGGGTTCCGTAATATCGAGGATTGCGACTTTGACACCCTTTGCTGCGAGACGTTGGACGACTTCGATACCGATACCACCAGAGCCACCGGTGATGACTGCCACTTCGCGAGCGGGGTCTGACCAAGCCTTGCGAGCTGCGATACGCTTGCGACGCTGGAAGAACTTGCGTACGACGTAGAGCGCAAAGATGGCAAGAGCAGCAGAGCCGGCTTTGGTGGAAGTAAGCCGGGTGTAGTACCCATTAACACGCTCGGTGAGCGAGCTGAGGGTGAGGTTGCTCATCGTGTGGAAGGAAGGAGTGACGGGTGTCTTTGGCCGGGTGTCGTCTCTAGTTCGGCGGCTAGACTCTGGTGTGTGCTGAGGATTGACGAGTATGGCGCAAGCGTCCGGTCGAAAACGAATAAGGATGAAGAAGGCAGGGAAGAGAGGTGACCTTATAAGAGTTGACACTAGAGCGTTTCACGCACAGTGTCACGGAATTGTGATTGTGAAGCTTTTGATGAACGAGGCGGAACAGTGTTCGAAGGAAAGCGAGCTCGCAAGCGGAGATTGTGGGGGTGGGCATGAAAGCCACCTTGGCGTGAGAATGTAACAGTGTACAGACAGGACTGTAGCGCTTGGACCCTGGCGGCGGCACCGTCATCGGCATAAGGGCACGGATCGGCGTCGCAAATGCAGGTTACTCAAGGTCGAGGTTACCTCCATGCTGCAACTTGGCTTGGGAAGGTGAGCTGAAATTGAAGTGGAGTGGTTACCACCCGTCTCTCGAAGACCTTGTACGACCAGGAAGTTACCGCCGCATTTGGCAGAATTGAAAGCCAAGCTGCAGACTGCATGAATTGCGGTTTTGTCGCGTGAATACCAAGCTGGTCACGGTTTCTGCTTCCAATCTTCAACAGAAGAAGAACAATGCTTTCCCGGAGACCAATCAAGCTAGCTTCTGTTGTAAAAGAACCGTAGCGTGGTTCTGGAAACCACGGTTTCTGATGAGGCAGTTGCGTTTGTGGTCCGCTGTCGCCGTTCTCCAGCTTGTCTGGCAGTGTGGGGTAGTCTCATGTTTCCGAAACCCGTGGACTTCGGATGCTGTTGAGGGCTGTCGAATGACTGCAACGAAGATGAGATCTTTGCGAGCTGATGAGACCGAATTGTTGATGCATCGCATGTTGTCGTCGTAAGCTGTGCTTTGCTTTGCTCAGTCTCGTCTCTTGTTCAGGCTTGACTCGGAGTAAATTCGAACTGAGTGCAGCTTGATTGGCTTCCCCACATCCGAGGAGAAGGGAAGAGACCCTGAACCGCGCTTAACAGGAACGCCATTTCACATACTGTGCTTCTTTCACCCAAGAATCTCCTCCAACGTCTGTCTCTGTCTGACTTTGCACAACTCAGCTTGGATGCCCTTGCATCGGTCAAATAGAAGCAACTTCCAGCATGCGGAGTTCCCGACAAAGCGTGTGAACGGTATTGCTTGTAGACGTAAAGCTGACACTTGTTCGTCGGGACTCCCGCATTCTACTGTACAGTACTGTACAGTGCTTCATGCTTGTCTACAGCGAGTGGACCAGGCTCAGTCAAGCCTGCTCAGGTCTTCACAGTCAAGACGTGTTTTGTGAGTGTTGCGCCATTGTGAATGTGTGAGTGATCGATTGATTGCAAGAGATGTGAAAGTGAGAGATTGTACGGAAAAAGTAATGCTGAGCTTGGGCCGGCTTCGGAATTGCTCCGAAACAGCCGTAGTGAGTATGACATTTTCTACACATCTTCTCCACGCCTTTCCCTTGTCTTCCCTTCTCTCTTCTCTCTCCCTCACGACCTCCTTCTCACCTATGGATCAGACTTCAACTCGACCAGGACTCTCTCCATCCGCCATCCTGCCACACCAGTGACAGCTCCTGAGACTCATTTCCAGCCTTTCGCACCCGCTCCACCAACAGCTCATCCGAATAGTCTGAAGCATATCCTTCGAGAACGGCCTATCCGACTCACTATAGCCTATCATATCAAGCGTCGGCAATCGGTCCGACATCACCCACAACCTCGCTGCGATCAAAGTCTAAGCTCAGGAGCGGCCAGACATAGCCTTCAACTATCAAACCATTGCATCAGCAGCCCGGCATCCGTCCGACTTCGAGTTCGAGCTTGAGCTTCACTTCACCTTCGCAACATGAAACCGTGAGGCATCTCGGCAGTCAAGACCGCTCCAATTTACCTTATCTCACACAAAGGCTCGCGCTTCCAGCATGCCAAAAACCATCTCCTGCCCGCACGCTGGATGCGAATATCTTTTCTCCAAGCCGGTCCATCTTCGTCGTCATCTCCTATCCCATTCGGATGAAGCCGTGTGGAAATGCCCCGTTTGTAATCAGGAGTTCAAGCGTATCGATAGCTTTCAACGACACAAGAAGCGCATCCATCCCGACGAACTCGACCTTGTCGCTGTCAAGATCGGTGATGATCAAACTAATGACTCCAACGTCAGATCCGAAGACGACGACGATGCTGACGACCGTATGGATAGCTTAGACGTTTCGTCGTCTACGAGTCTACCGCAGCAATCTTCATCCTCAAATCAGCCACTGCGCTCCGTGGGCACCCCGTACGGCACAGCGTCAAGTCAATCTCCGTCTATTGCCGCCAGTCATGGCACTCCATACTCTCCCGTTTCCACACGACCCACGGCTTCATCTTCTGCTTCAGGCTACTACCGCTCCCAACACTATCACCCTTACTTGCGTAACGAGGCTGGCTCCCAATCTGCTTCCTCGACTCATCAGCAGCATTCGTCAACGAGCGATACATCTAGTATGACTAATAGCCCCTGGCAGACGACGCAGAACAATCAGTCTCAATTGTACGACAACAGCTCTGCCAACTCGATTCCTGTCTATCCCAATCTCTACGGCGCACCCATCTCGTATAATGACTATGGGACCACTTCGTCCTCCGGACTTGCCCCTTCAGGCGCAGGATACGGTCAACCAACCTCGGATCAAGCTGCTCCACTATCGATCTCCTCGCTCACCGAGGCATCCCCATCCTGGGGATCGAGCTCTAACTCGGATACGGAAAACCAAAACTTCTTTGACGATATCCTGCAGTCCATCCTAATGGACTCTATCTCCAGTTTTGTTCCTCACGAGACTATGGCACCTCCCACCGACTTCCAGCAAGGCATGTCTGGTAGCAACATGGCCAATGACGTGTTTGCATTTGCTGAACAGAACAGCCATCCTGCGCCCTCCGCTCAGCCAGTTCAAGCGCAGCAGCAGCAGAGTGAACAGATGCCGTCCGCACAACAGCATCAACAGCAGCATCAGTCTTCGGCGCAGTCAGCTTCGGCAGTCTCAGGGCAGCAGCAACCGTCATCCCAAACGCATGACGCTCAATCTGCGCATCCGGTCCCGCAGCCGATTTCCAACATTATGCCCTTCGCTACATTCACCGACTCCGCGTACAACTCGGGCAGGTCGACTCCGAACACGCCTCGTCACCCTCCGCCCACCAATGGCAACATCGACGATGCGGACGAAATGACTCGCCTCGTTGAAAAGGTAGGCGATCAAGCGGCTACCAGTGTTGGCGCACGTACACGCGATCTCATCTTGCATGGAGTCAACATTCCAAAGAAGCCACCACGTCTTACTGCTGCATCTCTCTTCAGTGCTGCCACTCGCCATACACGTACCATGCTGCCGGTACTTCCCTCGTACTGGCTGCTCGATCATCGACGTCTGGCGGCAGAGCGACCGTACGTCTTTGTCTCTTTGCTTGCGATCGGTACGCTCTGGCAACCGCGCGCCGACATTAAAGCGTATGGAGCCGAGCTCTGGCAGCTCATCTTTCGCAGTATCTGGGCTGGCGCTGTCTTCTACCTTGACCAGCCTCAACTCATGCGCGAAGCCACCGCCGTGATGGCTTTCACCCATCTATATGCATTTCTCTGTCGTGACGAGAGCATTCGTCGAAAGTCGATTCACAGTACGTACACCGGCAGCTCTCTGGCTCGAGAACTCGGTTGGAGACAAGGCATCTGGTTCCTCGTAGGACCATGGGAAGAGTCATTACAGCGTCTTCTTGGTCCAAATCTGCAGATGGCGTTAGTCGAGCTCGAAGTGCTCGCACGAGATCAGAGCACCAACAAGCTCTCCGCCGAACAGAAGAGCTTGCTCGATCGTCTTCATGGTGTTTGGAAGCAGTGGTCGGATGCTGAAGAGGTGAATCGCAACATCATCTGTCATGGTATCACCGAGTCGCATCATTCCGAATTCCTCTCGAGTTACAGCCAGATGCGCGGCATGGGCAGAATGGCTTGTCAGGCGTTGGTTCCTTGCGCAGATGATGTGTGGGATGCAAAAACGGCCATCGAATGGGCCAAACTGGTACTCGAACACAAAGCGACGCGTGAAAGTCACGATCGACCATTATGCTCTGGCAAGAGACAGCTCGGACCCATTCTGGATGCCTTGTTCGACGTAGATGCACCATCACCTGGCACCGACGAGAGCAATCACCATGAGGATGGAGACCAGCATAGAAAGGGAATGGCCAAAGCAGATCTTGAACGTGGACTATGCTTTACCGTCAAGGAGCATTTCATCCTCCAAAGTTTGCTGGAAGGTCTGCACCTGTTGTGGATCGCTCGACATACTCCACCGTATCGTACAGGCACCTCTTATGCTGCGGATTTCAGTCCGTCTCAGCCTGCAGCTGGAACAGGCGGTCTAGAGTCGGTGTTCTGCTTGAAAGGCGGCACGGCGTGTCACAAGCTGAATGTGTTGAACGAGGAAAAGATGCTGGCCGCCTTGTCAAGGTGGATGCGATTATACCATCAATCGTTCATGCCAAATGTCGTTGCCAATTCGACTGTCTTTCATCGACCCGAGGGTAATGGCAGGTCTAGCACGGGTGTAGTTGGCACTGTAGGACCGGGAGCAGCTAAAGGACCGAGTCTAGGACCCACCAACGACCGGTTTCAGCTGCACTTCCGATTCCACGTCATTCAGCTTTCGGTCCTCTTCAACGCACACCATGTCGTACATGCCCTCGTTGCCACATGTGGCGACCATACCGACATGACTGGACCCTCTGCACGCAATGGAACCAAAGGCGTCGGCTCTACCCCCACACCCAATCGAAGCGGAGTGCAGACACGTGTCCCTCTCCGCTGTGAATCCTGTACCGACGTCCACTCCTGCCCCTATCGCAACACGCGTCTTCAACGTTGGGCAGCAGTCCACGCCGGTGCAGTCATCGGCAACTTCATGTCCATGCCACGTCTCTCCACCCTCACCCCTACCATCCTCGAAGGACTCGGACAAGCATTCGGCGTCCTTGTCATCCTCTGTCGACTCGAACGTATATCCGCTCACCGTCGTCGCAGTGTCTGCAAATGTTCAGCCGAAGTTCGAGAAACACCAGTCGAGCTCGTTTCCGACCAATGTATGCATCTGGATGCTGAAAGAGCAAGTCCCTTGGAGAAGGTGGAAGAAATGGCGCAGACGAGATTCGATTCGAGCAATGATTGTTGGCTGCAACACGGGACGTTGGAGGAAGGAGCATTGTTGTTGGGTCAACCGATTCAGGATTGGCCGTTTGTACTGCAGGATATGGGGAATGAACTCAAGGGGGTGGCGGGGGCATGGCAAGTGGCGGAAGAGTTCTTGGGGGTGGCACAGAAGATGCTAAACAGCTATACTTTCTATGTGGATTGAGAAGTGTTGCATTGTGTTTCTTGCTCAAGCTTGTACAATTAGGGACTTGCTAATGGTATTTGCATAGATGCATGTATATTCAGTCCTGTATCGTGAGTCTTGTATGAGACGTGAGCGAGATCATGAGAAGGTTGGAAGCTAACACACTGCGTTGTTGGAGGGTGAGTGGGGGCAATGTGAATTGAGCAACGGTGTATGAGGAAGAACGGCGATATCGGTTTGCGGGGTTGACTTAACCCCGATTTGTTCTCAGCCCACACTTGGATTCCTGTTTCCTGCACTAGCGGAGACAAGCGCACGGACTTCGGAATTTGGCTGCAGCTCAAAATCCGCGCTACCATTCTCCACATCTATAAATTCTTTCACCATCATCCCTTCCTTCCCCATCCATTCCCCCTTCTTACCACACATCTACATTTACCTATGTCCAGCTCCTCCCGAGCAGTCCCATCAACTCCTCTGGCTAACATTACCACTCACCAGCCTCAAACGAAATTCTCGCTCGGCTATACGCTCTTCCTCCTCTCCGCTATCGTTTTTCTCATCCAGCCGTTCATCACACCTTTCTTCTCCTCCACTCCTCTTCCGGAATCCGGCAAGATGTCTTCTGCAGCAAGGATGATTTCTCGAGGAGTAGCGAAGAAAGTTCGAAGTATCGAAACGGCTGAAGGTGCAGGTGCGGTTGTTCGTCGTTCGATCGGCACTCCTGCTCTTCGCAACATTTCTCCGTTCCTAATGCTCGATCATTTCCGTATCACTGAAGGTGCAGGTTTCCCTGATCATCCCCATCGTGGTCAAACGACCGTAACTCTAATAATTTCAGGGCAATCGCAGCATGAAGACTTCGCAGGGCATGCAGGGACGATTGGACCAGGAGATGTTCAATGGATGAACGCAGGTCATGGAATTATGCATGCTGAAATGCCGATTCATCGCGACGAAAATGGAAACAAACTCCCGGATCCAGTCGGACTTCAACTCTGGGTCGATCTTCCGAAAGAAGCCAAAAAGGAACCGCCTTCTTATCAGGAATACAGAGCTGCTCAAATCCCCACCGCTTTACCGCACAAAGAGGCCGGGGTGGAGGAAGAGAAGGGTTGGAGCATCAAAGTCGTCGCTGGCGAGTCCCACGGGGTCAAATCCCCCATCGAACTGCCTAAGAACGGAGGCGTGTTGTTCCTGGATATCAACTTGGAACCTGAAGGAATGGTTTACCAAACAATCGATCCGAGGTATAACGCTTTCATCTACACTCTTGAAGGCGAAACTGTTGTCGGAGATCACGCAGCGACTACCCCTGCAGTTGGGGAGAAGGCATTTCATCCGTCTACAGCATCGGTTCCAGGCGAAGTGGTGCAACCTTTCCATACTTTGGTGCTGACGAAGGATGGAGAGGAAGGTGTGAAGATTTCTAACCCGAGCAACACGGAGAAGGCTAGGATGGTGTTGGTAGCGGGAGAGCCTTTGGATCAGGAGGTGGTTCAGTATGGTCCGTTTGTTATGACGAATAGGCAGGAGATTCAACAGACTTTGATCGATTTCCAAACGGGACAGAATGGTTTTGAAAGAGCGCCTGGTTGGAGGAGTAAGATCGGCGCTCATATGACCTAAACCCCCCTCTTTGTATTGTGTTATGCTAAAGGAATATTCCCCACTCCATCGGTTTTCCTCGTCTGATACGTCTCGCTTAATGCGTCATACTTCGCTTTAACCTCCTCTATCATCCCCCTTAACTCCTCCCTTTCCTCTTCACTACTCTGTTCGACTAGATCCTCTAGAGAGTATGAGCTCCAGAAGGCATTGGTCTTGTTATACAACCTCCCGTCTTTTTCCCCAAACACCTCCTCGATAATCCTGATATCATGCGGAATACTAAACACCTTTTTGGTGTCTTCATACGTGAACATGTAGTAGAAGTTATCGAATCCAGACCAAGTAATTGCGCTCAAGCAGAGTGAGCATGGTTCGTGCGTGCTGAGAAATATGCATTCTTTCGGATCCACCCGCTCTTCGGGGGGAAGGGAAGAGTTGAGTTTGTGGAATGCAAACAGGGTTGCTACCTCGCCGTGCAGGAGTGGGGAGGTGATCTCGTCGTTGGTGGAGGAGATGATGGGGGAGAGGGTGGTTTTGTGGAGGATGGAGGCGCCGAAAACTTTACAGCCGAGGGAAACGGCGGGGGTGGTGAGCGGGATGATGGAGGTGGTGATGGTAGAAAGGAGTGTGCGGAGGAGTGGGGAGGGGCGGTGACCGAAGTGGGAGGGGGAGGGGTTCGTCATTGTGGAATGTTGTGCTGGGCGAGAGGGGGGTTGGGGAGGAGAGTGGAGTTGGAGGGTATATATGGATGATGGTGAGAGGGAGCGTCGAACGAGGGGAGAGGTTGTCGGTGATGTCCGAGATGTGATGCGGTTATCTTATCAGTTTTCCGGAAATTGAGGATCCAAAAATCACATCTGTTAATTTCTCCACCTCAATCCTTCCCACTTCTTTCCAACCCACAACCATCATCATACCTCAACACCGACGCAGAATTCGTCGATGCCCCCCAACCCACCTTCACATCATGTAGCCTCCACATCCTCACCCTTACCGCCCCAAACCAAAGGCAAATCTCGTGCTGATCTCTCTGCGGAATCAGACCCGGAATGGTGTCTAATCTGTCACTCTACCCCTCTCAACGACCGAACCGTCTTACCCGCCTGTCTCCACGCCCAGTTCTGCTTCAACTGCATCCTCCGTTGGGCAAACATCAAACGTCGCTGTCCACTCTGTCTCACCGACATCGGTGAATATGTAATCCACGAAATCAGAGCAGACAACGATTTCATACGATACTTCCTCCCCCCTCAACCACCTACTTCCACCGCTCCCACAACTGCTGTACCGAGAAGCAGATTGGTTAGCGAGGTGCAAAGAGCAAGAGAACGTCGATCCCGTATCCATCCCGGCGAGCACGGGCAGGAGCAAGCGTTAGAGTTCCGTAAAGAAATCTACAGAAAAGGTCTATACGCAAAACATGTCGGTAGTAATCGCTACACCGGTCACAAACCCATTCCCTCTCCCTCTCGCATCAAACAATCTTCGGAGTGGGGGAGGAAAATATCCACTTTTGTTCGGAGAGAATTGACCATCTGGCCGAACATAGACGTCGAGTTTCTGACAAAGTATATCGTGTCACTTTTGCAGGTGTTTGATGTATCATCAGAAGAGACCGTTCGATTGGTGGGGGAGTTTTTGGGGGAAGAGGTGGGGAGGCATTTCTTGCATGAGTTGGAATGTTGGTTAAGAAGCGGTAAAGTAAGGTTGAGGGATTATGATACGAGTCCTTTTCTCCAATACTCCCCAAATCCGGATGTGAGAGCAGAAAGGGAGATGGGAGGGGGAGGGGGAAGGATGGAGGTTGTACAACGTCGAAGTGTGTTGTTGGAAAGATTGCAGCGTGAACGAGCATTGTTAGAATCGGGTAATGTTGAAGAAAGTTAAAAATTGTGGTGTTTGTGTGTAGAGTTACCCGCGGAAGTGGGTTTGCCGACCAAGCCGGAGGCGTTTCGCTGTGCTCGGACCACACAATTCCGTCATCCTCGCACAGGATATATAACTCCACCCTTCCAACTCCAACCTTAACCTTCTACCCACACTCCAACCTAAACCATGACGGAATACACCCTATCCCCCGTCTCCCGCGATCGGGATGGCTATACCATGGCCGCGATCCAATACGACTCGTTCAACGATCCCACCAACACCACTCCTGACGAAATGTCTAGCTTACTCGAAGCAGAAGCTCTATCCTCCAACCCCTCCTCCCCTCCCCCCACCCGCGAAGAAAGGATTCAAAAGACCATAGAACGTCAGACTGAATTTTTCGACCATCCCGACAAATATCACGTTATCGGAACCTACTCCCAAGACGAACTGACCGGTTTTGCCGTTTGGCTCTACATCACCCCTTCCTCCCCCCCAGATTCGATCGAGACCGATAAGAAGGAAAAGGAAGATCCGAGTCTGACAAACCGCTTTTTTGCGCAGATGAACAGAACTAGGGAGGAAAAAATGAAGGGAAAAAGCTACTGGTTTTTGAAGCTTCTCTGCATCTCGCCGAAACACCAAAGAAAAGGTCTAGGCACAATGCTACTGAGGTGGGGTGTGGAAAGAGCGGAAGAACAAGGCATAGACGCTTACTTGGAAAGCAGCCCAATGGGTAAAGGCGCTTACCTCAAAGCCGGATTCAAAGTAATGGGTATGGACAAAGTAGAGGCTAAGAACGCAAAACGTGGCTACGTAGAATGGCCCTACATGATCCACGAATCCACAGCAACTCGAAACAAAACTTAGAACTTACAATAGAATCATCGCATTTCCCCCCTCCCGTCAATCTGCATGCGGTGTGAAATTAGAGCTATGATAGAATACAGTAGAAAAAAGCTAGGATTGCTGCTCAGATGGAGGAGTAACGGGACAACCCTTGTCCTCCCTCGGCACGACATAACGCTTGTAAGCAAAGATCGCCAGCGAAGCAGCCGTCGACAACGCCAACGTTCCCGAGATGAAAGCAATAAACCCTGTGAAACCAAAACTGCCATACGTCGATTCCGCACCCAGATGGTCAGGGTAGAATTGAACCGCGATGATCGGCCCAACCATTGCTGCTACTCCTCGTGCAGCAACGAGGTAGAGGAACCGAAGTGAAAATTCGGATGACTTGGTCCTATCCGGAATATCTCGAGACACTGGAGTGAGGAAACTGGAAAATCCACCACCCGAGATACCAAAGAAAACCACGTACAAGATGATCTTCGTAAGCGAACCACCGGCGAACCCGAAGACAAGTACGGTGAAGACAAGGTTGAGAACGGTGGAAGTGGCCATAATGAGCGGATAGGGGAATCGATCGACGAGGTAGCCGAGAAGGAAGTAGGTGACTGCTGCCGAAGCGTTGAATGCAGAAAGTACGCCGGTGGAGGTGGAGCTGGAGAAGCCCATGGAAGAGGCGTAGTTGGAGATATTGAGCGATACCGAATACCATGCTGTTGTCTGTGTGACTAGAGCTACCACGTTGAGAAGAGTCAAGGTGGAGAGCAAGGAGCGGGGGAAGCCTGGAATCACAGCTTTCCATCGAATCGGTTTAGAGACCGGAGCAGGTTTGCGACCTGGTGCGAGACACATCACCGCTGAACCCGTCACCACGAATTGAATGAGTGCCAATGCGCGAAGTGTCCATCGAAAGCCGATCTTTTCGAGCAGTTGAGTGAAGATGATGGGCCAGAGAATACCGCCGATGGCCGAACCGGCAAAGATGAGAGCGGTTGCAAATCCACGTCTCTTGTCCCACCAATTCGGCAGCCAGAGGATGACGGTGGTGAAGATGTTACCGCCAAAGATACCGAGCAAAAGACCTTGGAATACGATCAGCAGTGCGACCGAATTGGCGAAGCTGGCGATAAGGAGGGAGAGCGAAGATGCAATCACGCATGTATAGGTGAAACGTGAGATGAGGGAAGGGAACATCGAGTAGAGACCAAAAGTGAAGAGAGGGATGAAATGCTGTCCCGCCAAAAGGGTTGTGCCGATGGAAGATGTGGCTGTGAGGGAGGAACGATGGAAGGGAGAGCGTTCATCATGTTGATGATAGTCTTGGAAGGAACCGTAACCGTAGGATGCACCCCAGATCATGAACTCGGTTGCGGAAGAGGCAAGGACGAATTTCCAGGCTGCCCAGCTTCGATCTTTAATAGGGTCTTCATCGTCGTATTCCCCTTCTTCCCCGGCAGCAGCAGCAGGTTCGGGATTGTTGTTGTCTCGCGGCTGTTGAGCCTGATCAGAGGTGCTCTTTCTAGGCGCAGATTCGCTGGTAGGTTGAGAGCTATTGTTGAAGGGCGCAGCTTTCTCCACATCTCTGTCTGCGTTGTCGCCAGCGAGAGCAGCCTTCTCTACGTCCGCGCAGCTAGTCGTGAGCTCGCCATGTTGACAGTCTTGGCAAGGTGACGAAGGGGGGTTGTCGTGTTGTTGTTGTTGATGATGAAAGTGGTGATCGATCTCTTTGGCGTGGGCCACGGATTCGACTTGGTCCATTATATAGTGAGAGGTTACTGGCTAGGGCAGGCTATTATTCGGTACTGGAAGGGGGGGATGGCGTGATACGACTGAAGAAATGTCGCCATTCGAATGGGCGAGGGAGAAGTTGCTGTGCTTTATGTATGTTTGCAGATTGTTTGACGGTTCTTTTGCACGAAAGCTGAGTCCGATCGGTGGTGGCTCACTTGTTGTTGCTGGAAACGTGGCTTGAAGTGATGATACAGAGAGCGATGGAGCGTGTGAGTCAGAGGAAGAAGGACAGAAAAGGTTGGTCGGCAAGATGCCGAGATGAAGCCGATTGTGAGAAGAAAAGAGACTACGTTGTCGGCACTTCCGAGTATGCTTGCAACACCGTAGCAAGAGACAGAGAAGATGTGTGGGTCGTAATCAACAGGCGTGGGATTGTGATGATGTGAAAAGAGGGTTGCTTCAGGGATTCAAAAAGCTCGAGAGCCATTTGTCATTTGACAGCGTTTGACATGAAGAGCAAGAAGAGCGAGTCAAACGTCAAAAGAGAAATCAAGCGGGAAATGGCCCGAAAGCGTGCAGCTTCCGGAAAGGTACCCGAAGTCGAGTTTCTTTGTGTCTGTCTGTCTAGCATATCTAGCGCCCTCGATTCCATACTTACACTTCTGGAACCCTTTGGAGCCCTCTGGAGCCCACATACAGTGTTGCTCTTGATTCTGACTCCCGTTTGGTGCTGGGTTGGAGTGCTTGGTGCTCATGCAAGTGCGATTTGCGGAGATCAGCATATCCTCCTTTTCAGTGTCGGTGATTTCAGCTCTTTGACTCTCTGTTTGCAAAGCGTATGATGTTCACATCGCTCTACTGTATAACATCGTATCGAGCATCGACTCAAGCTGAGCTTGACCTTTCATCACATCTAGCTTCTACTTCTCATCCTTATCTTTTCATCCCCAACCTTGCTTCTTTGCTGTCAAGGCTGAGCTTGACGCGTGTAACACAACAGACAAAACACTGACATGACTCGAACTCAGAGCTTCCCTTCCAATCCAGATGAAAAGTTTTGTCATGTCCGTGGTGATACTGAGGCTGATGTGAGCAGCGGAGTCTACTTTTGGCCTCGGTATCGTTCGATCTCGAGGCAGCGAGCGAAGAAAATGGCTCAGCAGTATGTAGTTTTGACAGCGGCTTCCCCGCTTTGAAAGGCTAGCAGTCCTTCGCGCAGGGTCTCTCTTTTTTTGCTGTTTGCTTTGAGCTTGACCACGAGACCCTGCCTGCTGAACTGAATTTTTTTTGACAATTTCGGGCCATTGGACGGTCCTTGAGGCCCGCTAAAAACGCCGAATGAAAGCTGTGAGGCCGCCACAAGTCGAAAATCAAAAATCAGAAGGAGGAATAGCCGCGGCCGTCCTCTTAGGGATCAGCCGATACTCTCCTGTCTTGACATGCATCGATCGGCGATCATTCATCTTGAAAATCTGACAAAATCGTTCCTGAATTCTTGATACTGCATCGACAGCACTGCACTCTCGATTTGCCGTGTTGGGCGATCTAGCAGCTGTAAGTCCCCTTTCTACCTTAGCCTCGAGCATACCAACAATTGTTCCTCCACCTCCACCATACTCCACCACATCAAAGCAACAAAAGACTATGCTTCATGAGTTCGAAGGTTTGCGAATGTATTGCCGGCCGGCCTAGACGACGTCGGATGAGGGCAGGCTTTCATTCGGAACGAGGATGAGCTTGGTTTGCGTTTTTAAGCAACGTTCAAACGTGGCGTTGAAGAGCAGCCGTATCTGGACAGCAATCTCATTTGCAAAGCCGGAATCCGAAGCTTAGCACGTTTCTGTTCTGCTTGAACCTGCGGCGCATGAACTCGAACTGAACAGGGCATCGTTATCGTTGTTCGGATTTTACTTATTCTTCTCTCAACTGCATGTCGAAACAGATCTGACCCGGCTATCGGCTTTTTCTTTTTGCCACGAGGCTCTCTCTCTCTGCTGGACGGACAAAAGTGGAATGAAATTTAGCCAGAATTTTTTTCAGTGTGAGCAGAAAGGGATTTGCAAACCCTTGATGTCGTATGTCATCATTCCTTTCTTCTCAGGCTCCTCTGACACACACACGGAAACAAAAAGTCGCAAATTTCATAAAAAAAAAAAGAAAAGTATTTCCGATCGCAGAAGAACTAAAGTGAGTGCGATGCTGTGGATCCGGTAATGTTGAACTTGGAGGTGCCGGTCAAGTGCTGCTACTGCAGAGTAAGCTTGTTGTATCACCGAGATCCGTCCATGTATTCAACCGGCTGTGTTCTTCAACCTTTCCGTGGACTTTGCTTGCTTKCTTGCTGCAAGTTGGATTGATTGTTTGCTGTTGTTGTTTGGATGCGTCACGAAAAGTTTCCGGCCACGCGACGAGATGCGGCATTACGACGCACAAAACCTTGCCTTTCTTGTTTCCCTCTCTCTCTTTCGCCTTGCCCCTGTTTCTTGTGCACAGGTATCCTGCATCTGTTGCGTCGTTCACGTTCTTCTCCGTCCGTCTCTCAGAAACTGGACATAAGGATCCTTTTGAGCATACTGACAAGAAACACTGATGTAGTGCAGCTATCGAATACGATGTCGCACGAGCACACCAAATGCATTGCCGCCGCATCTCGCATTATGGGCGATCGTCATCTTTCTGATTCCAGAACAAATACAGTAGCGACCGGACGGAATCTTCTCGGAGACAGTCAGCGAAAATAATTCCAAATACTTCTTCCCGAACTTGAGCTTTCCGTTGCGAGTAGCTGCTTATCTCCTCGTTTAGATCTCGACCCGAATCAAGACACGATATAAAGGCCTTTGCTTGTTTGCATTCTGTCCATCATCACCCATCTATCCATCCATTCCTTTTTACATCCATTCTTTCATTCAATCGCTCCTCTCCCTTTTGCATCGCTGATCACAATGTCGACTGTCAACCTCGGTACCGTCTTCAAGGGCTCCTCGTCCGGCAAGGTCGTCAAGGCTCAGGGTGCCGACCGCACCATCAACCCTCGTGATGTAGTCATTGACATCACTCACTCCGGTCTCTGCTTCACCGATATCCACTATCTCAAGAAGGACATGGTTTTGGGTCACGAAGGTGTCGGTGTTGTCTCTCAGGTTGGTCCTGACGTTAAGGACTTCAAGAAGGGTGATCGTGTCGGTTGGGGTTACAACCACGATTCTTGCGGTACTTGCAAGTTCTGCAAAAAGGGTCGTGACACCAACTGCTACAACAACAAGATGTACGCCAACGCCGACCTGGACCAAGCTTCGTTCGGTGACAAGTTTGTCATCACAGAAGAGTTCTGCCACAAAATCCCTGATGGTCTTGAGCTCAAACACGCTGCTCCTCTGCAGTGTGGTGGTGCAACTGTGTTTGGTGCTATGCACGATGCCGGTGTTACTTCCAACGACCGTGTTGGTGTGATTGGTATCGGTGGTCTTGGTCATCTTGCGATTCAATTCCTTAACAAGATGGGTTGCGAGGTTGTTGTCTTTTCCGGTTCCGAAAACAAGAAGGATGAAGCCATCAAGCTCGGTGCTCACGAATTTGTCGCTGCCAAGAACAACCCTAAGCTCGAAGGTGTCAAGCCTGTCGATTACCTCATCGTCACTACGAGTGCTCAGCCTGACTGGAAGGTATACCTCAAGGTTCTCGAGAAGGATGCTACTATTATCCCTCTTTCAGTTGATCAGGGTGACTTTGTCTTCCCTTACATGCCCATTGTTGGCAAGCAGCTCAAGATCCAGGGTTCGCTTGTTGCTACCCGTGAAGTTCACGGAAAGATGCTCGAGTTTGCTGCTCGTCACGGTATCAAGCCGATTATCGAGGAGGTTCCCATGACTGAGGAAGGAATCAACACTGCTGTTGAACGATTGAAGAAAGGTGACGTTCGATACCGATTTGTTGCTGTTTCGCAAACCAACAAGGTGAACAACGCCAACCTTTGATCTTGCTCTTTGCTTTAAAACGATACCGCTTTTCACCTTCTGTATTATGACAATCTCTTATCTTATGGATTTGCTATTCTCGAACCTTTGCATCGCAATAGACGTATCTTTCTCTTGTTCCGATTCCTCTTTTGAAGAGGTGCCAATTACACATCCGACTGTGATGGAATGGTGTGAGAAGCAAGTAGCGCTCTACTTTGAGTTGGCTGTGCTTTGCCCGCGTTGCGTTCTTCTGAAGCGTTTTTTGTTTTATTTTGAAGTTTACGCGAAAGCCGCCTCCACACGACCACTCCAAGCAAGAGTCGTGACTACTGTAACCCTTAGAAAAGAAAAGGGCAGCAGAGCGCCTTCTTCTCGTTCGCGAAGTGTTGATTGCTGCCTGCGAGCTTGGCTAACAGTTAAATGTCACTTTTCTTTGTTGCCGCTCTCGGGACCAAGTTGCAGCCAACTTAACTATACACACTCTCTGTCTTCTAAAGCTTGTCTGCCGACCAACGGCTTTCCCGACACTCAACATAACATTCACACGCTGTCGGCTCTTCCACAGCTGCAATCAAACAGACAACAGACTCAAGTCCCGTAGCTGTTTCGAACACAGACACATGTAGCAAAGTGGACCCTATCGCAACGCACAACAAGACAGCCGCTGAGCCGGCAAATTTTGCTCGTCCTCGAGGCTGTACTGCTGATAGCATCTTGGCATCCAGCCCAATCGTCACCATGCCTACACCATTGATACCCGCTTCGCGAATGCGAGATGGTCTTGAGGTCGTACATCAATCCATCGAGGATTTCGCCAATACCTATCGCATCTGGCTCGCCCTTGCACCTGCATACAGCTACGGTCCTGCGCTCACTCTCTCCTCCTCCTCCAGCAGCAAACAGAGTCAGGATTCACATCCCGTAGCCTCATCTTCGTCACCACCAATACAGTTTCAGCCCAACGCAGAAACACTGGCTCGCGCTTACTGTCCAATAGCTGGTCCTAGATGGGACGAACATCGAGAACGAATCATGGCATCCACTTCCCTTAAAGGTCTCACCGTTCTTCGCAGTCAGGTCGAAGCAGAACTCACTGCTCTGGAGCGAATAGCAGCTGAAAAGGGAAGTTGGGACGAACCCCATCCGTACTCGAATGGAACGCATCACATTCGTTTCTGGGAAGAGTTGCTCTATGTCGCTTTCACTTTCGGTCCAGTGCTGTCAATACAGGATCGTTTCGCTTTCAGCATGTCTGCTGCATTGCGTCGAAAGAACAAGATGCGAAAGCCAAGAGGCGAAAACGTCAACAGCCGAAGCGTCAAAGTCGATATCGTCTCCCAGAATGGAGATCGATGGACTCGCCTTTACATCATCAAGCCCGAAAGGCTGCGACAGGAGTTCAGAGAGGCAGAGAGCTACATGATTGATGAGGACGACTCGAGCGATGGCTCAGCATCAGACGATGAAAACCAGCTGACAGGCAGTCAGAACAATCTCGCAGCTACCGAATCCTACCACGAGCATCAACACACTGCTGAGTGTTCCAATGGTGTCAATGGTCAGAACGCATCATTCACAAAACACCAATCGAACGGCAGCCAGCCTGTACACTCGATAGCCTTCGACGTGGCCGCACGTAAGAGCTCCCTCGTCAAGCTCATTCACGAACTTCGCGCTGCTGCAGATACTGAAGCCACAGCACGCGTACAACGATCCGAAGAGCATGGTAGGCAACTTCCTTTCATTCCTATCCATGTCGAGATCGTGGTCACACGAATGGAGCTCCAGAAGCCATCAGAATCGCTTCCATCTGCAGAACAACTCGGTCAAGAAGCAGCTCTCTCGCGCTTCTACCAGATGTCGGAATGGGATCGTTTCAATCACCGGCTCGCTTCCATCGCACAAGAGGCCGAAAGACATAATGTCAACATGGTCTTCGGCTATCGCATGTTGCCTGACGGTGTGCTGGGCAGTATACAGCCTCCCAGTACTGGCTTGATTGACGGCAGTCTTCATTCAAAGCCCATGGGATTGCCCAAGATCCCCGCGGCGCCTGCCCGTCCCCAATGGCGCACCACAAAGAAGATCAACCTCGACGTGACGGCTATGATTGCACTGGTCAGCGACACCACGCATGGCAAGTTCCGCGAAAGCAGCGTACAGCACCCTCTTGTAGACGAAACCAAGAGACACCCCAAGATCGAAGACGCCGAACATGGGTCTGGTGCGCTCTATCAGCATCACTTTCGCACCTTTTCCATTCGCAAAGAGGCTTTGGAAGCAAGAGCCGCTGAACTTTCACTGCAAGAGAATCAGCAGGATGAAGCATCAAGAGCGCTGGACAATGCAGCAGCCAAGGAGGGCCGAGCGTTGGCGATGCAGCTCGAGCGCGAGATGACCGTCGAGACGCTCTTCGATGCTATTCTCGGTCCCATATGGGGCGGCGAGAGTGGCAATGGCTCGCTCAAACTTACCGATGGCACTCCTATTGAGCTCTTTGCCACAGTCGGTGCGTTCGATCGCCTTCGTCGCGTCAGCTCCACCGTTGGTGGGCCCAACGAGAAGCGAAGAGTCAAAGCGCTGCTTGGAGAGGAAGGCGTCGATCCTCAAGACTTTTGGACAAACTCCAAGTGGGACACGCCAGAACACGAAGAACTCCGCCGATGTCTCGTCCTGCCCATCAAACCGCTCCAAGACTTGGGTCCAGGTGGGTTCGAATCGCTCGATAGGCTCAAACAGGTTTATCCGGATTTGCCTCGAGCCCATTTCATCTCGCACATGGTCGACACGCTTGAAAGCTGTCTCAGCGAGCTGTGGGGTCCAGATTGGCGCGATATCTCGGAAGATCTGCCTCGAAGCAAGTACAAGAAGCTTCGTCAAAGCACGGTGCACCAAGCTGGTGGACAAACTTATACGACGTTGCGATCCATGCACGCCTGTGCGCGGTATGGTATGACGACGCTGACGAGCAACATGGACAGCATTCAGTGGTTGCTTAAGGAGATGAGTCGAAGACCCTACTCAGAGCAGACGAAGAAGATCTTGGAGGACGCAAGCGAGAGCGAGTTGGAGGCAATAAGGTTGCAAAACGATGCGTTCTACTCGTGCTTTATCGTGTTGCATCCAAGGTCGTTGAGCGAGCAGATGCGTGTGACCACCAAGGCACCCGCTTGGAGAGAGGTGCTGGAGGGCTATCCTGGTGGATTGGGACCGCCTGTGCCTTCTTCAAAGGCAGTCAACACACATGGGCTCTCGAACGGACATACGGAAGCAAAGCCAGCAAAGTTACAAGAAGAAGTCCAAGGCTATACGATTAGTGAAGAAGCCGCTACCGCAGATGATCACATCACATCGTCTAATGGCATCATGTACTCGGTCGACCCAATCGCTGCGGCAAGACAACACGAGATCGAGACACACGACAGCAACGTGCCTGGCTCATCCTTGCGCAGCGATAGTTTTGCCGAGACAACAGCTGCGGACTCGATGAAGAAGCCTAGCCAGACACCATTGACACCGCTCGGCTTGCAACCGGAAGTGGAACCTATCTATTACTCTCCTTCCGAGACTCACGCTCCTCGGCATTCGCGATCACGCAGAGGCGGCCGTATGCGAAAGATAGTGCTCGGACCCAGACCGCCAGCTCAACTCAGCATCCGACATTACCGTTGGTGGCCACTTGCGCGTCTCGAGCGAGCCTGGATTCGATTGACCGATCCTTTCGCTTGGAAGGGTCCTTATGGCCGGAATGGGTTGTACGATGACGGTCATCCACATTCACAACACAACCTCGATGAACGACACTACGAAGATGATGTGCAGCCTGGTCTTGCATGGTGGAAGAGCATCACTGCTGATGTTAGGCTGAACAAGCTGCATTGGATTGTGCTGTGTCTAGTTTACATGGGCTGGATTCTTGGATTTGCATATCTGGCCAAGTCGCTCTGGTACGAGTCGGCAGTTGTCGGTAAGGATGGAGTATCGCGGTCACCGGCTTTCCTGTCGTGCACCTCGACCTACTGGCTGCGAAATGCGGGCTGTGGGCTAGATGGGCAAGATTGTGCACCGTTTTACACTCCCTCTGGTCAGGCTGGACAAGCTTTTCGTTGTCCGGCCAATTGCATTGATGTGACGCTACTCAATCCTCGAGCAGTGGGTGATGAACGTATCAACTACAAGCCTCTTGTCGTTGGAGGTGGTGATGCAAACCACACCTACCGCGGTGACTCTTTCATCTGTGCTGCCGCCATCCACGCAGGGGTGATCAAGAACTCGAAGGGTGGATGTGGATCAGTGAGGCTGATTGGAGCTCACGCTGGATTCGAAGCGAGCAGAGCCAATGGTATCGACTCGATTGGATTCGATTCCACTTTCCCGCTCGCCTATGTCTTTGAACAGACCCAAGGCGAAGGTCAGTGTACGGATCGACGATGGGAAGGATACGTTCTCAATGCGGTACTTTCAGCTGCTGTCGGGTTCATTCTACGACCGAAGCGAATCGTTTGGTTTTGGACCCTCGCCTGCGTTGGATACTGGCACATCAACCTTATTTCGTATCCACGAAACTATCCTCCGCCGATTGGTTTGGCGATAGGTGATTTCTTGCCGTTCCTGTTCACGTGCTATGCGATCTGGAGGGTAGCTTTCCGATTCGTTTGGCCTGCATTTTCGCATTTGCCACTCGAAAGCACTTTCTGGACTCTGGCGTTCTGGTGGTTAGGCGTACTGCTCAATGTGGTGTTTGGCAAGATCCCTATCCAGCGGTTGGTTGGAAATGATATTAGGCAGCAACCTGGTGGGATTGTTGCTGTGATTGTTGTGGCGATTGTTGTGCTGTTTATTACGGTTAATCAGGTGAGGGTGATGTGGAAGACTGGGTATTTGGCCAAGTACATTTCGCTGTATGTTGTTGGTGGTGTTCTGGTCGGTGTTGCAGCTGCTGTGCCGGGAGAGACGCTCAGATTGCATCATTACATTATAGCGTTAGTGTTGCTGCCTGCTTGTGCATTCCCTACGAGGCTCGGGTTGGTGTACATTGCGTTTCTGCTGGGGATGTTTACGAACGGTGTAGCGAGGTGGTCTTTCGATGGGTTGTTGGAAGATAACGCGGTGGTACAAGGTGATGCAACAGGTGGAACTGCACGTCCTTCTTTCAACACCACCGCCGAAACTTTTGCCACCGCTGACGGCGTCGTAACTTGGAACCCCATCCCTCAGGAAGAAGTCGCTGATTGGGACGGGTATCAACTCCTAGTAGACGACGTGCTGAGGTATGAAGGGAAAGATACCTCCTACAACCTCTCGAGTTTGATGGACGTCTTTGAACAGGAACGAATCGCAAATGATCAAGGGATGGGGGAAGGAGTTAGTAACAGTACGGTTGTGGAGCTACCGCATTATCTGAGGGTTGCTTTCAGTTCGCAAGGTAGTCCAGGTGATTTTACTAGAGCTGCAAAGGCAGTTTTGGGGAATGCGACTTGGGTGGATGCTCCTCCTGGTGCCACTTAAACATTCTTGTCCGAGGAGTTGTAATTGTGAATCGTTGCAGCTTGATATTGTGTGTGTTTGCACAGACTGATGATATGAGGTGGTGGATGCGGAATGGTGATATGCTGAGATTGATGCTGGATTTGGTAGTAATACAGATGTTGAGTTGTTGCTTTTTTTGAAGTGACCTCTTCCCCCTTCCTTCCCGTCCTCTCCTCCCTTCTTCCTGCCCAATACTATGCCTTGGTCCTAATCGGTTGCTCCACTTCAATCCAACCGCCCTTCCTCGTCAGTCTAACCTTTTGACCCATCATCTCTCCCTTTAGTATTTCATTCTGATCTTCTTGAGATTGAGTTCCTCTCGTCCCCCTGTTTGCAGGACAAGGTAAAATCGTTGAAGCCGACAAAGAAACCGTTACAATGGAAGCGGCGAAGGTGGCGATGAAGAAGGTGGAGGTGGCTAATCGTCTTGTACGGATAGTAGGGTTGGTTATTGTTCGCCACATCTTTAGTGGTGGTGTAGATTGGGGTGATGGTGGGAAGAAGAAATTCGGATAACCTCGGAAGCGGGATTTGTCAGTTTCGCACAAGATTTTTGATGGAAAATGTGGGAAAAGTCGGTGTAACAAGTTTGGACCCTGTCGTCGGATTTCAAGGCAAACCTAAATTGATAGCCGAAACCCACAGCCTCCGCCGGTTTGTGCGAGCTATCGAACTGTGCTGCATTGAATCGGTTGGTGTTAATGGTGGGAGACTAGCGGCGTGGAGGTGTGGATAGCGTATGAGTGAGAATTGGGGAATGAAGAGAAGAGGCGTGTGAGCGTGGTCGTGGGTTCGTGGGTTGCATCGTTACAGTAGCTGCCGTGCTTGATACCATCGATCCCCAAACCTAGACCGACATTGAAAGCAATGAAGATATAACCAACCCTCCCTTTTTCCCCAACTCTGCCCTTCTTGCTCGTCACCAAATCACTCGAGTGACGAAATATAGCAAAGATGACTTTCTCCCTCTCATCATTCCTACTAGCACTCTCCACCCTATCCTCCATCACTACTGCTTTCCCCATCTACACCTCAACCTTGTACCCTCGCAGCGAAAACTCCAGCTCACTATCCCAGCTCGAATCGTGTCTATCTTGCATCGATGGTTCTCCCCCCCTCTCCTACCCTCAAAACTCCACCTACACATCTCTCTCGTCCTCGTATAACCCTCTTTTCCACTACCAACCACTCCTCATCGCGCTTCCCACCTCACAGACTCAGCTCGCATCGATTGTGAAATGCGTCTCGGTTCACGAGGGAGAATATAAGCTGAGTCCTCGATCGGGTGGGCATTCTTACCAATCATACTCTCTCGGTGGTCAAAATGGTTCTGTCGTAATCGACCTCTCCCACCTACAAGCGATCAGTATCGATAAGCCCAACAAACAGGCTACGGTGGAAGCAGGGGTGAGGCTGGGAAGGTTAGCGACGGTGTTGGGGGAGGAAGGGTTTGCGTTGCCGCATGGAACTTGTCCGATGGTGGGGGTTGCAGGACATGCGTTAGGAGGTGGATTTGGGTTTACTACTCGAGCTTGGGGTTTCTTACTGGATAGGATTGTTGCGATGAATATGGTGGATAAAGATGGGAACGTGAGGGTGATTAGTAAAGATGAGGAGGAGGGATTGTGGTGGGGATTGAGAGGAGGAGGAGCAAATCAATTTGGTATTGTTACTTCGTTCACTTTCTCTCTCTTACCTGCACCTAACCAAATCCTCAACTATGAGTATAGCTATCACACCAATGAAGATTGCGCTAGAGCTGTTGTTGCGCTCCAAAACCTCACTCTTTCCACCTCCCCCGAGGATGGTTTGGAAAAGGAATTCGGAGGAGAGTTGCTGGTAGCTGGTTCAAAAGCAGGTGATTTCAACAACAATGCTTGCCAACTTTTCGGTCAACATATCAACTCTTCCCCTCAACACCACGACGACATCATGTCTAGGTTTCATTCTCTCGCTGGAATTTTTCCAGCCGAATCAAACGTCAAGTCTTTCACTTCCTGGTTAGATGCATTGACAGACATAATGGGTTCCCTCAACACCACCTCTTCTAGTACAGATCACGAGCAGTTTTACGCCAAGTCCCTAATCCAACCTCCCACTCCAACCTACAACTACACTACAGCTCTGGCACTCGTGCAAAAGCTAGATGGTTATGCAGGACTGCAAGGCACAGGAAACTCGATCTCGTTCGACTTTCTCGGTCCACTTTCCTACCCGAGCAGTACGGCAGAACAAGTAACAGGACAAGCAGTGTTCAACGCCAGACAAGCGGCGTTTATCTACCAGTTCTACTCCTACGGTTTCCCGAGCAATGATAATGCGGAGGGACAGGAGGAGGTTTATGCTGCATTTGATGATTTAGTCTCTACAGCCAAAGCCAGCGATCCAGAGGTAGATTGGAGTGCGTATGTAAACTACGTCGATGCTAGACAAACCAATTGGGCGACTGCATACTACGGTAAGGGGGTGGAAAGGTTGAAGGAACTGAAGCAGGAATGGGATGAGAAGGCGATTTTTTACTTTCCCCAATCTATTGTTAATAGTTGACCCTTGCTAAACCGGCTAAGATTTGTATTCCTGCTTTGGCACCATCCACAACCGCCACCTCCCCCTCCTCCCTACACCCTTCCCGAACCAAACCTTCCATCCCGGTCATTCCAGCACAGCCGAGAATAATCACATCAGCTCCCATCCTAACCAACTCCCTCGCTCCCTCCTTCACCTTCGCCTCCACCTTGTCTCTACTTCCACTCTGCAGCTCCACCACCCCTAAACCGGTCGCATGGGTTCCAACATACCGATCACTATTCCCACCCAACACCTTTCTCACCCCTGCCTCTACATCCGGTACTACACTTTTCCCTGTGGTGAGGACGCCGAATTTATTCCCTGCGCTGAGAGAGTGGATTATGGCTGCTTCGAGTAAGTGCATCACCGGTTTGTGTGCTTTTTGTCGTAACATCCCCACCAACGGATGGTCGGAGAAACACGCTACTAGAAAGCAGTTTGCTGGATGAAGCTTCAAATCGCAATTAGGAGAAGAGGTTAGGATGGAACGATAGGTTTCGGCAGCGGAGATCACACTTTCGCAAACATCCTGTATACTCGAAGGTGCGCTAGGTGGACCGGTAACGAAGTGTGTTGTGCAACCAGGAGGCGTGAGCGGTGTGAGAGTTGAAGAAAGTGCTTGGGTTATTATGTGAGAACTGTTCGGGTTGATGATGTAGATCGCTACATCTGAGTTCGGAGACATGCTGGAATTGGCAGCGATGCGGGAAGTAGTGGGAGTGAGAGCTACAGGTGCCATCTTGTCAGCTTCTGATGATGATGGTATGAGGGAAAGGAAAGACTTACAATGAGTAGCGAAGGAAGGAATGCGGGGGAGAAAAGATAGACAGAAGAAAGGAGCTGCACGATTGGATGCCACAAAAAAAAAGGGTGCGTTATCTATGCAAACAAGACGGAATCTCGGGCGAGCCTCCGCCCAATAGCCGCGTCTCGGCCAAATTTGACAGCTCCCACCAACTCCCGCCCGAGTTGCCACCACACACAGAGATTCGGAGAGGGGAAGGATTGCAATTGCATCGTGACAATACGCAAAGCAGTAGATAGAGTGATGTGAGAATGAGTATACCAAGAAATAAGCAGTGCAAAGAATATCAACTGGCTCTACCAGAGAGAAGAATGCAAAGATCACTTGGCGAAACTATCACCTCCGTCACGGGGTAGCTGCCTATTACTGCGATACGGCTGAACTTTGGCAACGTAGTAATCACCAGTACTATCATGATAGTCGCGATACTTCCTGTAGCCGTAAGTCAAAGCGATTCCTGCTGCCATTAATAATGCCATAGGAAGACGGCCTTGATTGGGATGATCGTTGCGCTTCCCCAGACGTTCCTTTTTAGTCCCGTCTGTCTGCTCGCCTCCTTGCTGGAAGCTAGAGCTGCCTTTGGAGTGCTTCAACCCCGAGCTCTTGAGGATGAAGGGCTTCGGAGAAGAAGCATGCTTTTTCGAGTCAGAATCGCGGGTTCGAGACTTGGACAGCTGAATGACCGACGGGTTGATAAGACCCGATCGTCGACCATCAATGCCGACTTGCCTGAACAGCCGGATCAAAGCAGCTCTCATGGGTTCGCCTTCTTCTTCTACTGCCGGCTGTAGCTGCTGCAGCACGTCAGCGCTAGTCTCTACTCTGACGTCGCGCTTTAAGAGATGATCGTCGCGTCCGTTCTGCCTCACGCCACGATTCCACCGCTGATGACGCCTTCGATGCAGCAACTCGAATCCCTTTACAACTGCTTGGTAGACCTTAGCAGCTCCATATCCAACAGCTGCTGTGACACCTCCCAGCGTGACTAGAATTCTGGCTTTCTCAAGCTTGATCCTGTTTGCGGGGTTCCTAAGCCAGCGTTGGATGTAAGCGTTGGCTCTCGACCGTTCGAGTCGGCGTCGGAATCCTTGATCGTGCTCGGCCATCTGTACAAACCCAGCTTCGATATCTGGAAGTCGGGCGGTTATTGCTCGCTTGACGAAATTGCGTTGACCTCCGCCATGTTCTTCTGTGTGCGGCGGGTGATCGCGTTTGTGGAAGGGAGGTGAAACGGCGTCTTCAGATGTAGACTGATTTCGTTTCGAGCCATTCCGACCATTCAGCCTCTCCATCACAAAGCCTAGACCTATACCAGCAGTAAAGATACCCGCAACCGTTCCTGCAAAGATGCCCACCATCTTGAGGCGTCGAACCATTTTTTCCTTGAATCGCTCGTACGGAGGATGATGAGCAATCTCTTCAGCTGCATCCACAGTGATTCCGTCAAGAGGAACAATGTCGGCTCTCTTGGCAAGAATGTGACCCTCGCTGCGATACGGACTGTCACCATAGCCCGTCTTTTGCTGCTGCTGCTGTTGTTGCTTGACTTGCTGCAGCTTCTGCTTGATTCGCTTGTTCTCCCTGTACTCCTTGACAAATTGGTACATTACGACTGTCTTGACGCCTTCGAGCGCAGCAAGGGCGCCACCGGCGATGGCATACTTGCGCAGCCTTTGTGCTCTAGCTTGCTGCTCGGCAGGTGTGAGTTGAGCTTTTGTAGCTAAGCTTTTAAAGTCAGCAATTGCAAGATTCAACGCCTCACGGGAAATCATTCGTTTAGACAGGTGGTTTGGAGAAGGTGAGGGCAGAGAGCTGGGATCCATTCTGCGTTCGTGGGCAAGCTTGTTTGCTGCTCTCTGAGCCGCCATGTATCGTTCTGCCGCCCGAACACCGAGCCAGTACAATGTGCCTTGAACGGCTGCGACAACGGCTAGAAACGAAGCAAGCGCAATGTGTTCATAGATACGGGATCGAGCCGGATGGTTCTGCCATCGAGTGCGTTCACCGAGATCCTCACCCGGCTCCTCTCTATCTAGACGATTGAGAAGTCGCATGCCCTCTTCCTGTAGTTCGGTCGCAGCAGCTCTCACGTCGCGCTTGTGCAAAGGCTCCTGAGCCGTCTTCCTAGCTTCCTCTTCAGCCTGCCGTCTTGCAGCATCGAGTTTGTTTTTGAGTCTGATGACGTACCAGATCAAAGCACCATTGCCAGCCGCCATGAGGATAACCAAAGATCCCGTGGCGATCCTGTCGCGGTACAGCTCCTGTCTTCTCAGCCTCTCTTCGCGTTCAAGCCACTCGGGATCGACAGCGCCATGCTCTACAAGATTGGCGCCAGCAGGATTGTTAAGAAGATGCGCTCCTTCTTCGATCGGACCTTCTACCGCGAGAGGGAGCGGGATGAAAGACCGCTTGAAGATGGCTCGATACTGCATCGGCGTTTCTTCCGAGGATCGCTTGTGCAAAGGACCCTGCTTCGACTTCATCATCGCTTCTTGCTCCCGTTTCCGCGTTTGCAGCCGCTGGAAGTCCTTGGCCAATTTTGAGATCGCGACTACGTGTGCAGTAGTCCACAGAGCGAGAACAACACCACCCGCGATTCTCTTGCGTCGGAGCAGCTCCTTCTTTCGACGCCTCTCCTGTCGGCCCGTTAGTCTCGCGCCAGCTTGTACTCCTTCTCCGATCTCTGACCCATGAGTTCTCTGGAGCAGCCTCAGACCCTCTTCGGCCGGACCTTCGGTCGCGAACGCATTGAAGGCGCGCTTGTGGATGTCTTGTTGATTCTCCGACAGATCCTTGTCATTTTGACGCAATAACAACTCGTCTACTTCTCGCTTGAGCAAGAAACTGTAATCCGCTGATCTAAGTTCTCGGATTCTCTTCTCCCGTTCAGCTTCTTTCCTCCGAGCTGTATGGACAAGTGCGAAGCCGCCTGAGAATGCACCGAATCCGAGAAGAAAAGCGGCGATATTTTCGAGCATTCGGCGTCGACGTGCTGCCTGTCTCCTCATCTCATGACGTTCAGCACGCCTGAGTGCGGCTTCGACCCTTTGGGCATGCTCAGGATCTGCGGGTCGTTCAGGACGATGCAGTAGCCTTACACCTTCTTCTGCAGCAGCTTCTCCGGCGAAAGGAGCTAAGCGGCGCTTCCAGAGGGCTTTCTGCTGAAGTAGTGAAACTTTGGTTCCTCGCTTCTGCAGCTGAGCAGACTGAGCTCCAGCCTGACCCGAATGCAGCGTAGTTTGAGGCCTTTTGCTTCGAGCGTGGTTGTCGGTGACGGCATAGCCGATAGCATATGCTATGCCTCCAAGAGCACCACTAGAAAAGATTCCAACTCCAAGATATTTCAAGTTGTTTCGAAACTGCCGGCGCTCCTCTTCGGTCCACTCTTGAGCTGGACGAAGCGTGGTCTCCATTCCTTGCTGGAAGTCTGTCTCGAGCACAGGTGTGATTGGATCTCGCTTCAAGACACTTTTCGACAGCTCTTGCAGAACATCGCGTTTGAGCATGGCGGTCGATTCCTCCCGGGTACGTTCCCTGCGAGCGGCTTGTTTCTTGAGCGCGTCGACAACGATCCAAATGGTGGCGATGGCAGATGCAGTCGCTGTTGTTCCAATGATGCCATTCCTGACCAATACCATCTTTTCTCGCTGAGTACGAGGACGTCGAATGGCGGCGACAACCTTGGCGATCTCTGTCTCGAATACAGCGGGTAGACCGGCACGCTTTTCGAGACGCTCAGCACGGTTCTGCTCCGCATTGGGTTTTTCTTTGAATGCAGCCTGAAACCTTTGTGCCAAAGCTTCGATATACTCGGTATGGGTATCCCGCTTGTGAATCACAACAGCAGGCTTGTGCTGTCCGGCGTCGTCGTGTCTGGGCTCTCGCGTCAAGGCGTACCAAATGATCGTCCCGGCAGCCGCAATGCCAGTCGCACTGATCACTGTCAATGCTACCTTCTGCTTTGCGCTGAGTTCGTCGCCTTCCCGACTTCTCCAAAGACCAGCTTCGGCTAGCCGGCTAGCGCGGACCTCATTCATGATGGCTTCACCAAATCGAGTTCCAAACATTCGTTTGGTCACGTCTTGGTGTTTGATCGAGAGTGAGCGCTTGTGATAATGTCGGCCGTAGCGACGGCAGTAGTCGCCGTATGATGGATCGCAGTCGTGGTAATAGTCATCATAATGGTGGTGGTGGTGATGATGCTCATGATGGTACTTTGCGCCATACCACGCTGCGGTAAGAGCACCAGCGGTGGCGGCTAAGATCCCAACAGCGATCCCCGCGACTTTAGCTTTTTCAAGAACATCGAAGCGGGCAACTCGAGCTGCTTCAATACCGTCGAAGCCAGCTCGCTTATGGAGACTCTGTGTCTGTAACAACACTGAGTCGTGCTCGTCGTCCTCAAGATGACGCTTTGAGAGTTTTGTGGCGGCGTAAAAGCCGGCTGCTGTAGCTCCACCAACCACCACCGCTGCCAGAATAGAGACCGCGGCGAGTTCCGGTGCCTGAAGCCCACGGCGGCCCAACTTTTGAGTCCGCTCGCCGTCGGAGCCAGCTCGCTTGTGAGGACTCTGCTTCTGTAACAGGACTGAATCGTACCGGTCTTCATTAAGATGTCGTTTTTGATGTTTTGTAGCGGCATAGAATGCAGCTACGGTAGCTCCGCCAATCAACGCTACCGCTACAGAAGTGTACGCGGCGACCTCTAATGCATGAAGTTCACGGCGCTCCAATCGTGCAGACTTAGCATCGTTGGAGCTTGCTCGCCGATGATTCTGTTTTGCGACGTACCATACAGCACCAGCAACCGCACCAACTTCAGCCACGGTCATAGCAGACAGTACCGCGACATCCAATGCACGAATCTGACGGCGCCCCAATCGTGCGGAGTTAGCTCGCCGGCGAATACTCTGTGTCTGTGACAAGACCGGGACCTGCTCGTCGTCGTGAAGATGGCGCTTTGACACGTGTGTGGCGGCGTAATACCCAGCTGCTGTAGCTCCACCGGCCACCACTACCGTCAAAGCAGAGAGTGCGGCGAGCTCTGATGCTCCAAGTCCTCGTCGGCTCACTCTCATGGTCCTCTCGCCGTGGGAGGCGGTTCGCCTGTCAAGACTCTGTGTCTGTGACGAGACTGGGACCTTCTCGTCGTCGTTGAGATGACGCTTTGATACGTGTGTGGCGGCGTAATACCCAGCTACTGTAGCTCCACCGGCCACCACTGCCGTCAAAGCAGAGAGTGCGGCGAACTCTGATGCTCCAAGTCCTCGTCGGCCCACTCTTGTAGTCCTCTCGCCGTGAGAAGCGGTTCGCTTGTGAAGACTCAAGACCGAGTCGTGCTCCTCGTTCACCGGAATATGCTGTTCGGTATTCTGATTGTGAAGCTTGTGCAGCTTGTGATGCTTGTGATCAAAGACCCAGATACCACCAGCGACGCCCATTAGAAACACCCCCATAGTTGCAAATGCTATCGCGAGGCTAGGAACGACATGCTGTGACACAGCAGCCTCTCGAGCCGGCGACGTCCACATAGAGGCCAATCCCAACGGCGCCATCCGTTTCTTGATCCCTTGCACCTTCGATGCAGCTGTGTCGCGCTTGTTGACTCGCAAAAGATCAAGCGATTGATTTGGAGGAGCATCAACGCCATTAAAGCTGGCTCGCTTGAAGAGTGCCTTCCGAGCCGAGGTATCCGTACTAAGTGCTCCTCTGTTCCCCTGCTCGTTGAGGCGTGGTTTGTAGACTTGCAGAAGAACGGGCGGGTTGGACGACGAAGCATCAGATTCGGGCTTGCGAGCTTGCTTGATCATAGTGTGGACAACGTCTGCACCACTGACTGCTAGCACTGATGCGACGAGTGTTGCTCCAGCGACTCGCTTCCAGTGGCGACGATTTGCCGTTCTCTCGTCTTCCGATGGTGTTGAAGTTGAAGACTCGGGTGAATCTTTGAAACGGTTGCTCTCCAAATCATACTCGATATGGCGAGCTTCATCGTTGGTGATCACGGACTCCGTTACGATTTCTGCGTGACTAGCTTCGGTCTCAGCAGCTTTTAGAGCACGCGGACCGAGCTCGTATGCTTTCTTGCCACCCATGAGAAGTCGTTTGATCATTTCGTCGGTGATGTCTCGTTTCGAGACCTGCTTGCTTGGAGCTGATGCACGGTCACTGCGCGAGACCCTGTATTCGTGATCTTGCGTTTGCGGGGGTAGTCGAACCATGCGCCTTGGGAGAATTTGAGGCTGCACATACTGCCTGCTCTCCGGATTTGCAACGGGAAGATTGACCACAGCGTCCGTGTCGGCTTCCGCAGAGCGTTTCTTGAGACTCGTGTGACGAGGGACGCTCGAATTGCGGACGTCAGGGACAGAGATCGAAGGTAAATTTGGCTGCACAGGCTCTTGAGGCTCTGGCTTTGGTTCAGAGTCGGGTTCTCCTCTGAAACTATAGTACAGCAGCGCAGCTCCAACGCTGAACAGAGCTAAGACACCTGCGGCACACTTGACGGCCAAGGATCTTTCGCTCTGAGGAGCATTCTGTACGATCTCACCAGCAACGCGACGACCGTCTTGGATCGTGACATCCTCCCAGCGCTGCATGATTGCACTGACTGGATTCCAGCGCTTGTGAAGTTTGCTCGTGCGCTCAGTATACCTGGGATGGTTGAAGTCAGACCTCTCTTTGGATGGGTCATCGTTTGTTGCAAGCCGCACCGGTGGTGAAGGCGATGGATCGGCACGTTCGGTATCGTTGGAAGCCGACTCGTGCGCAAGCATTTCACCCTTGACCTGGTAGTAGACGAGCCCGCCGATGAGACCAAGAGCAGTGACCACGCAAGCGACAAAAGGACCAATAAGATGTCTTCTGTCGTCAGCATATTCGTTGAGCGCTTCGCGCAACGAGTTGGCATTTCTACCGATTGAACTTCGTGTGCGCTCTGCAGCGTTGCCGATGATCTCGAGGGGATCGAATCGCTTTGAGAGTTCGTCTGAGTGACTTTCCTTATCAGCAGCTCGCTCCGACTTGATGGAGGGTAGTACAGAGCGTTTGCGCGCATGCTTGTCGCTTGCACGTTCAGTCTGCTCCTCGGCTGTGTCCGAAGAAGCAACACCCCGACGTCTCATCGTGCCAGATCCCGTTGCCTGATGAGCAGCATCGACGGCGGCAGCTTGCTGCATCGCAGCCTGTTGATCAGCAGCCGCACTAGCCATAGCTTGATTGAGAGCTTCGGTCTGTTGTGTGTTCTGACTGATACTTCGACCCAAGAGCCAGGAAGCAAGCATGCTGAACATGGCTGCTCCAGCTACGTATGGTGCCTTTTTGGAGTCAGAGAACAGACTCTCTTTCTTAGCAGCCTCGAAGCGGGGCTTTGAAGCAGAAGCAGTGCCATGATCTACCTGAACATGACCGCTAGAAGCTTTAACGCCGGTGCTGACTTTGGCGGAGAGAGGAGGTCGATCATACAGCTTTGTGGACTGAGCATCATGATCAGCGTCGGCGACATAGCCAGCTTCATCGCCTTGGAAGCGGAAAGGTCTGAATCTGGGCTCGAAAGCGGAGACAGGTCGAGTTGAATCGGCAGACTCGTCGAGCCTGGTAGAGGGGCGCTGCTTGAGTCGAGTGTAGGTGAAAGGACCGGAGGGCTTAGTACCAGTATGGGCGGCTTCAGCTGCAGCTTTACGTGCAGCACCGCCACGAGATTTGAATCGAGAGAAAAGGTCGGAGATGGCTTCGGTTGCCGCACTGATGCCTTCGACTTTCTGTCAGCGAGCAGGAGCAAAAGCAATTCATGTTGAGTTTGTCATTCAAGCTACCGATCATGGCTCGACCAGAGCATCGAGTACTTACACGCTTGGTTTTGGGAGCAGCAGGTCTGGGTGGTTTCGGAGGCTGACGAGGCTTGCGATAAGCTTTCCTGCTGACCTCGAGTTCAGCTGCAGCTTGTCGAAGAGGCTGACATGCTACAGCCGCAATAAGGATGTAGGCGGTGGCGAAGAAGAATAGAGCACGCATGGATGCGAAACGACCTAGCTAGCTAGCTAGCTAGGAAATGGTAAAGTCGATGCTTTCGTTCTACTGTAGGCGAGTATTGTACGAGTTCTTAGTTGGTACAGACGGTAGGGGCAGACGATGATCAAAGATGTGCTAGAAAGGCTAAGGATCGAGAAAGTGGTCACGCGGAGTCGTGAGAGACTTGATGGGCTCGTGGGAATATATAAGATGATGTGTTGTGCTGCAGGAAAGGCATATGCCCACCAACAGGAATGGATTGGAGCCGGCTGTTCGATGCAACATCATTATTTGATGAAACATTTCATTGCACGATCGAGTTTCTGACTGATTGTACGCTTCTCACGCCCACCACCCACACTCACCTCGGTGGTACACAAGAGCAAAATCTTGGCTTTGATATTGTCGGTGGCCCAACCAAGCCACACCCGAAGGTAGTCGGGTTTCGATACTGCTGATTTCATTGTGTCACCCACCACGACGTTACAGCCATGGTCAGGTGATGTGTCGAAGCTATATGGTGAGGCTGAGTAGCTCGAAACTGAAAGTCCACAGGAACTTGAACAAAACATAAAGATGATGAAGTACAGTACTGTACAGTAGGTGGCGACGAATGGCGATGGCCAGATAAAGTTGACGAAAGCTGCCCCAACTCTCACACTCCTTCTCTTGGGCTCTTCCACATCAACAGGAGCTCTGGGAGAACGACAGCTATTCTCCTTTTTTCCGTTCATAAACGTGTTTACCGAGGTTGATCTCACATCAATAAAATTGCGCACGGACGCGTTGTGTTGGACTTTCTTCTAACACGTGATGATGGTCGGTCAGTGCATCGAAAAGTGACACTGTGAAGTCAAAGCGCAGGCAAATCACAATCACACACACTCCCGCGGATGTGACTGCAACTTGCAATCGTGAACGGAGAGAGTGTCACTTTCAGGGGCTGTGCTATCACCATCATCTTATCCTCATATCATCACCCTCCTCAATCTTCCTTCCCTCCTTGCCTCCTTTTTCTTTTCCCTCTCACCTTACTTTCACCACCACACCATCCTCATCTTTTCGACAACATGTCGGCAACACTGCAAAATCTATACGCAGGCAATCCTGCCACCGTACGAGCTCAATCCACCAAGCTCTCGGCTGATCCCAAAGGCGAGAAAGTCGTCTACTGCCAGAACCGTACCGTCTTTGTACGATCCATTACCGACCCTTCAAAGCCTGCACTTGCCTATTCGCAGCACACTCAACCCACCACTGTAGCACGCATCTCTCCCACTGGCTATTACTGTGCCTCTGCTGACCAAGCAGGCAACGTTCGCGTTTGGGACCTTGTCGGAGACGAACAGATCATCAAGAGCGAGGTCAAAGTCATTGCTGGTCGCATCAACGATCTGGCATGGGATGGAGAGAGCAAGCGTATCATTGCAGTTGGTGATGGTAGAGAGCGATTCGGTCATGCATTTAGCTTCGATACGGGTTCCAGTGTTGGTGAGGTGACGGGACACAGTCGACAGATCAATGCTGTTGCAATTCGTAAGGATCGTCCCTTCCGTGCCGTTACTGCTGGAGACGACAATAACCTCGTCTTTTACCATGGCGCACCGTACAAGTATAACAAGACAATCAACACCCACACTCGATTCGTTCAGGATGTCGCCTATGCACCCAACGGTGAACATTTCGTCTCCGTGGGTTCCGACAGCAAGGTCTTTGTCTACGATGGTAAGACAGGTGACACTCTCCTCGAACTTTCCGCTAAGGCTTCAGGTGGACACACTGGTACTATCTTTGCGGTTGACTTTTCGCCAGACAGCAAAAAGATCGCCACTGCGGGTGCGGATGGTTTTGTCAAAGTCTGGGACATTGCTGGTGAGAAAGTCGAGGCTTCGCACGACTTCAACGGCCAAAGCAATCAGAAGGTGGACGACCAGCAGGTGGGTCTCGTTTGGGCCGGAAGTCGTATTGTCTCGCTCAGCTTCTCCGGTGTTCTCAACGTGATTGAGGAAGGCGGCAAGATCAACAAGCTGTACGGAGCATGCAGGAGTTTCGGTGTGCGTTCGTTGGATGTTGCTGAAGATGGCAAGACGTTGGTAGGTGGTAGTTTCGACGGAAGGGTGTTGACTTGGGGTGCAGATGGAACATGCAAGCCAGTGACTGGAGCGGAAAGCACCACCAGTGCGGCAGTTTTGGGCGTGCACACGACTCGCGATGGTGCCTTTGTGGTTAGCATGGATGATGCCGTTCGCAAGATCTCTCCCACTGAAAACAAGTACACCTCCAATGCAGCCGTCTCTGTTTCCAGCCAACCCAAAGGCTCCGCTGCCTCAACCAGCGGCGTCGTCGTCATCGCAAGCGTCAACGGAATCGATATCATCTCCAACGATACCACCAAAACCCACCCTACCAACTACACCCCATCCTCCGCCGCCATCTCCGCCGATGCTTCCCTCATCGCCATCGGTGCCGAAGACGGAAAAGTCCACCTCTACACCCTCTCCTCCTCCTCTGAAATCACCGAAACCCATCTGTTCACCAACAACCGTTCAGCCATCTCTGCCCTTGCGTTCGATCCGCAACTCTCCCTACTCGCCGCTGGTGAATCGTCCGGCAAGATCCAGGTCTACGATCTCGCCAGTAAAACGTTGAAGATCGCGCATTGGGTGTTCCACTCTGCCAAGGTGAACGATCTTAAGTTTAGTGCGGATGGAACACATGCAGTTTCGGCCGGGTTGGATACACATGTATATGTGTGGAGTGTGAAGAAGCCGATGAAGAATATTGCGATCAAAAATGCACATGCGAATGGTGTACAGGGTGTGGCTTGGTTAAGTGATGAGGTGGTGGTTAGTGCTGGTAGTGATGGAGCGATTAGGAGTTGGAAAATTAAGAAACATGAAGGTGCATAGCTTTTGTAATGATATTTCATAGAAATGGGGTTTTTAATCGAACCATACAGCTTTAGCCTTGTGTACAGCGATCTTCCCACTGGGTCCATGACTTTTCAACACTATCCTGGGATCCTCTTTGCTCGCCTTTACATTTTTGCCTTCTACCGTTTTATCTTGGGTTAGGATTTCGATCACTTCGCCGTGGACCCAACCTGGCATTGCCTTCCAGGTTACTTTTTGTCCTTTCGTAGGTAAATGGTCCGGGGTAGCGTTGTGTGCAGCAGGTGCGTCGGTGGAGTCGTGTTTGCTGCCATGAGTGGATTTGGTTTTTTTAGATGGAGTTTGGTCGGTGTTGGATTTACGTTTTGTACCCGAACTGTGAGTTGATTTGGAGGTGGGTGTTTTGGTTCGAGTTGAACGACGTGGTGAGGCTGCTTGGGTTGATTTCTTGGGAGGCATGGTTGATGGTAGTGGTAAGAAAACATTGAGCAAGGCTATGACGTTGGAAAGAGTGGAGGTTGGACCCTGATGTGAGTCAGCTTTGCTTTCACTTCCTTTCCGGTCTCACTCGTGTACTTTATGGTTTCAAGCGGCTACAACATTCAGATCGTTCCTCCGCTTCGGATGTGGAAGCCTCCAGCCTTTGCATCGAAGGTGTTCAAAGTGTTACAAATGGTGAACAGAAGTTAGGAGGGATCAGGAAGATCGGGAGGAGGGATGTGGGAGTAAAGACGGCGTTTTGGGGGATTTCCCCACACCGATGCCAAGCGCGATTTCTATTCGCCGTGGGGTGCTGATGAGTGTGGGGGTGGAGTTTTGTGTTACACTTCCTGACATCTCATTCCTTTCAGTGCGGGGGGAGGTTGTGGGAGAAGTTGATTCTTCCAGTTGATTTACAAGGTTTGGTGTGTGTGGGGGAGTATGCTACAGTTGAGTTTCTGTGTGGGAGGTTACCGGTTCGGACAACGTCCGGTGTAGCAACATGACCCGTGCGCTATTCCTTTATAACCCCTTCCCTCTTCTCACATCCTCCTTCCTTCCTCACACAACCATCCAACTCCCAAAATGCCGGTCGATCACACCAACAACCTCACTCTTTCCATCCTCCACCGCGCCTCTCTCGGCAACTACGCCATCAACGCGCAATCCTGCTACGATGCACAGTCCGTCGTTGCTCTCGTCCGAGCCGCCGAAGCCTCCCAATCCCCCGCATTATGCCAGTTGTTCCCTGTAACAATGGCACAATTCGGCAAACCTTTCCTCCAATTTTGCCTCGACACATGTCACAACGCTTCCGTCCCTATCTCCGTCCACCTCGACCACGCCGCATCTCACGAAGACATCGAACGTGCCCTAAGCTGGGCAGAACAAGGCGTAGCTCTCGACAGCATCATGATCGATTGTTCCCACTTTGATACTGACGAGGAGAATATTGCCATGGCTAAACCGTATGTGGAAAGAGCGAACAAGATCGGTATGGCGGTGGAGGTCGAATTGGGAAGACTTGCAGGTGGGGAAGCGGGAGTGAGGGTGATTGAAGAGGGGATGTTGACAAAGCCGGAAAAAGCGGAGAGGTTTTTGACAGAGTTAGGTGCGCAGATGTTGGCTCCTAGTATTGGAAACATTCATGGAAGGTATGTCAACCCTCCAGAGTTTAGGCTGGAGTTGCTGGAACAGCTGCAGAAACAGGTAGGACCGGGAACAAAGGCGAATTCGTATCTGGTTCTGCACGGAACGGATGATTTGCCAGATGAGCTGTTTAGGGATTGTGTGGAGAGGGGGGCGGTGAAGATCAATGTGAATAGTTGGGCGAGGGATCCTCAGGTGGAGTATTGGGCAAAGAATTTGGAAACGGGTGCGCTGAACGAGGTTTACGATGGAGGAATGCAGGAGTTCGGCAAAGTTTGTAAGAGGTTCTTTGAGCTACTTGGCTCTGCAGGTAAGGCTTAGAATAGGAGTTACCGCACACATCTCGTGGTTACAAATGCAATGACAACAGTGCTTTGAATTGATAAGGACGAAGTGTGAGTGTAATGCTATTGTCAAGAAGAATGAGAATTGTCGTGAGGGAGGGAAAAGCTAGATCCGCTCAGCAACTTTCCCATCACGCAATCTAAGAAGAGACCCGAATGTAAGTGGCCATTCAGTCTCATAATGACTAACCAACACCATCGCCATCTCTCTTCTCTGTTTCAGATCCTCTTTTCTCTCCTCCTCCGTTACGCCAATGGGAAAGTTTTCAGGATGATCGATAAACTCCCTAGTACGTTCCACCTGCCTTTTATCCATCCCTTGAAACGGTTCATCCAGCACCAGCACTTGTGGATTGCCCACCACAGCACGAAGGAAAAGCACCACCGCTTGCGAACCGTTACTCAATTCGCTAAAACCTCGATCTGAGAGCGATTTCACATCTTCGCCACCACCCTTTCCCGCGGTACCGTGAGAAAGCGCAGCACCCTGCGGACTCTTGATCAAGTCGCCGAACAAGTTCAACAATGCATATACCCTCTGCTTCTGCTTGTCGTTGTACTTTCTTCTTGTAAAGACGTTTTCGAATCCAGACGCAACGACTTCTCCCACAGTAAGCCCGCCTGCAGCGAGGGATTTACGGGGGAAAGCGTTGAAGAGTTCGGGGGAAAGATGTCCTAGACGCCGGTTAAGCAGTGTTCTTGCGTTGGAAGGATGATCACGTGCTTGTCCGAAAAGAGAGAGGGAGGAAGAGTCGAAAGAGAAAGACTTGGGATGGTCACCGAGCAGAAGTGCCAGAAGGGTGGTTTTACCGGAACCGTTATCGCCGGCTAGAACGAGGCGGTCACCGGGATGGATATTGAGATCGATACTATCGAGGACGACTTTGGAGCCGTATTGGATGGAAACGGATTGGAGAGAGATGAGAGGTGGATGCGAGGCGTTGCCTCGACCGATGTTGGAGTGAACGTTGGAGCGGATAACTTCAGGGCCACCTTGAGTTGGTTCACTTTTGGCCAACGATGAAGCTGCGGTGACGCTGGATCCATTTCGTGGGCCGAGGGAAGTGATCTGCCCTTCATCATTCACTCGAAGGATATGGGTGACGAGGTCGGGGACAGTGTCTTGTTCGCGAAGTACCAACACCAGCCTTGGTCTCCTTCCAGCATGCAGTTCTGCGAACAAATCGCTCAGCTTTGTTCTCGTAGTTGCGTCAATGCCAGAGAAAGGCTCTTCTAATACGACGAGCTCTGCACCCGTGATCAAGCTACTCAAGATCCTCGCTCGTCTCGTTTGACCGTTCGAAAGCGCAATGACTGGCCTGTGTAAAAGCTCGTCTGTGATGAGCAAGAGCGGTGCCATTTGCTTAATCACCTGATCTGCCTTGTGTGCTTTTGCTACTGCATTTTGTCTCTCAGCGTCCGACTTGTATTTGAACAAACCCACCTGATCGGCTGACGCCTTTGCGAAAGGATCCGGCACCAGCTTTTGAGCAGCTACAAGCCCGACGGGACAGTCGAGCAGATCCATCAGTCGCTCGTATAGTGTGATTCTGTCTTCATCGCGAATGGCACCGTATCTGGCTGCGTAGTTGGTGAACTCGCCAGAGGAAGAGGAAGAGCCCATCTTGGTCGCGAAGGAAACGTGTTTGATGGCATGGCTTGCGGGCCGTGGATGTGCATCTGGGTTTACCGGGTCCAAGAGAAAGGGGTGTGGTGGTGGGTGTTGCAAGTTGGACGGAGCTTTGCGAGGACGAAGACGACCAGCAAGAATGTCGATGAGTTCACGACGAACGGCACCACCTTGTTCGGAGGCAGGGGCGATGATAGCCCAGCACTCATCTTTACCTGCGTCATTGATTGTCCAATCTAGTGTAGGGGTTGAAGAGAGTTCGAGACTTTTGAGTTGGGCATTCTGAAGCTTGAGTAAAGGTGGAATGGCAGATGTGCTCGTGGAGGAGAAGCGAGGAGTCGATGTCAAGATGCGTTGGCTTGAGACATCCAATCGAGTGGAGTAGAGGCTAGTGCGAGATGCCCTGCGAGATACAGCTCGCAGAGCTGCTATCATTGAGCGCATCTTGTTCGAGCTATGCTATCGCTACTGTACAGTTGTCAATCGCGACCACATGTAGAGATGATGTCGAAGGGCCGGCGAGCATGTCAAGCTTTGTGTGTTCACTTTGGAAGAATTGGATTCTCCCCACTTTCGAGTCCTCGGCAATCAAATCGGGAATCAAACCGCTCTATTCACCGAATCATTGACCCGTGGGGAGAAGGAGCAATCTGATGTTAGTCGTCCATCGGGTTCTCCCGTCGACGATTTTCATCGATCCGAGTCAGCTATTGTTCCCAATCAACAGGACCGGCTTGGCTTGATGCAGGAACACTATAGAATCCACCAAGCCCTTCCGAACCTACAGAGCCGCCGTACATTGCAAAGACCGTTGAGTGAAGTGAGAGTGGAAACCGGTCAAATGGAGCTAGAATATCCGGTGGCACCCACTATCACGAGTTACCACCTCTGCTGAACTCGCGGCTCCCATCTCATTGCTTTGGCTGCAGTTCAGAGTGCATGCATGGCGTGCATGAGGCGTTTGGAACCCTGCACCGCGGCTACGGTAAAGTTCCTATTATCGATGCACCAAATCCCGTTGCGCTGCTGTGACCTATGAGTTCCGTTCCACCGTCTGGGTCCCAGCTCGCACTTTTCTATTGCTTGTTTACTCGGTTGAACGACCTGTTGCGAGGCTCGCCACATCTTTGAATCCAGTCCCCGGTGTCATTCTTGCAGATCTGCAGACAATCAAAAAGGGCAACATGGAGGTAGCTGCATCTTGGCGACCCTAGCGAGGCGCAGGTGTCAAACTCTGGAGGGTTGATGTTGCCGAACATTGCATCAGTTCGTTCCGGAAGTTATTCGCAAGCTTTCCGATGACCCCCGAAAATGGTCTTAGCCTTGCAAAGGTGAGGAGCTGTAGCATCGGGTTCAGTTGTGAAGAAATGATCATATACTTGCTCCACGACCACGATACAAGCCCGATTCAATTATACTGCATGGAAAAGGAAGCTTGGTTAGTGGTGATCACCTATGACGGCGTGTTCCCGTCCAAATTAAATGTTCCCAGGAACAAAAGCAATGACGAGTGGGAAATTGAAACAATGCGCTAAGAAGAAAAAGTCAGAGGGGACGGATTTCGGTTAGATTGGAGACCTTTCCTGATGTCAGCAAACAAGGTTCTTATTGTGTTGGTCAATGTCGGAGAGTCTACGGTGTCTCGTGGCTACAAGAGTACAAAGTGAGGCGGCAAAGGCAATTTTGTCGATGAGCGTATATTTGGCTGCTAAGCGAGCCAAAAGTGGGGAAACCCGAACAAACGGTCGAACTCGAAGCATTATTCGCTCGACTTCATCACATCGATTTATGCTGTCTCTTCGCTCTTTACCCTTCTTCTTCGCAGTCATCATCATAGCTCGTGTTGATCATGATCATCGATTCCGCTCATCGAGTAGAACCTCACTATGTCGGCTGTTCCGTTTATCATGACTTGTGTGAGTGAATTGTGATGTGAAGCAGCTGGCGATGCCTTTGTCGGCGTCACAGACACTGTCGTCGGCTAGATCCCGTAGTGGAAAACGCAAGACCTTCCGAGACCACCCAGCACTCGAGCACAAGAAGAAAAGGAGGAGGAAAGAGACAAGAAAGCGCATAAAATTCGAGTCGGCTCCAACCGAGAGTTTCAGCTTGAAGAGGGCAGCAGGGAGAACATTAAGGGCTGAGGCTGCTGACTGCCAAAATTTGAGCTCACACTCAATCTCAGCTCGCTTTCACGTTTTCGAGTTGAGTGCTGATTTTCATTTTGGCGAAAAAAGTGACTTCATAGGCGTTCGTCGTTCCATTCCGAAAAATTGGACTGTGGAGGCAAACAGCGGCGGAAGAAGGCAAGGTGGCAGAGGCACGGAGCACGGAGCACGGAACAGCGGCTGTCATGCAACTCAAAACAGCCTCACTTTCTCTTCTCTCTCTTCGTGTTGCGCTGCGAATGACGAGAGGGCGCTTGAGCCGTCAATGGTACCGCCGCCATTCTGTTTTCGAAATCTGGAGTGTGCGTGTGTCTGTGTGTGTGTATGTGTGTGACTTTGTGGAGACGAAATGCGAATTGACCGTTCTCGTGCCTGTTGACAAACGATGTCCATCTTGACAATTCCTCGAAACTTTCCATATAAGTGAAGCTCGCCCTTGTCGGCTTTGCCTACACCTTCTACATCATCGTATCCGCCTCAAGAACGACTAAGCCGCCGCCGCCATCATGTCGTTCCAAGAAAAGGCATCCGACTTTTTCGCTCAGCTAGCTGGCAAAAGCACTCACTCCAAGCTTGGTTTCAAGCTTCTCGCTTCCGACCCTGTTCTCGACACCGCACGCAACTTTGGCATCAAGGTCGTCGAATATGATATTCCACCTTACCCGCTCTTCACGGCTGGTATCATTGCCATTCGCATGCTCAGCTTCCTAGTCGGTTCCTCTTTCGTCGCCTACGTGCTGTACCACAAGGTTGCGGTAAAGTCGCAGGCAGGTAAATGGTTCTCGATTCTCAGCTTGATCCTCTCGCTGCTAGCATGGCCTTTGGTCACGGGTCGATCCGGTGTCATGCTTTTGGACTTTTGGCGTCCTGCCCTTGGTTTCCGTTCCTGCTTGCTCGTTTGGGACATTTTCCACATTCGTACCTACGATGAAGTCAAAAACTGGTCATTTGCTCGCTTCTTTGCTCAGCTCTGGACTTTCCCCAAGGAGCTTGACGAGATCGCTGAGCGAACTGCTGAGGAAGGCTACGAACGTAATGCTCGTGTGGAAAACCTCAAGGGAATGCCCAAGGTCGCCATTGAAGCCATTGCCATGTTCGGTGCACTTTACTTTATCCCTCCTTACGAACTTACTCGCAACATGAGCCAGTTCGCCTACCACTGCTACTGCGACGCTCTTGGTCTCTGCATTCTCATGGCTCTTGCTCTCTTCGGTGATGGCTTGCTCAAGCTCTTTGGTATTCTCATCAACGTCGAGATGGCCGACATGTTCGAAAACCCTCTTGGTACCACCAACATTCGACTCTTCTGGAGCCACTGGAACCGTGCTATTGCCGCTGTGCTTCACCGTGTCGTCTTTGGTGGCGGAAAGACCAAGACTTCAATCCGCAGGAGAAAGGCTGAAGCAGCCGCTGCCAAGAAGCGCTTCTCTCACATGGACGGCATGTCCGAGACCGATGCCGGTCACACTTCCGGTGAAGACGAACACGCCAACTCCAACGGTAAGCGTCGTGGAGGTGGCAACGCTCTCAAGCCTCTCTCCCAAGTCAACGGAAACGGTAATGCCAACGGCGGTGATCTTCGAAAGCGCAACAACGCCTCTAACAGCAACAAGACTAACGGTAATGCCTCTGCAGGTGCCGCTGCTGGTGCTCCCGCCAAGAAGTCGTCTTTCCTTCCCAAAGCAGCCGCCGCCATCATCACTTTTGGCATGTCTGGTATCTTCCACGAACACATCACCTACTTCACCCTCGGTTTCGCCAACGGTGAAAACTTTGTCTTCTTCCTCCTCAACGGTGTCGCCACTGTCACTGCGACTTGGTTCAAGCGTACCTACCCGGAGTTGAACGCAAAGATCCCCACTTGGCTGTCGGTGTTGATGCTCCATGCTTTCTTCCTGGCGGTGATTCCTCTGTTCTGCTCTCCTTTCATTAGGAGTGGATTCTTCGTTCAGTTGGAAGCACTTAGGTACGAATTGATGCCCATTAGGGAACGACCTCGTGGTAGCTTCGTCTACTTGTTTGGACAGTAGATGGTTGCTGATCTTTGATCTTACTGGATGGAAGTTGTTAAAATTTTGTCTTCTGTCGTTTCTCGCTACTCTCACTTTACTCCTTTATTTCTCTTGATGTGGTCTTCAGACTACATCAGACACTCGTTTTCGCTTTGTTCTCGACTCTGTTCTAAAAAAAAACTTGCGTTTCGTATACCTAATACCACCTTCTGTTCCTGTCGTAGCAGTCAAGGCTTAGAATGTGATTCCAGTGCTATTGATACGATACTGAACGAAACAGATTTGTGAGGCGGAGCGAATGAAGATCGGGCGTGAGAAATCGGGCAAGTTGATTGTTTTTGTTTTTCACGCATCATCGAAGCGTTTGGGGGGAATTGCCCCGCATTTGGCGTGGTGGAGATCTGCAACTTGCGTGTGTGTTTGGCCGCGGGGCATTTTTCTCTCTTGTGACTTTCCTATTTTGGCTTTCTTTTTTTTTTGATCATCGCTTCGTTGTCTTCATCATCCACAACATCCACCTTTATTCAAGATGAAGTTTTCCGTCATTCTACTATCTTCCTCCATCCTTTCGGTTTGCGCTGCTGGGTTGGAGAAGAGGGATGGAAGTACCATCACGGTTCAAACTACACAATTCAACCCGGCGCTTACAAACCAAGGTGGAACCACCAATCTTGCAGGAACTTTCAACGTTTCTCCCCTGGCTACATCGACGAGTTATGCTTTTCAAAGTTTGAGTCAAACTAGCACTTTTGCTATAGGTCCTGTCGCCACTGCTGCTTCCAACAATGCAGGTGGTGGTGGAAACGGTGGTGGGGGTGGAAACGGTGGGAGTGGAGGTGGGAATGTAGGTGGTGGAACAGTGGTTGTTACAGCTACAGCTCCAACTACTACGGTTAGAATGCCATCCAGTACCGGAACTGGGGTTAGTGGAGGTAGTGGTGTAGCAACCGCTTCAAATGGTTTACCAAGTCTAGCGTTGGGTTCCACAAATGCTGCAACAGCAGGAGGCAGATCGAATGGAGTGGAGATTGCAGTCACAGCAGTTGTAGCCGCAGTGTTGTTGGCCGCTACAAATGTCCTCTAAACCCCAAGACAGATTCATTTCGATCACAAAGATACCCCACCCCTCCCTCCTCACGGAACGTCTAAACACACTCTTTCAATACCTCCACTCCTCGCAAGCCATCCCTTTCGACTTCACATCATTCCATGATTTCTCTTCTCAGTCTTGAGGCACATTCATTGCCATGCTTAGCGTTAATACATTCCCTTTTTCCTACTTCTCTTGACGTATTGCGCTTCGTATGCTGCTGCAAAACCTTGAACAAAAACCTGCAAGATTTTGGTTCTCAAGCCTTTCTTCACACTTGCTCAATCCGTCTTCAGAGGTCAAGGCTATTTGCACGGCTCGAATCAGGCAAATATACATGCATAAAGTTTTGAGCATCATCTATTCTAAAATCTATCAATCTCTATTAGGCCTCCTTATCACTATCTGGAGGACTAGGCAAACTTTTTGTTGGATCCTTGATATAACTTTTCGCCAACATTGACTCGGGGACGTCGTTCCATCCTCCGACATTTCTGGGCGGGATATACGCTGATCTTTGCACCGAAGTTGGTGGGGTAGGGGCAGATTGTGCTGCGGCAAAGTGGTAGCTTTGTGTTGGTGGAGCTGAGTTCGGTGCTGGCCAATGAGCTCTGTTGTGGGCAGGGGTGGAAGTGAGAGGGAGGATGCCGTTGGGTAGAGATTCTTGTTTGCGAGAGACTTTTTTCTCTGCTTGGCTGACGTCCTTTTTCGTTTTGCTATCGTTGTACATCCATAGGCCATAGAAGGTGAGGGCGATTCCGAACCATTGTAGCAGTGTGACTGCTTGACGGAACCAGATGATGGCGAGAACGATGACGAATACTCGTTTGAGTAGGGATGCGATTGAGTAAGTGACGGGAGAGACCATCGAGAGGACGTTGAAAGCTAGAATGTTCTGCGCAAAATGGACCAATCCATTGCAGAGCAAAAGCCAAAGAACAAGACCACCTCGGCCCTGCGGGAAGTACTCGTTGGAAGTCCAGGAAGGGTTGAACAGCAAACTTGATCCATCGTAATACAGCGCCATGGGGATCATAAGGACGATACTGCAAGCGGAAGAGTAGAAGAGAATGTTGATCTTGTCCATCTTTTCGCTGTCTGTTCCAGGAATCCCTGCGTCCTTTTCTCCTTTCCTGAGCAGCTTCTTCGAGTAGATGTTCTGAGCAACAAAGACAAAGGTAGATGCAAGCGCAGCGGAGAATCCAACAATGTCGTCTGCGTTGAAAGCAAATCCGGTGCAGGCCATCATCACTCCGGCTGTCAGAGGGAATAGCGAGAGATAGGTTTGCGAGCTGTAGGTGACGTTGAAGAGATAGGTATAGCTGAGCACGGTAAAGAGGGGAGATAGAGCTTTGATCGTGTGTACTGTAGAGACAGGGACGCGGGAAATGGCGAGAGAGGAAAGGGCTTGACCGAGAACATTGAAGAATGCGAGTTGGCCCACCTCTGCGACACGCGAGAAGGAAGGTTTGACGAGACGAGTGAGAGCTCGGTTGCCGAGAATCCGAGGAGAAGCACAGATGAAACAGCAGAAGTTGACGAATGCAAAGTGTATCAAGGTCAAAGTGACCGGGTATGGAAAAGCTGGTGGTGGCCGAGCAGCGGTAGGATCGTGTGCGTCAATTCTTGGTTTGGAAAGAAGGGCTTTGGAAGTGTTTGAGGATAGGGATGAGGAGGTATACCATGCAAGACAGCCAATGACGAAGAGTAGGGTGGACTTTGATGGTGCAGCTCCAGCATTCTCCCAAGACATTGATCTGACATGGTTACTTGATCCTCCTTCTCCACCATTTGCAAGATCTGATCGATTGCGGTTGAAGAGTCGTGGACGGTCGAAACTACGCCTGGGCTTGTCGTTGGATCGCCATGATGCGGTAGGAAGAGAAGTGTTGGATCTTGAAGAGAAGGACGATACGGCTTCTAATGCTCGCGATCTTACGCTCGAAAGCGCTGCGTTCATCGTTCCGAAAGCTGAGTCACTTTGTGTGACGTTCGCCGTGAGATGATGTATAGATGATGGTGATAGGTGACGGTGGAAGAGGTAATATGAAAGTGGAAACGATTTGAATGCTGTTTGAAACACAATTCGAAGCTGTTGTGAGAGAAATGGTGAGTTCCAAAAACGTGGCTTCGGCAGCGCCGACAGCAGCAGCAGCGCACAACGGTACAGAAAGGGTGTCCATCTGGAATTGCACCGATGCGCTGCTGTGCTGTGGGACTTGGGACTCGAAATGCGAATCACGAAATTCGCACAATTAATCAAAATCCCACTTCTCCGAGCCTTAATTTTTCCGCGAACAGCCACAACACACACTCACACTTTCACATAACTCTTCGCGTTCAGAGACCAACACTCGGACTAATCAGCCGCACCTGCATCATGTGCTGCTGCTGATGCTGCTGCTGATGCTGATGCTGATCTGCCGCCCATACATTTGACGCTGCAAGAGCAATCCCGCGGCTGGCGGTGCTGGTGCGTTTCTTTGGAATTCATCACCGGCCTTGCCCTTTCCTTTCAACGATGAGATGAAAGATCCGTATCAGTCCCGATTTGATCTCTGCTTGTTATGATTGGGGGCGAATGAAGAATGTTAGACCGTGCCATTTTTGCAGCAGCATAGTATGGTTCGGCGACTTTTCAGCAAGTGACAAGGGTTCCAACGTGGAAGGTCGTGTTTCACTTCCACCACCAGATACCCCATCTTTCTGATACTACCTTAAAAGCTCCGCCTGTTTCTGTTACTGCCACCGTCACTGCAACCATCTTCAACTGCACTTTAGACGCCTCACTTCTTCTTCTCCGATACCATCCTGGCTGGGGCTCTGGCTCCATCACCTTCGCTGCGGATAATGCTATAAGCCTCGCTGTGCACAGACCTCATCACCGCAAAAAACTGAACCGCCCTGCACAGCACAGCAAACATGGCAACCGCAACATCACACAATAAGAAATCCTCGGCTGTCAAACGCATTCTATCGGAAGCACGCGAACTCGCCTCGGATCAATCCGATCTCTACACCGCCTCGCCTTTAGAAGACAACATCTTTGAATGGCATTTCACCCTTCGTGGACCAGCCAAAACCGAATTCGAGTCGGGTCTATATCATGGTCGAATCATCTTGCCAGCAGAGTACCCCATGCGACCACCCAATCTGATGCTTCTAACACCTAATGGTCGATGGGAGCTCAACAAGAAAATCTGTTTGACTTTTACTGGGTTTCATGAAGAGATGTGGCAACCAGCATGGGGGATAAGAACAGCATTATTGGGTTTGCAGACTTTCATGACGGCAAAGGCGGAAGCAGCAGTGGGAATAGGCGCATTAGATTATCCAGTGCAAGCGAGAGAGAGACTGGCGAAGGAGAGCAGATCGTGGAAGTGTGACATTTGTGCAAAGACGACGTTGGAGATGATGCCCGATCCAGATCCAGAACAGGAGAAAAGGGAAGAAGAAACTCTGCCAGAGGGTTTGATGGTCGATTTGGACGCAGAGTCTCGTAAGCAAGCGCAGAAAGATGCTTCTTCTTCCTCGAATGTTGAGATGGCACCAGCATCGACTGTCTCGTCATCTCGGGTGGAAGAGCCAGTCACTTCATCACCTCCAGCACAACAAGCTAGCGCATCGGCAATCCCGAACCCCCCTTCTGCAATAATTGCACCTGCTGCCACTGCACCAACCACTCAGTCACAGTCCCAATTGCAGCCAAGACGAATCGCTCCCATGGACATTCCGGCTGTTCCGCAGCGCACCTCGTCATCAACAGTTTTCTCCGGCCAAGCCACCGCTCCAAGACCATCTACAGAAGGGGACCGCATCTCGTCTACCGCACAGAAACTCGCTCTCATCGATAACTGCATCAAAGCACTCGGCGTTTTCGTTGCTCTTCTTATCCTCAAACGTCTCATTTAGTTCTCAGCATTTCGCATACCATCACCCTTCGTACCTCGCATATCTTTCTCAGTCTCTCTGTCTCTCTGCATCACAGTCTCGCTATTGCAATATGTCACCATTTCGGCTGAGCCGACCATCAATTCTTGTCGCGTGATTGCAAGGCTGTACACGTCCCGTAAATGAGTCAAGTTTTGGAGTCAAGCGAGGCTCGAGACTGAACAAAGTCGTAATACCTCTTTGGTAAGAAGCCAACTCTTTCTCCTGAAGTACCACCATCTTGAACTTGCTCGACCACTTCGTCTTTGGTGAGTTGACGGATTTGAACTTCTTCGAATGGTGCTTTGAAGGTAACCCGAAAGACAGGGTGGTGTTTGCCCTCGCCTTCGCCATTTGTTCCATGAGCAATGTGATTGGAGATAGTCTTACGTATGAACGAGAGAATCTGGTCTCCGAATCCCAAACTATCTTTTGGCTCCCAAACTGAGTGCTCTCTGATAAGTGCTCTACCAGCTTCATCGTATCTTCCTGCGATTGGCTGTCCTGCTCGAACCATTCGTGGGATTCGCAGCGTCTCGAACTCCTGATGAGTGGTGAGCATTCCATGGTGATCCCGGAAGCCGACGACGATCTTGCTAATGCCGAGGAGATACGACTGGAGGAAGAACTTGAGAAGCTTCTTTTCGAATCTGTCTTGATCACTGATGGCTTTGCCTGGGTTGCGATGGTATGGCGTCATTTGCATTGATGTTTTCAGTTCGACCAGTTCTTCACGTCCAGAGGTGGGATTGCGTGAGACCGCATCAACTTCACCGCCAATGACTAGTCTGTTGTCGCCTAACTTGGTTTTAACGACTTGACACCATTGGACGTTGTTATTCACGTCTCCGGACCAGCCTGGAGGATGAGACAAGACGCTTCCCTCTCGAGGAGTGGCTCGAAATGGTTCGTTGACCTGAGCTTCTTCATCCACTGTGCAGTAGCTTTCGAAAGAATATCCGTAGTAGGTGAAGCGCTGCATCATGGGATCTGACTCTTTTTTCTGCTTCTCGGCCTCTTCGGCTGCTGAAGTGTAGTCTTCCAGATATAAAATTCCATCGACCATCATCGCATTTAGTTGCAAGGGGTCTGGATAACGCACATCGCTGGTCTGGTTGAACGCAGTGCAGATCTTGGTGATGATGCCTCTCCACGTCACCACATCAGCACGTCTTCGTTCCTGGTCGAGCTCATCACGCTCTACTTCCGACGCAGCAGACTCCGTTCGATGCTGCAGAGCGACTACAAGGCCATCGAGATGTTCTGCCACTTTCTCGTCCCGTTGGATGAAGCGCTCAAATCCGTAGTTCAGATCGGCACCGAAATGAGGTGGCGCTCTATTGCCTTGCTTCGGGTGTCGATTGGTGTAGGGAGGTGGTCCTCTGTAGTGCTTCTTGCTACGATCATCCTGCCACTGCTTGCGTTCGCCATCCATCGAGAACGAGCAGAAGGGAGCTGGTTGCTGAAACAGCGGTGGAGCGGAGAACGACGTTCCTGCCACTCTAGGATGCTTGAGTGTCGCTATTATACTTTGATCGGACATTGCTTCAGAATCGATCCCCTGAGCAATTCTCTTGGCGGGAGGTATGGGTTGCCCATCGATGCCATCGAGAGGCCTTTTATCTGGCATTGTTCGTGGACCAGCGACGCAGCTGAATCCACGAATGCGCGGGATTCAGCGGCTCAATGCGTTGTATCTTGCCATCGATGGCGTGACGGATGAGAAGATTAGGGTTCGGGGCTAATGCATGTGCTGCGCCATTGAGCACCACTTCATTCCGGTAAGTGGATTGGCTGGATACTGGTGGTGGTACGGTGCGCAGGAGGATAACGGTGGCATGTCGGTGCGGCAAGAAGAGTCGATTTTTGTGCGCAACTTTATTTGTCCGCTTTTTCACTTTCTCCACTTTTTTCTCGCTTTCGCTCAAGCACAGACAGGGTCCAAACTTCCAAAATTCTTCTGGCTTTCTCAAGATTGCTTTTGCGAGACGATGTGATGCTACAGAGCGGCTTCAGGAGATCCTCTTGGCCATCTGCAAACCGCTGTATGAGAATCCGCACTTTTCATAGAATGCTATCACAGCGAGAAATGGAAGACAGGTATTGAAGTGTCAGCTAGGGATGCTCGTGGACTATCTTGCTAGCCGGGGATGAATGGATGGCTGGTACTTACGTTTCTTCTCATCACTGCAGTTCAGAATGATATTACTGCATCCCTTCGATTCAGCGATCTTCATTACTGTCTGGACGATGATCTTGCCCAATCCTTTACTATGCAGCTTGGTGTTGACGACGATATCTTCTACGTGACCGACGCGTGTCAAGCCGCGGAAGAATTTGAGCTCAACAACGATCGTGCCCATCGCTACAATCTGGTCCATTTCTTTGTTGATGATGACGATGGGAAAGTATGTGCCGTTGGCGGAAACCATGGCTTGGAAGCGATCGCACCATGCTGCTTCACCAAGATCAGGAGTTTCGACAAGACACGAGAGTACTTCGGTGAAGCCACGGTGGTAGTCTGTCGATGCTAGTGGTCGGAGCTACATCACCACATGGGAAAAGGTGATGAAACAGTCGGAAGGGTTAGTAAGCTGCAAGGATGCGATGAGGAGTTGTAGGTTCAGATTCACCTCGTACTCATCGCTGAGCGATGCAAAACATTCCTTTGGGATCTCTTCTGCTGGAAAGGCGAGCTGTAGCGGTGAGCTCTCTTGGACCGACGGCATCTTCGTTATTCGTTTTCGATAAGACGAAAGAAAGTAAGTTGATGATGTTGACAATGTTGATGGAAATGGAGATGATGATGGAAGAGGCAACGGTGAAGTCCGTATCACGACTTCAGTCCTTGCCGAAGAGCGACATGTCCGGTTCCCGCGGTCTTCTCGCTCATCGCCGTTGCGTTTCCGTCGGTCCGACACAGACGTCGACCACGCCATTGCCGCATAAAGTGGAGTGCAACACCTAGTTACTGTAACGCTTAGACACGATTGCGCTCGACTGCGTCACTTACATATTCTCTACCTCATCTCTGATCGTCGCAACTACAGGTAGAGCCCACGACGAGAAACAAGCGGTCGTGCCGTATCGTATCTTTGAGCAAAGCAACATGTGACACTTTCCAGGAGGTCGGACAGTGCTCGGCTATCGTTACAACATATTGTCGGACCGATGTGACCGACGGTATCATATCAGAGCTTCCACCACGAGTTATGCTCTTGCCCTGGTTTCGACTCTGCCTTGCATGAGAGGCGGAACTGCAGAGACCCTTGCATTTCATTCTTGGAACAAAGAGCAGAATCGCTGTCAAAAAAAAAAGAAAACCCAATTTACCATTTTGACAGCACTTCGCCCTGGGAAAAGGATCCTTTTTCATTCTTCTCGGCCACCGGTCCACAAACACAGTGCCGCTCCTGGCCGTCCTCCTCCTCATCCTCATCCTCTGGTGGAAGACACAAAGGGCAATCGTACGTCCGCTGGTGACCGCCCGGCCGTCCGACCGTCGGTCAATACACTCTCCTCCCTCACTGCGATTTGTATTTGCAAATTTGGGCCCCCACACGCGAGAGAGCGAGCGAGCAACATGCTTGCTGCAAACGCGCCCGTGTTACCCCATTCCCGACCGATATATGTATCTTATCTCACCCTTTCCCTCGCTTCCCCGGACTCTGTACGCTGTGCTACGAGTTGGCCGACATGTGACAATGCAGTCGGCGAGACATGAGAGATAAGAGGTAGAACAGCAGAGATGTTTCATCTCTACAGTCGCGTGCGTTTCAGGAACAGTTGCAGCGGTCGAGTCTGCTTGAGGTGTTCTAGTGAGTTGCTTAAAAGAACACCACTTCGACGTCTTCTATCCTTCTCCCCACACCCTCCATCGACTGCTCTGAACTTCAACCATCCCTCCTGCCTGCCCTAGACTACCAGAGCCAGGTGCAGAATCAACAGCCTAGAGCACGTGCTCCTTTTCCCACCTCCCACTTCCTCCTCGTCCTCCATCAACTCGACCTTCCCTTCCTTCTAGAGGGTTTGAACCACAATGTTGGTCGACTACAACGACGTCGCCCGCATCGACGCCGACACTCGTGATAGGCTCATCGAAAAGTTCGGTGACCGCTATGACGAAGTTGTCGAGCGCTCCGCTCGTTCTACAAAATGGCAGACCTCTGCTAACCTTCGCGAAACCTTCAGACGATGGCCAATGTCTGTTACTTGGTCAGTCCTCTTCTCATTAGCCATCGTGCAAATAGGCTACGATTCGAGCGTGCTCTCGTCCTTCTTTGCTCAACCGGCTTTCACGCAAAAGTTTGGCGACTGCAAGCCCGCAGCCGATGGTTCGCTCAATTGCGAGATTTCCGCCCCTTGGCAACAGGGTCTTACCAACGGAGCCTGGATTGGAGGTATCATTGGTCTTCAACTTGCTGGTAGTGCTGCTGAACGTCTCGGCCATCTCAAGATCATGATGATCAGCACTGTTCTCATGCTTTCCTTCGTCTTTATTCCTTTCTTCGCGACGAGTTTACCCATCTTCCTTGTGGGTCAGATTCTGATGGGTATCCCTTGGGGTGGATTCCAGTCGCTTGCTTCTGCTTATGCTTCCGAGATCTGCCCCGTTTCTCTTCGTCCTCTGTTGACTACGTATGTCAACCTTTGCTGGGTTTTCGGACAGCTTCTTGCAGCAGGTGTTCTTAGGGCTACGGTGGTGAGGAGTGATGTTTGGGCTTGGAGGATTCCTTATGCTCTGCAGTTCTTCTGGCCTTTCCCCGTTTTCATCACCTGTCTGTTTGCACCTGAATCTCCCTGGTGGCTCACTAGGCATGGCAAGCACGAACAGGCTTACAAATCGATCGATCGAGTGCTGAGCAAGACGGGTCTCACTCCCGAAGCGGCAGAAGAACTGGTCAAAGACTACCAAGCCATGGTTCAGTACACCGAAGCGATGGAAGCGATCAACGAGAAAGAAAACACACTTCAGAAGAAAAACCGCTACATCGACTGCTTCAAGGGCGTTGATCTTCGTCGAACTGAAATCGCTTGCTGGGCTTGGCTGATTCAGATTACCTCCGGTGCACCTCTGCAGGGATTCTCAACGTACTTCTTCAGTCAGGCTGGACTCTCGACCATCAACGCTTTCAACATGTCGATGGGAATGTATGCTCTCGGTGCGGTGGGAACCATCATGTCTTGGTTCCTGATCAACAAAGTTGGTCGAAGACCCATGTATCTGTGGGGTCAGGCAGCTATGTTTACCACCATGTTGATCACTGGTATCCTTGGATTTGTCAAGATGAGCAACGGTGTTAGTTGGGCGGTGGGTGCGATGCTGTTGTTGTGCACTTTTGTGTACGATTTGACGATCGGACCTGTTTGCTTTGCTATCATTGCAGAGGTTTCGTCCACCAGACTTAGGAGCAAGACAATCGTGTTGGCTTGTAACACGTACAACATTGCACTCATCGTTGCCAACATCTTGCAGCCTAACATGCTCAACAGCGATGTCTGGAACTTGGGTCCCAAGACTGGACTGTTCTGGGCTGGAACTTGCGCAGTCTCAATGGTGTGGACTTACTTCCGTCTTCCAGAACTCGCCAACAGGTACGTCTTTTGACACTCGCGTGCACTCTCCAAGATCCAAAAGAGGGCAACAGTATACTGACAACAGCTTTTCATTTTTCCGTGTTCCTGAATCTCGCTATGTTGCTTTCGAATTTCTCTTTCGCACTCCGCCACGCTCGCGAAAAAACATACAAACAGGACATATGGTGAACTCGAGGTGCTCTTCGCTGCCAAGGTTCCTGCTCGCAAGTTCGCTAGTACTAGCATTGACCAGTTCACTACGATCGAGCAGGAAGTGGTGGCATCGGATGTGGAGAAGACGAGCGTCACAGAGGACAAGGTGGCTAGCGAGGATGGTCTTCCTGTTCACGAATTGAACAAGTGAAGAGGGAAGGAGGAAGGAGGAAGCGAGCAAAGAGACAAGATACAGTACAGCGGAGAAGACTCTTCCGAACGCTAGAAGTTAAGAGTGTGATTGGGTAGCATAGTTCGGTTTCTGTGCTGTGTGGCCATTTTTCTTTTCTCTTTCGATCACTTCGCTTTCGATTACCTGGATTTAGACCAACTTGTCATGTTCCATCAGATGATAGATACGTTATGGCCGCAATGCGATAGATACCCATATACAAACGCGAACGTGCAAAGTGATAACGGGAAACTGATAGGCGCAAGCAATGCCGATCTTGTCCCCACGACGGCAGGAGACCAGGGTAAGCGTTGGCGGACCGAGCTCGGTGTTGCCATAGCAATAAGCGAGGCCGAATCTGCACCATCAGCAATGAAGCCACACTCAGGTCTGGTGACCAAGGATTTAAAGCCAGAAGGGACTCGCATGAATGCAAGAGTTGACCGATCAATGCTGCTTTTCTTGCTTTCAGTCCTCAGACTCTCGCTTTGGCTCCTGCCATGTTTCCGCTTCTTGCAACCTCACCCAATCTCACACACAGGCTCTGTCTCTCTCCAGACCTTGTTTAACAGGCTGCAGATAGGAGGCCTCGCAAGATGCCGACGAGCTATAGTAGCTACTGTGAAGGGTCTGTGGTATCATGCTGTGGGGAGAATGGGTTTGGCTGGATTCATGCCCTTGTCCCAAATATGCGGTTGAGGGAAGACGAAATTTGGGGAAACACATGGGAGGATCTCTCCCCTGTCTCTCTCTCTCTCTCTCTCTCTCTCCCCCTTTCGCCCTTCTCTCTCTTCTTTAGCCGAGAATGCGAAAACAATCTTGTGTACAGTTGTTGTGGCACCAGACCACTCTTCTTTATCGCTTTTCATTTGCTTGATTCCGGTCCGATGTGGGGGCGACCAATCAAATTCTGTCGCTTTTCACTATCACTCTCACGCTTCTCCTTTTCTTCTGCCTTGCTACCACTGTGAAAGGGTTTAACGGAACTCGGTTCCTGCTATACAAGCCCTTCTTGCTCGCTGTATTTGGTCGCCGAGCTTCGTCCGTGTCCACTCCCGAGCTAAGCTCTCGACTTCACCATCATCATCTTTGCCCATCATCCGAGTATGAGCAATTCAACAGATCCAGCAAACGCATCCGCATCAGCAACGGCACCAGCTTCTAATCATGCAGGAGCAAGCGCTTCGGCAAGTAACACCTCCAATTCGCCCGAAAAACTCGACGAGGACGGCGACAGGCCCAAAAAGACTCAAACCTGCTTTCGTTGTCGACAGAGCAAGGTCAAATGCGTTTTCGAGGACAATGCCACTTCTTGTCGAAGGTGCTTGAGGTTGGGTGTCAATTGCGAGTTGCAGGGAAAAAGGGAACCACTCAGTTGGCAGATGAGGGTTCAGCATCAATTGGCCGCCTTGGAGGGCTCCTTGCAGAGCTTCATCGAGAAACAAATGCCCTCAAGTTCTGTGGTAGCTGATAAGCGAACTGGTTTTCCGAGAAGCAGAGAGAGTCTAACGCCGAATACAGGCATGGCTAGGGGAGATGCGGTAGAAGGCGCTAAGAAGAGAAGAAGGACCACAATGGGCGACAGTGGAGTGCATACCAGGACGCCTATGGGTGGCTACAGTCACTCTGGCACAGATGGTAGTCCAGTGTATGCCGAGGGAAACAGTGGAGGCAGTTCCAGCTATCCCAGCACCAGTCAGTTCTCTCCCAGAGACGCTGATCGACACCACCATGCCGCGGATACAAATGGTCTGCTTGACTCGATGATTGGCGGTCCCACACAAGCCTATTCCAACTCACCCAAACCAGCAATCGGAGGTACAACGCATCTCATGCCCCACCCACCCTCGTCCTCCGTCGCAGCCCCTGGCAGCGGATCACTGCAAGACGAGCCACCTATACTACCAGACGACGAAGTACCCACCACCTCAGAGCGCGCAGCATTCACAACAGAAGACGAATCCGATCAAGCATCCCGGCCTTTGTCCTCCATTCAGAAGCTTCGCATGTCAGTTCTCGACCACCGCAAGAAGGATCTCTCCTCTCGCCAGCCGACAACCTCGGCCGCCTATCCAAATCTCTATCGTCTCGCCACCTCCGATGTCGGCAGTAAAGATCCTCGACCTAATGTCATCAAACAGGATCTCGTCTCGCCCAGTGATGCGGTGGTGCTTTTCAGATTCTATGCCGAGTATTTGGATCAGTACAGTTTCGGCTTCCCGACGTATCGACCGGACGCGATCATGTCGCCCATGATCCTCTCTAGTGTCGTTGCTGTCGCTTCCCTGCATCATGCGCAACTCAACCGTCTACACATGGGACTCAAGGGAGATCTCATCGCCCGACTTCAAACCGATGATCCAAGCTTCCCGTGCAGCGACGTCTACGAGACCCTCTTCTCATCCTCAGCGCATCGCAACTCGCATCTCCAAACCAATTTGCACTTCGAGAAGGAACTTGACCCAGAGCTCGGCATCGGAGTCGAGGAGATCGTCGGCGCTAGTCTTTTCGCCTCTTGGTTTGGCGGCAAACGTGCTTGGATGGCTTCCCGCTTAGCTCGATGGTGGTCAGCAAAGTTCTTAAGGCAGCAACAACATCCAGCCATGATGACAATGGGCGAAATCATGTCGATCCTCCCCCCACCGAGAGATTTGGGTAAACAGGATCTGCTCAGGGTGTGGCTAAGTGCCTATGTCACAGAAATACATCAGGCGTGTATGGAAGGCACTCCATCGATCGCTGGGTTGAGCTCTCCTTATGCGGTATGCGATTCCTTGCAATACAGCAAGGGTCTTTCGCAGAGAACTACGCTTAGGGATAGAGTGTTGATCATGCACTCCAAGATCGCCTGGATTCTCAGCAAGGCTTATCACATTGCAGGTAGTGGATCGACCGATTTCAGCAGCAAAGAAGCCAACCCGACGAGTAAGGAGAGCCCTTCTCGTCGAAGCTGTGCTTCTTGTCGCGAAGGCTCCACTGCGGAAAATGCATCTTCTGCGGCTACAGGTGCGAGCGACGCATCTTCGTGTCTGCAATCCATTCTCGATGCTTTTGAAGAGTTGGACTCGTGTCAGGAGGAGATGGCAGGCAGGCTTGATGCAGATGCGATTGGGGAGTCGGAGAGTATGCTTTACCTCGATCTGTTCTTGGCGCGCGTGTTGATCGCTTCGATCGGATGCGACTTTTTGGACTCCACGCTTTGGGATGGCAGCTTGGGTCAAATCGGAAATGTGAGAGGACGAGGGGACAAGAGTACTGCTGAGGCCGATTTGCAGGCCCTTCGTAGCAGAACGCTGCGAGAGAGCTTGACCAGAGGCGTCGAAGGTGCCCTTCGATCCCTCGAGTTGGTTTGCTTGCCTACACTGAGCAACGGAGGAGCCCACAGGGACGGAAGAAGTCATTCAGTCTCACTCAATGTCCTGGTTCTGCCGCTTTGGTTCCACTGGGCCTTGACACGAGCGGTGCTCTTCCTGATGAACGGCCTCGCCGAATACCCGGAGCGTCTTCTGCCCAGAGACAGATCCAGGAGCGCAGAATTGATCAATATGTTCTTGGATCTCTATTCGAAGCATATTGGACACGCGAATATGGTTCTCAGCCACTCTAGCAACCGTCCCAGTGGTAAAGAGGGGAGTGGGTACGCATGGTCTCCGAGCGATGCTGATGCAAGAGATCACAGACATGGGTCTACAAGGGCTACCAACGGCGCCCCTATGGCTGGAGATGGAGCGGGAGCAGGACAGAGTGGATGGCAGCAGGGGTCAGCAGCAGGCGGTGGAGAGAATAGCATTCAGCATCCAGCTACGCCGTTGTTGGACACGCTCAATCAGTGTTTGACGTGGGCAAGGCACGGTGGTGTCATGTAACATGTCAACGCGAGCAATGGCAGCAATGACCTCACAGGAACACCTCAAAGAAAAAGTGTTTGTGCATGAATGCATGAAGGTGAGCCGCAAGAGGAAAGTGGCCGAGCCGGTCCGGTCACAGTGCTAGCTTGAGGGCCCTGTTTGTTCCCCTGACCAAGAGCATAATTGAGAAGAATGCCCTGAAACGGTACGTTCAGGGTCCATCAACATGGCTTGTGTCGGTGGAAGGACGGCAACCTGAGCAAAAAGTGCGGGGTATCAGTGTATCTTGGATACACATGAAAGCTCTGAGTGAGGCATGTGGACTTTGAGAAAGGCGGTGAATGTTGGTGACAAATAGCATTGATAGGGAATCACCGTAGAGAGAGTGAGAGTTGCGGGGATGCGAAATGAGAACGGTCACAACGGCGCCGACGCAATTGCTCGGTAGGATCGGACCGAGCTCGGCGCCTGCGAACTTGCCAAAAAGGTGCTTCGCTCTCGTGGCATTACAGGCTGTGGCTTGTGTTGTGCGAGGGTCGAGCTATTTCCAATCAAAAGCGAAACCCCGCTCTCTCCCCCGCATGAGTCTATCTCGTCGGTGTTGCTCGCGCTGGACACCAAAAAAGTGACCGATGCTGCTCTGCTCTCTTGCAGCTTGCTGGCTCGGTCGAGTGTTTCCCGGTATAAAGCTATCTCTACAGCCTTTCTTGCCAACCACGACCATCATTGAGCTCGCTGCCATCACCATCAGAACACACAAACACCGACGAAGTTGACCTCGAAAAGCAAAGATGTCAATTGGAGACTCTACACCCGCTCGTCCTGTCACCTTGGCCATTCTTGGCGCTGGTCAGCGTGGGAGCGCTTATGCTGCGTAAGTTGCGCGACATCCAGCTATCAACGTCGCAGAAGCACTGTACTGACGAGACTGATTGGACACTGATGACCCGGGTGATACAGATATGCAGAAAAGTATCCGGACCTATGTCGAGTCGTAGCGGTGGCCGATCCCTGGAAGTTCCGTCGCGAAAAGATGAGCAAAGTTCACAACGTGCCGGAAGAGCATCGCTACGATGGATGGAAAAGCTTCGCAGAGGCAGGCAAGATTTGCGATGCAGTTGCCATCTGCACCATGGACGACACACATGCCGAGGTTGTAAGCGTGATTGCTCCCTTGGGATACCATATTCTCTGCGAAAAGTAAGTCTCCGGGCCCGTCTTTGCTCCTTTCAGGACTAAAGACCATAAATACTGACTGTAGCACTGTTTTGGATTCGAACAGGCCAATGGCAAACTCGATCAAGGATTGCGTTCAGATGGTCAACAGCGTCAGTGGCAAGGATCTCGTCTTTGGTATCGGTCACGTTCTGCGCTACTCTCCCTACAATCGTGCCGTCAAGGAGGTTCTGGACTCTGGCGTCTTGGGTGATATCATCAACATTCAGCATATCGAGCCTGTCGGTTGGCAGCATTTCGCACACTCGTATGTGCGAGGCAATTGGAAGAACGAAGCGACGACGAGCTTCTCGTTGATGGCCAAATGCTGTCACGATCTGGACATTCTCTCATACTACATGGGTAAGGATGCACCGAAGAAAGTGTCTTCTTTCGGGTCTCTTGCGCACTTCAAGCCAAGCAAGAAGCCAAAGGAGGCAGGTGATGCTAAGAGGTGCACCGACTGCGCGTACGAGAGCGAGTGCCCTTACAGTGCAAAGAAAGTCTACCTTGAACCGCTGACGAAGGACGCTGAGGATCCCGAACGTGTAAGTCTCCGCTCCGTTACAGTTGATCACATATAGAGGAAGAGAATGAGAGCTGACAAGATCTACGTTGCGTTCCTTCGTCATCCCAGTGGGCACAACACATTACCGACATCGTCGACATCGAGAACGTCGGGCGTGCGATCAAGGAAGGCCCGTACGGTCTTTGCGTGTACAACGGACAGAACGACGTTTGCGATAACCAGGTGGTCAACATTGAGTTCGAGTCAGGCGCTACAGCTACCATCACCATGGTCGCCTTTACCGAGGTCGTCTGCAACCGTGGTACACGCATTCATGGCACAAGAGGCGAGTTGATTGGCGACATGGAAACCTTCACCGTGTTCGACTTTGCAACACAGGAGAAGCGGACAGTGACGCCCGAGAACGAGGGAGGCGGACACGGAGGTGGAGATTTAGGATTGGCAAGAGCCTTTGTCAAGGCTGTGGCGCATAAGGATGCAACACACTTGGGCGTGACACCAGAAGATGTGCTCAGGAGTCACTTGATGGTTTTCGCCTCGGAAACATCGAGGAGGGAAGGAAAAGTAATTGACTATCGGGAGTATGAGAAGAAGCAGAAGGCATTGTACAGCAGTGCATAAATTGCAATATCTTATCGTTTTGGATATCAGCAGTGGGTCATGAGTGTGAGCTTGCTGCTGCCTACTGTACTTCAAAGGTTCGCACATGAGCGGGAAAGTGAGAAAGTCAGGGTCCTGCTTGTTCTTTCGGTCTAAGACAGAGTGTGTCAGGCGTGTTGAAATGTGAAATGGGTCCTGGCAAGTTTATCTCGCTAAAAATCGCGTTCAGAGTTGACGGGCCGGAAAAGAAACCGGTGCGTTAGTGAGAAGCGTTTCTGCCAAATGCATACCCCGCACTTGTTGCACACAAGCCACGATCCCTTCTATCTTTTCAATCACCACTTCCATCCATAGTCAGTCATCCAAGACTGGCTTTCGTGACTGAATCCGAAACATGTCATTCAACAACGGCGGTGGAATGCCACCAAAACCACTTGCAAATCCAAATCTGCCGCTGGCGGGCATCAAGGTCGTCGAGGTATGTCAAGGGCAGCTTTGGTTTTGGCAGAAGGAGGCCGACAGAGGACATATGCTGACATTCATGATTGCTTCACTCTTCATCCTCACCACGGTGACAGTTCTCGGGTTTGGCTCCGGGACCGTTTGTTGGCATGGTGCTCGCTGACTTTGGGGCGGACGTGATACGAATCGACAAGACCAAGAGTGGGCTCAATCCTGACTCTTTATGCCGCGGCAAGCGATCGTTTGCAGTTTCGCCCAAGAATGCCGATGGACACGCGCTGATCACGCAGCTGATCAAGTCAGCGGACATTGTCATCGATCCATTTCGACCTGGTGTGCTAGAGCGACTCGGTTTGGGACCGCAGGACTTCGAAAAAGAGATCGCCAAAGGTCTTATCTTTGCGCGATTGACGGGCTTTCAGCGCACAGGCCCATATGCCAACATGGCAGGACATGACATCAACTACATCGCATTGAGTGGTGTTTTATCCATGCTCGGAAACGCAGGAGGGAAGCCACAACCGCCGTCAAACTTGCTTGGAGACTTTGCAGGAGGATCGATGATCTGTTTGCTAGGTATCTTACTTGCTTTGGTGGAGCGAGCTCGTTCGTCTCAGGGACAGATTGTAGAGGCAGACATGGTGACGGGCGCTAGATACGTGTCGTCTTTCGTCTTGCTTTCGAGCTACCTGTCGCATCCTAGCTGGGGAGCGATTCACAGCGACGGTCTGGACGAGACGAGAGGACGCAACACGCTCGACGGAGGTGCGCCGTGGTACGGTGTCTACGCATGTAAAGACGGTGGCTACATGAGCGTTGGTGCTATCGAGCCACACTTTTATCAAGAGCTGCTAGATATCTTGCGCAAGGTGCTTCCAGAGGCACCGCAAGGCACGAAGCACCCATCTGCAAGCACACAACACGATCGCAACACGTGGGGCGAACTGCAACGCTACTTTACAGCATGCTTTGCCCAGCTGCCACGTTCGGAATGGGAACGACACTTTATCCGTACTGACGCATGCACGGTGCCAGTGCTGACACGAGACGAGGCAGCGATTGCCGGTGTTTTGCCAGCCGCCAGAAAGGACAACGTAGCAGATGGCAACCCGATCATCCCATCACCAGCACCAAGACTGACTCGTACACCAGCAAAACCTCCTTCGGGAAGTGCCGGAGGGGAATGGGAGGATGAGAGTGCCGAGATGTTGTTGACACCTGGTGAACATACAGACGATATTTTGCTCGAGTTGGGTGTCGGTGATCCCGAGAAGCGCATCCAATTGTATCGAAGCGAGGCGATCGATGGGCCCGATCGTCCCGAAGGCTTGATCAAGTCGAAGTTGTAAAGTCAAGATCCCCAATAATTTCGATTTCTATAAACAAGCCGACGCTCCAATCATCGGGCCAACACCTGACTGCATCTTCGGTAGCAGCCAGAAGTGTATGCATGTGAGTGTGTATTGTAGGACTGCAGTAAAGTGGACATGTCGTGTGAAAAGAGCTGCAGCTAGAGATGAGCTAATAATCTCGGCATCTGTTCCGAGTCGCGTCGATGAAGCAGACGCTGGCTTGTACTCTTCCGCGGATCAGTCAACAAAAGAAAAAGACCCTTGAAAACAGAACAGCACAAGAAGAAAAAGAGAAGAACAGAACAGCCACAATTGGAAACAGTCAAATCGTACTTTGTTTGACACACACACAATAATGAAATCTCATCATTATTAGAAAGATCGACAGCTCGCTTAACACATTCCCGTGGATCAAGTTAACGCGCTTCTGGATCCTCTTCTCATCTCCTGTTTCGGTCATCATCTTGACTACCATCACAATCCAACCATCCTCGATCGGACAAAACGGTTTTTGGATCTGGCCATGTCGACTTTCTTCGGCTTCAAGGCGAAACCGTATCCATTCGACCCCATTTCTCCTGGGACCACTCCATGGGATACACTGTCCGCACCACATCCAAGATACCCGAACAATGACAAGCTCTTTCGCAAGGCCTTTCCTCCAAACGTCTACAGCGCTACTCTCAGCCCTTGGTTACCACTTGGATTCTCGCTCGCCTACTACATCGTAGCTCATGCAGCCAACGGCATCGTAAAAAGGAACGGCAGCAAGGATTACACCAAAGCACCTGGTCTTCAAGCAAGGATCCTTCGTTTCTTGATCTTGGTTCACAATGCTGGTCTTGCCCTCTATAGTGGTTGGACGTGGGCTATGATGTTCCCTTATGTCGTCGACTTCTTCCTCCAAGGATGGAGAGCTGCTCGTTTCGAAGGTCTCAAGCTTGCTCTTTGCTCCATGCCCACCAATTGCCCACACCTCGGCAAATACGCCTATATTTTCTACCTCAGCAAGTACTACGAGGTCTTTGATTCCGTCATTCTTCTTCTCAAAGGCAAGAGGGTCTCCAACTTGCAGTCTTATCACCATGCAGGTGCCATCATATGCATGTGGATTGCCTACCGATACCAAAGCCAACCTGTCTGGGGTAAGTCTTCTGTCCAATCTTTCATACCAGCCCTCCATGTGGGCAATCACTAACACGTCTTTCCCTCTTGCTTTCGTTGATTCAGTCTTCTGTGTCTTTAACAGTTTCGTTCATACCTGCATGTACACTTACTACTTCTGTGCCGCGATGCGTTGGCCCTTCCCTCGTGCTGTCAAGCGCAATTTAACCACCATGCAAATTGCCCAGATCGCTTCCGGCACTTTCCTCACCAACCTCTACCTCCTCATCAAGCTCGACCCCAAGGCCGTTGTCAACGGATACAAGGCCAACAATGTCTCTTCTTGGTTTCAGCCTGTTGCTACTCGCGACGAGTCACTTTTCATTCACGCCTTTGGTCGTGCTGCATCTTCCGACCCAACCACATGCATGCAGACCACCGGAGCAGAGATTGCTCTTCATGTTAATACCATGTATATGTTCGTAAGTATTCCTCCACTTCGCAAGACCTTGCAGCGAGGCTGCATATTGGCAAATGCTGATTAACGACACCGCTTTTCCTGAACACAACAGCCCCTCCTCGCGCTCTTCTTCAACTTCTTCATGCGCTCCTACCTTCAAAAATCCCCCCAGGCAAAGAATGCGGAGGGCAAGAAGACCGTCAACGGTAAATTCAAGTAGGCGGTCCTTCGTGCTTGCTGCAATCCTAGACAAGGACATCATAAGTCGGTGTTGCATCATATGGATCTAGACATTCACGATTGTAGATAACTTAGCCCATAGAGTTACGAAATAAATTAACGTAATTTATGTAGTACCGAGCGTTATGTAGTACCGAGCGCGTTTTAGAATAAAATTTTCTCCCTCTCCTGATGGTAGTACTTTACTTGATGGTGTCCGCAGTGTGTGAGCCTTCCTTGAGACCACCAACCTCACCAGCTGAGCGTTTTCGTTGCTGTCTAAACTGTACTCATACCCGCATAACTCCGCAATACAACTCTATTTCCCCGCGTTTTATGCAGGTACAATGGTGAGGCACAGCAGCAGCAAGCGAACAAAGGCCGCCCGAACGGCATCTGCCGTAGCTCGGGAGGATAAGGAAGCTCGGCTCCAACAGGCCATCGATGAGCTCCAGAACGGGCAACATGGTAATGCTGCCGCGGCCGCAGCTGCCCACGGCATCCCAGCTTCGAGCTTGCGACACCGACTCCGGGGTCGCACACCGAAAAAAGAAGCTCAAAATGAGCAGCAGGCGCTTTCGCCGACCGCCGAGACCACCCTGGTCGAACACATTCGGCGTTGTGCGGCTAATGGGTTCCCTCTGAACCCCGCCGACGTCCGGAACTACGCCAACTCGCTTGTACGCGGCGTTCCTGGGCGTTCCGAGACGCCGGAAGTCGGTACCACGTGGGTCCAACGCTTCCTGCAGCGTCACCCGACTCTCAAGTCGAGCTGGTCACGATGTTTGGAGAATGCTCGGGTAAAGGGCACGGACAAGGAGGGAATAGAAGAATGGTTTAATCGATTGACTGAGATTGTGCGTGAGTACGGTGTGACGTCCGACAACATATACAACATGGACGAAACCGGCTTCACGTTTGGTCAAGGTGGTTCTCAGCGTGTCCTTGTTCCTGACGATGACCCAGCAAGTCGGTTCAAGGCACAGCCGGATTCTCGGGAGAACGCCACAGTCATCGAGTGCATCGGAAGCGGAGGACAGGTTTTACCGCCGCTAGTGATAACGCGGGGTAAGATTCATACGGTCGGAGAACAGCGGCGAATGGAGGGTATTCCGGCGGATTGGTACTTCGCCAAGACACCGACAGGCTGGACAAACAACGACGTCGCCCTCCAGTGGGCTACCGATGTGTTTGCCGCTCACTCAAAGCCGTCCTCACGATCACAGTGGAGGCTTCTCATCCTCGACGGACACAGATCTCATGTAAGTTCAGACTTCCTTGCTGCATTGTGGTCCCAGCGAATCCTGCCCTTCTGTTTGCCGCCGCATGCTACGCACGTCATGCAGCCGCTGGACGTTAGCATCTTTGCGCCGCTCAAAGCCGCGTACAAGCGCTTGGTCACCGAGCTTGCTAGCCACGTACCCGGTGCCGGGATCGACAAACTGGCATTTGGAACTCTGTACGCCAAGGCACGTGGAGCAACCCTGACGTCGGCGGCGGCGAAGAAGGCCTTCAAGGATTCCGGGATCACAGTCAATCCAAAGCCCGACAAGGTTTTGGCAAGGTTAGCCGGAACTCATGCAGGTCGTCGATCAGGATCGACAGAGCATACTCCGCTGCAAGAAGTCGCCGTTCCACAAACGAACACGGACTTCAACAGCATGCTCAATGCTTTTCGCAATGCTACGGACGAGAGAGAAGTACGTGTGCTCAAACGGGCTTTGAATTCGGCGTTTGAGGTACCACAGGCCGAGCAAACGGTGGCACAGACGCAGGAGACAAGGAGAGCTGCGGTAGCGGCACAAACGGTGGACACGAGGAGGATCGGTGATCGGGCAGTGCTCTCAAGAGATACTATGATCTCCCGGGAGTATGCCGAGCAGAACTTAGTTGCGAGAGAAGCAGAACTCGCTCAGCACGATCAGGAGGAAGAAGAGGAGGAGGAGGAGGAAGAAGCACAGGCGGACTCTGCCGCAGCAGGTAACGACGACGAAGAGGATAACATTGAAGAAGACAGTATCCTCGCAGAGTTCATGGCAACGACGAGACCTCGAGCACAGACTTATCAAGGTCTTCGTCATCGTACACAGCCTTTTGTCGCTATCGAAGATACCGACGCCGAAAACACCGACTTTTATGATTCTGTTCCGGTGGCAACGTCTTCCCGTGTTACGCTCTGAACTCTCATGCAGATTCATGTAACGTAGCTTCTCACGATCCTGGCAATGTAAGTTTGAGCTCACCACGATCACAAAGAGTGCTTGTCACGATCAACACAAAGTACTACCATCACGCGTAAATTAGACTCAAATTTCGCTCGGTACTACATAACGCTCGGTACTACATAAATTACGTTAACGTCATTTATGTAGTACCGCACGTTATGTAGTACCGCACGATGCTGAAATCCGAATTTCGGCACTTTGACAGTGTCTTTGCTGAATATGGTGATCACTTCAAACACCTCTACTTTGATGAAGAATACGTCGACCCCACCCGGAAAAGAGCCTGTCTACCGTTGGGAAGCCCGGCAACACCAATATACATCTTTGAGCTGGCTCAGCAGCCTCCATTACAAGCCGCACAGAGCGCAGGAGGGCACAAGAAAGCTAGGCACAAGGTCAGTGTCCAGAACTTCCGCATTTTGCAGCTTTTCGAAGGTTTGCTCCATCATCAGGCACTTTGCTCAGAGCAAAAATATCGATTTCTTTGCCATCATTGATCACAACAAGCAGCAGTACATCTTGTGATGCAACTTGCATCAATCCTCCTTGCTGTCAAGCAGCACATAGTGCCGCAGCAACCTCGTACACTTTGTGCATATCCATCATACGCTGCCAGGCATTGTCAAAAAAGCGCAAACACTGCTGAAGTGCCCAAAACCTGCAACTTTTGTCAACACTCATCTTCTTGCCACCATCGTCCTGCCCAGGAGCTTGATGCCATGCATGTGATGCTTCTGTCACAAACTTGGAGTATCCATGGCGCTGTCTATCCACTTCAAGTGCTGACTCAAGGTAGTTGAGACAGGATCTGGGCAGCCAGAAAACGCGGGGTGTTTTGCACAAAACACTGCTCAAGTGCCGGTTTTGACTTTTTCGAAATCGTGCGGTACTACATAACGTGCGGTACTACATAAATGACGTTAGTCATTAAATTGCATCATAAACTCTGAAATGACAGCCCTGATCGAGTCTGCACCCTACACGAATCATATCGTAACAAAACGGTTTTCGCGTCCGAGGAGCCACCCTCTTCCACCCCCGGTGGCTCCTGGATGGCTCCCTGGAAAGCCACCCCCGCAGGGGTGAAGTTGGTGGAGCCACCTCCAATTTGAAGGAGCTTCCCGGGCTGGATCCAGATGTGGCTTCGCGGATGCAAAAACCATTTTGTTTCGATATAAATCATGAATGAAACCCTGGTGGAGCCACCTTCGTCTTTTGGCAGCCACCTCAGGTGGTGAAGCAAGAGTCATGAGTGGGTCTTTTGATGGGAAATCATTTTCGTACCGATGTGATTCACGAATCATCGTAGAAAACAAAAAACACATGACTTTTGACTCATGACTCACACAAATTACATAATGATCCACTCGATAAGTTAACTTACCCCGGAACCAAGTGGGAAAGACTCATGGCTCATTACTGTTTGGCTGCTTTCATGAATCATGAATCATGATTTTTGAATCTTATCATGCACGTCTACTCAAGGTGGCGCGAGTGGGTTTCTGGACGTGATCATGATCCATGATTCTGTGGTCATAAATCATGAGTTTCCATTCTACTACGATCTGCATAACTTAACTTAAATATCCTAAGAAATCATGACAGTAGGAGTCATGAGTCACAAGGGGTCGAGACCAGCCACATGAATCAAAGTCATGAGTCATGAGCGGCGCATGGCTTCCTCAGCACCATCCCCCAAGCCTGCGAGGTCGGCTTCCCAAGAAACTTGCCCGGAGATACCGCGGAGGTGGAAGATGGTGGCTCATTGAACAGTTTTTTTTTTACGATCATAACGTTAGTTGCCGATTCATGATTTTCAGAATGAATTTCACTTGATTCATGATTTATCAGTTACGATTCATATCCTCAAAAACGTATAGGTGGCAGAGACTAGCCACCCTGGATGGTCGAACCACCCACCTATGGTGGCTAGGCGGGTGGCTTGTCTCTGAAGGTGGTTCCATGGGTGGCTTCACTCATGAACCACCCGCTTGTGTAGTAGCTGGACCATAATGGAGTCAGGCTCATCAAGTGGTCACAAATACAAAACATGCACGACATCGTAGTGAGCGGTACACGCACCACTCCAAATCTCGCCAGAATTATATTGCTGACCCTTTGATGGGCCTGACTCCGTTATGGTCCAGTCACGTTACTGGACGCCGGCTGCTAGCATTCCTAGCTCGCAGGCCCGCTTTGCTTTCAGCAAATCTCTTCTTGTATGTTGCTTGAGTAGCACAAGCAACATGGGTCACACACAAGTCACAAGTGTCAGCGCCGTAGCATCAAACGCAAGAGGAGAAGGCAAATGTGAAAGAGAGACAAGAGTGTTAGTGTTGGCTTGTTATATACACAGCTTTGCAAATCATGAATAGAAACGTCATGCTTCCTTACTGGTCACATCGATCAACAGCCTTGAGCTGTCATGCATGTCAGGCTCTATGTGCCAAGCAAGTCATGAGTGTCTCTGATGTAGAACATGCAAGGGTGAAGACAAAGATAGATGTTGTCGAGCAGGTTATGGTTGGCCACAGCAGTCAGATAGAGAGTGTTGGCATCAAAGAGTACAAAAGAGATGTGGAACATTTGAACATCATGATGAGCAATGCGTGAGTGGACCATACCACTGCCTGTCTCGGGTACGTTCCACATTACCTTACCCTCAGGAACAGGTCAACGTCGATTTGTTCAGATTGCCTTCTCCAACATGCGCAATTGGACGGCAGCCGGACAGACATCATTTGCCATTTTGTGGAACAACTGGCCTGTTGAGCTTGCATACAGTGCAGGACCTCTGCCTTGTTCCCACTCATATCGTAACAAAACGAAAAAACGGTCCGGGGACCCACCCCCTGACCCACCCCGGGTGGCTACTTTTGAGCACCCACCCCGGACCCAGCCCCGAAAAGGTGGGTGCGAGGGTGGGTCTCCTATGGACCCACCCCCCTCTCTTTCGTGCGAGAAAGGAAGAAAAAAATCGAAAAAAAAAAATCGAACTCCCTGACCACTACCGTGAGAATCGAACGAATGACCTTGAGGACCATGGATTGAACCATGAGTTAGAGTGAGCAGCGGAACCACTACACCAGTGGAGGCGGGGACCCACCCCAGGACCCACCCTGGGGGGGTGGGTGCTCAGAGGATCCACCTGGGACCCACCTGGGGTGGATCGGGGGGTGGGTCCGCGGACCGTTTTTTCATTTTGTTACGATATGACTGCATTTTCAAGATCACCAAGGTTGCGTGCACTCTGCACAGTCGTGAAAAGATCCAAGCTATCCACAAGACACTTGATCTGTTCATCAACATCAAGCACATTTTCAGGGACCAGGGACAACAAGCTGATCATCACAAGATGTGGCAATGCAGAGGATGTGGAAACACTCACAGGCGATATGTTTTGGGTTTACAGCAAGATCAAACACAATGCAAAGACAGGTTGAAGGTTCACACCTGCAGACCTACCGGGTTGGATCAAGATTGGCAATCATGAAAAGGTGCTGCACTTTAAAGATGAATCCAATTGCTGCGGCATCTGCAAGACAAAGAAGCGCTACCCGCTGAACCACAAGGGAGCCAGGCGTCCAAGCAAGCGCTGCAAATGCGGCAGCACTGGACACCTTCAAGAAAACAAGAGGGCGGTTGAGTAGCGCGGGGATGCCTTCCTTGCCTCTGTTGTCCAGGACCGGCTTACAACAAGCGTTCCCAATACGGATGGGGTGCAGGATCATTGGGGCAAGGAGCAATGGGAGCCAATGCAGAGGTACTGGCCAACGGTCTTAGCACCTGATAAACAAGGGTGAGAAGAAAAAGCTTGGCCATTATATGCGGCATAGAGGCACAAGCTTGGAAAGAATGAGGTATCAGAAAAAAGGAAAATAGATAGAAACATGAATCTGGAAAACAGATATGCAAAAAAGGGGGAAAAAAGAAAAAAATAATGTTTGGGATGCTTGTATATACACCAGTTGCACGCAGCTATAAGAAGAACAGAAATAATAATAGTCCTTCATGTCTACTTTGCGGCCATACAAGTTTGGTTTTGTGCAGCACATCACAAATTGCGATGCAATGAGCAAAGAAGCTCAGTCAGTTGAAGCGCTGGGTACTGCAATCAGGGACGCCCAACAGATGTTCCAGAAAAGGACGATGCAGAGCACTTGTGACAGAATTGCGTCTCCACTCCTTGACAAGACAAGCACAAAGAGCAGAAAATGTTGTGCAGGAAATTGTCCAGCACTTTGCAGCCGTGAATAATGAATCAATTTCCTGGATGGCACGGGTTGAAATTGCAATTGATGGTGGAGGCAGTTAAGCAGATCAGGCAATTGGCTGTTCCATACCACCAGTGGGCATCTTCACAATGTTGATTGTTGTGACCTGGATGGCCACAGCCAACACAGGCGACTCTGTCCAGAGGCACATATGGTACAACTGGCTGGGAAAAAGCCCCCTCTTCCCCACCAATCAAAATAGGTAGTCATCTGCCAACCACTTTGAGCACCTGCAAAGGAGAGGAGTAACATAGGACAACTTTGTACATTTCCTTCACCTCACCAACCACAAGTACACTCTGCAGAACAATGTTGTATGCACCCTGGCACAGTATGGCAAGTTGACAATACAGCACCTTGAGGGAGCCAGGTTCCAAGAAGCATCAATACTTTGCACAGCAAAGGGGGCAAACAATCGTCATCTGACACCAAGATCACATCGTCCAGCAACAGGTACTTTTGCCATTGATGGTGATGGAGCAAAGCAAGAGTGGCTGTACTGCGCAAGGGGAACTGAAACTTGAGCTCCATCCAAGTCTTGCCGTTGGAACCAAGGCACAATCAATGAGCAATCTGTATGGGACAAACCCAGTGGAACAACTGTCCACAAAAATGATCCGAAGGACAGACAGGAGACATGGCAGCACCTACGTTGAGATGCCAATCACAAAGATGTTTGACAGGAGAAGAGCCAGGACAAACAACACCTTGCAGTTGCACCTTGGCGCCAAGCACCTTGAGGTGGAGGAATAAGAGACCTCTTTGCCAAAACCAACACCAGGACGAGGACAGAAATGGTCCACTGTCCAGGCTTGGCACGGTTGAGGCCAGGTACCAGACAAGGCAACAGAGGCAGAAGTAGGAGCGCAGCTAAACCATTCAGTCATGAGGAAGCACAGGACCACGCGGACAAGCACCTGCAGCGGCAAGCAGAGAGCTCTGCAGAGGAGTGTAGCTGAGCAACATCCAGGCATTCCACCTCAACTTGAGCACTTTCTTCTTGGTGTGCTTGCCTGAGTCCAGCTCCACTACTGCTTGCAAGGCTGCAACAGGAGCAACGATACTGCAAACGTCCCACATGGCATGCAAGAGGAGCAACAACCAGACGGGAAACGGAATACAGGCAGCGGTGTAGCAAATTTTTCCGGTGATGGCAGGGAGAGGCAGATTGATGGAGGAGGCACATATCCTCGTAAAAAGGGGAAGCACGCTCTGTAGAATTACGGAAATCGAGAAGTGGAGGCTTCTTGGGTTTCTTCAAACGCAACAGGAGGTTGTCTTGTCAGGGTGTGAGTCTGAGGACCAGACATCTGGTTGTAAGACCAGATGTCTGCGGCAAACCGGTTGCAGGCTGGTTGGTTGTTCCAGGGACTCTAAGAGAATCCGGTCAAAGGACCTTAGTTACAATACCAAAGGTCAGTCAACTGGTTCTGATGTTTGTGCAATAGCACAGCGGTTGAAAGAAATAAGATAGAGGTCAAAGACAAGATGGCAAGGTCAGACGTCTGACCTTGTACTTTGTAGCAGGAAATGTAGGGATAAGGAAGAATGGTGTAGATTTGATGAGGAATTGAATGTGTAGAGCGTCTAGAATACATTCATTTATATGGGACTTGGGCCATTGCATTCTGACGGCTTGAGTCTGTACATGAAGAGCTATAGCAAAAATGGCAGTCACTTAGTGAATTTTGACTGTTTGTCTTGTTTTGTGTGCACCAGTCAGCTGGTGCACAGGTCCAACTAGTTCTCCAGTTTTGTTGCGTTGACTCCCTTGACAGGCTCCATCATCGGATGCCCTTCATCCGCTGGTTCATACATTAGTCCATGTTGGAGGGCCTTCGTCTGTTGGTTCACACACTAGTCCATAGTGTGTGACACGCACAGTAGTGTGTGATGCGGTGTCTAACACCTTCCTCCGTGCATGGGAAGGTGGAGCTTGTTCCGAGGTCAGGGACCAGGTGCTGGAAACAAAGTGTTTTCAGCAAGTTCATCGCGTACTTGAGTAGTTCACCCATAAGACACAAACACCAGATGACTGGTTATTACACACAACAACAAGTCCAAGGACCCTTGACCTGACACATCAAGGAGTGCAACCAAATTTACAATTAACGCAACAATTTGGCGAATCCAAACGGAGACTCACACACGGGTACCCAACACCCAACACTAAAGCAAGGGATCAACTACGGGTGTACAACACCCGACGCCTGGTCCCTGACATCAGAACAAGCTCTACCTTCCCATGCACAGAGGAAGGTATTAGACACCAAATCACACACTAATGTGCGTGTCACACACTACTGTGCATGTCACACACTACGGACTGGTGTGTAAACCAGCGGACAAAGGTCCTCCGACATGGGCTAATGTATGAATAAGCAGACAAAGGGCACCCAACGATGGAACCTACCAAAGGGGTCATCGCAACAAAACTGGTGAACCTGTGCACCAGCCAACTGGTGCACGCAAAACAAGACGGAACGGACGGTCAAAATTCACTAAGTGCCCGTCATTTTCGCTACAAAGAAGCTTGCCAAAGCTTTTCGGGATGAGACAACCTCCATAGCGCAATACAAATTGACAAGCACAAGCATTGATGGTAACGCTGCTCCGTTGCAGAACCACCAAACGTATGGCAGTGCCAGAAGGATCTGGCTTGGAATAGACAAGCATGTCAGGAACAGAAGCACCTTTGCCAACAAGGGTCAAGAGAGCGGAAAGAGGAGTGTTGGCAGAGGATCCTTGGATCAGGATGCCAGAATGTTGATGAACGCCAGTGTAGGTCATGCTGACAAGGGTGAGTCAAGTACAGATAGGAGATGAAGGTAGAGAGGCAGAACATGAGGGAGCAGAAGGGGAGGGGAGAACAAAAAGGGGAAATGGGGGGAGAGTCTGGACAACAACTACCAGTATATCAAAAATTCGACACAAAGATAGACAAAACACAGTTGTCAGACCACAAGTTTGAGCTAAGCAGCAGTTCACTTGAACCTCAAAGGTGCCAATGATCCATTGACAGGTCGCAACATAGTTGGAGCTACATTGTCAAATGAAGGTATCAGATTCCATGAGGGACAGGGTATCATCAGAAGAGAATACCAACACATTGTTAAAATTTTTCTGCGCCAGATTGGGGCCCAAGCTTGTCCCATCCTGTTTCACGATTGGACACCAAGCCACAATACCAGTCTGGAAACAAGTCTTGCAGAAGGGACACCATCCAATGTTGGAAGAAGGGGCCAAGAGCGGCAATACGCGTCAATTGTGGGCTTGGATCTGAGACCAGACAATGCGATAGGAGGAGGAACAGCGGAATTGGAGTACATCACCCACCACCAAACAATGCCAGAAATTGACAACCTGATCGTCTCCAAAACAACAAGGAAAGGCAGGGACCAACCCGCATGGGATCACAGAGGCCAGGTAAGGGTGCAAGAGGTAAGAAGCAGTGCCAAAATGCTACAGAGATGAACTGAGAAACACATCAGGTTTGACGGCAGGCAAGCAAGGCCACGACGAAGAAATACTATGGCAGAATCCTATTGGAAACCGCGACGCCAAGGGAGCTACCTATGGCGGCAAGTGACCAGGCAATACAAGTTCCAGTATCTGACAAAGTGCTGAAGCAGGTAACAATGCTGCTACTGCATTCCCAATGGCAGAGGAGCGTAAAGAGCTGAAGCTGAGGCTATTTCAGTCCAGGTAGACTCTGTAACCACGGTGGTTGGTGATAATGAGCAGCAGGGTGTTAAGCTTCCAGGGTCTGAGAATCTCAACGGTGGGTGTGGGCGGTACGCCGTGGCAAGGCTGGAAGCTCTGCAGGTACAAGGAGGGTGGGTAAGCTGGGGTGTCACCAAGTTGACCGCGGAGTACAATACTGAGAGGGTGATTGTGCTGTGAGCAGGAGCTGGTAACGGTCTTAGATTCAACCTCATGGTCAGTGTGAAATAGAATTCAATCAACAAACAAAAGGAACCTTGTTTGGTCTCACAGTTCTCTCAAGGCAACCGCGCCCAGTGCGCCCAGCGCGCTGGGCCAGACCGCAGCAGGGCATTGCTCCCCAAGTTGTCCGCGCCCAGTGCACTCTGGACGCAGCCAATGCCGCAGCAGCCTGTACACAAAGGTTGACTCTGATGAGCCTGTCCTCCAAGCAAGCGCGCGTGATATACCTGGGGAGCAGCCGATGCCACAGTGTTCTGAGCATCCTTGCCAGATCCAAGAGCTGCTGCATCCGTGTGAGGACCTTCAACACTGAAAGACCTGCACCAGTTGCGCAACACCCTTGTGCCACTCAGCCATGGGGGCCACCCAATGTGGAGGCTGGCTCCCAATTGGTGCGCTGCCCCTGGCATCCAGCAGACACTGTGGCAGACCCTGAGGATATCTGCTGGGTCAGCAGCTTGAAAAGTCTTGTTACAGGCCAATAGCCCTCAGCGGCCCCCACTGGAAACCAATAACTGCCAGCAGATCCTACTTGGGTGCGATATCGTAACACTATTACAGCAGCACAGCTGGCTTGTAATGGTCAACTATTTCTTTGCTATGTATCTAATGACATTTCATCAACTCTCTAATACAATTGCAACCCTCTACTTATCGTTTTTTGTACATGTGTTGAGTCGGTTCCGTGTCTTTGCTGTCTTCTGTTGCAGATCCCATGCGAATGTCTCCTCCTCCGCCGCCTCGTCCCGCAACGAAGCCTCCGTCCCTACCAGCGTCAGGCCAACCTCCACCACCACCACAACAACAACAACCATTGCCGCCGCTGCCTCCAACCTTTAGGTCTGTGGCACATTGACCGGAAGATTTATAGTCTTCTGGTGTCCCTCACTCATTGGTTGGCAGGTCAGACAAGTCCTCCTTGTTGTTTTGCAGCCTCAATTGCTGTCTGCACCACCTCTTCAGATGCTCTTAACACCAGCATTGGATAGGAAGAGTCTTGGTTTGTACTGCAACTTCAACAAGTATCTTGTTTGTCCAAGGTGTGGTTGGCTGAGGCTGTGGGCTGGTTTCAGAGCATCAAGGGTTTGACAGATTTGTTGTGTGTGTGGTGTGGATCTCTTTGACAATGTCAGTGGCCATCCATACAACTCTATTGCCATTGCACCATCAGTTTGGTTCTATCAAGCATGCTGATGGATCCAAAGTACTACCTTGCTTTGGTAGAGTGGCTCAATGTTGTTGAGGTGGCTATTGGCAGCCCTGCCAACACCTATACTACCACTGCCACCTCTAGCAACGTGTTACGCGTAATTTGCGCGGCCATTGCCACAAATGTCGCGAAGGCCACGAAGGCCAGGGGCGCCCGCGCATCCCCAGGAGGGGCGCAGGACCCTTGTATGGAACCATAGGCGCGGAGCTCACCTGGGACGCTGTCCCGAGCTCTCAAGTTTTGTTCTCCGAGCTCCGTGTTTTGCAATTTTCTTTGCTTTCGCGCGAGAGCTTCCGCGCGAGAGAGTTGCAATTATCGGGTTTCGGTAGACTCTACTTTGCTGACGTGGCCTGCGCAGAGAGAAGGCCAAAGCGTTACTTTGCTGCGGCATTTTCCTCCGTCTCTACCACCACCTTCAATCCTATGCCCTCTCCTCCTCCTTACCTTTTTTGTCTCTCTCGCAGTACTTTTGTTACTTTACTCTTCTCTCTCACGACAACGCGTGGCGCGTCTCGGATCCGCGCCAGTCCAGGGTTGCACTGCGGCACGCGCTTGAGAGCGCGAGTCGTCCGAGGGAGCCCTGCCTTAGTTAGCAGAGGACGAGGAGAGCACGGGTGCCATTAGCCATTGGTGCCTCCCCTCGTCGATTGTATTCTATATCCCACGGAATAACAGACCTCATTGTGATCACCACAAACACTTCTCAGCCCCACTGCGTGCTAGACGACACCGTGGCTTCCCCGCGACCGCCACGAATCCCACAAGCCCCAAGCCTCCCGCGTTCCGAGGTCCTCAGACCCTTGGCGCTAACACAACGTTGCTGCATCCTCCAACTCTTCCAACAATAGCCCTGCTGGTCAAGCTGGCCTTTGCTCACAAGCAGAATCTCAGTAACATCTGTCGGCAAGGTCTGCACTGGCTCAGCTTGGTTGGAGGACTGCAAAAGTAATGAAGAGGTCTGTCAATGTTGTTTCAAATTGGATCATGCTCCCTTTGTTGCCAATGGTCTTATTTTCAAACTCACTCTCTCAGTAGACTGGTTTGGGCTGCACAAGGGGAAGTTTCATGGCTGGCATACAACAGGAGCTATTCTATTGCATATCAACAACCTTCCTGCTTGCTTGACCACTCACTACCGGTGGTACTTTGGGATCCAACTTGTTGGCCTGCTGCCTTGTCCACAAGAGTTAACGGCAGCAAACTTGCAGAAGTTCTTGAAGCTCTTTGTCAATGAGCTCAAGGACTTTAGTAAGAAGATCACAACACATGGTTATCCCAAGGGCAAGCTAGTCAAAGCATGGCTCCATATGCTTGTGGCTGACACTCCTGCTTGAGCTAAGGTTGCTGGTTTTGCTCTCAAATACAAAGAGGGAACCATTGTTACGTCCCACGCGCTTTTTCCCTATGTTGTGTTTACTCACGGCCCGCAGGTCAATCTCCAGTTGACTTGGCTGCAGCAGTGGCCCAGGGGAGGGCCACGTACTAGAATGCGCTCCCACATACCTCATTTTTGCCTTCTCTTGTTGATTGTATTTTACTCTACCCTAACCAGTAGATGGAATTCAAGACCTTGCTGCATCTTGTGCCCCACAAACTGCCCACATGTCCGTGGTACCTGTCCTGAAGCCTCCCCGCGTCACGGTGAGGTCCTCAGACCCTTGCAGCTTAACAACCATCTGCACCTATTGCTCAAAGCAGGTTGAGAAGCTTGATGTGATGGATGATGAGGAGGAGAGCAGCAGCAGCTTTGTACCAAGTCCACAATGCTGTGGTGGTGGTCTTCACTGTGCAACAATGGTGGCAGCAGGGTTTAGGCTGGCAGCAATCAATGAGCTCAGATACTTCAATGCTGTTGATAGCTGCCTGCCTGATATCATGCATGCCGTGCATCTGGGACTCTGTAAGTGCTTCTGGCATCGCTTTCTCATTGAAGTTTGCAACAATCATATCGTAACAAGACAGTTTCGTTTTTGCGTCCAAGGATCCGCCCTCTTCCACCCCCAGTGGCTCCTGGATGGCTCCCTGGAAAGCCACCCCTGCAGAGGTGGAGTTGGTGGAGCCACCTTCAATTTGAAGGAGCCACCCGGGGTGGATCCAGGGGTGGCTTCCCGGAAACCATTTTGTTTCGATATGAATCTTGAAAAGTGGTTGTCAGAGGCTGAAGAAGTCATGCTTGATGCTAGGTTGCTGTCAATCTTCAAACAAGCAGATTGATCTTCTGCATGGTGGCAAATCCCACGGCTGAGCAATGTGAGACGTCGTTCAGAGTCCTTCTACTATTGATGCTGATGGAACTTTGGACCTTGTCCCTCAGCAGTGATGATTGTTAAAAGTAATTTGCAACTAATATTTCGAATTACAGATGATGAGAAAATGAGACTATTTATACAGAGTAGACTTCGATATGTTGCGTTAAGCGACGGGGAAATAGAAGTCAAGAACCCTGACATGTGTCACGAGGAGAGCGGGAGGGTCCCGCAGATCCCGTGATATGAGTGTCAGAAATAATACTAACATACAAAGTACTTTCATGTTGTATTCTAACAATGATGACGAGCGCCTTGTCTTCACCCGCCCTAGACTTCAAGGAACCTACTGCTGTTCCTGCTGCAATCGCCGCTCATCAGCCTGCTCACTTGGTCGTTTCCAGAATATGATTCATGATTTATAGCTCATGATTTCTGATAACCATATATTTTTGTAACTTAATTCATTATTCATGATTCATGCTTCATCATGATGTACGGACAGAAGCATGAAGGTGTGTGTGTGGGAGACATGATGGTGAAGTCGAGGAGCCAACCACAGAGCCACCCCCTCCCGGTGGCTGCATCGCGAAGCCACCCTTGTAGCCACCCCCTCTAGGTGGAGCCGGGGAGCCACTGTTCGAATATCAGCGATTGAGAGTTGCAAATCGGCGATCCCGCGTAACGCAAACGTAACGCGGTAAAAGGAAGCAACCAATCAAGAACTGCCGGAAGGACTAGGAAAACTCCCCGCAGTACGCAAGCCAATCACATTGGCGCAGAACAAGTACTGCCGGGTTTACAAAGTCCTCAGCCCCCAGTCGACCAATCAGACCATAGGTCCAACTCGGAGGACACCGTGGATAACTAACACACACGGACCTTCACCAATCAGATCTCAGAGACTACATGGAGGAAACCGTGGAGAACTAGATACACTCACACAGTAAGAAGAGACGGCAGTTCTCCACTGTTAGCAGAGAAGCGTACATGGAAAACCCTGTAGATTGTTAGACTTTCACTCATGTATATAATAACTGAAGGGAGATACACTCTGTAGAGAACTCCTGGTCCAATACAATAAGGTCAAGTTGAACTCCTAGGTTCTCTATCGAAGAGCAAGCTTTTAGTCACTACACTTACAAGGAAACCCCGAAGT